>JAOXJK010000001.1:64663544-64676616 GCA_025774025.1 Xenus cinereus
AGGAGATTCAAAGAAGGAACCCAGCTTACGTTTTAACTCCTTATTTCTCAAAGACTGCTTCCTTTTGAGCGGTTTCAGGGTGGAAATGTGGGGTTAGTGTTGTATTACACAGTATTTCTGAGCAAGCAAAGGAAAGAGGCGGCACAGAAGGGAGCAGAGGTAGGAAGCAATGCCTGGTCAGCAAGTCCCACCATTGCTTTCGTGACTCAACAATAAACACAGGGCAGGACAGTCCGACCAGAAAATTTTTAATTCCCCAGGCCCTTTGGCTGGTCAAGTCACTCACCTGAAGCAGCCCTGCCCTGCTTTCTGCTGGTCTGCCTGATAACCATGCTCATGCAAGCCTTTGCAAACGCCATTATTAAGTTTTGGATTAAGTTGGATTTACTGAATTAAGTTTAGCCCAGTATTAGTGAATTACTGGATTTACTGTAATTTTGACCCAGATAAGCGTACTACTGATTGATATTTGTTACTATTATTGTGAGATAAACAGTTTATGCCTAAAGCTGGTGGTCTGATGTCTGTTACCATATCCTGAATCTGTAACCCTACTAGGCTGCCTCAAACCCCTCCATTTCAGTGTCAGCAAAGGGATCATAGAATTGTCTAGGTTGGAAGGGACCTTTCAGATCATCAAGTCCAACCATCAACCTAACACTGAAAAAAAAAAACCAAAAACATCGCTTCCCCTTATCACTAAGCAACAGGTCTACCCATCTTTTAAACACTGCCAGGGATGACGATTCCCCCACTTCCCTGGGCAGCCTGTTCCAATGCCTGATAACCCTTTCGGTGCAGAAATGTTTCCTAATATCCAATCTAAACCTCCCCTAGATGAAGAACTGGGATCATGACTGGCCCCAGTAGGCACCCAAACTGCCTGTTTTGGGCTCTTGCCCCTGCCTGTGGGCACCAGATTATCTTACAAAGGGAACTACCTGTTCCCTTCCCTTTGCTACTTTGATTAGAGAAAGTCAGAAAGACAAAAGCACGAAGGGAAAGTTACCCTGTGGAGGACTCAGTGCCCTCCCTGCATATTCAAGTCTTTTTGTCTGGGGATTGTCTAGCTCCATCAATTCTCACTGCAAGGCAAAAGGCAAGGTCCTAGAGAGAGTGGATCTGTGCCCAGACAATTAGTTTATCTCATTCTGAGTTTTGTCTTAATAATTGCTTGGATATCAGCTGTAGCCATGCCATAAATAAATTGGCGCGGTGTTCCCAAGACTAAAGCTTTGCTCCACCAGGCATTTTGTCCTGGATCAAATCATGATTTAGATTCTGGTCTAAATGTGTTGGTATGGACTTGATGGACCCACTGGGGAGGTTTGGGTGGCTTCCCAGAGGTCATTCCAACCCATCCCATGCGGTGCCTGTAATTCACTATTTCCTGGATGAATTCGCTCCAGGTAGGTATGTGAATTTGCTCTCTAAATGATTGTGCTCCTGCAGCGTTCATAGCACAATTCATTTGTACACCATCTTGGGCATTTGATACATATATTTTTAGGTTATTTGGAAGGCCACGAATGAGAGAAGTTAATCTGGCCAGATTGATGGGAGTTAGCATCGGGGATCACCTTAACGTACCTGTCTCATACATTGCTTGCACACATACTGCCTTTTGCACATAGGCTGACGGATCTGAGAATCCTGAACTCTTAATAAGAGGATCTCCTCTCTCCTGCAGATCTATTTGGCCCCAGCCAAATAAGCCACTCAGGTAGTTAATGAGTAATTGTGGTTAACTGGTGTTGTAGTTAGAACTACTCGGGGTGCCCAATACCCTTCTGCCTCTTCCTCACTCAACAAGACCCGATCTTCACCCATGAGGGAAACCTTCCACACATACTCTGTTTCTGGTTCCTCCAGGTGTCTGGAAGATTTTTCCTGCAATTTAGCTAGTTCAGGAGGGGATCAGGGGACAGTATATACAGTAGTGTGGGTTTCCCCATCCCCCTCATCAGCAATTTCAGTCTTAATCAATAGATGAACCCGTACTGGTTCTGGGAGATCACTGTCATCATACCAAATGTCTCCATCCCATGTTTCAGTATCATCACAAAGCACCACCTTATGAATGTGCTAGACTGAGTCAGAGCAGGTTTGATCAAATAATTTATTTAACCTTTCCTGCAGCTGTTCCTCTCTTCTCTCAGCCACAGTCAGTAGTTTTTCTAATTGCTCATTTTTACTTAAAAAAAATCATCTACTCATCTTTCCATTTTTGCCCATGTCTCCTTCTCAAAAGCCAATGATGCTTTAAGTATCTCAGTCTCCGACTTCGTAGCTATATTTGCTACATTTGCAATCTTTTCAGGGGTGGGGACATTTTGATTTCTTTTTGTGCGCAAAATAAACAAGCTCCCAGGACTGCACAAGTCACTCCTTAACCTTTTCCTTTTTTTTTTTTTTTTGTTGACTCCTACATTGTTCTATTTCCTCTACTACCTTGTCCTTCAAAAATTTCTGGGCGCATTCAAACCCTGCCTGGGATGGTGCACAATTGTGTTCCTGCAGTAGTTTATCCATGGCAATCCTGTCTGTAACACCAATTTAATGCTGCCTTTAGTAAGACCAACTACTGCTGTGACTATAGGCCTGGCACCAGAAGCACAAACAGCCCATCTGCTATAGGTCCAGCCACATTCAAAAGAAGCAGTCAGGTGCACGAATAGTACAGTTTATTTTTTATAAAACATGTAACAGATTCTTTAAGATTGCCCGTGATAAATGCACTAAACTGCAGAATAGCTTATATAGCTTTAAAGATTCGAAAGCAATCACCAGCTTGATTTCCCAGGTAAACACTGGCCGAGGTCACAAATCTTACCAAAAGGTATCCCTTTCGGGGAGGGCGAGGAGGACAAGCCCACTGATCTGTCCCTACAATTTGGCATTGAATTCTCTTTCCTCAATTAAGTACAAATCAAAGCAATATTTATAGTCCTATTGCGCAAAGTGAATGGGTGGGACTGTGGTCCAGCTATTGTTCCTTGTGGCTGTACCATGAGCCATTGTACAAAATATTTCTTGTGAAACACAGAAGAACGGGACCGCACAGCCTCTACCTTCCTTCTCATTCTTCCCCAGTGCCACGGTAGCACAAACCGCCAGATCTTCACCCAGTTCCCATATTTGTTCTGGGCACCAGGTGTTTATCAGCAATATCGAGCTTTGCTTTCAACAATCCTCCTTTGGGGTCTGGAATCCAACCGCAAACTCCAGAAGAAAATACAGACTCTTTTCAGGTGTCACTAGCATATGCCCAAAGATAAAGGCCCTCGGATGACCAAGGCTCCCTGGATATTGCCTGGGCCAGTCCCATGGATTTGGACTGAAGCACAGATAGGCTAGTTATCAATCATGCTTTAGACATAACCCTATCAAGTTGCCATCCCTCTGAGGCACAGCAGCACCCGCTAGTCAAAAACAGTCCTGGTCTGTTCATGACCATTAATGTCAGCAGACACTAGCCTTACAGGCCCATTGCCCAGTGCCACAAGGTCCCAGCTATTAGTAAAATTAGTTTCTATGTCCATTCTGTCACCCTCCCTCCTTTGTGAAGATGTAGCTATAGTTAACCACCAAACACCCTTGTGTCCAGTTAGTTAAAAATCCCCCTAAGCCTGTGCAAAAGGGCCCTGACCCAAAGCATGTTGAAGCACGGAACAACTGTTTGGCCCCAGGCTTCCCCAAAGAGGCATACCACATAACCAGGTCTACACCAACTCCTGGGCTGTTCTTGCTGGGTTCATCTTGGAAAGCACACTCCCTCCATACTGGGAAAATTTGGGGTTAACTTCTATGTAAAGAAATACAGGACTATGCCCTCACTAAAGCACTCGCGTGCTTTGGCTGTTGGCCATGGTGATTCTCATTCTGCTTGTCTCACGGCCAAGGCCGTGCCCAATGCCCAAGCAGATGCCACTTCTGTGATCAGAGCGGTGGCAGCAAACACTGACACCTATGATAAAGCCAACTGCAGTCCAATAGTAGCAGATGAAACTGAGGAAACTTTAACCCAAGCTTCCAACCTAGACCACAGAACCACAGTGGTAGCTCTCTGGTTCCACAAGTGTTGGAGTCATCCCACTGCTAAAGCTTTAGTGAAGGTTGCAGTACTCTACGAAACACATCTTCCCTCAGACATGGCACCAAGTATCACACAGGCTCTTGACACAGGCCCAAGTGGGGAAGAAGTAGTCTCCTTCAGTGATTAGCCACCCACAGCCAGCCCTATGGAAGTACTAGCAGACACTATACCAGTCCAACTATTAGTGTGCTATATGCCAACTCTTTCGTGGCATGTCCCTTGTGCCTTCTCACGCTGTTGACATTGTGTGCCTTTAGGTTAAGGCTTCAATCACTCTAAGTTTAGTACTATTCTCTTGTCTGAGCCTCCCTGTTACTTCTCTTCCTGAGCTCACTGCAGCCAATCCGCCAAATATTCTTCCTAACTCACCCTCAACTTCACCCCCTGTAGTTACCAAAGTATAGATCAGAATCATAGGCTTGGGTCAGAGGGGACCTTAAAGATCATTGAGTTCCAACCCTCTGCCATGGGCAGTGACACCTCCCACAGACCAGGTTGCTCAAAGCCCCATTCAACCTGGCCTCGAACACCTCCAGGGATGGAGCATCCACAACTTCCCTGGGGAACCTGTTCCAGTGTCTCACCACCCTCACACTGAAGAATTTCTTCCTGATATCTAATCTAAATGTCCCCTCTTTCGGTTTACTCCTCATCCTGTCACTACACTCCCTGACAAAGAGTCCTTCCCCATCTCTCCTGTAGCCCCCTTTAGGTACTGGAAGGGGCTACAAGATCTCCCCAGAGCCTTCTCTTCTCCAGGCTGAACAACCCCAACTCTCCCAGCCTCTCCTCATAGGAGAGGTGCTCCAGCCCCCCAACCATCTTTGTGGCCCTCCTCTGGACAAACAGGTCCTTATGTGACTTGGAAAAACCAGATGCAACAGCTAGTTTTGGATCCTAATGGGTCATTAAAGCAGGCAGAGTTAACGCTGCTAACCAGAGTAAGTGGACTGAACTCAGTGTGCCCCTCTTCCTGCCTACTAAAAAAGAACGGCTAGCCTGGCTCCACAGCTGTACCCTACCTCAGAAAAACATAAACACACAGAGAGACCTTACAGGCTATTTAGAGTGCTCAACAGTATGGACGCAGAAGCCCCAGCCAATAAACTAGACACAATAACTATCTTACTACAAGATCCTCACTTTCCCTTACAGTCATCATTACTTAAATTGGGATTAGGACAGTGGTTCACCATAAACACTTCACCTGTATGGGAATGTCTAAAATACAGTGACTGCATGTTATTACTAAACCTTTAGGTAACCCAAGCAAACATCTTCTCAGCTCTGAGCGGCGTTCAAGCCCAACCAAGGTTCCGAGCTGCAACAGCTGTAACTTTAAGAGAAGGTGACAAGGTGACAGCAGAATCCCACCTGCTGAAATTCATAAAGATTGCCAGGAATAATGACACCAAATGACACCTGTGAGTCTGGCAGCTCTCTGCAAACAGAGCCTTAGCTGTTGTCTACGTACCAATTATAGGAGAGGCTACCACTGAACAGATCTATCCTCTGTCATCTCTGGCTCTACGTCAAGATGGATCTGTGATCCATCTCATGGATCATCAACAACAGGCCTGGTAGAGAAATAAAGGAAGACAATAGGTAGACACTGAAGCTTGAGGAGATCAGGATGGGGCTCGTGTGCAAAAGGAATTCCTCTGGAACTTCCGATACATGCCTTAATTCCCTTAGGGGAGTCTGACCTTTCTCAGCACACCCTCACAAGCATGCTGAGACAGTACTCGTCTATATCAAGAACAGCTATGTATGTTTATGATCTTGAACAGTAACCAACAGCAACTGGAGCTGTGAACTTGATGTTACATCCAGTTGTAGTTTTATCAGTTTTGAATTCGTGTTTATTGCTTTTATTCATTCTGTATATCAAAGTTTGGCAAATAATGAAACAAACTATGCAATCAACTGATTCTGTACGTGCAGTGGTATATAATCAGCATTAATTGTAAAGCTTACATTAAGCGACTCACCAAATAATTGCACCTTTACCACTGACCCACAACACATCACATATTTATGACCCAGAGGCAGGAGGTAACTGTACTACCTACCACTAACTACGAGTCAATAAAGTGGATTGACTGAAATTGATGGACACATTCTACTCCTTGGCCAAACTAGTGACAGTTTGGTTCAGGCTCCCAAGGAAGTAAAGGCCTAGGCCGTGACCGGGTCAAGAACATCTCTAGTTCCAACCTGTCCTTTGAAAACCCACATAGGAACATGGTGACACAGCGAGCTTTGATACGCGTGAGCTATGAAACCAGAACACCAGTCATGCAATTAACACATGAATAGCAGATGGTTCTTCCAAGACTAATTTGTCAAGGAACAAATGAAGTTGTGGGTACAAGGAGTCTCATGCTTACCTTTTCTATTGCACACAATTTGACTACGAGCCAACCACTTTATTCCGTAAATATGACAGCCTGAACGAGCCTTTTTTTGAGCTCTCCCTGCTAAGCAGCTCGCCACACAGTGGTGACCTCCCCCTTGAGTTGGGAAGCCTCTCAAGGTTACTCCTCCAGGATGAAAGATCCCTTGCCAACTGCAGATCTTTGGTGACTAATATTGCATCTAACCTTGTATCAGAGGGCATTAAGATCTTATATTGGTATTTTGGAATTTTTATTATACCCTCTGAATAGTAAGATTGAATCTGGCCATCAGACTTTCTTAAGCCTCATTTTTACAACATCTGACTTCAATAAAACCACTTTTGCTGCTACTTTGGGCAGTGGCTGTTGAAGTGGTCAATTCCCCCCTGTGTAACTGAGGCACTCACAATAGTTACAAAATTTCTTATTTGTTATTAAAAGCGTCCTTTAATTGGACCAAAACTCTAAACACCCAACATCTATAATTCAATGCCACCCACTCTGATCTCAGTTGTTTCCCACCTCTCCAGGACATGGAGTTGAGCAAACATAAGCTTCTAAGAACTCAAAGGACAAAAGTTCAGCTGCAGGCCAGCATGACTTCACTCCCGTTTCTGCTCCTGGACTTCTAGCAGCTAGTCTCAGTAAACTGAAACCATTTAAAATGAATTCAGTATGTTTGACATACGGCATCATAGAAAGGTTAGAGCAGGTTGGCAGACCTGCACCTGTGGTACAAGATGGCCTGAATCAACCAAACATACACCCAAAGGAAAGAGTACGTACACATGAAGAATTCTCTTTTTCCTCAGTTTATAACCATATTTTAAACATCACAGCGGCATCAGCACACAGGGGTTTCCTTGCCACAAGGATTTTTGGCAGTTACATAGAGATAATTTGTTAGAAATTACCTGTGCCTCAGACTGATAGTCAATCACAGGGCAGTTGCAGTAATTTTAAGCGTATGAAGACAAGTCATTACTCTTTGCAGATGCCCATACTACCATTTCCAACAGTGTATTTCTCACTTATTGGCTTTTCTCTCCTAATGCCATTTGCTGTCACAGATGAGCATTACAAAAATGGTTATTTGGATGGTCCTGTTTTAGTTTTACACCCGTGAACTTTATGTTGAATCAGGCTTTTGCTCCCAGACTTCCTTTTTGTTCTTAGCATTGTCTCCTCCAGTCTCAGAACTTTTAATGTGACTTTATTCAGTGTTATCCAACAGTATTTCTGAGTCAGGTTGTTAGCTTTCTGTTTGGTTTGAGTTCTGGGTGTTTTTTTTAAGCGTACACACTTCATTCTCAAAGTGTTCAGGGCCCAAATCTACAAACAAGTTCTTTTTATTTTCTTCATCTTTTCAGAACGGATGAAGAAACAGGACGGAGATTTTTCAGTTCAAGCAACAGCCATTAAAAGAAAACCCACCAAAATTATCCTCTTCAAATTATCTCATTAGCATAGCCCTGGCGCTTGTTAAGGGGTGCCATGAACAACCACCTCCAGCAGCTCTGTGGCCTGGTCATTCCTCCTGCCCTGAGGCTGCAGCCCAGCCTGGAGACCCAGATGTCTCCATTTGCAGGTCCATGGACACAGCTACTGCTGCTTTCCTGTTTGCAGGTTCAACCAGTAGCAAGGCTGAACATGCATCCCAGAGACACACACAGGACACTGACATGGCCCGCCACAGACAAGGTGATGCCTTTAACAGCACCTACACGTGTGACACATAAAATAGAAGCATAGACAAGACAAGTCCCTTTCCTCTTCTTTGGCTGGTCATGATTGAATGTCTCTCTAAAACCCACAAACCCCCACAGACTGTAATCACAAGCACACACAGAGTCATGGATCCCTCAAGTACCAGTATGGCCCCACTGCCCATTTAATACCCCTGCATGGATCCCAGGGCCTCTTAAGACACTTTGGAGGATCTCCTAGTCCACCTTGAAGTCTGCTAGCAAATTATACAGGCAAACCCCACACACCCAGTTTGGGGAAGATATGCCCCAAGCAGCCAGCATCAGACAGATGGGCTAAGACCCACAGTTCCGCTCCAGCCACCAGTGCTGAGCCCCTCATTCACCCCACTTGCCCTGATGAGGCTCCCACTCACTCCAGTTGCTGGCACTGCAGGCCAGGGATACCTAGACCCGTGGTCTGACCCCAGTTGCTGGCATGCTCCCACTCACTCCAGTTGCTGGCACTGCAGGCCAGGGATACCTAGACCCGTGGTCTGACCCCAGTTGCTGGCATCAAATCCACTCAGATCCATTCCCCCAGTAAGTAGCTGGCACTCCAGACAAAGCCTGTGGGACCTGTGGAGATGCTCCCATGAGCTATGGTCCTTCCAATTACTGATGCCAAGACACTCTCCCCAGTTGCTGGCACTATTGCCCAGGGGTGCCTACACAAGAGGTTTGACTCCACTTGCTGGCCCAGTTACCAACTCACACTGGTCTCCTCAGTAGCCGGCACAGTTTTTGCAGAACTCACGGGATAAAGAGTGAGATGATGAAGATAGTTAGGAAATGACTTCAAAAGACAGGACTGGCTGCAGGGATCAGACAGAGGGCTCAATCAGACAGACCTCCTGACAGCCATTGTTTACACATCACTGACCCCTTCTATACCCTCTTCTGCCTGCTCCCCCTCTGCATAGTTCCACCATTGTCTTCCTCCCACTCACACCTGGGACTGATTAGGTTTGTACTCTAATCAGTTTAAAAGTCTAGGTTTGCCTGCAGTTTCTCAACGGCCCATCAATTACTGCGACTGACCAAGGTTTGTTTCTTCTGTCTCCTTCACATTTGAATGTCAAGTTTATCTCTAAGTTTTCTTTATGGCTTCCCTCTTTCCCCTGTAATCCCATTTGCAAGGTCTTTGATCAGATATTCTTGCTGAAATAAACACTCTCACATCCCACGCCCTCTTACCAATTAGCATAGCTGAGGAGGTTTGCTTCTTGTTATCCCCAGTATTGTCTGACCATCAGGTTTGTGTCTCTGAACATTTGGTTTATTCCTGCCCCCTTCTTGTCTCTGTTTGCACTGAAAAGGTCCTTGAGCAGATAACCTTAACAAAGCAGATGCTCTCACCACCTTCTACATATCCTTACACTCATCACATTCCACAATATTATTGCTGGAAACAGTGTCCTGGAAATGGTGCTCCTTAACTGCCAACACATTCTTTTAACTCTTGGTCTGCTATTCCTTCTGCTGCTTTCTCACACATTTCCATTGATGTATCAATCATGGCAATTTTAATACTCATGTTATAAATCTGAAATTATGTTTCAATAGGGATACTTGAGGCAGGGCTGCAGGAATATTAAAAACCTGAGGAATGCTTAGGGCAAGGAGATGTGTAAGAACAAGAAGAGAGAGAAGCAGAAAGGGAGAATAAAAGGGGCTGGTCACACGTAAGCAAGGTCCAGTCAGGACCAGAGGCTCATAGTTTGTATGTTTAAGGTCAGCAACTGAAAAGACCAGGGTGCCAGCACCTGGAGAAGAGACCACAGGGCTGGGAAGTCTTGATGATAGCAACTGGAGAGACTGGCATGCAGGGGTAGTCTAGGTGCCAGCAACCGGAGAGACCAAGGGGTGCAGAAGAGGTCCAAGGGCCAGTAATTAAATGGACCTCAGTGTGTTTAGTACAAAAATCAAAACACAAGGAAAAAGCACTCCATGACACTTGGCAATGAACCTTATTCATAGTCCTACAGCAACCCAGCAACACTGCCGCAAGAGTCACAGGAACTGTGGTCACAGCCAGAAGGGAGCAGGAAGGAGGCCACTCTTCGCACCAGGAATGAGATAACACAGATAAACACCATGCCACTTATCAACAATCAGAGCTGCTATCTACAGAAAATTCTGAATTTGTTGTAAGCAGCACCTAAACCAAGCTCAAAGAGATCATTCAGAAAGATAAGTGAATTTTCTGAAAGCACCAGGGCCTCCAAACAAAATTGAGAAAAAATGAAATCTTCAAGATTTTACCTGATTGCTTGATGATATCAATCAAGCATTTATTGCTTACGGTCCTCAGGGGAAAAAATTATGTTCACTTTTGACTAATAGCTGTAAGCATGAGAGCAATTTTTAAAACAAAATTAGAAGATTTGCAGGGAAAAAGGCATTAGTAATGGGGACTGGATTCATCATGCAAATTAACATATCCTATACTTTATTCAGAAACCTACAGATGAAAGCTTTTCTAATACTAGAAGAAATTTTACTTTTCTAATAGCACCAGACTTCTTTATATGAGAATATCCTTGCCTCTTTAGCATAGTTCATGTGTATGATAGAAGTGTATACCTATAAGTATACATCTGTAACTCATGCTTTTAAGTTGTATTATTATGACAGAAGAGATCAGCTAATGATAAAGCAGAGTCCAAAGATAATTTACCTTGGATGGAATGACTTTTTTTTTTTTTAGAAGATACCTACAGCTCTGTGCTACAGCTACAAATCTCTATACTTACCACACTTTATGGAAATCACTGTGAAATGCAGAGCAACCATGAAACGCACTTCAATCTCTGAAGACTTTCCAAGTTCTCTCCAAGTTTTAAGGCACATTCAAAGAACTGTCTTACATCTTCAGTAGTTGTGCCTCCTTTTAAAAGCATTGCTCTCAAATCATTCAACAGCTAATGATTACTAATTAGAGAAGAGTTTGCAATCTATGTACGGAATACTGACTGAAGTGGAAATTAAGAAGTTAACTGAATTTCAGTCACAGAAAATAATAGTAATCTTTCACCAGCACATACTAGAAGAGCTCTTCAGCATATTTGCATTTTATACCAGCAATAAGGCATGCTACTTGCTTCAATATCACAGGAGTATAAAATAAATAAAAATAGCTGAGATAATGTCTCTCTACGGATTTGTGAAGTTCGCCGTATACTGCAAGTTACATTATCAACGCTTCTGCTCATAAAATGATCTTCATTGCAATTCTTCCAAATACAAAATCCTACAGCTTTTTGGTTTACATTTTCACTGCCCTTTGTAGTTTTGAAACTGTTAAGAACTAACAACTTGCATGTTTATCAGAAACACAAATAATAGTCAAAAAGATCCTAGTAGCGTCTAGCAACCAAATGCGTGAAAAAGCAAAAACTCATTCCCTGTCAGCAATGGGAAAGTACTAGAGTCCTTCAAAAAACTGTGGCTGTAACAGTATTAAGTACAGCTTAGAAATACTTTGAGTAGCAAAGACAGGTTGAGAAGTTTACATTTTCCACAGCTCTATCTTCTTCCCTATTTCTACATCTTCAGTTGTGCTGATGCTGCTACTCATGATGCTTCAGGACGACCTAGACTACAGATAATAAAAGAGCTGCCATATTTCCATATTTATTTTTTTTTTAAATAAGGTAATATCACTTACTTCAGCAATCTTGTCAGTGTGTCTCTTCAGACAGATGTGCAGCATCCACTGGAAGAGCAGGAGCTCCTTACTGGTCTTCGCTCCTAGGAGGGAGAATACTCATTAAGCTGCAAGTGCTAGTTTTACTGAAATAACGACGACTTACACCAACAATAACACTGGACAGTCTCCTATGTCCCTGATTACTAAGATCAGAAGATCTCCTGGCAGGTTTTGAAGTGCAATCTGCTTTGAAACAAAAGCTTCCTTTTTTTTTTAGTGCCCAGTATCAGTTCACACAGGCAAAGAGTAGCAATCACCCAATTCTAACAACTGTCATGTGTGTTTTCACCATTCTTCCTTGCCTTTTTTTTTTTTCCTTTCCTCCTCTTAAGAGTCACCAGAAGACTCTACAGTTTCTCACAACTCCCCATAATCAGGCTTAGCAAAGCATAAACTGAGGAATTAAGAGAGCTGAATGGCACCTTCTTGGCCTTCTGCTCCCTTCACTCTTCCTTTGCTGTCTTCAGCCTTCCCACCCGACCTCTGTTAAATCAGGGGGTGGGGAGTGCTGACCTCCCCCCCGTGCCCACTTGTTGATTATTAGTCATCAACAAAGAGAAGAAAGGCTCGGCACCAAACTAAGAGATTAATTATTGCATTGATTAGGATCAGGAGCGACCACAAACACTGTGACAGAGTCACATATCTCCAACCCACTGAAATGTTGTCTCGTGGTTGCAGCAAATGAAACTGAGCAAGCTCAGCACATGCAGGATTTAAGAAGCCACTTCCCCTGTCTGCAACCCACAGCCAAAAGTCAATAGACCCAGGTGATGGCTCAGAAGGTCATAGTAAGCAGCCCAGTTCATCCATTATGGACAAAAGGCCTGGCAAGAAGGACTGCCTGAGGAACACACACCATCACATCTCCACTCCATCAGAGATAACTAAGCAAACACAACAGGAGCCTTTTGATCATTTTTCCTCACACACACAAAAAAAAAAAAGCAAACAAAAGAGCTGGGAAACTGTTTTTTGTAATTTTTAGAAACAGATGTTAAAATACTCTACTATTGCTCTCTGAGAAGCAGATTCATTACCCAGTGTGCAATGAACCAATTCTCACACACAGGAGAGAGACTGCTTTTTATTCAGGCCTGGGTGCTTGGTGGATTTCCAC
>JAOXJK010000001.1:64697737-64708267 GCA_025774025.1 Xenus cinereus
AAAAAAGGGGGGGGGGTCAATAACCAACTGGTCATTAGAAAAATGCTGTTACATATTAGAAAAAACCCAAAACTAACAGAAAGCTCTGGGCAAGCCACAACCAGTCCAGGCAAAGCATGACAAGTCCCAAGACCCCCAATGTTATTTTGATACAAAGCCTGTCACCTGTAATTTGTGAAAGAATCACCATATTTAGTGGGCTACAAGGATATGGATTTATGACTCAAATAAGCTACAGTGACTTCTGCTGATATAGAATCAGAATGACAGCAACAGAAACTGGTCAAGTTACCTAAATGATGGGATATTTAATTAAAAGCTAGACCAAGTGCTACTTCCATCTGGCACCTAGTCTTCATCCTATTCCAGTGACCAGTGTTGCTAGCTCTGAAGGCTCTTTTTGATCTGTGTTCTAAACAATCTGGAGCATTAAATGTACTGTAGCAAAAGAAAACCAATTTAGTTCCAAAAAAATATTTCAACACACACTTCTGAGAAATCCCTACAGAAAAAAAATGGAGAAACTGGAAAGTTGTAACAACAGCTGCATGGAATGAAGGGCATTGCAAAGGACTCAAATACTAACAATAAAAGCTAGCATGAGAAAAATCAGCAGTCATCCTTTTTTGCTTCTCTTTAATAATGATGGGTGTCATGCACCAGAATTCAAGGAATAACACTCCTCTCAAGGATCTCAGCACCATCGTATCACTGCCAGGAAATTCCAAAGCTGGTCTTCAGAAGGGACAGCTGGCAGCTTTTTCTGCTGGCAAGCACTGGGCAGCTTCAAGGCACCAACACCTTTGTCTCAAGAACACCTCTAACAAGAGCATCACAAACTACGTGCTTTGATTGATCTTCCTTTACACGCTGATGAAAGGCATTGGGTATTATTTTCCATTGCATTTCAAAGAGTCTGGCACCTTGCGCCAGGAACACATCCTGATCTGTGTAGCAACATCACACCCTTGTCATGCAGGCAGAGAGTGTCCCTCTAGTACACCCACCTCCAATCTTACCTAATGCGAGGGCCATGCACTGCACAAATGTACCCACCACAGCTCCTACAAGGTCTGTTTCCTGGCAGTGCTCTTCTGTGCACAGCCCATGCGCTGCTGAGCGATGCTCTAGTAAGACTGATACATTTTTTTAGTTTACATTTTTGGCTGAAAACAGTCAGTCATGAAAATCATGCCAATTGACAGTAAAATCTCTGCATTCAAAGCAACAAACTTCTATTAATAAATGTCTAATATCTCTTTTCATGTGGGATCAAAATATGCTTGTTTTCTTTTGGAATGCTTTAAAAATAGGCTGAAAGGATGTAAAAGAGTTGAAGATGTGTTGATAGAGGTTTTGTCTACACTAGCAAGGAAGTCAACGCAACAGGAACAATAAAATATGGCGATCTTGAGGCTCTTCACCTCCTCATTCTCCCCATTTCAGGTTTACTTCAAATTGGATCTAATCTGCCGTGGTATTGAACGTCCTCCTCAGGCAAGGTTCAAAACTTTTGAAAACCCCAAAAGAATAAAATGTAAACACATACCAATTACATTGCTGCAAATGTATGTCAATAATAAATAGTTTCAAATGCATTTGAAACACATACACACGTGTATATATGCATATAAAGAAAGGGGTCCGCTGTTGTGTAATAGGAACATCCAGAACCCAGAGATATCTGGGAAAAACATCACACCACGCAACATCTGAAAGAGTCTTAGTCCCTATCTGAAGTAAACAACCTTATCTTGATTAGGAAGCATGCATGAAGACTGCTAGCTGCCTTGAAGGGTCATCTACAGATAATCAAGATAGCAAGTTAAAGAAAACTCCAACCTCCCAGTGGAAAGTCAACCAATCATTCTCATACCAGAGGTGGAAATGCCTCTACACTGTGGGTATGAGACTGCAAGAAACATCGCTTGGATTCCTGTCTTCTGCTGATGTCCTTCCCACAACAATTGCAGCAATGCAGCATTTCTTCTCTCTCCATTTGGGCAATAAGGGGCATCACACCTTGCCCATGCACATCTCAGTCCAGCAGTGGAACGAGAAACCACTAGTCTTTCATGGATCCCAGGGGAGCCACCATCAACACAACACTCCTTTTTTCTGGCCAGACTCACACCCCAGTTTACAGCCCTTCATTCTCAGAGTTTTTACCTGAGCAAAGTTACACTAGCACTCACATTCTGCACCAAGTTGTTGGCTGGGAAGAACAGGGTCATTCAACAGTGTTACTGAGTGAGCAAAGAGACGGACCGCAATTATTTTCATAGTTTAGGTAGACTATAACATGTAAGTACAGTAACTCAAAGACAACAGAAGACACAATTATGTCTTAGCACAGTTATAGTGAATTAAGGAACAGGGCTGAGTATGGCTTGAAGGTTTGCTTGACACAACTAAGCTGCTCTTAGCATGAGTTAGCAAATACTGTGATTTTTTGTTTTTCTAACTTGGCTAACTGCAAACAAGGGCCTATCCCTCTGCAGGGGTATGATATGTACGAGATAGCTGCCTTTAAGCATGTATTCAAATAGCATTGTATAGGTCAGCACCTTGTTATCTTTCAAGAGGAACTTATCTCTGAGAACAGGATGTGTCAAGACCACCAAGGCATGCAGAACCAGCCGAAACCAGCTTTGCAGCTTTGTCAGCAAGAATAGAGAAGTAGATGACTGCAGATCACCTAAGGGACACAGTGATGAAGAGGAATGGATGAAGTGAACGACCACCAGAGGTCTTTGAAGACTACCTAAAGACGCATGTGGCAGTGGGTGGCAACATATGATAATGAATTCTCCGAAGAAGAATGAATAGGTTAATTACTTCTCAGAAATCTTATGAATAAGTATGTTTAACTTGTATATAAGCCATGTAACTAATCGCTTTCGGGCACCCATTCGGAGGAGTGATCCCCCGTGCGTCCAGTGCTGCAATAGAGAATACCTGCTTAATAGTCATCCTGATTATTGAGTCCTGATTTCAGCTTTCACAGCATCAATAATATCATTATCTCATAGATATCTTGTAGTTAAAGTGAGATAACTGTGGGATACCTACAAGATAGCTACAACAAGAACAGATAACCAACAATTTATGAGATAACTATAATAAAGGCAGTGCATAGCTATAACAAAAATAAGAGAAAGACGGAGAAAACAAGGTAAAGAAAATTATATATATTTATATAGTGTTGTGGTTTAGCCCCAGCCAACATCAAAGAACCACAAGGTCTTTTCACCCACACCCTCCTCCCTCCAGCAGTGGGATAGGGGAGAATCGGAAGAGAAAGGCAAAACATGTGGGTTGAGATAAAGGCAGTTTAACAGAACAGCAAAGGAGAGAGGAAAAAAAATAAAATAACACTGACAGAGGAACATACAAAACAATTAATGTACCACCGCTCACTGACAGGTTCCCAAAGCTCAGCCCGCTCCCAAGAGGTGATTTCTGCCCCTTTCCCCCCCAGCTCCCCAGCTATATAGTGGGCAGGGTGTCACATGGTATGGAATACCCCTTTGGGGTTGTGTCCTGTCCCAGCTCCTTGTGAAGATTAACCCTATCCCTACTGGAACCAGGACACACACACAGGTATCCTTCAAGTGGCATAATTACACTGGCAGAATCACTCTGCTCTTGGTGTAATTGAGGCTCTTTAGTTTCTGCCAATACAGCTGTGTCACTAAAAAAAAAAATAAACAAAAGCCCCATCTTGATGAACACTGCTACAGGGCAAAACAAACTAATCTAGGCCTGGGCTTAGGTCTTATCTTTGCAACATATTAAGCCTACAACATGTCCACAGTTTGGCTGTGAGAACTGAATAGAAAGGCTAAGATTGGTGTGAATGACCATGAATGGGAATTACTGGGTGTGGAGGTGGCCAAGTGCACCCACCAGGGAAAGGGACTTGTGTTAACAACGCCCAACCAGCAGGTCATCAAGACCCTATCACATTCAGTTTCACAAGACTGAGTGAATGAGTCAAAGAACTGTAATGAGATAGAAATGGTACAGAAACATATCAATCACTGTAAGATCCAAAACTGCAAAAAGACATGCCCAAACCCTGCCTGTGGTCACAAGCCTAAGGACCACTCCTCCCTATCATCTCAATCTCAAATATAACATCTGGACACAAGCATCGTGGTGCCTGACTGCTGGTCAGATAGCTCCAACACCCATGTCCTGGTACCTTGATTCTGGGCAGGCTCCTTGGACACCACACACACTCTGGTGCATGTGTAGGTGAATGAAATTAGATTTTTTTTTTCAGTTTGGTTTAAATAAAGTCACCAACTATAAGGTCTCACAAGGGTATTTCTTACATTCTTCATAAAATATTGCACCAGTATTTCCTGTGACCAAAGCTTCTTGAGGTCAATCCAATCTTTTAACTGTCTTCAATTTAATTGACTTCAGAGGAGCCCTGATGACACATCCATTGTTCCTACAAATGAAGTTCTACATTTCCCCCCTCAATGTTAGTTTTAACACATTTCATGTGTCATCATTGTGCTTTCTCCACCATTATCTGACAACTTAAGGTAAGATATTAAGGTAAAAAAACTGAAACAAATCAGGGAAGACACTGAAATCCTTTATACCAGACAAAGAAACAATATGAGAGCATGACGCTATTTCCTTTTTGGAATATAGGTCATCTTCAACACATTGCACAAAACATTCACGTTAGAGCAGCCACACCACTTTGCTATCACTTACCATATTTCCTAAGTCATTGTAATAATTTGATACTCAGCTTTGTCAGAGATTCATCACCTCATTGTCCCTCTCTGACCTTTTTCCACTGAAACCCAGTGCAAGCTGATCTCCTGTCAGGTACTCAGTTCCCATGGTATTCAAGATACATTAACATTAAATTTTTAAGCCTTCATTAAGAGATTGAAATGGGCTAGGAAACCTGTACCATACCCGTGTGCCAGAGTGATATTTCCGAAAGATACCCATGTTGATTTCTATTGTGGATGGAAAAGGAATAGAAGTGTATTAGCGTAACAGTTCTAAAAGCTCACATCCATACTTCTGATTTGCTCTTTGGATCACTGTATCTTAACCCAGTTTTGTATTACCTAAAATACCCTTGAATGTGTTATCCCTCACTGTAAACTGCACACACAAAAAAAATATGTATCCTTGATGTTTCCTGTTTGTGCTTATCTGTATAGAGGAAATAAGCTGCTAATGGAACTGACCCACCCTCACGCTCACTTCAGTGCTATCATACAGGGCTGTGACCTGAACACTGATTTGCGGTGCCTGCCAAGGGAGGGCAACTGCAGGCAACAGTTCTCTAGGCATGTCATATCTCTATATAATCAGGTTTGCAACAATAAAAGAAAGTATATAAGTATTTCTGGAATTAAGAGGAAAGTGTTCGCAGGCTGAAGCATTACAGTGAAAATGCCTGTATTTTGTCAGTGAGAGATGTCTGTGGCTTCTGTCACAGTATTCACGTTCCATCCAACTGCTTTTGTTACCATTCTCTTAAGAGGCTATATATTATAATTTTACTTGATACTCTAATCAAACTAGAGCATTTTAAACAAAGCATCTCTCTCCTGGAGACCAGCTGTTGCCTGAAATGATCTCACTCAAACTGAAAACCTTACTTGTTAGCCCCAGAACAGTCAGTAAAAGGCTTTGTATGTAACATCCAGTAAAGAAATAAGTAAACAGAATCATAGAATTGTCTAAGTTGGAAGGGACCTTTCCGATTGAGTCCAACCATCAATCTAACACTGACAAAAAATGTCACTAAACCATATCGCTAAGAACTACATCTATAAGTTTACCAAGTAGTCTTTTTTTTTTTATTTCACTAGGTCTAGTACATTCTGTATTTCTCTTATTTTACCTGATGCAAGTAAAATATTAACATTTGTATATCAGTTATTAAATAGTTATTTCTCCGTGACCTCAATCTCTCTTGATGGCCAGCTCACTCCAAAGGATGGCAGCGAACCAGAGCTGAGAACGTGTGCTCTAGACTAAAACACATCAAGCCTGGGCTGCAGGAAGAGAGAGCACATGCACTCAGAAGAGCAACACATGGAGGGAAAATATCAGGCTGCAATTTAAGCAAAAGAAACAATCTCATCAGCACTTCAAATATAGGTGCTGAAGGAAGATTTTTTAAATCCCTCTTGCCGGTTCCAGAAAGAGGTTATGAGCATGCTTACTGAACAGGCATTCGTCTGGTTTGGTGTTGGCTTTTTTTCTGGTTACTGAAGGCTTGGCTAAGTGGTATTCAAGAATCTCCCACAGTTTACTCCATATGAGGACAGATTAGGCAGTAGACTGGTTTAATCACCTAGAACTGGGGGTTACATAAGCATTGAATGTTAAATTTCATTATTATTAGTGGTTTCTGGGAGGAGGAAACATGGGGAAGTGAACCTTGAAAAGATTTCAACCTTCTGTACACAAGAAAGCCTAGGGTTGCTGCAGAGGCACACGTTTGATCCTGTTTATGCCATTAAAAGGCTAGATTTGACCACCAGTCTTGGAATTCTGTTACAAGGCAGTAAAATAAATAAGCTCTGTCAAATGTGTGTTTGAAATCTTTGAAGAAGGCTATTAGGGAGAGGAATTAAAGTGTTCCATAGGAGCATGAAAATGCCTATAGCGAAGTATCAATATTATAAGTATCAATAGGTAGGATATTGGCATTACTTCCAGGGATGGTGACTCAACCACTTTCCTGGGCAGCCTGTTCCAATTTTTGATAACCCTTTTGGTGAATAATTTGTTCTTAATATCCATCCTAAACCTCTCCTGGTGCAATTTGAGGCCGTTTCCTCTCATCGTACCACTTGTTACTTGGGAAAAGAGGCAAACTCCTACCTTTCTACAACCTCCTGTCAGGTAGTTGTAGAGAGTGGTAATGTCTCCCCCAAGCATCCTTTTCTCCTGCTCAACTGCTGACAGATTTCCCTGCCTTCCCAGATTTCCCTGCCTTCCCAGATTTCCCTGTCCCCACCACCCCAAGCCCCTAGTTAGAGATAAGTAAAGGCTTTCCATCAAGGAAGGAAGAGTAAGAGGGGAAGTTTGCTCATCTGAGGGCTGAAGGCACTGAGACACATTGGACTTCCTCACCCATTGGGTTCCATGGCAAAGGGTGAGAGGCAGAGCCCAGCTGGAGCTGCCCAGAAGAATCCATCCTTGATCTTACAGTGAACTCAGTATACCAGTGCGCTCATATGATGAAGTTCAGACACAATCAATTCCCCACATTACTAGGAGTCAGTTGTTTGATTCAAGGTGACCCAGGCCCTACAGAACATGAATGAAAAGAGACTCCCCATTTTTAGCTATTTAACCATATGTAATAACTGTTAAAAAGCAATTAAGACACTTAGAAGAAAAGGACTAATTAAAAATACCAAATAAACTCTGCTCTGCAACTCAATGATTACAGTTCCACTGATTAATCTTGCAAAACTATTTTCAGCAAAGGAGAATAATTTTATTTTAATGGATGAATAAAATGTCTAACTTCATCTACTACTTCTACTATGCTCAAGTACATCTGGTTAGAAATGGATTGGCTAGAAAATCAGGTCCACTTTCCAATATTAAGTTAACCATTTGAAGATTCTGTCATGGAAAAGGGATGCACCTCACTGAAAAAGAGAGAAGCAGTAATATATTTTATTGAGGTAAAATAATGCTTTCACAAAGTTTAATGGAATTTGACAAAATTCAATGGCAAGGTTCACCTTATTAATTACTGCATGAAGAAAACATACAAAGAAAAATTAAGCTAGAGTGGCTCATACAGAGACCAGAGGCCTGAAGAATAAAGAGGACCCTCTCGTTGAGTCACAAAATTCAGGGTGGACCCCCTTGCTTTCTAAACTCCTTTTTGGGCTTAGGAGTTGCTGAATCCAATCTTAGTCTCAGACTTGGTCAACAGTTAATGGAATTATCCATACAATGGTTATAATATCTGAATAGCTACATAGATTAGTAATGCTTCACCATATTAATTCAGTATGGTACCGGTCATCTGTCACAGGTCTCTCAAACTCAGGGAGTAACCTTGAAAGGCATGCCCGCTCAAGGGGAAATCACTGTCATGCAGCTCATTGCATGCTCCTCCAGCAAGGAGACCTCAAAGCTTTCCACAGGCTGTCCATGTTTGTAGAGTGAAATAGTTGGCTGCTAGTCAATAGTATAGACAACACAGATGTCTTGGCTTAGCTCTGATAACTTGCTCTATACTTTTGGTTATCTTGTACCTTTGGGTTTTAAAACCAACTTTCGAAACATTTTTCAAAAGGCTTTCATCCCTTTTACATAAGCCAGGGGCTTTCCAGCTCCCAAGTTCACTCCAAGAGCATGAGGCCTGTTGCTTCTTGGTCAGCCTAAACCAAAGCACACCTGGGAGTCAAGTGTAATCATCACATTCTCCCACTGCTGCAGGGTAAACCTGAGAAAATCCAAATATACTGTATTTATGCTCTTGCAACTTAAGAATACAAGTCAAATCGATATTTCTGCTAATTTTTAGACACAAAGCATTGTAACAGACAGTGAGCTTTGCACAAGACAAAACTAGGTAGCAGATAAAGCAAAGTGTGAGGAAGTCTGTGGGTGGTTCCGAGTCATAAGACTAGACTTTTCTAAAATGAGATTGGCTGAATCTACTCTAAAGTAGAAGTAGCCTTTTTCCATTCTGTTTTTTGGTTGGGTTTTTTTTTGTGCTTAGTTTTTGCTAGGCTACATTTAGTTCTTAAATTTTTCATGTGTGGTTTTTTCCCCACACCAAAGAGGAAGGCACTTGAAACAAATTCTTCTCATGACAGTTTCACTACTTTGTAACTATGTAGTTCACATTAAGTTTGTCCTGATTTAAACTAAAATAGATTAGACTAGTTCTTACAGATCTCATGTCTAAGCAGCCAAAAGCATCTCTTTTCTGACCTTCATCCTCAAATCTCCAGCATGTGTGATTTCTTCCCATGACATACTCTACTGTTGTCTGCTACCTAGCATAGGACATACATTATCGACAAGCATGTCCCAACTGCTCCAACTGCTTTTCCTACAGCAACCCCTAATGAAACATCTCATGGAAGCCGTTTCTGCCAGCTTTTCTTTTGCTTTAAACAGAATATCCCAGAAACTAGTTGATGCTTAAAAGTGTTTGTATTAACATCTCACAAATACATACTTCTGTATGGCATGAATAGGCAGGATCATCCATCTCTCCCTGTCTTGCTGGTATGTTATTTCCACAGCAGCAAGCATCACAAGTTTGATGCCAACTTAGTAGAAACAAAACAGTCTGGAAGTATGACTGCTACTTACGCAATTTCTCTCAATTACATAAGGTATGTGGGCTAATTGGATTTTGAAGGGGAGGACAAGGACATGTTAGCCAGGCTGGCAGTCTCAAAAGGTTAAGCTTAAGCTAAAGAAATGATCTTGTGGTGAAGCAGAGAACAGGGGACAAATGCAGCAACTCCTGATGGATGCCGTTCTCAGAGCAGCAGTGAAGTTGAGAGGCGTGTTTCTCTCCTTCACCTGCACATCCAGTATCCCTGGCCTGGTCAGCCAACAGAATTTGCCAGCAATTACCTGGCGATCACTTGTAGACTCTAGGGTGTTTGGTGAAAGTTTGGTTTATGTTAATTTTAAGTTTAATTAAAGAACAGAACTTTTTTTTTTGCAGGAATTTTCAAGCTTTATCATCTTTGACAATTTCCAAATTGAGCACAAAGAGCAGAATAAAGAAAAGATCTGTTGCAAAGACGTTGGTTGCATGTGTCATTTAAATCAATATCAGGTCCTCAAATAGTTCTTAGACATGCTTTCCCATGTTGCACTACAATTACATCTTGTAAGAGACCCGCATGCTCCAGTTATTCTCCACTTCCTTCACATATCTATGTGGTGTGCCCTTCAAGTTTTAACTCGTTTGAGAGCCTTTGTAGTGCACAAACTATTCAATCATCTTTAACTTTTGCTTGCATAGTTTCCAGCAATAGTCTGACCTTTCCCAGGAGATGTTTATTTTACATACAATGTGAGCAGCATTCCCTTCCTTGTGTTTGAGACTTGAAAACCACCCAGAAGATCTACATTCACCTCAGTTTAACTGCTACCTCATCATTCACAAACACCTGAGCAGCAGGGGCATCTTGTTCAGCTTAAGTTAACCTGCTTCATAAAACAGCCACAAGCTTGCTTACATATTCTGGCTCCACTGGCAGAATTTGGAAGCATCTAGGCACACCTAGACCACAGTGTAGCACACAAGATGTTGTTTATTGCTCAGCACTGGGAGCTTAGGTCCACCAGCTGGGCCCATGACCCAGGCCATGTCTTGCAGCCAGGGAGAAGTGTCTTGTAGAGCTGTCCTCTCTTGGTGAGAAGCACTGCAGCCCCAGCATTCCCATTGCCACACAGATACATGTCAACTGGCTCTAAGCCCTCACTGGACACAACAAATCTTCTAATGTTCATAGACATTCATCTTTCCATGTCACC
>JAOXJK010000001.1:64708367-64738934 GCA_025774025.1 Xenus cinereus
CATTCACCTCAGTTTAACTGCTACCTCATCATTCACAAACACCTGAGCAGAAGGGGCATCTTGTTCAGCTTAAGTTAACCTGCTTCATAAAACAACCACAAGCTTGCTTACATATTCTGGCTCCACTGGCAGAATTTGGAAGCATCTAGGCACACCTAGACCACAGTGGAGCACACAAGATGTTGTTTATTGCTCAGCACTGGGAGCTTAGGTCCACCAGCTGGGCCCATGACCCAAGCCATGTCTTGCAGCCAGGGAGAAGTGTCTTGTAGAGCTGCCCTCCTCTCTTAGTGAGAAGCACTGCAGCCCCAGCATTCCCATTGCCACACAGATATATGTCAACTGGCTCCAAGCCCTCACTGGACACAACAAATCTTCTAATGTTCACAGACATTCATCTTTCCATGTCACCCGTTCTTACTTCTGTCCCATTTATACCATTGTTTCAAATTTGTTCTTCTTTTACATTACAGACAATTAGATTGTTATTCTCAGTGGTAAAGCCTTATTTCCTACCCCTTGTTATAACTCACAAGATTTATGAGTGGTTGTACAGATCAACCCCTAAAAGACAGGTTCAAATAAAATCTAAACATCTACAATGCAGAGACCACCCCTGAGATAATGGATAAGGATAGCTGTCATCTTACATACCATCATTTCAGAGATACCATCATTTGCTAGAGACAACACAATCAACAGGCTTGGGAATTAGCGGGTGCTCATGGAAGTCAAGGTAATTACTTATTCCTATCTAGACAAAGCAATTGAGCACTTCTAGATATTTTTTTGGTGGATGAACCTAACATGGGTGCTTAAGAGGGCAGAGCATTTTAAATGAGAGCTTACAGCATGAAAGGTCTGACACCTGTAAAATAACAGGAAACAAGAATAGCTGGAAAATGTCTCTTGAAGAAGATGCACGAGGGTGATAAATGTTGATTGGGCCATTATAAGGACATTCTGCAAAATTCATGTGTGCAGGTCCATTGAGGCGAGCACAAAACTGCAGTCCAAGTGCCACACACGTCCCAAGTAGCACCGGGAAAACGGGTGAAAAGGAAACAAGAGAGACAAGCTACTCCAGGAGCCTCAGCTCCACCTTTTCTGGAACGCTGCCACAGTGACACCACCTGCTGTCTCAGGATGGCTGATCAGCTTCTGCCCCAGCAAAGCCTTCACTCACTCTGCTCAAGCCCTGCCCAAGACCCATCTCAGTGCCACACTTCCTCACTGTGCTGCTGGTCCCACCCCAGCACCTTCTCCAGACCAGCCTCAGTGCTTGGGCTCCCTCAACTACTCTTGCCCTAACTTTATACCCGAAGACTTAACACTGTAAGCAATCCCGGGTTAAGCAACCCATTAATGTTTGGTTTTTTTATTGTCTGCTAGGTATCAGTCAGTGTTGTCATCATAAATCCTTCTACGTAAAGCTGCTTTACTTAAGTAAACTTGGAAAGTAGACTTGCAAAGCAAGCACGGGCTGTACATAGCATAGTCTAAGGGAAGCTTACAGGCACACATTACTTAAAATTCACAATATTAAACAACCAAAACTTCCAAACTGCAAGCTTCTACACACGGTTTAAAAACCTGCAGAAGTTTGAGTCCCGGTGACTTCATACTGCGCTAGCAAACCAAATCTTATTTACTCAATCTGATTACAAATTCATGCCAGTACACTGAGTAAGTCTCCTGCCATTTATCAACACTTATCAACCTCTTAAAGTCTCATTCCATTTACAATTTGCAGCTGAGCAATTTCTGTGATGCAGATAGCCAGTAACTGTACTACAAGAGAGCAGTCTCCTCATCAGCACAGTGACTAAAATAACCATTCAAACCAACTTCCACGTGAATCAAAGAGAAATACACACAATGTAGCCTGCCTTCAACACTTATCTCCAACCTCAAATTCCACATCATTACACATTCCTTCCCCACCATTCCCGCCCCATATAACTATTGAGATTCTCATACACTCACTGATATAGTTCTGCCTACTTTATCTCTTTATGCAAGACCATTTCTGAAATGGTTGGAGACAAAGAACAGGAAACATGGTTTTTACTTCACCCACTCTACAATTCACTGTACCCCAGCAATGCTTGTGCTGTCCTACACAAATACTACTTCAGGTCCAGCTCTGAAAGGGAGGCTGTAAAAACTATCTGACCCTTACCTGCTCATTATCTGTGATTTGGGCCCACCATCACTTAAATCAGGAGATTCATGTATTAACACCTTGCAGTCATCCTTTGAAGGGACAAAAGCAGGACACAAGGTCTGCTTTCTTACTGATATGCTTCAAGTCCAGTCTCAAGTGACAACAGAGCCCACCAACCAGACACAAGCTACACTGTCTAACAACATGAGATACTGTGTTCTAAGATAAATACTACACTTGTTAGCATGGAAAGAGGATCTTATAATTCATACAGGCTAATGAACCAGAATGCCAGAACAGTTAGTGACTGCTGGGCAAAGAAGCCTTCTGGCATCAGAGATAAGGCACACACCATATCTTTTAACCATCAGTAACCAGGACTCAGTGCAAGCCAGTCTAACAGAGCTCACCCAGCAGTAGATGTTCAAGAATCAGTTGTTTGATTAATTATGGTACACATTGTTCCCTTATTCTTAGCTTGTGGAAGCACCCAGGAACTGAAATGATTTATCAAGCACATTTTCAAACTGTTGTGAGCTATTAATACAGGAAATAAATGTAACTAAACTCACCGTGAGACATTATGGAAGGAGAAGGTGCTTTTACTCTAAAGGTAATTTCACTTCTACTCATTCTCACATACTTCAAGTGCCAAAGATATATATATATCGGAGTGGACTCACCAGGATCACCTGCATGTCACCTGGAGAACACGAAACAGCTACTGAGCTTTCTCTACATCTCTTGAGCTCCTCATGGATGACTGACAGGAGTTTTAGCTACTTTTTGCACAGATCCTGTAGGAATCAGTAGTAATTCTAGAAAAGCAATTAATTGCCTAGGAACCTTGCTCCTTTCAGCATCCTTAGGCCTTCAGTAAAGTCACTCCCTATCATCTTTGTTTTCCTATTTTATCAGGCCTATCATGACAAAAATAGGAATATCATCAGGGCTATAGTTTATAGAGTACAATGCAGCACACTCTAAACTTGTTGCTATCCTCCTGCTACCAGACTACATATCAGGAAGCACTAAGAGCAAGGTTGCTCCCGAGGGGAGAGGCACACATGAGGATCCTACCACCAGCAGTCCACAGCCCTCACCATCCAAGGCCCAGAGTATTTGAACAAGGGAAGCAGACCAGACAGCAGCCAGAAGTCCAGAGCATAAGACAACATCATAGCAATGACACAGGTTCAGAATTAAGCCAGTCTATAGGTTGAAGGCTGGATCAAAGGTCTCCATAGCTAGGCATAGGTGCAGCTGAGCTGACAAGCAGCACTCCTCCAACACAGCTCAGACAAGGAGCAAAGGCCCAAGGCTCAGCTTAAATAGAACTCCTGACCCCATGCTGAGGGGAGGAGTGAGGCCTCAGGTGAGGCTGGTCAGGTCTATTAAGGTTAATTAGTGTGTCCTCAGGGCTCTGACACTGCAGGTCTTCTGCTGATATGTCATATGTCATGACTGTGTTGGTGTGCAAGTCTTTGGGTATGATATAAACACTGTGCTCCCCGTTCCTTGCCAGTTTTATTGCTGTTAGTCATCTCCCCAGTTAGGGACCAACACAAGGCATTCTTTTAACCCATCCTCTATTGTTTTTTCCCGTTGCTTTCACATGCAATGTTTCCATTCATAATACATTCACAGTAACCTTAATACTTTTCCTACAAGTCTCTATGTTAGGAAATCAAAGCAATAAAGCTACATGCGTATTTAGCTTCTCTAAGTAAATATAAAATGGAGTTTCTTCCAAAATCCCTATGAACTGTCATCATCTCAGTGGTAAATATCTATTATTCTAGTGCGTTAATGCTATGTCTATATCATTGTATATTGCAATAATAAACAAACAGGTACTTGTGGAAAGTACCTGACATTTTTTGATTGCCTTGTTTCACTCTTCATATCATGTGAGCTTTCCTGGAGATTACAGGGGAATGTAATCAACATTTTTTTGTTTTCAAAAGGGAAAAGACCTTACTACAGTTCTGGCTTTTGGAAAACACCTTTCTCAAAGCCCAAATCATTAGTGTGGACGTAGTGTAATCAGGATCAACGTAGTTTTGCCTGTATCAGAGAATATGGAGCTAAGAAGATGCTAGAAGTGGTAATGGATCAAATTCGGACACTGATACCAAGAAAGCAATTGTAGTCTCACAGGAAGTAATTAGGCATAGGGTTACCTCTTTACATTTTACGTTACAGAAATAAAACTAAGCTGCCTACTCCAACTAGTTCTTCAAGCACTGTCGTACAATGATGTTTCTAAGGATGGTGAGGACTACCTTATTGAATCCTTAGGCCAGCATAGCAGCAGCCAAGTGATTTGCATTAACAAGAGCTGTGATGAATTACCCATGGAAGCATTACAAATGTTATTTTCAGGATGAAATTATGCAGTGAGACCACCTTGCTTGACCTCGAAGCATATAATTGAACACATTAAACTGGCTGCATCGCTCTGAAGAACTCATAGTGGTTCTATACGGGATAGTCCAAGAAAAATCTGAACTTCCATGAGAAATTAGAAATTCCTTAATACGTGTTATGGGTAAAAGGCACCATGTAAGAAAAATACTGTAATACGTGAATAGTGAACAAGGCCTGTAATATAAAATAATAGTGAAAAAGGTCTGTAATATAAAAAAAATGAAGCCATTCTGAAGGTTTCAAGCTAAGTATGATAGATGAATGAGATGTAATTCGGGTGTAATAAGTCTGTCAGTTGTAAATAAATAATCAGTTGAAAATTACTTTGGGATATCTAAATGCATCTTCTTTGCTACAAGGCTATTTAGCCAGATGTGCTTATCTCTGTGTCTTGTTCCAAGACAGGAAAATATTTCACCCTTTACAATAACGTATTCAAGGCACCCTGCGATGCATTAACTATGTCCGAAAACTGCAGTCTCCCACACAGAGGTGTCTGTATGGGTCTGTCATTATGCCTGTCATTCTGAAGCTCTGCAGCTGCACTGGGGTGGCTACAGCTCACCTCTCAAGACCCCTCACTTGCTTATCAGACTCAAGAGAGGCAACTAAGACCGTAGCTGTTTTTAAGAATCCAGGCCATCACCGCAATCTTGCTATCTTTCTCACCTTCACAGTCTTACTCTACTAGTTGGATCTCCTGGGTAAACACCTGCAGCATAACATAGAATATCTGCAGTAGACACCATAGCTGTTTCCTTTCTGCTCCTCCTCCCCATGGAAGGACCGACAGAAAGCGGCCGCTTGAAGACAGGATGAGAAAACTAAGGGAAATGTTGTGTGTTCCTAATAATTATTGCGAGATAGGGACTCAGCTGGTGCTTCCATAGTGTTAAAGTGGTGTCAGCTCTTAAAAAGATGGTCATAAGACAGGAAGAAAGGAGTCACGGGATATTTAGGAAGGGATTCCTGCATATAGAATGGGAAAGCTCCCAGGCAACTTACAGATGACACATTTGGTTCTTGCTACAGTAAGCACTCTTCAGTGAAGTGCAGCACCAGTGTTCATGGACACATGCACAACACCATAAGCACTGTGGTAAATCCTTTCCTCATAGGAAACAATGAATTGTGAGTGAGGACAGATATGGTCAGTTGTGGGAGGCTGTCCAAATTTTATCAAGATAAAAATGTAACTCTGAAAGATGCCACTCATCTGTCACTACTACTAAACATTTCTAGAGTCAAACAGGCATTTTTTTATGTTTAGAAATGTCCCTTCCTTTTCTGCTTCAAGTCTTGGACAAGAAAGATGAAGTGGCAGCTTTGTACACAACACCATTTGTTTTGAGAAAGGAAAAACAAAGGGAATTTTCAATTGGTTTCCAAGGTACATGTTACTTTGCTAGAGTTGTTCATGTAGAGGACACATTTTCAGAAATGTACTCTGGTATCTTCTTCAACACAGTATGTATGTTCGAACTCACTGAAAATAAGGTCCTTGCTGAGAGAATCCCATCATCTCTCATGTCTGGAGAACTAAACCATAATGCTGTGTCACGAAGTGAAAAAAAGAAAACAACACTCCAATCAAACAAGACACAGTAGAAACTATAAAATTGTTTTACTGATCTGCCAGTAAAACATCTGTTGACCTCCTTTTTTACAGTTCAGTGACCTCCTGGCTCCTTAAGTACTAAACAGAGCTCTAAAGTGCAAGTGAAGTAGGATTTATGATTACTCACTTCAACATAGATCCATCTGGTGTCATAACCTTAAGGGAATAAAATACTTTTAAGTAAACCTGATAGATCAATGTGACAGTAACACTGCCATAATTAGACAAATAGTAATAACAAGTATAATGCAAAAGCATTGTGTATATAGATATATTCTCTTAATGAAACTTTGTTTTGTAGAAAAAAAAAAATATTAATGAACCTTGGACAAGAATGCGTGCATAACCTATTCACCTATTCTGACGCTAGAACAAGAATGTATGTTACGCATAAGTAGCTTGCGCAGAGGTTGTCAAGATGCCACGTCTGAAAAGCTACTGCTTATGTTATTAGAAAAGTGTATCCGCAAGGAAGTCTAAGGAAAAAAAGAACTGCATGTTGGAAAATCAGCCAACCACTGTACAAGAGTCACATAATTTTTGAAGAAGAGCAATAGTATAACCACCCATGGAAACAGCATGATCTCTAGGTGGTGTGCAAGGCTGCACGAAAATGAACCACTCATGTGGATGCCATGGGTTCAGAACCAGGTATGCAGAATCAATCACTCTGGCACTCCTTAATGCTTCATTTGCAAGTGTTGTTTTGCTATCATTAAAGAAAACAAACCACAAATGCTTGTGCTTGTGCAGGATCTAGTACCCAGCTCTTCGTGTCTTGTTGCAATGTGGGTGTCTTCCAAAGCGCTTCAACGTGCCCGACAGGACACTCTGGGAGCTACTGTACCAGAAACATAGACCCTAGGAGAAACGCTGGGGGTCTTGAACACCTTAACAGGTTAGGAGAACTTGAGATCTTATTTATCATAATTATATGTTGTTACACTTTAAATAGTTTATAGTAATTATGTGACCAAATGCTTAGGCTATTAAAGGATCACACCATATATGTTTGTATATTCACAATCTGTCTTCCACTGGACAATGCTATCTTTTACACCGGAGAAGGTGTAAGGTACTTTCCAGATTTCAATAAAAAAGGAAGCTCACAAGTATATCTAGCTAAATGCTATTTATTGAAAAATTAGAAACTAAGAGTAACGGGTCAATCTTACGTCCTTTTTCACGCTGGGAAGCTGTCACAGATCCTGATTTAGCATCCTGCCAACTATGCCAGTTTGTCGCAGATGAGAGATTTTGATTGCTTAAAGAACCACTGTCAAAAGTTGATTTTACTATGATGTTGTAAAAGTGCGACTTAACAAAGTTCAATGGCAAGGTTCACTCTATTAATTACTGCAGGGAAAACATACAAAGGGAAATTGAATTACACTTGAGTTAGAACAATTCACAGAGATACCAAGGACACAAAAGGAAAGGGAGGCCCTCCCATTGAGTCACGAGCTTCAGAACGGACCTCCTTGCTTTCTAAAACCCTTCTCAGAGAGGAGTCTCGGACAGCTCATTGTCATTGTCATGTCATTGGGTACAGCATCATTTTCAAAGGACCCCTGGGAACCCTTTTGGGAATCATTTAAGGAGCTTGAGGGTTCCTGTTGCTGTTGGGAACAGATAGATACAGGAGGCCTTAACTTCTAGCAAGGTCTAGCTAAAGAGCTCTGCCAGCTGCCATCAATCAAAAGGCCCTTGGAGTTTTTGTTCCAGCTGGCACTGATTAGGGAGGGTCTGGCACCCTTTCAGCCTGTGCTCAGGAGAGGCCTATAAAAGAGCTGGGCCTAAAGCAGAGGTCTTTGAGTGCAGGTGGTGCAGGAAGGGTTTGTGCCTTACCTCCTCACAGTATGCACTTCCTTAGCAGTGGTGGGGCTGTACTACAAGGCACTGTCCTCAGCAGGTGTTGGAAAAGCTTCCCCTGTAATGCTGAAGGTCTCAACCCAGGCAGAGCTTCAGAAGGAAAGTGCAAGGGGAGATCCTCCTTTAGCCTGAGAGGACATATGCAGATTTTGAGGTGTTTTATTAAGCAAAGGAGCTGCAAGAGGAGGCCAGCACATAATGCATCATCAGAGACTGTGGAACAGACTGGATCTTCTTTGAGACCCTGTTGCTTCAAGAAACTGTGGAGGTATGTACTGAAGGAGTGGCTGGTTGAGTCTATCTATCAGGTTAGGAAGTAGAGACTCCCAGGATGGTGAAAGCTGTAAGCTAGTGACTGCTGGTACTAGCAGGAAGATTCATGTTCTGCCTGAAGACTTGTAACTCCAAAATACATTCAGTGTTATGGTTGGAGACAAGAGGCTGGGAGCTCTGTCAAGTGAAACAGAGCTGGCTGAACCTAAGTCATGCAGGAGCACCAGAAGGAACCACTGAGGGGTAGCAGATTGTGGTTGCTGTACAGAATAGGGCTATCTGTTTACTAGTTGTCTGGAAGCCTTTGCTGCTTTCCAGGGGATCAAACTTATTATATCATGGAGAGCCCGCAGAGGCTTCTCTGGCTCTCTGGTTATTGTACTCTGTTGCTTTTTCACGTGAGCATCATTGATATTGCCATAGAAATTTTCAAATATGATACATGTAGCTCTGGAGTGATGGCCAAGGCCTTAAGGGTCTGTCTGGTGTCTCCTCAGCCCTGTTCATGAACAACGATGGTGCTTTGGTTTCTATGAACATGGCATGCTCTGAGGGTTGTATATGGCTTGGAAGAGCTGTGATCCACTGGACTAAGAGGTGAGAGGAGCATCTTTTCCAACAGGAGAGAGCTTTAAACTAGGAATTACAGGGGAAAGAGGATGATCATCAAGTGAGGGTGTGATGGATCAGGTAATCAAGCAAAGGGAGTGGGCCCACTTGAACAGAGGGGACCTTATCATCACCTAAATAGGGCTGAAGTGGGGTACATGCATACAAACACGTGTGTACAGGACAGCATTACAGGGAATGGCTTTGTATCCTTTCAAGGAAACCAATAGGATTGGGTGTTTCTCTGAAGTGCCCGTACACTGCATGCACCATGGGGAACAAACAGAGAGAACCGTGCAGTTATAGGATGATAATATCATTGGGAATCATGGAGACATGGTGGGACAGCTCATATGACTGCAGTACTATGATGGGTGCATACAGGCTTTTTAGGAAGGACAGCCTAGGAAGGTGAGGAGGGAAGTTGCTTTTTATGTGAGAGGGCAGTGGGATTGCATGGACCAGATAAGAATGTATGGCTCGGGATTAATGGACAGAGCAACATGGGCAGTGTGGTGCATGTCTGCTAAAGATAACCTCTTCAGCATGGAGTTCTAGATGGGCAACTAGATGCCTCATGTTTGCAGGCATAATAGGGGATTAATTAGGGCCTTAATAGGGGATTTTAGCCACCTCAGTGTCTGTTGCAAGGTGTAAGCTTTCCAGCAAACTTCTGAGTGCTTTGACAACTCCTTAATGCAGGCGACCGAGGAGCGAATGAGGCAAGATACTCTGCTGGAAGTGACCCTTACAAGCAACCTGATCAGGGATGTGAAGGTTGGGGTAACCTTAAAATGGAGCTCAGGATCATAAAAGGAGGGAAGGCAAAAACCAGGATCATGGTCTTGGACTTCAATAAGCTAGACTTTAGCCTCTTCAGGGATCTACTTGCATGAATCCATTTGCGATCCTAAAGAGATGTCTAGGAGAGCTGGTGGTTTTTTTTTTCTTCTCCCCAAGGAATCCCTTCCTACAAGCTCTAGAGTGATCCATACCAGTGTATAGGAAAACCTGTAAAGGTGGCAGGAGGGCCTGCATGAATGATCGAGGAGATCCTGACTGAACTCAGCCACGAAAAAGGAAGCATACAAGAGGTGGAAACAAGGACAGGTGACCCAGAAGGAATAGAGCTGCTGTCTGAGTGTGCAAGGATGGGGGTTAGGAGAGCCAAATCCATCTGGAGTTGTGTGTGTTGGGACAGGCAGGATGCAGGAAAGACCACAAAACCACAGATGAAATGTGAGGATTATATTTATTTTTATTACCTTGCCAACCAGAGGATTCCCAAAGCAACACCCAGGTAGAGGCATGACTGAGCTTGGCCCATGCTGGAGGATCACTGACCCTACTGATTTTGCCTGTTTATCAAGAATTCGTGCAGGCATAGTTTACCACTGTGCTTTGATCTTCTCTGTAGCAGGGCAGGAATTTCAAGCATGTCCGATAGGGTGCCTCTAAGTCTATCAAAGACCTGTGTTATCTAAACACAGATGTTCTGCTTGTCAAGCACACAAGGATAAACAACAATTAGTATGGTAGATTTATTTTTCTACCCCCCAGCTGCAAGTTACTTGAGTGTGTTTATAATCCTCACCAATCTTCCGTTGTTAACCCACATTCTGCCCCTTTGCTCAAGGGACCTCTTCAGGTGAGGGTGGCAAAGCTGGAGGTGTCCATTTGGGCTTGCAAGGTGTAGAGAAGGGTAATCTAGAGGCATGTAATAAACACATATGGAAAAATTAATAAACATATCCCTAAATAATGCTTTGAATCAGGTGTCCCACCCATTCTGTCAGGGAATTAGACAGCTCCGCTAGCCAGGCACAACCAGTAGATTATTTTTTTAATATATATTAAGTCCTGGAGATGATGAATGTTGTCCTCTACGCTGGCCATTTCATCAGCTATATTGAAGTAGCACATGCTTTCAAAAATGGAGCAGCATTGGCAGTGTTGAAGGAGATAGTCCACTGCCAATTGATTTATTTTATTTTTAAAGCTCTTTGGTGTACAGCTGTTACTTCCAAACTCAAGGCAGGTTTGTCCAATTTAAACCTTGTGCTAGAGCATGTGCCAAATGTTCAATATTTGCTACCAAATATATTACTAAGGCATGTGCTTGTGGTACATGACTACAAAGCAAGCTGAGCCAACCTGTGATGGAAGAAAATGGGAGTGTCACCTCAGCTCCAGCTCCTTTAGCTGATATTACTCTGGGTTTGACAACTTGATGTAGGGTAACTGCCCACACAGATTGAAAAGCACTTTTTCAGATTGAACTTCAGTTTGATGTTAGGTTCATGATGCCAATAACACCATTTTAATGCTACATCCTCTAGATAGGGTAAAGGTACTTGTTGAAGATACATGAAATGTAAGAACTTTAAAATCTGATATCAACAGAGGATGTAAAATAAGTTGAGTTACAGAACATACAGCATTCTCAGGGCTTATTATATGGAAATTGTTGCTGTAAATAATGATTCTGTTTCCAGTGTGTGGCTGCTTGAGCTATCCCTGCATGGGCCCTTAATGGAATCATTGGTAACCCACCCATAGAATCATTTAGGTTGGAAAAAGACCTTGTCATGGTTTAACCCCAGTTGACAACTAAGCACCATGCAGCTGCTTGCTCATTCCACTCTGCCTCCGGTGTGTTGGGGAGAGAGTCAGAAAAGTGAGAGAACTCATGGGTTGAACCAAAGACAGTTTAATAGGTAGGGCAAGAGTTATGCACACAAGCAAGGACATTTTTTACTACTTCCCATCAGCAGGCAAGTATTCAGCCATTTCTAGGAAAGCAGGGCTCCATCATGCATACTGGTTACTTGGGGAGACAACACCATAACTCCAAATGTCCCCTCTTTCCCTCTTCTTCCCCCAGCTTTATATGCTGATCATGATGTCATGTGGTATGGAATATCATGATGGTCAATTGGAGTCAGCTGTCTCTTCCCAACTTTTTGTGCAGTCCAAGCCTCCTTGCTGGCAAGGTGGTGTGAGGAGCAGAAAAGTCCTTGACTGCTTAGCAACAACCAAAACCACTAGTGTGCTATCAACACCATTCTCATCCTAAATCCAAAACATAGCACTATACCAGCTGCTAGTAAGAAAGAACTCTATGCCTGCTGAAACCGTGACAAACCCCTAAGGTCATCAAGTCCAACTGTAAACCAAACACTACCAAATCCACCACTAAACCATCTCCCTAAGCACAATGTCTACATGTCTTTTAAATATCACCAGGGATGGTGACTCAACAGCTTCTCTGAGAAGCCTGCTCCAATGCTTGATAACCCTTTTGGTGAAGAAATTTTCCCTTGTATCTAATCTAAACCTCACCTGATACAGCTTGAGGCTGTTTCCTCTCATCACTTGTTACTTGGGGGGAAAAAAGACCAACATCCACTTTGCTACAATCTCCTTTCAGGCAGTTGTAGAGAATGATAAGGCCCCCTCAGCCTCTTTTTCTCCAGACTAACCACCATGAATAGGTATGGGCATGTGTACAGTCACACCATCTTGGCCTGTGATTCTTTCAATTTTCTGTAGTGCACCAACTACAGCTAAAATTTGTTTTTCCATCCGTAACATATAGCAGAGCCTTGTAATGCCTTGGACCAAAATCCTATAGGTTCTTTCTGAATTTTGGCCTAGTCATCTGTCACAATCACCATCTCCCCTGCCTTGAAAGACAGTTATGACAGGTGGAGCAAAAAGTCATGGATTAAATAAACCCAACAGATATTTTAGAGGGATGATCTATAGGCTAAGGGAATGATATCTGTGTGTGTGTGTATATATATATATATCTCAAAGACAGGGAAAGTGGTTGTGATTAACTGAAAGGTGTAAGATCTGGGCATTACATAGGTGGTATAGAATAATGGGTGGATAATGTCTTGGTTCTTACTGGGACAGACTTAATTTTCACAAGAAGCTAGGAGTGGAAGTCTACAGCAAGGAAGACTTGCTTTTGGTGGAGCAGGATAAGGTTAGGGTATGCCCAAACTGACATAAATAAGTCCATGTGCCCTGATGGGATGTATCCACGAGTATTGAGATGGCTGATGTCATTGTGAGGCTGCTCTTGATTATCTTTGAAAGGTCTTGGTATGCTAGAAGAAGTTCCTGAGAGAAGGCAGTAATGAGGAAGACCTAGGGAACTACAGCCTCACATCCCTCCTTGGGAACACCACGGAGGAAATCCTCCCAAAATCCATTGCCAAACACGTGAAAGGCAAGGTCACTGGGAGTAGTCAGCATACACTTATGAAGATGAAACTGTATTTCACTAACTTCATAGCCTTCTGTGATGAGATGACTGACTTGGTAGATAAGGGTAGTAGAGTGGAAGTGTTTCTCTGTTTTAATAAGGCTTTTGGCAGTCTCTGATAGCATCATAGACAAGCTGATGAAGTCTAGAATCACTGAATCATGGAATAGAATCATATAATAGTTTGGGTTAGAAGGGACCTTTAACGGTGTTCTAGTACGATCTCCCCCCAGCAGTAAGCAGGGACAACTTCATCAGGTTGCTGTTCAGATAGTGAGGTAGATTGGAAAAAGCCTGAACTTCTGGTTTCAAAGTGTTGGGATCAGCAGCACACTAGGGTCATACCACTTAACATCTCCATTAATGACCTTGACAATGAAGAAAAGAACATACTCACAAGTTTGCAGGTGATCCAAAACTGGGAATGGCGGTTGATGTACTTGATGATGTCCCTCTGAACAGAAACGACTGACAGGTTGAAGAAATGGGCAGAGAGGAACCTCATGAAGTTCAGCAAAATGCAGTCCTGCACGTGGGGAGAAATAACCTCATGTACCAGTACAAGCTGAGGCCTGATCTACTAAAAGCAGCTTTGCAGAGAGCCTATGTTCAAGTACTTCCTGAATCACTGGTTACAGCCTGGTGTTTTATCAGTACAGTTTCTCACCGTGTTTAGGTTGATGTGACTGAAGTCCTTTCTGCAGCTGCCTGCAGTCAAAGCAGTGTAAGAGCAGCGTGTAACTGTTCCCTGAGATAGCCTGGTGACAGTTTCAGTTTAAGATAGATACAGCAGGGGTGTGTGAAGTTTGGCAGTTCATGAGCTGCTTCAGAAGCAACTCCTGAGGTTAAACAGTTAAAGGCTGTAACTGGGCTGGTAACTATTTCCAAGTGCATGAGCTGAGGAAGAGTTAAACCTACTCTCAGCACAACCCCAGCCTCGTTGCTACCAACTAGCCTTTACCCACTGCCAGACTAGCTGACGGGAGAAGAAAATGTGGTAAACGGAATCCTGTGAAAATCAGCAAAAGAATCGGTGGCTTGTCAGCCAGGGGCGTCTGCTGGTTAGGGTCACCAAGCAGGCACACAGAATTTGCCAGTACCACACGGTCTTCTGCAGCTTTGTCATGTCTCCTGACCCCAGGAGAGGGATCTCCAGGGCGGCCTGCCAGCATTCACTGCTAAACCCAGCACCTCCCACCAGCAATGGGGGTTTCTGCCTTCCCAGTGCTAAAATAAATAGTTTTTAATTGTGTATATTTGCAAACGTGTTTTGTTGGAAAAAATGTTTTCCTAAACTGTCAAGAATCCCATGAGTTATTTTGGTGTAATAGAGAAAAAAGCCATAGCCTGCCCACGTGCTCTATGAAACTTCTGCTCCCTGTCAGCCTCTTCACAAGCATCACGTTTCTTCTTGTTCATGGCCGTGTCATGTCCTTTTAGGGAACAAGCCCTCCAAGCCATGAGCCAAGGAAACAGGCTAGTAGGTCAGCGAGAGTAGTAATATATTAATAGGCTGGTAGGTTGGTAGGTCAGTGTTAGTAGTAATATGTTAAAGGGAGAACAAAGCCAATGTTGCGCAAGATAAGGATCAGATGTAGGAACTATGAGTTAAGAGTAGCCCCAAACTGGTTGAAACTAGCTTTGCGGTTTGGCCAAATCCCAATGAAGATCTGCGTGAACAAGAAAGGTCACTAGCGGTGAGGAAGAGTAGTCTTACTTCATCATTGGGACCCCTGGTGACCACCACCAGGAGGCACTGTGCAGAAGCAAAGGGGCAGAGAGTATGGAAATGGCCTCAAGAGACTAATTTTAATAGGAAGCAGGACAGGACATACATATGTATAGGCATCTTGTAACATATACTAAATATGTATAAGTTAGTAGCTTAAATGGGGAGCTTTTGGCCTTTGAAGGCACGCACAGTTTGGTGGGACTAACCCCTGTGCTGCCTGGCGCTGAATAAACATACCTACTTTACAACACTTTTAGGTTGTGGAGTTTCTCTCCGCACGTCAGCCACCAGCTACTCGGGGAGACTTGGCTCTCTCCTGCTTTTCCTTAGGGACAAAGATTCCTCCATGGCGGCTGAGGCCAACCTGCTCCCGTTGACCTCCCTGCTGCCCAGGCTCCTCGAGGACATCTCGCTTGTGCTGCTGAGAGGAAATTTGTTTTAACAAATTTTGCTCTCCTGGCTTTGTGTGCCTCCTGCTTTTGTTACAAAATTCACAGCTGGCCCGTGCTGACTGAAGAGGATTACAAAGGAAAAATATTGATTCACGTGCATGAGGTGTCCCAGCCAAGGTGGGCACGTTCAAAGGGTTTTTCTTTAGGGGTTTTATAGCTTACGCTAGAAGGGTCTGATATGAATCATCCAATTACCTACTAATGCATAGTTTTAATTATCCAATCATAAAGAAGTACGCTTTGTAGGCCTTGCAGTATCAGCATCCTTGCGGTTTATCTGTTAATCCAGATGTTTCGGTCGTCGACTTCATCAAAGCTATCGGGCATTATCAGCAACCCGTGTTTCTCTCAGATACGGATCCTTCAGTTAATTTTGCGAGAACAGAGGTTTCCTTATCGGAGTGGATCACTTGTTCTTTTTAGTAGGGGCAGCTGATGGGTCTTGGGTCTGAAGATAATGACGCAGCAATTATAGGCTAATTATGCTGTTAGCGCCTAAGGACTGTGCAGTCTCAATTTGTATCACTGTCCAGCCAGAAATGTAAAAAGATGGGGGAAAAAAAAAGAGAAGAGAGAGAGAAAATGAATTGCAGGTAGAAAGATCTGGCAGCCGGCAGGCTTTGGTGCCCGCAGATTAATGCCGATGAGGGAAACGGGTGCTGTGGTAGGACTCCACTGACGGCAGCAAAGGGAAACAGCGGTTAAAACAACTGCAGCGCTTTCCTGAAGGCTCCTAACCTCCCCAAACTCCTCTCTACTTCTTCCAGGCTCGGGAGGATGCTCTGTCCTAAACATTCAGCGCTGTAAGTGGGGAGAGACGGCCCCTTTTGCGAGATTTGCGGGTTTTCACAATATTTCAGGCGGCTCTCACGAGGGCCTCCTGCCGTTTTTCCCGCCACAGCCCCTGAGGCGACCCCAGGACTACATCTCCCGTCATGCCCGCCTGGCGGAGGGAGCCGCCGCCATTTCGGCACCGTCTCGTCCCGGAGCCGTTGGGTCGGGGCGGCGTCGCGTTCCGCGTCCCCCGCTCCCCGCCGCCGCCATGAGCCGCCTCAGCGGCGGTTGGGACGGCGCCGGCGAGGAAGTCCAGCTCCTCCTGGACCTGTGAGTGCCGCCCCGACACCCTCCCTTCCCCCGTGCCCACCGGGACGTGCGATGGGTTCAGGGCCGGCCGGGCGGGTCAGACCCCTCCCCTCTCAGCGGGGCCGCCGCCTCCGGTAAACGCAGCGCCCCCGAGGCAGGCGGCGGGGCCCTCAGCTAGGGGGAGCCCGGAGAAAGGGTTTGGCCAGGGGGACAGGGTTGGGTAGGCCTTTGGCCGGGATGGTAGAGGGGGTGACAGTGTTCGGTAGCGGTGGCAGGGTAGGTGACATGATTTGATGGTGGTGGCAAGGCTAGTGTGACAGGGTTTGGTAGTGGTGACAGGGGTGGGTGACCGGGTTTGGCAGAGTTCAGCAGGAGCTTTAGGAGAGGTGACAGGGTTTGATGGTGGTGACAGGGTTTGGTTGTGGTGACAGGAAGGTGACAGGGTTTGGCAGAGTTCAGCAGGAGCTTCAGGAGAGGTGACAGGGTTTGGTGGAGGTGACAGGGTTTGATGGTGGTGGCAGGGCAAGTGACAGGGTTTGGCAGAGTTCAGCAGGAGCTACAGGGAGAGGTGACAGGGTTTGATGGGCTGGCAGGGTAGGTGATGGGGTTTGGCAGAGTTGATGGTTTGGGAGGAGTTTCAGGGCAGGTGACAGGGTTTGGTGGGGTGACAGGGTTTGGCAGGTAGATAACAGGATGATCCCTGACAGGTCTGGATGGTTGGGGATCCCAGGCTTCACCTGGCCCCAGTGAATCCACTGAATGGTGTTTTGCTGTGAGTTTTCCATTATGTCACATTCCTTTGTGTTTAGGAGGGAGTTAGAGGCAGCATAGAGATAAAATATTTGGTTTGACAGATAAAAGAAAAATAGCTAGCAAACAATACCATTAGTCTTAGACTTTTATTCTTCTTTTAAGACACTGAAGATAAGATTATAGTTGCCCTGGTGTAGCCAGTAAGTGTTATTGTTTCCTATAAAGTACCATAACAGTGAAAACATATATAATTTAAATGATTAATTGTTTAAACTGCAGATCAGTAATGTACGCTGAGAATATCAACCAGCTTTTTGAAAAGAATGCAATTAGTAAATTAATTGCAATAGAATGCAATAAATAAATTAATAATAATAAAAATATTCTCTCCAGCTGAATATAAAAAGCTGTGTCATGAGACAGTTAAACGTAACTGGAAGATTTGGCATGGCTCACGTGGATTTCCATATCTGCATTGGGTTTGGAGTATTTTCTGCAAATGTCAATGAAGTAGTTGGTCTAGATTTGCAAGTCCCTATTCAAACATGACTGCATTAGCCACTTAGTAGCTTCAAGAGGAAAAAAAAGAATCTTAAGTTTGCAGTAAGTTTTTTAGATACAACTGGGTTTATGTACTACAGTAGGTAAACAATCTGCCTCCTTCAGGATGAACTGCCAGAAAAGATCGTTCACCCAGTGGCCAAAATGTAGATGTCATATGATAAATATGTATTTAGGACGTAACTGCAGTGTGTGCCCTTGTATGACGAAGGACCGCTTGCCCATTCGTGTGACTCGATAAGCAGCAGTCACAGGAGGGGGAACAGTCACACCGTAGGTGCACTCATAACCCCCCAAAAGGTTCAGAAAGTCTGTTTGACTCACCCTAGCCGAAGGGTGCATGCTGTTTTGCACCGAGGAGGCTTTGGTTCATTTAGGATCTCGGTGAGAAAGGCGTGGGCTCTCGAGGCTAGTTGGCTGGTTTATTGTATAAAGAATAGTAACAGTAGGAAACGGGAGAGCAGTCTTATGTCCCTTCTGCTGCTGAGGACCCCAGCCATCGCAGCATAGAATCACACTGATTGGCACGTTGCACAGATCCCATCTATGGTGAGGTTCACACTCACTGTGGTCTTCCAAGCTTTGATAAGATTTTTTTAGAAGTAAACGACTGTTCTTCATTTCTGCGGTTGAGTAAAGGAACGTTCCACGTAGATATGCTGTTTAACCTTAGTCTGGCTTGTACTGAGCCAGAGCCATGTACAGGCTTCTCTGTTAGAGTCACTCAGCCACGTTCAGCCAGCAGTCGCTGAGGTTCGGTGGAGGCATTTCGTTCTTACACGTCTCCAGAGGAACGAGTTGAAGGTGATCGTGGTGTGTGCTCAGGTTAGGTACGGTCGCTCAGGCTGACATATAGTGCTCACTGCAGCCAAGGCCTGTGGTTAAACTGCCTAAATTCTGCTTGAAATCACTGTCTCCTTGTTACAGTGGCTTCTGCAGTGACCTGCTACAGGTGCCCTTATTACACTGTGCTAACTTTAGAGGTTTTTTTAATGTGCTTCCTCGCTGGAAATCTTGCTTTTTTCCTTGGTTAAATCCGTGCTATGCTGCAGATTATAGAGCCTTAATATTTTTACTTTTTCAGAGGTTTTAATCAGTATGAGTTTAATTTGCTGTGATTTGGTGGCATTCTGGTGCCAGGCAAGGTTCTGTTGCAAAAAAGTTTTCTATAGGGGCTCAAGAGCTGTGGCTATACACTATATCTAATTTGGCTTAAGCCTTGGCTGCTGCTGCCCCCTGCCCTCAGGCACTTGTTTCAGCAATATTATTTCTGTGAGTTCACAGTTTTAGTTCTGGGAGTTTTCATTCAGATCAGATGCCAAACAGCTCACTGTGCAACTGTGAATTTCAGAGCCAGCATGAGGAAAGCACAGTAAAAAAGTGGCTGGGGAGATGAGGGGGTGGAACTAGCCTTTTCAGCCTCTGTGTGGACTTTATATTTGGTTAGAGTGGTGTGTAATGACAGCTGGACTGCTAATAGAAATTAATTACAAGGATTTTGTCTTGCTGATGGCTTTTCTTTTTTTGCAAAGCTAAAACAGTACCCATGTATTTTTTATTGTTCATGATTAATCTGTTAAAATGACGTTTAAGATGTACATTACACTACATGCTTATGTTTTGGTGATTAACCTTGCATCTTAGTCCTAGTAATTTCTCTTTACCTGTACTGTAGCACTTGATACTATAAACAATTTCTACTCTTGATTGATTGCTAATATTTTTCACACTACTTTATTAGTACTGCTGCAATGATTTTCTATATTAATATAGCAATGTAATTATTATACTATAGACTGTATACTGTAGCAGCATAATTATTCTACCAGTAAGACTAAGACTTGAAACCAATAATTACACAACTTTTTAACAAATGTGTCTAATTTTAGTGTATTGTTTCTTGTCTTACAATAGTCAGATGATGGATGTCTATTTATGCCGGGCTGCACTTTAAGCTTCTTACTTATGCTAACCCTTAGGCTTATTGTTTAACTAGCAGAACTCACAGCACAAACTAAAAACTGAAACAAATCTATTAGTGTGTGGAGTAATCCTTTTAATAAGGTCATTACTTTCAAAATCTCCAAACCTAACAGAAAGTGCATTTATTAAGGTGTTTCTGCCAATTGATGGTATCTTCTGCCCCAGAAGCAAAACTAGCACTCCAAAGGTCACGTGCACAAGAGCATCATACTGAAAAATATTTAGGAATATTTTTTTACTTTGCTCAAGTTATATCTTATATTAGCTTCTGCTTCCTGAAGTTATTGTTCCCAAGATGAGAAATGACCGATTTACACGTGCGCTCCTAGCTGATGTAGTTTTAAGGCCAGCATATTGATGTCCACCAAATTTATCTCTGCTTTACATAGTTAGGCTTGGTTGAAAACTGACAGTGTAGGAGTTGCAGGGCCTGCCAAACAGAGTGGATGCCCGGCAGAGACATCGCTGGCTGGAGTCGGGGAGAGGGTAGCTGGGGCAGATAACAGCTTTAGCTGTTCATACTTGTAAGAGGCTGCTCCTACAAATCTATCAGAGCCCTGGCAGGTGTTTTATGCTGACTTGTTAATGCCCGGATATAAGTTAAGCACCAAGAGAGTTTCTACCATCAAAAATGAGACTCTTAAAGCAGCGCAAACGAAGTGTCAAATTTAAAGGTGTTTTAATTAAGGTTGTCACTACATGATAAATAATTGTGCTGTGCACGTAAGTTGTCACAAGAGTATATGTAGTTAGTTATTGCTTAGGTTTGATTGTTCCATGTGCTGTTGATAGATAACTCCTGTGTAACAGGTATCATTAATGGGTGGCCAGCCTATTGCAGACTGATGCATTACCTGACCTGTCAGTGTCTGGGAAAACTAAGGTCTTAAAAAGGCATCAGAATATTTGCAGATGGGTACATCCGCATGAAAAAAAATTAAGGACAGAAGTACAGCATCAGTTTCAAAACAGAGCTTCTATTTATGGTCTTACTATGAATATAAATTATCCATCCCTAAAGAATGCAGGAAGATGTAGCTGTTTTGTTGCTTGCCATTAAACCTATTTTAGCATCTGTCTTGGGAACCGAAGTAATCTTAAACTTAATTATTCAAACCACGTGCTTTGGTTAGCGTTAGTAGCTAACTTAGCATGAGTAGCATGAGTTGGTGAAGCGCCAGGCCGCAAGCTGTAACCTGGCACCACAGTGACTTAGGCTGAACTCTTTCTTAGTCCAAGAAGAATGGCTAGTAGTTTTGCTTGACTTTGATATATCGTAGCTTAGCTAACACAATGAAACTGTATAAGTAATATTAATGAAGACTTAGTAATATGAATTAGAGTGACCTTTGTGATCAAAGGAAAGGGAGCTATAATTCTTGGAAATGAAGAAAGGGACCCTTCTACCCGGAGTCAGCAGAAGATGGATGAGATCCAGGTGCAGATGAGACAAAAAGATTATGAAACTGTGTAAGAAAGTGAAGGCGTCTGCACCAAAATTCCAATCATTGAAGAGGACATGTAACCATTGAACAATTCGATTGGATAAAAGACACGGGTTTGTTGCCTGTCTCGGGTGCATGAACAGCTTGTGTCATAGCTTGTGAGGCTTTATTTTTGTGAGGCACAGGAAACGAACCGAGGGGGTCCCTCTTTGGGGCACCCAGCTCGAGCTGTATTAAACCAACTGTGACAGAATGTGGGGCCAAACTCTTCTTTACAGTCAGAGGCTAAGATTGGATCCATCCGCACCTGGACTCCTTTTTGAGAGGGAGTTTAGAGAGCAAGGGGGTCCAACCTGAACCTCACGACTCAGCAGGAGGGTCTTCCCGAAGTCCCAACTTTCAGGTTGGGGTGAGACAAAATCTGGCTGCCAGGTGGATGCGTTATACTCTTTACTTATCAATCTTAGTTATTGCTGTGTGTATCTAGATCACATGAAAGTGTAGAGACCAAATACAGTAGAGAGAGTTACTGTGCAATTGCAGGAGCTGCTCTGAGCTTACTAGTAGGGTGAGAAGATGGAAAAATGTTGATTCTACAAAAGCAAAATGTTTTGTAGGACAGTAATGTTTTCTTTCAAGATTTTGGATAGGATTTAGAAAAGCAAAGTTGGCCTAGGGAATCTAATCCAGGTACCTATGATCAATAGATAATACAACCTCCAATTCTAAGAACTCCCTCACTTATATGAACTCATGTTAGATTTCTTAGCAAGAGGGGAGCAGTGAGGAATTACCCTTCCTCCCCCGTTTCAGCTCCCTCTGTTTTAGTTTTGCTGTACTGTGATCTTTTTTAAAGTCTTGGCATTTTCCTAGGTGAGGGAGTGTTACCTTTTCAGATATCTCTCCATGTTGGTTAGCTTCCCTCTAGTTTATGTTCCTCATTTACATAGGGACTTTGCTTTTTTGATAATAAATTTTGATAATAAACTCTCCTTTCTGAGAGTTGCAGTTCCTTCCTTAAGAATCAACAGTTGTCTTTTAGCATATTAACGACTGGTGATTGTTCTGAAGGTCAGAATGGTTAGAAGCCATTCATAAATTCTTCTCAGAGTTGCCTCTGGTGTTTCAGTAAGCCTGTGATTGTGATTGTAATTTAAAGTTGCAGAGCTTGGGACATTAACATTTTATGTATCCTATGATAAATTAAAATGCTTTAGGAATCTTAAAAAAATAGGATTGCATGATTAGTGTCCGTCTGTAGTACTCAATATTGCATAAGTAAATACTCTTCTGTATATTTGACCTTGAAAACCATTATTTCAAGTGTTCCATGTGGGTACTGTTCCACATGTATCTGGAAAATACTGATCTCTTTGTTCTATTTTGCTTAAGTGAAGTTCTTAATGTTTTTTCACAGAAAGCTCTGTTCCATCTGGAGTCTCTTAACAACGTATTCTTACTGACATGATCCCTTTTTGTTGCATTCACACAGATAATATTCTAGGATTTCAAATCCTGTCTCAAAGTGTCACCCAGCGTTCTGTGATTTTAGTATTTATTTCTGCCTAGTCCTTCCTTTTCAGATGAATACTTAAGCCCTGTCTGTCTTTGAGATTTGTTTGCAATTTCTCATGCAGTAGTATCTCAGAATGGAAACTTTTAAGTCAATTTTAAGTATCTGGCAAAGGGAACAGGGAAACAATTTTGACCATGAATACAAAAGATTTCCAGAGAGCAGGATGTTTATAAGGGATAGAAAGTGCAGTGTATGTCGGCAATATTGTTAGTTCAAAATCTCTTGCCCAGTGTATATAATAAGAAGACTGTTTCCTTCAGGTTGATAGCAACGTGGTTTAGTGATGCTTTTTGTCAGTGTTAGATTAATGGTTGGACTCGATGATCTGAAAGATCCTTCCAACTTAGGCAGTTCTATGATTCTATAAATCATTCTGACAAATAAGCATGTAGGGGGCGGGCGGGGGGAAGGAGGTGTAAAATACTGCTATTAAAAAAAATCAAAACAGGCTATGCTGAGTCAAACCAATCAATGTTTCTGATTGTGACAGGATTTCAACCAGCTGTGTATCTTCCTTCTCATCCCAGGGAAGCTTAATTTCTTGAAGAAGCATTACTGATGAGGGTTTTTGAATACCTTGTAAACATCCAAATGGATCCACTAGTTATTTTGTCTAATCTGCTTTGTAGGAACATGAACTTGTTGATCTGTGATTTTGTGGAGACCACTAAGACAAAAAAAAATTCTGCCTCAGGTGGCAATCCTCTTTGATCAGTTTTAGGCACGGGGTTATTAAAAATGTGAGCAGAGTGTTGCACAGTACAATTCATATTAATAGAGTACTACAAACTAGACAGTGAAAAAAATACTACAGCTGAAAATATCTTCTTAATGTTTTTAAATGAGGTAAAAGAAGGACGTCCCTTCTCTGGAACTAGCTCTCCCAACTAAAGATTTTACTGCCTATGGAGGGGAGGCTTAGCTGGTAAAAAGGCTTTTCCTAGAGTTTGTGAATATAGTATCAGCAAACTCATATTGTGAGCTGGATTGGTGATAGCAGTGAATGAGGCTGCAATTTTTGCCTACAGTTGATCGGGGAACGCTTGCACAGAAGGATCAGTTGACTGACTCCAAAGGACAACAACTGAATTGGTGGTAGCATGGAATAGCTGGAGCTGATAAGATTTGAAGGCAGCGTAGCTGGATGCAGAAGATGACATCTTATAGCTTGATAGTTCTACTTCTAATATGTAATGCCTTGTTTTGACTGTACTGTGACTTTTCTTTTTTTCAGATGCCTTCAGTGTTTGACAAAGAACCTTTCCAGATATGCTGCAGATATTAAGCCATTGCCACCCAACATAAAGGATAAACTGATTAAATTAATGAGTATGCAAGGGCAAATAACTGATTCAAATATCAGTGAGGTAAGAACCCATTCAAAACTATTCTGTCTATGATAGTTAATACACAAAGATGGACTAAACTAAAACTGTTTACAGCCAGAGACAACAGATAAATTCAGGCCTGCTTACTCTGTCTCTGTCTTTAGTTTTTTTTCTTAAACTTCATAATGTTAATAGTCCTGTATTGGTAGTAATAAGATTATGTTTGTAGAGGCAAGTAAATTAAAAATGTTCTCCCTTCAGTGATAATTAACTTCTGTGTAATCTGCTGGCATATATTATCCCTTTCCAGTATAGGGAAACGAGAGTCTATTGCAAACCAGTCTCTGTTCCTAAATATACTATGTTTCAAGAAGCTAGTGGATAATTGACTAATGAAAAGATTTCAGGAACTTGTTAGGTTTCTGTTATGTTCTATTGACATTATACACATGATCTGCATATAATTTATTTAAATCTTGATTCTTCAAAATACGATGATGCTAGAGCTAGAAATTGATAGTTCAAATTCTCTCATCCCTTTTGCTCACCGGTGTGTGTCACAGTTTCAAAATGAAACCAGTTAATGTCTCTTCTTTAGCTGTAAATTCAAGGGCACAGTTATTTTGGTATCTATCTACTGTTATCTTGTTTAGCCTCAAAGGGAGGTGTGAGAATTGAGGAAAGCTAAAGGATGGCCTTGGTGAAACAGAAAATGGATGACTCCCTGTTCATTCCTGCTTTGAGCTGTAACTTGGAAGAGGCAAATAGTATCAGTTTCTCAGAGCCACAGTAGTGAGTCCAAGACTAGAGGCAGAATCAGAAGTGTTATGAAGAACTTAAGAACAAAAAATTTTATCTGTAATGTGCACCATTTTTTGAGATTGTGAAAAATAAATCTTGGAGTAAACATCAGTCTTATTAACTTATTTTACTGTTGAAAATTTGAGTTGACGTAATTTCATTTAGGCTATCTTTTCAGTAAGTAATCCTTTCTAAGCATCCTAAGAGATGTATGTAATTAAAACCATATGATGGTGTGTGCATAAATGCACAAAACCTATAAGGATATCTTTAGTCTGGAAATAAACTAGAGAGTTTAAGTTACAATCTTTTCCTCTGTTTCTTTGTAAAATCTCATCTGTCTTTGTCTTCATTCGGCGGTTGATCAGTGCCTTGTCTTGAGCCCTGTTTTCCATTTGACACTGGTATATTCTGTTCCAGATCTTTTTCTCATGCATTTTTCCTTTCTCTGTTCCTGCTATTTCCTGCAATTCTGTCCTTAGCTGTCATCACTTTCCTGGGGCACGCTTTACCTTAGCTATCTTGGCTAACAGTTTCCAAGTTTATCTCACTTGTATTTTTAAAAAAATGCTAGTCACCTCTTAGATTCTGAGTTCATAATGTTTCTCCATAACATTTCTCTCTTCAGTTTTCCTGTTCTTTCATCTGGCAGATAATCTTTTTGCTTGACACAGCAAAAATGGCTTATGTTGTTTAGCTCTTCTTACTGTTACTTGCTCACATCATGTATAACCAAAGTATTCTACATGTCACACATTTGCAGCGTCTCAATTAGTCTTCCATATGGATAAGGATTTTTTTTCTTTGCTATTGCTTCCATCCTGCCCTTTTCTTTCATAGTCTCCACAGCATTGCAGCTAGATCTGTTCTCTTGGAATTTTCCAGACTGTGGTATCTCATTTGCTTTTATGCATGTACTTTCTTTGGTGTTGTTTTAGCGTTTTGCTCAAAGTTAAATTTCTTCCAGTTGAAATTTAGTTAACTTGCATTTATGTGTAAACTTCTATTTCATCTCTCACCTCTGTGTTCTTGCCCAGATTTGTGTTATAGTGCTTTTTTTTTTTCTTTACTCTGCTTTTTGCTTGGAGCAACCTTCCACTGCACGCATGCTAAACTCTTTATTCCAACTCACTTTTACCATAAAGATCTATAAAGCCATTCAGCATGTGCCCGCAGGATATAGGTCCTTTAATCTCCTGGACTCTGCATCCAAACAATCCTTACTCTATGTAAAATTCCATCCTCTTTGAGACAGGTAAGATTTTAGTATATCCATTCAGTGAATATGAATCCGTGAATAGCAATAGAAAGCTAAACTTGGAAGTAATACCTGAGAGTGTGAAGAATCATGGGCTATGGAAGCTTAATACTCTAGCTACTTTAAATAGGCGGTATTCTGATAGTATTGTTGCTTCTCATTTAGACTTCCTTGCATCTAATGGTTCTTTTTCTCATAAGATTTCTCATGTAGCTTCAAAACCAGCAGTTCGCTCACTTTTGTTGTGTCCTAGGCAATTTAGAATTGTGAAAGCAAGCAAACTGTCAGGGAAAGCATTTTGAGTAAGTGTTGATAGTCACTTTGTCTGTAGAAAAGTCATCTCTGAGTTTGGTTGGTTTTGTTCCTTAGATAGGAATTCAGAAATATAAGTGAAATAAGATCTGAATGTTATCTTGTGAAAACTACTCACAAATGTATTGTGGGATGTGTTGGTGGGTTTGTGGCACAAAGAGAGACGTATTTGAGGCTTTTAGCATTTGGGGAGAAAAAGCTGTCAAAGCCGTATGAGGTCTGCCATTCATTTTGCAGAAAGGTTGCAATTATAATCTACGAGAAGCCCTTGCTTTTCTTCAAAAGGCTCATTTGACTTTGTCGTAAAGATTTTAGCATCTTATATATTTGCAAAACAGAAAAACAGCATTCCTTCCAATATGTTTATTGCACCTGTTAGGATGGTGAACCTGAGAAAGAAATAGGCCTTTAACAAGCCTGTCAGCTGTGCTATTGTCTTTGCTTGTGTATGGAAATTTATCCTACGCTTTTACCCTTGTGAGTTAAGGAAGGGAATGACAATCTGAAGGGAGTAGTATCAGGTAATGCGAAAACCTGATCTAACACTTGCCTGTTGGTCTGAAGGACAGCTCAGCAAAGGCATAGATTGTTTGCATAAGAAAGGGCTATGAACAGTATTTATTGAAAAATAGTGAGAATCCTTGAAAATGAAATTAGAGGTAAGACATGTGGCTGTTGCTACTAAAATCTGAGACCTTCCATTGCTTTGGGTCTAAATTTCATAAATGTCCTCTTGGGGAAGATTTCACAAAAACTCCAGCCTATGGTCTCCTGGGAGAGAAAGAGCCCATTTAATGAGGATTTGGTACTTCCTCATGGTATGGTAATGAGATTGCTTGTTTATGAGAAAAGAGTGCATGTGTAGGTAAGAAAAATACTCTGGGACAAAATATCTTTCAAATATTACCATTATCTGTTCAGCGGATTTAAGTTTTGATCATAGTGTATTTTTACACTTCGGATTTCTACTATCAAGGTTGTACTAGTAACTTTGGTGGTATTATCCTTAGTAAACATAGAATTATAGAATTGTCTAGGTTGGAAGAGACCTTTCAGATCCTATCTGTGCTGGCAAAAGCACAAGTGCTAGCAACTCTACCATCAAAATAGTACTTCCACTGTTAAAATAGTAATGTTAATGTGCTCCTACTCTAGATGTGATCACAGAAACTGAATGTCCATGCAAAAGTAGATAATTGTTGCAACAAATATACCATATTTTCTTGATAGAGTTTTCAGTTCCTAGGACTGGTAACCCCATGCTCTAGTGAATATTTTTTAAAAGTTCTACGTGATGTCTAACATTACAAGTATTTTAGATAAAAATATGTATGTTCTAAGACATAGCAGCATTTGACTGAAATGGTAGGTTTTCGTTACAGGTATTGCACCCTGCTGTAGAGTCTCTAGACCTCCGAGACTGTGATATTTCAGATAATGCATTATTGCAGCTTTATAACTGCAAGCAATTGAAAAAAATCAACTTAAATTCTTGCAAAGAAAACAGATTGGGAATCACTTCAGAAGGTATGTTATCTGTGCACAGATAACTGGGATCTTATTTCTGTTTTATTTTTCTTTTTAGATAGGAGTAAATTGCAAAAAAATATCTAGGGTAAATATTGCTTTAAAAATCCCCAATGCCACACCAATACTAATTAAAAGTTACCTCAGTGGTGTAAATTAGAGGCCTAGAGCACTGATTATCTTATGAAAGAGAGCTATCAGGTTACTCATGCGAGGTTTCTGGAAAAACTGTGCTGCATTTAGTTGCATTTTCCACTTCATCTTAATTATTCCTTGCTTAGAACTTGTTTCAGAGGCTTACCAGTACCACTGGAGTTGGAGTTTCAGGCTTGTGATTTCCTAAATTACTTTCCCCCGCTTTTAAATTAAATATGTTTGGTATTAAATGAGCCTATAGCATCTTCTCTGACTTAAGGTGTTACAAATAACCTCCACTTTCAAGTTGTATCAGGAGCTATTAGCTTAAAAGAATTAAGTTGCTGAGTATTATTTCCCACAAGTTTTGTCTTTTTATTACACTTACTCCTTTGCTCCATCATCGACTCACTCTTATTCAAAATCGAGGCAAAATATTTAGTATTAAGCTAATGTGTGCCATACTTCAGATCAATCTTGGTTTGTATTTTCTTACCACTGCACAGTGATAGACTTATCTTTTTGCTTAAGTAATTGGTTAAACTTTTAAAAAAATATTTTTATTTATTTTCAATGTCACCTCATTGTTATACCTTTTGACGTCAAAGACGTAGTTTGCAATGGTCTTCCCTCCATGCCTTCATCTCTCCACTGATTTTTAGTATGGTTCTTAAGGTACCAGCTAAGCCTAGAGCTCTTTATGTACACTTTTTGTCTATTTGGATAGACATTCCTGATTGCTTTGCAATTAAAACTGGGAAATCTAGTTCTTGATTGGCAAGTTGGTAGTTTATTGGTAGTTCCCTCTGCAGTATGGAAGAGAATTCAGCATTTAGAATTTTTTATCAACTCAAAGCATTGTTAATTATCATTTTCTTTTTCTCATCCTTGAATTAAAAAAAAACAACCACAAAATTATTTCCTTATATAGAGTCTTGCTGGTATGGCATGAGATGGAAGTTGAACAGCCAATGACCAGAGGACAGCATATTGGATTCAGAGTGGCAGTTATATTAAAAAATTCCTAATTCTTTAAATTGCTCTGTTTCTTTGACAGGTGTCATAGCACTGGCCTTATCCTGTCCTTACTTGCGTGAAGCGTCTTTCAAAAGGTGCTGCGATATAACTGACAGTGGAGTTCTTGCTCTTGCACTCAACTGCCAGTTCCTACAAATAGTGAACTTGGGCAGCTGTTCAGGCATCATGGATGCATCTCTCCAGGCACTAGGAGAAAACTGCAAATTTCTTCACAGTGTGGACTTTTCATCTACTCAGGTAACTATGGTGGCAATTGGCTAATTGACTTTTGTTTGTTTGTTTTTTAAGATTGTCATGATAAAATTAAAAGGGGATCTCTTTAGCTCTACTCTTGATGAGATTTAGGACCACAGTTCACTTCCAATTTCCTCTTCTCAAGGAAAAGGAAAGATCTACTTTGCATCTTGGTAACCAGAAAAATACACATTTTGGTATTACAGCGTGTATGGTGGACCAAAGATAACCTTTTAGTAGAATCTACCTAATACTGGAAATTTTTTTTTTCAGTATCTTTATTTAGTGCAGTCATTTTCTTCAAGTTGTGAAGTAATCCAAAATACTTCATTTAAAGAAAGTAGAATCTTGGACAGATTGTTGGCTGCTTTCAGTTAGGACAAACTGACCTGAATAATAACAATAAAAGGATGCCAAACAATGTAAGCCCCTAGTAGAAGCAGACACTCCATAACTAGTTCAAGAGTGACTGTGCTTTCTGAATAGCTTGTCAGAATTATGTTATAGAGTCACCACAGAAAGAATGACATTTAAAATGTCAAAAAGGGCAGGTAAGAGGATTTAACAACAGTTCGTGTTTAGCATGAGAAGGGGGAAATCAGCTGCAACAGCAATACTGTAACATACTTCATAATTACAGTAAGATAATGAAGTGAGGGAAAGGATTTTTTTGCGGTAAGTGTAGCGTTCAGTTGACTGTGATGGTGATGAGTGATTGTGTAGAATGTGAGTCGAGCATGGAGCATTCGCAATGAAGTGCCAGATCTGGAAAACACATAGCAGGCTCTTGTTTTAGATGCTGCTCTTCTCTTTTCAGGTTTTCCAGAAGTAGGGCATCAAAAGTAATTAAAGAATTTCTTTGATATTTTTTAGTATTATCATTTAACTCTATTTTTTCAAACTTATTTCATTACTTTTTTTGTTGCCTTGCCTCTTTCTTCCTTTATGCAAAATAACTAAGTCTCTCTGTACATGTTTTAAATGAGCTGAAAGCTTCTTGAGTAACTAAACGTTTCCACAGTTTTTTTCCTTTCTGATAATCTCATGATGGTAATACACTAGAAATCTGAATTCCCTTTGACTAAGAATAAATGGAAACGTATA
>JAOXJK010000001.1:64739034-64762363 GCA_025774025.1 Xenus cinereus
TAAACGAAATAAATTTGAGATGAAGCAGAGAAACTATGGATCGCTCATGCCTGTAGAGATTGCAAGGCCTAACCATATTCTTGTGAAGCCATAGTACAACTATCAAGCAGGGCTGGCAAAGTTGCATAAAGTAAAACAGTGAGAATGCTGGAAATAAATGAACAGGCAAAGAAGGACACAGCTCACTTGCGGGAACAAGGAAGCAGATGTGAGCTAAATTACAAAGGGGCCATTTTAAGGTGATCAGAGAATCACAGAATCTTCCAGGTTGGAAGGGACCTTAAAGATCATCTTGTCCAACCATCAATGTATGGCATTTTAAAAATAGGCTCATCTGGTGACTGCAAAGATGAAGTACAGTAAGTGCAAAGTATAGAAATGGTGTAAAGTAACAAGAGATGGGACAGGTGAGGCAAGGGAAGGATTGAACCGTGAAGGAGATGTAGCTCTCTGTCCCCTGTATGCACACAGAGAGCATGAGAGGAAGCTTGGCCTAAAGAAGTCTGCTCCACTGGCCCAGGACCACGTAAGACATTTATGTCTATTTATGTTTACTTATCGGTATGCTTATGTTACCATTCTGAGGAGGTATGTTTTATACATCAACCCTGTACTTAACTGCTCTGCATCTAGTGTACTCTAAATTCCAGCAGTGTTAATGGGTAGGAATACAGATTAAAGAGTCCGAGTCCCTGCGGTAATTAAACGGTACATTTCCTCACTAATGTTCGTTGACTCAGTGTATGGCAAATCATTGTGGGAAGAATATTGCCTGAAAGGCCTGTGCGACCTGCAGCAGTTTTCTACGTGCGGTGTGGGTCAGTTTAGTTCTCCGCAAAATGTGGTGGGGAAAGCAGGAGTGTTGTGGGTTAGCCATTTTATCTCTCCGGACTCTTCTCGGGTAGAACAGACCTGAGTTGCCAATGTGCTTAACTGCTGGGACTGGGCTAGGTAAGCCTTTGCTAGAGAGGCATACAGAGTGTGGTGACAACTGGCCTGTACCGAGAAGCTGATGCATTTGTGATGTGGTAGTAACTGCAGGTGGTTTATCCCCAGTATATATGCCCCAGTATCCCAAATGTATCCCTTGAAGAGGATGTGCAGATGTAGTACATAAAGATAATCCACATATATATTCTATAGAGCAGGAAACAATACTGCAACACTAGTAATGGTGCAACAATAGTTCCTGTGAGCTCAGATGGGGAAGCGAGGGGACTTTAATACCAGACTAGTTTCATGCTCTCACACTGTCATAACCATATACTCACAAGCATCAAAACAGTAGCATTCAGATGGTCTCTCGGGCGTTCGGGATCCAACCAGGCAGTCTGCTCCAGGTTTATTTTGATGACATGGAGGATAAGGGACACAGGCTGTCAAATCTTCATCACTTCTTCAGGTTGTTCTTAGGTTGTTGACCATGCACTGGTTTTGGATGTGCCATTTTATACCCTTTAGGAACCGATAGTGATTACTCTCTCCGTTCTGTCCCACTTATGGGAATTATTACAATTTATTCATTTACAGCCCTTTTTTCCTGGTTTGGGTGTCTTTAGGAGCTAAATGTGCTGTCATCTTGATGACCTGCTAAGCGAGGCACTGACAATACCTGCCATTCTTGTGGGCCTTTATGTGCCTCTGTGCAGGGATGTTCCTGTCCATTCGTGCTGTTCTGACCCTTTCTGTTACAGTTCTCTACAGTAGATTTGCAGTAGAGTGCCAGAAGGCAATAACACAATTTGTGCAACAGGAATAATAAAATCTTTAAATAGAAATGGAGCTTGTAGTCTCTGGATTCTAGCTGTCAAATTTGGCTGAGCCTTACTGTATATAATTTGCTGACAACTATTCCTGCCATCTAATATAAGCTCTGTGAAAAAAAACTGCGTGACAGATCTGATATCCAATCCAGCTTTTGAACTGGGGAGGAAGCTTAATGAATTTGGTTCCCGGCAGAAAATGAATAAATTGGCCTTTATTGCCTTTCTGAGGAAAGCAGTGTCTTTTGTCTCTCTCCTCTCTCTCGCAGATAATCATTGCTTCGTGGCTGTCTGTAGCCAATCACTTTGATAAACCTTTTAGTGTGAGTGTGTGCTGACTGCTGTAAGGCTGTTTGTTTGAGGGATTTTTGTCTTACGTAACTGGTTTGCTTCAAGATAGATATAAGAAAGACAACAGATAAAAGACTGCTATGATTACTGTTTGTTTTGGGTTTTTTTTCCCCAACCCAAGAAGCTTCTTTCAGGAACATCTCCAGCAGTCCTGAAAACAGCAGAAAAAGTGGTATAGGTAGAGCACAAGTGCTTTAAACCTTATAAATTAGTGTACCCACTGTTAAGTGAGACAAGGAAGCTGCAGAAAAAGCAGTTACAGAGTTGGAAACGGGCCAGTAGAAAACCAGGCTGGATCACATGACAGTAAAATGGAACAGTGTTTAAGAGACTGAAAACAACACACTTTGATAATTTTCTCTACAAACTTATTTGGGAAAAAAATACTGTACTGTTAAGTGTATTCAGTGACTGCAGAGAGTGAATAAATTAATCCTACCTGCCCCCCAAATAGCTGTGTTTGAAAAAAATGAGCTTTAATCCATTGTGTTAATAACAGCATGTTTTTTTCTGTAGGTAACAGATGATGGCGTTGTAGCACTAGTGAGTGGAACATGTTCAAAGAATTTAAAGGTAACTCACTTAACCTAATACCGAAGAAATGAACAAATGCAAATACCTGCATTTTTTACTTCTGAGGGATGGTTTTTATTGACTGACTTTTGCCTTCGTTTGTGTACACACTTGCTTTGATTTTGGTTATGAATTGGGTATTTTCTGTCTCTCTGTAGCAGTGCCCCAGATCAGCTTTTTGAGAACCTCAGTCTTTTCAAAATGAGTTTTCTTTTGTTGAATGTAGTATGCTTATTTTAACTCATGTCGTTTTAGAGAGATGTATAATAAATGCAAATGCATGCTTAACTTTTTTCCTTGATTTCTTTGGAGTTATTTCTTGATTCTGTTGAACACTGATGCAGAATTTGTGATGCAGTTAATTTCATGGATTTAAGAAATCAGTTGGCACCTCTGCATAGGTAAATCTCTAACTCGTGAAAGCAGCTGTGAAAATGAACTTGTCTTTGCACAAAGTTTCTCTAGGCACTGAGACAGTGTTAAGTGATGGAGAAGAGGCATCCCGTACCTCTTACCATAAATGATCATCTGCTTTCCTATATAGTACATTTCTTATCTGTGCATGTGGGTTTGCTTTTATACAGGCTGGTTCTGAATCCAAGCTATTCATCTAGAAACTAGGATGGGAAACAAATCATACTTTTGCCAGGTTATAGTGTTTAATAAAAAAACCAACCCTAAACAAAATACCAAATCTGGGTCACTGACAGTCATAATAGCTTGGAAAAAAATAGAACTGCTACTGTTTTATTTGGAGGGCAAACAGTTAGATCTGGTTTTGGTTTTTTTCCAGATAACTTTGTCTATATTGGACAATCTTTTAAATCTTGATAAGTCTTGTGGTACAAGATGAAATTATTATTCAGACCATAGCAATGAGATATTTTTTTTTTATATACTAGAAGTGACTTAAAAATATCATTGTCTTTTAGCTGGTTGTGCCTTTGGCTGTAGCAAAACATTGATTCCAGATTTTCTGAACAACCCTGAGACTATGCAGATAGTCTTTATAAGACACCTCTCGTATCCAGCCTACCAATGTAAAGCAATGTGTGTTACTGTGATTTGGATAGCTCATTTGGACTAGGTCACTCTCAAAAGTCTTCAGTACATATGTCTTGAAACACAAGATGCAATAAGTAAATATTGTAGTAAGTTTTCATAAAGTTTTACAACAAGTTTTGCATTTGCTATTGAGTGGTGTGGAGCTCTGTAAAGTTCCCAGAGGGTCCTTGAGGGTTTTGAACTATTTTCCAGCAATGTTGGTATTACTCTGTCAGTGTTTCCTTCCTTCTTCTGTATTACTATTGTCCACAGTTCACAGAGAATTATATTCTTATGTGTAAGCCCTTTTCCTTCAAACTATAGAAACACAGTTCCATTTATTTTTTAATAAAAATTTCCAGCTTACAAAATGTGGCCTTTGGCGTTTCCTGGTCACATTGCTGTAGTTCCTATTTCTTTGAAAGTGCTCAGGCTGTCTTTTGTGTGTGCTGCAGATAGATGCCTGTGAAAGCTCTACTAGATCAGGAAGAAAAAGTTAGGTAGCTTACATAAGACCTGCCTCATCTCTAGGTGTTAAAGAAGGTAATGTTGAGGTAGTGAGCTTTGCTTTCAGAAGAACTAATGGGAATTTTCAGTCATGCCACACTGAATAGTGGTATGGATTTTGCTTGTTCATTTTCCTGTTCTCAATACTTGTTTCCACTTTCTTAAAAGCTATGTATTTAAGTGCTTTTGCATTTGGCTTTTGGGGTGGGAGGGGGCGGTCTATGCAGTTTTTTAAGGCAAAATTTAATGGTTTTGTGTGAAATAACAATTTTAAAAACAGAAGTTGTGTTCTATCAGTATAAACAGCTAGAACAGTTTATGTCTCTTGGTTTACAAGCAGGAAGAAAAATAAATTTAGTAGAGAATATGGGATTATTTGCTACAGTCTCTTCTTCAGTGTAACTCTCTTACTTGTCTGTGTCACAATCCTCATACCTCTTGTTTCATATCATCAAAGGGCAAGTTTATAGACAGTAATCTAATATCAGGTACATGGTGAAAAAAGTAGGGTCTTAAAATTCTTAAACTGTAACTAGCAGGCAGATTTATAAATCTTTTTACTTTATTCAAAGGCATTCAGATTCTACATTTCGCTTCTTAAAATGAACTAAAAACTATACATATATTGTCTTTTGTATATCTTGCTTTTCTGATACAGTTCTTGTTTTCTGTGTCATCATTCTGTACAAAGTTTCATCTATTAGAAAAGATCCTTTTCATTTCTGTGCTTTTTCAAGATCCTTGGAGTTTACCATTGGAAAGACACTCTTATACAATAAAACAATGTGGTTTTTTTTATTTTTACCCCATAATCCCCAAATTATATTTTCCCAAATCCTATTTTCATTATATCTGATAGTCTCTTTTCTGCATTTCTTCTTGTATGTTATATTTATTGATGTGTAAGGCAGTTTAGAGGCCAAAAAAACCCTTGGTAATAATCTGTTAATTTATTCTGAATTTATTCTTTCTCTGGCTCATACTACAGGTGGTAGTTACACAACTGCAGAGAAATTAAGAACGGAGCAGGTTTTAGTCTAGTCTTTGAAGAAGTTCTTAGACTTCTTTTAGGAACTAGATAGATAAATAGATATTAGGAATTTCAGCAGAGGCTCGAATCCTGCCTGTTTTGGGAGACCCCAGAATTCAGTTTGGGTTCTGTTCTCCTGGACAACAAATTGCTATGAAAATGTGTCATAGGAAAACTGATGGGACTCAAACACCATAGAACCTCATTGAAGAGTTTTCTCAGATGTCTTGAATGATGTATATGTTTTGAGAAAATTCAGATTTATGTTTTTAGTTTTGACTTTTCATAGAAAAGTTGTCTTATTTTTCCTGAGGGTATTTTCCTGGTCTGTACGGGACCACATATGGGGTCAGTGTATAGAGGAGTAGTAGGTCATAATTTATTCTGGGTGGGGTTCTCTGAAAATAGTTGGTCAAAAGAAAGCTCTGCCTCCAAAACTATGGGTGCTCTGACAGGCTTTTGTTATTATTATTTTCGTATCAGGAGATCCACATGGAACGCTGTGTGAATCTGACCGATGTTGCTGTGGAAGCGGTCCTTACTTGTTGTCCGAAGATACACATCTTTCTGTTCCACGGATGCCCGTTGGTGACAGGTAGGTCAAATCATGCAAGGAGTAAAGAAGAGTAATTACTTCCTGATAGTATCTTCTTGCTTTCTGGAAAAGCAAACTATAGGTCATAAATAATCCCAAACAAATAATAACTTAATAGATAAAATAATTTTCAAAGCAAGGTGAGAGTTTTGTTTTGAAATATGGCAACCTTCAGAGAGGGGTATTTTGGAGTTTGGAGTATTTTTCTTTCCTCCTTTTTTTTTTTTTTGGCCCCTTTCACATGCTAATGAAGAACCAAAGTTGATCATACGACTTCAGAAAAATAAGTTAGCATCTTAAACCCCTCTATTCCAGAAGTTTGGAACAGCATCCATTCAAGAAACAGTGGAATGGAGTAGGAGTGGTCTAGCCTGGAAAAAAAAAACAAACTTAAGAGAGGTTGTGATCTAATTTGGGGTTTTTTTAAGTTCAGTTGGTTGGTGATGCTTTACAGTTACAGGATTGGAGAAAGAACCAAGTGGTTTTGAATTACGACAAGTATATCTGAAATATGATACTGTAATAGCAAAATAAGCATAAATGCAGATATATAATTGAATTGTTTTGCTCTTTACCTAATTCCTAAACACCACCTATATATATTCTGACTGAATAACAAGAAATTCCTTGGTTCTTTTGCAGATCGTTGCCGAGATGTTTTAGAGCAGCTGGTCATATCAAACAAAATCAAACAAGTAACATGGACTGTTTACTGATTGTTTATCATGTAAATGTGAGTGTAAAGTTTACAGATGGGAGAGCTCCTTCAGAAAACAAGCTCCTTGGAGAAATAGCTGGTGACTTTTGTACCACCAGATTGCTTCCCTCCTTGTTCCCACCAGAGGTCTCTTTCGCCATTCCAGTCCCTGCCTGTGAGTCTGGGCTTCCCCATTGTCTCTGCTTAGAGCTCTGTCTGTTGTTGCATCGCTGCTTGTACTTCGTTAAGAGGAAAGTTAAACTATAATTAATATTACACTGTCATCTCTCAGCCTCCTCTTGGAATATCAAATTTGGCAACTACTTACCATTTTTTAGCATCTTGGCTACATATATACAAATGCAATTTAAGTAAGTCCCTGTTCTGAGTTTGTAGTCTGAGAGGGTAGTTGCAACTAAAAGTACCAAGCCCAAACATAGTGTTAACACTTATGCAGAAGTGTCTGAAAAGCTGGAAATTTAATCTGACAAAAGTCAGCAGGCAGAACTGGTGAATGGAGATGGCATTAACAGCAATGCAAATGTATCTTAAGTACTAACAGCCTCCTTTCACCATGTACTTTTACTACATCTAGAGGCAAAAACATAGGTACTTTTCTTTTGATGTCACTGATACTGCAGGTTTCTGGTTTTATTTACCTTCATATACCTGCTGGATTTTTACACATTCAGAAGTACAGTCTGTGAATATGTAAACATAAAATTGTTTCGAAGTCATTGTGACTTAACAAATTTCAGAATAGTAGTAATGACCAATAAAAGAAACTTGTATGTGGGAAAATGCTTATTTGCTCTGGCTTTTGCCCATATTCCTGCATGAAAATCCTTTTAGGGAACAAAACATTGGTCCTCATAAGCATAGCTGCGAGTGAAATAGGACCAAATTTAACGTCTGAGTACATGAATCTCAGGATGGTGGAGTTCAGGAAAGTACGTGTTCTGCTCTATGCAGATTATAGTATCTCCAGTGGCTCCCAGAAGTTGAAAATAGAACCATTTATATATTGTTCAATTGTGGTCATATTGAAAAAAATACTTAGAAGTGTAGAATGAGTTTATTAGATGATGGAGCAGTGGTCTCATCACAGTTATGTTCACTGGCTTTGATGAAATAGCCTGATTTCTAGTGAGACTTTTACAAATTCTACATTAAACTTTTAGAACTGCTAGCAACTTTAGCATTCTACGGGGCAGGTAGCGTGCTACGTTGATACTCTGCATCTGGAAGTAGCAGAGTTTGGCCAGGGAGGGCTTACATGGATCTGATCACACCCAGAAACCCATGAGTTTAGGCAGCCATAAGGAATATTCTTATTTCATAATTTAACACTTGTCATAGCCACATGCGTTTAAGCCTTGTATAAATAAAACAGTCTTCTACTAATTTATTTAAAGTTCAGGTCAAATTGCATGGAAGATGATAATATAATACGTTGCATCCAGTAATATTAAGGGATATCATGATGTCTGACCGTAACCTTTGTTCTTCTGTTGATTATATAGCTTATGGAAGAGCAATTCCATTTAGAAAACTTGTTCAAGTGTAACTGTAAGCAGTTTTCAAACTCCAGTGCCTAAATCACTAATTCTTGTTGCATGCAGTACCATGGCTCAGCCCAGTAATGAATGTCTTCCTATGGTACCTATAGGTATAACTGCACCTGTGCAACCCGTTCCTGCAAACAGAAGTTGGTGTTGCTACATTAGCAAGTAGCATTTGAAAGCTTGCAAATTGCAGCAAATCAATCTTAGACCAGATAGAGGTCTAAGAACCTAAATATATACTTAGGTTCGTGTTTTAGTCAACCAGATTTTATTCCTTTTTTTTGGCTAGAGAGTAGTTTATTGCTTTGCCATGTGGAATACCTGGTATCAGTCGGTACCTTTAAACTCTTGGACGTGAGTTGGCAATAAATTTGTTTTGCACTGTTTCTCATACTGATGTATCTAGCTGATTAGGCAGCAGCACTTGCACGCTCAGTAATCATGTCAAAAAATTAAAGCACAGGGATCAGGCTGCCAGCCCTGGTTTCAGGAAGGGTGCCACAAAAAGAGTAAGTAGAATTGTAAGCTAACTCAAGTGGGAAGGGGCCTCGGATGGTTTCTAGTCTAACTTCCTGCCCAAAGCAGGACGAGCTCAGAGGAGCTTAGTCAGGGCTTTATCCAAACAAGCTTCGAAAAACTGAAGATGACAGAGCCTTCACGGCCTTTTGAGGCAACTTGTTTCACTGCTTGACTGTATTAATGGTGGAAAAAAAATTCTTTCTGTCCTGTTTGATCCTGTTTTGTTTCCATTTACACCCTTTCTCGCTGGAAGAGCTTGGCTGTCATCCTGACAATCTCCTCATAGGTATGGGCACGTTGCTGTTAGGTCCCTTGAAGCCTTCTCTTCTCCGAGCTGAATAACAGCAGTTCCCTCAGTCTGTTATTGTAAGACATGTTACTGTAACATAGGGGGGTGGTGGTTGCCAGACTCTTATCCCAAGTGCTACATGCAGAAAGGAAATTATAAATGGACATAATGTAAAGCAGCTAAAGGTGGAAGATGACCAAAGTCTGTAACAGCAAAACACCTTAAAAAAAAAAAATAAAATAAAAAAATCTATCTGTGGGACAGTGCTACTGCTAACCTCACTGGAAAAGTTGTCCTTTTTCCTCTTGCTAATGTAACCTTGGATTTGTCATCTTGAAGGCAAATGCAGCTTACACTGTGTCCTTAAACATGCATGTAGATTTACCATGTTCTCCTGTAGCCTCTTCTAAATGTGTAACTTAGTGGTGTATCCTCACCTTGTGCTTAAAAATCTGCAATGAATTAACACTGCATTTCTAGGTTTGAAAATTTAATGCAAGTCCCGTTAAGGCCTTCCCTGCCAGAGCTTGAGTCAGCTCTCTTACGGATTTGTTACTAGCATAACTCCACTGAAATTTTTTTTTGATTCGGGTTAAGTCGCGGTCATTTTTCACGAAAGTTTACAAGCGTCGGGTGACTTGGGAGAAGAACATAATGTATGCACTTACTGCTTCATATTCTGTATTGTTTGGATATTGTTATTGTTGTAAATTGTTGGGTGAGCACTGCAGAATATTCACATACTGTTCTGAAGATTAAAGTTTGTAAGACTTCCATTGGGATAGTTCTGAAAACTTGTTAAATTCTGTTTTATGACCATGTACATCTGACTGTGCTCCTAAACCTCCTGTTTCATAAACACCGTGGTTTTCTGAGTACCACATGCTTTTTCACATTTATAGGCTTCTATCACATCACCTGGTACTTGGATAGTTGTAGGTGCGTTGTTTTCCATTCTGCAATGAGTTCCCCATCACTGCCTGTTGAATAGTTAACTGCTAAAGGTGGCAGTTCCTGCACGACTGCTCTGAAAATGGTTTCTTGTTCAAGTGGCTACATTGACAGCCTCTCACCTGTGGATCGAGGTTTCTTTCTTTTTTTATTCTCTGTAGAGGTTTCTTCCTTGACAGATGTAGCTAAGAATGATTCTGGAGCTTGTTGTTCAGCAAGTTATCCTCAAGAGAAGAGAAAAATAACTATATCTGGTTTTATTCTCTGTTTTTATTTAGTTACCTTCCGTTCAGAAGCATCATGGAAAGAAAGATTTCTTCATCCCTTACTTGCTTCTCGTGATGATAGATTGCCTTTTATACCCCTGCAAAGTTAGGGAATGTACATCATTTGACCCTACTCTCTAGGGAATAAAGTTACCCTATGGCTATTACTATTTAGTCACTTTCCACTTACTAAAAACTTCTACTTTGGCTAGTGTTTGAGAAGCGTATTTTAGATCTCCGTGCAACTCCTAAATAATCACTCTGGCAGCTTCAAGGAAGAGTACGTTTTTATTACAGAGGGGAAGGGGGAAATTCCAGTTAGTCACTTTGACATTCAGAAGAGATATCGAGAAAAAGAGCAAGGCACTTTAAGTTGAGCGTAGTATGAGCTAATAATCTAGTGGAGAATTTTAAGAAGGACAGCAATAATTTTCTCTGTAAATAAGCTGCAAAAGTCCATGGAAGCAGTGCAGTAATCTTTCAGCCGCCATCTTCTCCTCATAGCAGTCTGCTGGATGTCCAAAACATTTCACAATGGGTGTCAGAGAGCAAGATGTGAATATACCTGAAAAACATCAAGCATGCAAACTCTTGCAAAGACACGTGACTTGTCTTTGGGTTTGCACTTCAGTGCAGGCCCCTTTGACCACAGTTTGCATGCAGGTTTTTTCCTTCAAATGGAGCGAAAGCCTCAGTGAATATGACTGAAATGAGTACAGTGAAGGTACAGTAATTACTTTGCATCAACAGATACGTTCCATATTTAATTTCCATTTTCACTTTACATACTTACAAAAAAAGCCAAGCCAGTGAGACAAAATTCATTAGAAAGCCAGCTTCAAAAGTTTTCTAAGCTATTTGAGGGCTGGTAACTCCAGACAATACTTGATGTTAATCCATAGTTTTCTTGTCTAGTATACTCAGGAAGTGAATATTCTATAACTTTGTGCAATTGACTGCGAATGCTGTGGCTTAAAAACTGATGCCTGCCAGGGTCACCGATCAGCACTTCAGTTTGCTGTATCCTGATGCATTTCCTCAGCCAGTGATGCAGACCATCAGCAAGTTGTTCATCGTAAAACATATCTCCTAGAACAATGAGGTCCCAGTTGCCAGCATCTGAATTAATGATGTTCTTAATGGTGATGGGGAAGGGATTCAGGTGGTTCAGTTCACAGTTCAAGATCATTGCCATTCCTGCAACTGAAGAGAAGTCAAAGTGAAATTAAAGTTACATTTTAGTATTCTGCCATTCAGCCCCATTACAAATTTCCTTCACGCATCTTTCAAGTTCACCTCTTAAATATTTTTGTTTATTCTATGTAGGGACTTCCACAGTTTTCATTATGGGTCAAAATCTGGCCTAAAGTGACAGAATTTTATTCTCATTGCACTATGGCACAGGGAAGACCTGTTCCTGAATGGACACCAGTGGAATATCCAACTGCCTTATCCTATGGATATAATTCTTCCCTAACCAATGAATAATTAAATTATGAATAAACGGAATTCGTAAGTCAGTTATGGGAAAACAAATCCTGGAGGAAAAAGGCAAAATCTAGGCCCCATCATACGAAAGTGCAGGAAAATACTATCTATGGTCCTACAGAGAAGCCAACTTGCTGCCTGTGCTTGGAGTTCTCTTCCAAACCAGCTGTGACAGTGTATAGACAAAACTCGAGAGAAACTTTGCTGTTTGTTCCTTCTAAGGAACTATGGAGATATACTGAGTGCAGCCCAGCTTCTAGTACTGGCAAAATCCATTCATCTTTCTAGCATTCTTGGAACTCCCTTTTGGAACCTGAATTTCTCCCAAGTGGAGGTAAAAAAAAAAAAAAGTCTGTGTTAAATGTGCTTTAAAAATTGCGAAATATCTTTACAAAGATATTTTTTTTAAAAAAAAAGACTTACTAGGGTCAATGTCATTAGCAAGGACTTGCGATGCACCACTCATCACAGCAGCTATTGCTGTTGCTCCACATCCACTTCCAAGATCCAAAACCGATCGTCCTTTAACAACTCGTGGATTATCTAAAATATACCTGAAAAGAAAAACTGTTAAAGCGATGACCAAGATTATGCAAATTTCTCAGTTTTACGTTACACTGCACAAGAATTTTTGTCATGCAGGTAATGAAGCGTAGTATTTTAAAAACACAATTCCCCGTGTTCGGCTGGTACACAGCTCCTTATTTGCCTCTGCTGATAGAAAAATCAAGAACTGTCAATTCCTTCTCCCCCAGCCCCCAAACAAAAAGAAATCCAGTCAAATAAGAAGTATTTCAGTCAGCTCCTTCTCTGACAGGTGATCTTATCTAATAAATGGGCACAAACTGTGAGGTGACTAAAATGCTTGGCATCAGAAACAGGAAAGTAAGGATTTGTAGAAATTAAAATACCTGACTGAAGAAACATAAAGATGTATTTGCGGTGAATATTGCACCCGTCAAAAGACAGGGCCTGCCCGTGGCCCTAAAAAAAAGCATATGCAACTGCTTGGAAGAAGAAGAATTTCTCTTCCTTCTTTTCCTGAGCCACGCAGACACAGATGCAAATAGTTCTAGTCTGCTTAATGTTGTTCCTGAGCAGCATCAAGAAAATGAGAACAGAGCAGCGGTGAGCAGAGAGAGTCTCTTCATCTAGTTGGTTGACACCTGCCACAGGGAATCAGCAAGCAAAACCCTCTAGGCTGGAAATGGAGAGGAAAGTTATTGTTAAACATTGCAAATCATGTAGCCATTACTGAGGGTTCAGAACTTTAACACCTGCCTTGAAATTCAATCTTCTGCACCGGGCAAGGCCCTAAGTGACGGGAGAAGAGCCTTAGGTGACACAAATTACTGCACATTGCCATAAATTTACTACCAATCGTCATAACTTCTGTTAAAGTAGAAACAGGAAAGGATTCTGCATTTGTGTTGTCTTCTGTCATGGAGGGTGACGGCTGACTCTTCACGCAGGACTACTGGTAAGCACAGCTTTTGCAGGTGGGTTCCAATGCAGAGAACTGTAATGGAAATGTTAAGATTGGTGTAAATGGTGAACGGATGGATGGAAATGCCTGGGCCTAGAAGCACCAGCAGGAACGGCAAAAGGAGGCCTAATAAGAGTCTCAAGTGTCAATGGCACCTAGATCCCAGCACATCAGTATGCAGATTCCTAGGAGCCCAGACTGGGAGAACAAAATACAACCTACTCTCAAACGAACTAAAGAGGCCACAGCAGGAAGGTCAAAACCAGAACTGAAATTACAAAATACCCAGATCAGCAACTTAGGAAACACGAGGAGGACCTGACATCTCATGTCTCTTGTCCTACAAGTCATCACGAGGAAACCCACCAGACAGCTTGGACACGCACAACTTGGTGCTTCTGAGCATGTGGTTATGAATCCAGTGAGCAAAGCTGTCTCAGTGTTAATGAAAATCACCTTCTCCTATGAGGTCTGGCACCCAGCTTTGTTAACACTGTTACCACAATATTGCAGCGTTATTTGCTACTTTGACTATCCACAGGTGATGTCTTTTCTGGGCGTACCCAGGCAGGACATGGGTGCAGAGGCTCAGCAGCTCGGCTGTCTGGCAATGCTCCCCCTCCGGCCATCGTTTCTCTGTTACCCACAGGGGTGGGACCTCCACAGAAGGTGCTCCCTTTCCCCTTTCTGGGCGCTATGCTTAGACTTGCAACGACTTTCCAGCAGTAACTTCTGTAGAGCACCATCTGGCCTAAAGCTGCAAGTGCCTTGTTTCCAGCTGAGCGGTTCTCCAGTTACTGCTAATGATCCCGGTGACTCAGGACAGCTGGAACCGACCGTATCCGTTGGCACACACACAGTGCCTCACGCTGCTGTTGGAGACTGCCGTCTGCCATGCTGGGTTAACGAGGTATCTTGGGTTACACCAAGAGGAACAGCTTGAAATAGGAGACTCCTGACGTTGCGGCAATGCCAACGGTGGAAGGAGCACAGTTATGGAAGCAACATGGTTTCATGCTCCCTTTTTCTTTTTACTTTTCCAGATTGTGCAGCTAATTTCTGACATTCCTAGTACATCATACGAGCCATAAACAATAAGCCAATAACATGCTGAACTGCTACGCAATTATTATTGCTACCCAAATATCTGGGCATATTAATCATATGATAACAAAATGTAGAGATTACCTTACCTAATTTAATTACGCAGTGTTTAGGAGCACTCTCATCTACATGGCAGGCTAATCAACTCACAATTTAACTGTAAGGCTTATCTTTTTCCTGCTCAAATATGCCTTCTCATTTATGCTTTCTTGCAGAAAAACAGCAAAGCCCCAATTCAGATCCTTCCCTTCCATCTATGTGGGCAATGTCTGACAGCTGGTTCGTTGCTGTAACAATTACGAACTTCTTCTGCTGTTCGAAGTGAGAGATTTGATTTTATAGAATAAAAGAACTCTTAACTAGTTCCTAGGAATCAGGAACATTAAAGACATTTTGACAGTAAGTAAGTGGCCCAAATCAAAATGTGGCTTCTGATGTGGCTAAAAGACCGCCACAAGAAGGCTTGACAGTAAGGCTGGTGAAATCCTAAATGAGGAGACTGATTCAGGCCAACCAAGTGCCTCAGCATAAACCTGCTTTTCTCAACAGCCCAGACACACATCCGCACTCCTGTCTGTCTCCTACCAAAAAAACCCACCATGTGTTACAACAGGATAGCAATCCTCCTGTTTGGAGCGACCACGAGTGATAGAATTAAACACCTCACTAGGTGTTCATGGCAACTGCACAGCCCTGATCCAAATTCAGCCCCATTATCAACATGTACATTGCCACTGAAGGCAACAGATTTCAGCTTCAGAGCCATAAGTTATTCTATACACAGCAGGTGCCGAAACTTCACTGCCAAACAGCAGAGGTTGCGTGTCTCCTGTATAAGCAGAGAGGAGTATGGATAACGTGCTCTCACACGTGGCACAGACACATCACCAGGAATCACTACAAGCAGAGCCAGGTCTGACATCCTGGCCCGCTGCAGACTGGACTTACCAACTTCGGTGATGCATACCTGGAGAGGGCTTGGCCTCCCGGCCAGTAAATTGCCCAGAAAGGGTCCCCGTAAGGCCACAGGTCAGGTTTTTCCCTCCAGAACTTGCAGCGAGGGGTGAGGAGGCGCAGTCGTATCTCTGGCGTGAGGTGCCCGCTGCTGGTAACCTCCGTGTTCTCCTCCAAAAATGCTCTCACCTCGGGGTCCAGAGACTTGCCGGCACTCCAATGGCAGCAGCGCTTCCAGCGCAGAGAGGGGACTCCCCTCCTGCTCCTCCAAGCCTTGGCAAAGCTGTTCTGCCTGCCCAAGAGTAGGAGACGCTTCCAGCCACGGAAGGCCATGCCTCCTCAGGGACGAACCCTCCCCGGGAGATCCTGGAGCACAGTTTATCTGATGAGCACAGCAGGTGATGAGGCAGAAAGCTTGAAGCAAACCCACAGGATGTAGATTTTCTAGTGATGGATGACAATTCCTAAAAGGAGAACAATACTACGTAAGTGATGTTTCTTCAGTGACTTCAAGGCTATGCATCACCAGGGCTTTAGGAAGAGGAGGTCGATGTGCTGTTGCGTGACCGTGAATGCATGCCTTGCCCCTGCCCAAAGGGCCTTGAAGTCTCAAAAAAGCGATATTTAAGGGAGAAGCTATCAAGAGACCCATTCAGGAGAGTGCTATAAGCATATCCCGTGAGAAACAACCAGTTAGCGGGACAGCTGATAGAGCTAAAAATTAAACGTGCAGCCTTTCAACATCTCCCTCCCTCTGCCTTGAAGATACACACACAGCAAGCTACTCCCGTGTAAGGTTCTTCTACTGAATCTTAAGATTTTGCAGTAGAACTCTGGCATTGAAGGGCCTGTGGGCATGGTAGCGGTTATCAGTAGGTTGCTTGAGAGATGCTATTAATTATAAGTTTTTAATGGTGATGAGCCTTTTATATGAAAGCATCTTTTTAAAGTCAAGCAATTAAAGGATTTCCTCAAAAGAATTCCTTCTTTCTCCCTCAGATCCGCCAGGCTGCCAGCTCCAAAATCAAAGCAAACAAACAAACAAACAAACAAAAAATCCCCAAGAACTGATCTTAATGAGAATGCTCCCCATTTGTTGCATTTCAGTCTGTATTTTAAAGGATCAGTTAGTCTTCTGGTGGCAATAGTCTCAGGTGGATGCTATCACTGTAGCCCACTCTCTGTGAAAAACTATAGAAACACGCTCCAAGCTGTCTGAAGAGAGAGAAACTGAACCCAACACATTAAATAAAAAAAAAAAAGTTATTAGAAGGTGAGGCATTCAGACTAGATGAGCTCACACTCAAGGGCCTTCTGACACCACTCAAGGCCACTTTTCAGGTCACGAGCAGTGAAGAAAAGGGGAACGGAAGATTGATACATCAGAGTTTAGACCCATTTAAGAATCAGGAGAATGGAGAGCGGAGAGCCACAACATTCAGCTGAGAGGCGCGTGAAGAAGAGCCTCTCAGCACTTCACCAGCATCACCATCCTCTCCTCATCCATCATCTCTTGCAGACCCTGGGTCTGTCTTACGCTGATCCCGTGCGTATCCTTACCAAGCGATGGCCTGCAGAAAGAGCAACTGGTTTCCTGCCTTCCTGCTCAGATCTCCCCCTTCATCCATCCTTTACCATTTTCCTATCTTTTTTCCTTCCTCATCTTGCTCTCTCATTTCTTTTCAATAACTTGGACTTACTTGCTTCAGGGCACAGCTTTCAAACCTCCCCCTAAGCTGATGACCAGAGAAGGATTTAAGGCCTATGCATCCCCAACAGCAAGACTGCAAACACAAACTGCCCTCTCTGTTTTGCGATTGTTTTCTCTCTTCCGCCGTGGTTTCCATGAAAAAGCATAACGATGCATAAAGAAAATCAGCTTCAAACCCACCCCTGCCATGTTTTCACAGCAGAACTGTGGCCAGCTTCACCATCTAGAGCTGTGCAGGTCATCCTTTAAAAAAGTAGGAAAAAAGGGACGACGAGAAAAATATGCCACTAAAACAAAGTCTTAACACTTCGTATTTCATTACTTCGGTTTTTCTTCATCTGTCTGTATCTTTAATAAAAGTTCATATGTGTTTAGTGGCATTTCTGCTGTGTGCTGGCCTCTTGCTTTAGGTATTGGGTTCGGTTTGATGGCTTTACTAAAGTGTTAAAAACCATGAACTTCCCTCCCAAAACACTTTGCTATTTAGGCCGGTTAAGCCTTTGTTTAAATCACTGGCTAAAGGCTTTGGTTTTTTTTATTACAAATAAATACCTGTGACTGAACATTCTGCCTTTTTCCACATTTGAGAATGCCATTCAGCAGAGTCTGTGTCATTAACGAATATAATTAACGAATGCCTTCCTTCTTGAAGGCAGAGCTATATAATCCCCATCTGCCTAAGGGAAGCATGAAGTTAACTGAAATCGATCAGAGACATAAATCTTTGTCAGCTAATGGTGTATGCTGGGGTAGGTTTTTTTTTTTTTCCCCATGAATTGCTGCAAATCAGCAGGGCTGAGGTATTTTGCATGGCCTGTCACGATGGTTACTCTTTTCAGATTAATTGTCGGTGGAGCAGTGTCTGCTCCGAAGCCTTTGGTGCAGGAAGGCGTCCGGACAGACATCAGACAATCCTTAACGAGTGATGCTCCCGGCCTTCCCGTCTCACCGGGAATAAAATCAGCGGGCGAGCAGAACTTGACAAGGGGACAAAACCAAGCAAAATCCACCAAAAAAAAAAAAAACCCACCCATATATTCCTGTGCCATTTCAGCTTTTTTTTTTTTTTTTTTAAATCTTTTTAAAGCAGCAGGTGCTTTTGAAAGCCTAACGGCGCCGGCCCCGCGTTTCCCACCGGAGGGATCCAGGCCGACCCGCGGCCGGGGCCGCCCGTCTGAGGGAGGGAGCAAACATCCCGCTGTCACCCGGCCCCGCGCCGAACCAGGGGGACAGTCACCGCCTCTGTCGCCCCTCCGCAAAGTGGCCGCCGGGTTGCGGGAGGGGGCAGGGGCAAGGCCGGCACCGGGGACACCGCCACCGCCTGGGCCGGGCCGTCCCACCCCGCGCAGGCCTAGCTCAGCCGAGCAGCTCCAGCCGCCGCTCCACCGGGCCTAGCCCGGCCGGGCCGCACCGCACCGCCCTCCGCCGGGGCGGGACCGAGGCCGAGACCGGGGAGCGCCCGGCCCACACCTACCTGCTGCTCCCGGCCGCGGCTTCCCTCCGCTCCGCTCCGCCCCGATGCGCGGAGGCGGGCCCAGAGGGGCCGGGCTCCCCGCCCGCCCTTAAGGAGGCAGCGCCGCCGGGCGAGTGGCCTCTGTGGCGGCTCCTGTAGCGGCTGCTTCGCCCCCGAAGCGTGGAAAGAAACCCCCAAGCACAGCGGAGGCTTCGGGGGCAGCCGACCTGGGCCTGTCCCTCCCGGAGTCCAGGCCGCCGGTCAGCGTGGTGTGCCCTGGTCCCGCTGCCTTCCAATGGTTCCACAAGGGCAAGTGCCGGGTCCCGCTCCCGCCTCACAGCAACCCCGTTCGGCGCTACAGGCCTGGGGGAGAGCGGCTGGAGAGCTGCCGGGTGGAAAAGGACCTGGGGGTGTTGGTCAATAGCCGGCTCAATGTGAGCCAGCAGTGTGCCCAGGTGGCCAAGAAGGCCATGAGCATCCTGGCCTCTATCAGGAATAGAGTGGCCAGGAGGAGTAGGGAAGTCATCGTGGCTCTGTACTGGGCACTGGTGAGGCCTCACCTTGAGTGCTGTGTTCGGTTTTGGACCCCTCACTACAAAAAAGCCATTGAGGTGCTGGAGCGGGTCCTGAGAAGGGCAACGAAGCTGGTGAGGGGTCTGGAGCACAAGTCTTATGAGGAGAGGCTGAGGGAGCTGGGGTTGTTCTCTTGCTGGAGAAAAGGAGGCTGAGGGGAGACCTTATCGCTCTCTACAACTCCCTGGAAGGAGGTTATATCAAGGTGGGGGTCGGTCTCTTCTCCCAAGTCACAGGCGATAGGACAAGAGGAAATGGCCTCAAGTTGTGCCAGGGGAGGTTTAGATGCGATATTAGGAAAAATTTCTTCACTGAAAGGCTTGTAAAATACTGGAAGAGACTGCCCGGGGAAGTGGTTGTCTTGCCATCCCTGGGGGTATTTAAAAGACAGGCAGATGTTTAGTGGTGGACTTGGCAGTGTTAGGTTAATGGCTGGACTCAATGATCTTAAAGGTTCCTTCCAACCTAAATGATTCTATAAATTACTTTTTTTAAAAGACTCGCATCAATGCAAATGGGCCCTGTATTTTAAAATGGTAATAAAAATCCACGTGGGAAAAGGAGTTATTTATCCAAATTTGAGAGGAGTGAAAATGAGATCTTTTTTTCTTCCTCTGCGCACCAGATCAAGGCCGCTGGCCAAACGTGGCATGAGCTAACCGAGGTGTGCTGACCCCTTCGTGACAGCGACAGCTATGGAAGGTACTGACCAGCGAAAGACCGGCCAGCCTGTGCTCCAGTACCGGTTATGTCCCCCAAGTAAGCTCTCCCTCTGTTTCCCCCTCTGCCTGTTTCCCTTCCCCGTGCTCTCCAGCCTCCCTATGGGACAAAGTGTCCCAAATTTCACACGCTGCGTTTTGAAAAGGCTCTCGTGTATTGCCTGAGGTGACGATTGTTAAGTCCCGGAGCACTTAGGGTGCTATGTTTTTAAAAATAAATCTGGTGATTACACAGCCTAAACCTGGATTTGCCCAAATCTCTGAGGTTATGAGGCCATCTAGTGATCTCCTGCCTTAGTACAATTTAAACGTGCTCCCCAGGGTGTGAAAGCTGCTTCTAAAGCAGGACCTTTTCTTTAAATGTGGGTGATCCCCAGTGCCCTGAGAGAAGGTGGCCCCTCCATTCTGGGCTGCAGAGAGACCAGGATGGAGGTGATGAACTGGGAGGAGGCCAGGAAGAAGCTGGTGACCACCTGCCGTATGAAGGAGCCTGAAGTCCACAGACATGTTAAGCTATAGAGGTGACTCGCGTGCCTTTTACTCTTTCTGTATATAACTGTAAAGCAGGACTCACCCTCAGCCTTTTTAGAAATTATTCCAGAAACTGATACAAAGATGTGGACCTTTGTGATTGAGGCTTGGGAAGGACATTATTTCTTGGAGCCTTTAGGGGAACCGTGAAGTTTCAAAGGTCTTAAGTCTTTCAGCGGCTCTTGCTGGTCCTCTCCAAGGAGGGAGACATTGAAAACACTCATAATACCCAAAACTGTGCACAAAATGTGCAACTTAGGACACAGTTCTTTGTGCTCTCTAGATACTCACCACCGTGCTAGGAATAAAGAACTTGGTAATGTGACGGGAAAACCATATCAACATCAGCTCAGGATGCCATGTAAGACGTGGTAACAGCTTTAAGCATACTGACAGGTGATGCTACACCTCACATTTTATTTTATGCCTCAGAAGGTTCTCAGAGAAATCTGACAGAAAGCTTTTTCACTTGGATCTTCAGCCTTTTGGATTAGGTATTTTAACAAGTAACTTCTCAGGTCTAGTTTTTCTGAACTCCTGATATATGGTATCGCTCAGTAGCTATGTGATCCTCGGTAAAGTCACTGGTTAAATAAAAATACAGACCAATGTTGTGCTGAGGCAGTTAAAAAAATAAAATGTTTTCCCTGGCTGCTCCCAGCTTAGGGATTGCTTCAGTGACAAAAAGGAGGGGTGAAGTCCTTCCTTCCCAGTAACACTGGCTGGGATGTTAAAACCAGAAATCCACTCTTTCTTATTTAACTACAAATATTTAATTATTAATGTATAGAGTCCTAGCATGACATAAGAAAGCTATCAATGATAGCTGCTATCCTTCTCGTGAAAGTCTACGTAAATCACTTCAGACTTTCAGGACATGCTCTGTGCTGACTACTTCAGCAAAGTATCAAAGCCTGTCCCCTGTGAGAAAAAAAATGTTTCATTTCCAAAGGCTTTTTACTTTAGATGGGGACATCTTGAGAATTTCTGCTGTTCAAACGTATGATTTACTGTGCAGCCAGCTACCCTAATCGCACTGGAGATTTGCTCCAAGGACAAGGACGTCTTTGATCACAACACAACATCGATTTGGTGTATCACGGAGGAGTGCAACACTCGCAAAATGCAGCGGTAGAGTAGCACACCAGGGAGTCCTGCGTGTCCAAGGGAATTAGAGGATTACTGCCTGATGATACAACTGCCCAAGTCTCGGGGGAAATCTTGTTTGAGACAATTAACAGCAAAGAAACGGAACTGCGCAAGGACAGAGAGAAGGGGAAGGCAGAGAGGAGCCACCTTCACATTTACCAGTCCAAGACTCATGGATCTTCATAGCTACAAAGGTTAAACTCAAAGGAAGGCAGGCCAGGTGATCACCCAACTTCAACTTCATTCCTTCTCTTCCAGCTGTTACAGCCCCGATTTCCAAATTTCTTTGTGATGTTTTGTTTTTTCCCCAAGGCCAGCTGCCACAGTTTGCTGCAGCGAAAGGACCTCGGTGAAAATTCACTGAAGGGAAAATGGATGGATTCAGAGTGCTGCTGAACAACTTGATATCAACAGTCAGGGGTTTTGCACATCAGGATCAATTTGTGGTTTTCCAGAGGCTGTGGGAGCAAGTCATTATCAAAATGTAGCTGGTGTGTTAGCTAGTACCTAAGGTAAAATTAAAGATGAGAGCTCTGGCTGGGCAAGGGAGAGGCAATTCAGTTATTCTGTTGTGCCTTCAGCTACAATCCACACCTACTCATTTTGGAATCATGGTACGGCTTTTGCAGTTGAAGAATAGATAGCCAAGCAAAACGAATTCACACATTACCTGTAATATGTCCTGAAAGCATTAGAAGTGTTTTTCACACGCTTGCCTTCCCCACTGCCTCACCAGCTGTATTAGGTCAGGTGCAGGAAGGAGCAGAGGCTGGCAGAGATGAAGGCATCAGCTACCTTCTGGCAGTGGATATCAGAAGGGGAATCTGCAAGGTGCAGGGTTTTTTTCTGGGAAGAGGTGGTGGTGGTGGTGGTGGAGTGATGAAACGAGGAGAAGCTGTGTTAATCTGCCCTCTATGCTCATTTTTCCTGATGTGAGAAGTCCTGCAATGGCCTTGATGGTAAGACCGAGAAGTTGAAAACTATTATCTCAGAGGTCATTCTTGATTTTTGTCTTTTGTCCACATGTGCAATTAAAGCATGCTTGGCCTTGGCTGGCTGCTTGTGTTCATGCACAGTCAATCACAGGAATGTTTTTGTAGCGTAGAAGAAGACTAGAAAGACACACAGAGTCAGATGGTTTGTGCTTCTCTTTGGTGCGTTGTCTGGATACTTGTTTCGATGTTAAAACTAGAGGGTAGATATTTTCAAGCCCGGTTTTTGAGCAGCTGAAGTTTCCTTGAACTAGTGGGGCTCTGACTCCCATACATCTTTTACAGTAATGACAATTGGGCTATGAAGTTTGAGGTCCCAGCAACGTTTTGTGACAATCACCTAGCATGAGTGAAACCTCACTGTGAAGGAAAATTAGACAGAAAGGAGTCCAGCCTGATGAATGTATTTGTAGCTAACGAACGTGTCCAGAGACGCGTCCTGTAAAAACAGATGCTCTGGTGGTTGTAGTTGTATAGCAAGAAGATTGCAGCACAGGCAGCAACCAAGAGGAAGCAGCCACCGCGTTGGCACAGCCACTTTGAGGTGATACAACTACCCTGTACGCTCAAAGAGCTGCTGGTGGTGGGCAGTTTGAAGCGGGCTTTGTTCATAGCTCCCTTTGGTCTTCCAGAAACTGAACTGTCCCTGTTGTACTTCTTGTACTGTTGTGATGTTCCTGTGGTCATCTGTAATAACTCTCTGGATGCCAGTGTCCCATCTTGGGTGGCCGAGGATCTGGGGACACAGTAGTCTGCAGGAAGATTTTGTGTATCCCCAAGTCCTGGGCCAGCTCTGGAGCCAGCCCATGGTGGGACACAGCTGCAGGTGGAAGAAGCCTGTAAATAGAGCTAAGCAATGGCTGTACCTGGTGTCACAGCATTTATTTGGGTTTGTTGGGTTTTTTTGTCAGTTTGGAGTTTTTTCTGTGCTTCCCTGCAAAGTCATAGAATCATAGAATGGTTTGGGTTGGAAGGGACCTTAAAGATCATCGAGTTCCAACCCCCCTGCCATGGGCAGG
>JAOXJK010000001.1:64772423-64836321 GCA_025774025.1 Xenus cinereus
TTGGTTCCCTCCTCCTTTAATCCACCCTTGAGATACTTGTAAGTATTGATAAGGTCGCCCCTCAGCCTTCTCTTCTCTTTTTTGCTCACTGCAGGGCTGCCAATGAAACATACAGGTAGTTTTTTATAGGCCTCAAGTTTGGGCTTGCTATAGAAAATTCCTGGGAGAGCCCCCAGAATCCTCCTAGGAAAAGCAAAAGAGAGTTTCTAAGTCCATTTTAATTTGTGTTTTTATGTTGTGGTTGGCTGAGGGTTCAGCAGATCTGTGCCTCTGAACACCTGGAAAGCCGTGGCACAGGCTGACAGAAGAGGTTTGGGGACGCTCCCTCCCGAGTCCTGCACTCAGGCCGCACACTCTTGCCTGCCCTTCCCTTCTCCCCCCTCCTTTCTAGGCAGTATCCCTGCGGTGTCCCTCAAGAGGACTACTGATACTAAAACTTGGCTTCTGAGGAGAATTGATGCCTGTGCATCCGTGGGGCCAAGGAAGAAGAAAGTCCTCTTGCTAAAATTCTTCTCACAAAGGGGTTGTTAAGTACTTTGGCTATTTAAGGAAAGCGTAGGGTCCCACTGTGTATTGTGGTTGTCTACAGCAAATCTTATATGTTTAAAAAAAAAGGGGGGGGGGGGGATGGAGAGGGAATCTCTTTAAAAGTTGTGTGAGTGCCTGGCACGGGTAAGACTGGATGCTGTGTCAGCTCTGAGTAGCTGCTCCTGGACTAGTTGTTGATGAGAAGATTAAATATCCTTAGAGTATAAAACATAAGTCGATATATCTTTTAAATGTGATCCTGTGGTTAATATGCCGAGGTCCTATCCCAGGTGTGGTTTACAAAGACAGAGCTTTGGATTGTATTGCATGGTGGGCAGTGGCTCTAAGAGGCTGTGTGAAGGAGTCACGGCTTTGCTGTGCTCCGGAGAACTGCAGTACCTGGCTAAATCACAAGCTTATGTGGGTTACATAAACTGTTTGGTACGGCACGGCACAAAGTAACGCAGCGCACTGAAATATTGATGTACAACTTAAAATCTTGCTTTAAATGCTTGTTAAACTTTAATTACAACAAGCATGGTTTAGACACCTCATTAAAATGTCAGGACTTGACGTTCAATGTGTGAGTTCAAGCAGGAGATTGTCCTGAAATATGTATGCAAACAGGATTTCCCTTGCCCTTCTCCACCTTCACAATCATAGGGAGGAAGCGTCAGAAAGTCAAGTCTGACATTAGCGGTGCCAGTTACAGGAACCTGCATGGATTGAAGTCATTAGGTTCATATCCATAAAACAGCTTGCCCCAGGAAGTAAAAAGCAATTGCTCATCACCTTCTGCCTGGTGGGGCCCATAAATCTCTCTGACCCAATGAAAGCTGCAGAGCACAAGAAGAACTTTGATTCCGTAATGCAGTTACGTTTTCAGCATGAAAGTGAAGTCGCTGTCCCCACTTCTAAGACTTGTCTTGGTGTTTCATCCAACTCCAGATGGGTCAGGCGTTTCACCTTCTAACTAGAGCTCATCCCTGTCTGAGGAGTGGTGTTACCAGGGAACTACCGTTACAGTCACCTTACGGGTCTTGTCTGTGCTCATTTTACAAGCTTCTTAGCTTATAGATAGGCATGACATTTTTCCTTTACTAAAGTGTTGTTGATGGCATGGCACCATTTGAAGCAATGCATAATCCTTAATGTAGGCTCTGAAGGACTGTAGGTAGTGGTTGACTTGACAACACCCCATTTGCAGCGAGGTGGTCCATGTCTCTATCTGGGGAACTTGGCCACTGTTACATACGTGTCTTAGAGGACCTTTTGTTCTGTGTTGCAGCAATTATGGTTCAGTGGTTCTGTAACACTGGTAGTTCTCTTCATTTGCTCCTTTATTTAAAAATAACAAATATATTAAAAAAAAAAAATACAAAAAATATCCCTAGCTCAGTGCTGGGATGACTGACTATTCCAAAGCAGCGAAGAGCCTCGGGCTCTTCAGGTGCAGGCTCCTCTCACTGCAGTAGTTGCCTGGGTGTAAATTATAAATGCAGTCATGTCAAACAGCAGCGTGTTACTGGATTGCCTTGCAGTAGCGTGTGTGTGGGAGAAAGTGAGAGGGAGAGTAGAAACGAGCAGTATCCTCCTAAGAGAGGGAAGTCTCTGACTACGCATTTGGAAAACCCCGCGATTACCCCTTCGTAAGTCACCTTTGGGTAAGGTAGCTATGGGAACCTTCTTTCAAAAAGAGGTAGTTAGATATTTTTCATCATCTTACATTTCAGGTTGGTTTTCACGTATTTCATTCTTCTCTTCCTTTCTTCTGTGTCCTAACAGTCGTCTTTTGCAAGTTTGGGGTCTCAAATGCTAGAGAGAATGTCTGTCTTTTATTGTCATTTTTTCAATCAGTGCACACTAAAATCTTTCTTCCTTTAAAAAAAAATAATTCCACTACTCAGAAATTTAAAACTTCTTTTGCCTGTGAAACTAGGGACAGTTTCCCTGAGCTGTTAAAGCTGGTGCTGCTTGCTTCCTTTTCCCGATATCCTCCCCATCCTCCAGGTGTCTTTTTGACAGAAGAGACTGAAACCATCTCGGAGGCATCGCTAGCCTACCATGCAGTGCACTGGAGCTTGTGGAGACTTTTAGACTGTAATTAACTTGCAGATGTTTAACATGAAAATTTTATATGTGGATCTGAATGTAGCATCATTTACCATCTGTAAATAAAATAAGGACAGGGCTTTGCAATAATAATGAGACTTGTTAGTCGAAAGCAACGTGAAAATCTGAAACAGAGGTGTCTGAGATCCTTTTGTGGCACTACTAGGAAAGTAGCTCAGCTGCACAGGTGCTTAGAGCAACAAGGACACAGGAAATAGAAAACTATAGAAAACTTTGGTTTCTCTCTTAAAATAAAGCCAAAATTAACTACAAGCACAGCTTCTGGTGCCTATTTCTAGCCATATAATCATTCTTGGCGGCCCACCTGTAGTCTCCTCCCAACAACAGTCCAGCAGTAAAGGCAGCTGGCTCTGGATCAGATGTAAAGGGCCTACGTTTTATTTGATTTCTCTAATGCTACAAAGATTATACTTCTGAAGCTCTGATGGCACCTCTGAGGCAATTAGAGGTGACCAACATTAGACAGAGCATAAAAAAACTTGGTTTTTTTCATGCTACTTACCACATCAGCTGTACTTTTGCAGGGAGCTGTGGGGTCCCGAGCACTCCTGAAAATCTGATTACTATGGGCAAAGCAGACAGTGACCTGTGGGGACAAAGCCTCAGTGTTAGTTAAAAGTGAATGTGTGTAAGACAGACTGGAGAGCGTGTTTGAGCAATAGCGATAGAGAGAAAATCATAAAAGGGCCAGCAAAATGGTAATAAGTTATAAGAAAAAGAATACAGATGTGCCTGATCCTTGCTAAATACTTGACAAGTGATGCTAAGGCAGCTCAGAGAAAAGAGTATTCATCTCTTCCTGCCTTCTCCCCAGCCGGAGCCTGTGGAGCAGGGACACAGATGAGAAATTAAGCAGGAGATTGCAGCCACTTTAAGGACAGCAAATCCTGTTCCCTGAAATGTATGTAGATGGTTACTGAAGCTTCATTTTGTATTCTGCTTCATCTCTGATGTGGCCTTGCAGAGATCCTGTAATTTTTGTAATTGCTTGAAATATTTCAACACTCCTTCTGAATTAAGGCAGCAAATTGTACAGATAGGTACCAAGAGATTATTTACTTTTTTCTTTAGATTGTGGACATAACATTGCTTAAAAGTTATTGTATTCACTAATTTATAAAAAAAGGGTGTTTTGCTTTCCTGTTATGTACAGGCCTGTCCTTTGTAACCAATTCAACATGAACATGTTCCCGTCTTTTTTTTTGTTCGGTTGTTTATAGTAGTACAGTGTTTTAAATAGCTGTAACTGAATAATTTAATGTGTCTCTAAATATGTCTTCAGATGAGTCTTATTGCTAATGTGTGAAAAGTAACAGATGCTTTAGGTTGCCAGCTCTCTTAATGTTCTCTAGAAGAAAGGTGCAGGATGAGAGGTCCATAGGTACAGGGCACCTAGGTACACCTTTTTGATCCATGATTTTTTATTTTTCTTGCTCCTGGGTGCTCCCTTTAACATCTTTAGTCTACTCGGGCTTTGTATTTTGTTGGCTTTGTTCTGATGACTGGATTTCTTTTAAGATAGCTGACTTGTGTTTGTTCGTATTTCTTTAAAGAAAGATGATGAGCCAGGACTGAGCCATTTTATACTTTGAAGGATTAAGTAAAATTTGGGATTTTAAATTTACTGGTTTAGGTGAGCGTTGCAGTGAAGTCGTATTACTGAGGACCGTCGCTGTTCATCCAGTTGTCCTGCTGCAGCCCGTTGAACAAAATGACAGCTACAGGAAACATATGGTTTCGGTTTTAGTGGCACAGTGTGTAAAGCAATACACAATTTGTGTTCTTAACCTGTTTATTGAGCCCGATTTTTAGTAACCTCCGTCAGTAGGGTTTGTTTGTTCTAGGGCAGCTTGTGTCAGGCTTCCCCTTGCCAATTTATTGGCAGGGCACTGTGTCTGTTTACAACACAGATGTCTGTCTCCTACAATACAGTCATACAGTTCCCATTCAAATTGAGCTTTATTTAGAGCCGTTTGAATGTTTTTAATATTCAAGCCCACTGCAGTCTCATAACTTAACCTACCAGCTGAAGTGAAGGCTTTCAAATGAGACTCTTCACTGCTGTTCCTATGGTTACACTCATACAGAAACCTGCTAAATAGGAGCCAGAAGGGCATGGAAAATCTACTAGTAACAGTTGCTATCATTATTGCAACTTTATAATTTCCAATTTATTCTTTCATTTCCTTTGCAATATTTTCTCTTTAAGTGGAAGCGTATATTTCTGAGGATTAGTGGCTGCTACCGTTAGAAAACAGTGGCTATGAAAAGATGTTGGAGACAGACCCCCTGGAAAGAGGGTTTTGTTCTGCTTGCAAGTGGATTTATTTTTTCCTCCCTTCTATCAGAGTTAACTTAAATTGCAAGGCACTCTTTATGTGCGGTTCTAGGAGATAGCTCCTGGGTTAGCTGTAGGTGATTTGCATGCAAACCACAAACCAGCATCCACGTACACGGTCCTATCAGATGGTGGGAGTAATAAGTGATACGTTAACTGCTATTGTGAGGAAATAATACGTATTTAAAGCAAACAACCAGCGGTTCCTTGAGCACTGGAACGAATGGAGCCCGGGTCTCCTGTGGATTTGCCTTGTGCATGATTGATTTTTACTGTCTGAGAATGAGCAGGAGCATTTCCTCACAGCTGGGGTATTTCGTGGTGTTTCCCTCATGTCGCGTCTCCGGGGGGGAAAGAAGCCCACATGGCAGAGCTGGTGGGAGTTCTGGTCTCCTCCTCCCGCTTTCGTTCCCTCTATACCCTCCTCTGGCAGAGGGCTATCCCTGTTTACCCAGTTTCACCATCTACTTCAGCAAGCATAAGATCGTATCAGGTCACTGCTGCAATCCCTGGGTGCTCAGCCCTGGAGAGGTGGGGAGCGGGGATGTGTGTGTCAGGGCACCAGTCTGCCCTTCTCTGGAGGTTGGAGAGGGCTCGGCAGGCCCTGGGTTGGCCACTGGAGGGGTACAAAGGAGAAGGAACTTGGCAGTGAGTGATGGGACTCCCTCTTGACCCTCCCTGCCTCAGTGAGATGCTGGGACGGACCCTCTCCATCTCTCCAGGGTGATGCCAAGCTCCTGTGACACCTGCCTGCTCTGGGTCTGCCTTAAGCTGCCTGTCCCAGAGAGCCCCTTCCTCTGCCGAACTTCCCTTGGGCGGTGGATTGAGATGTTGCATCTGTTACCTCACTGGGGCTGGTGAACGCGGATGGTTTCCACCGGAGAGCAGGGTGAACGGTAGCTGCGGGAAGGCATGTTAGCTGCTCGGGAACTGCCCTCTTGGGGCTTGTTCTGGTTCCTCTTTAAAAGCATTGCCCTTGCGAAAACATCCTCGAGCCTTGTGGCATGACAACAGGCTGAAGTCATTTTTTCTTTGTACTGCAGAAAGCCCAGGATAATTAGGCATCTGTATAAATAACACTTGAGGACACATTAAACCAGAAGAACGTTTATTCTAGCTGCTCTCTGGATACATGAGTTTGCCTTGCCCTTCAGATTACTGTAAGGGATGGATAGAAGATCATTGTAGAAGAGGAGCAAAGAAAGTCAGACCGTAATCACATAATGCAAGCTTTCTTTCTCTTTTATAATACTGGTTGCGACTCAAATCATGTGCAATTTGTAAGAGTTGTCAAAGCAAAGTAATAAAAAAAAAAAAAAAAAAAAGAAAAACCAAAGAAAGTCAGAGTAAAGAAATACGGAGTTGTAACAGAGATGTTTTAGGAGGGATTGAAGGGAAAGGAGCAGGACGTCAAATTGTGAATTAGGGGTCTGCTTCCTGCTCTGAATAATTTCAAGCTATTATATAGCACGGTGCCTACCAAAGCAGTCCTTGCTTGTATCTCAGTGGTAAAGTGTCAAGAACACCTGGGGCCAGTGGGATTAGAAATAGCAATAAATTGTTGGGGCATGGGGAGGGAAAGCAGCAAAACAACAAATTGAGAAAATACAGATTTTTTTTTTTTTTTTTTCAGCCACACTGTGTGGTGAAATACTTGCTTTTGGTGGTGGACTCAGTGGCTCAGCTCTGCCCCATCACTTGGCTCAAAATCTCTATTTTGAAGCAGGTTGAGGCAAACAATTATTATGTATATTTTTATTTTTTTTTTTAAATAAATCACAAGATTGAAATGCTGACAACGCAGTTGCAAATTTGAGGGGGAAAAAAGATGAACAGAGATGAAATGAGAAGCAGAGCTATCATTTTTGGACTCCTTTCTGCCAGCCAAACAGCTGGCTGTCCCTCCCTGCTTTAGAGATCCTCCTGCCCCTCTGACAGCCCCGATCTCCCCAGGAGCCAGCCAGCTGTGTGCTGGTCTGGTGCCTGGCTAAGCCTTACGTGCCGGGAGATTGATGACAAATCACTGGAGTTTTCCATATGAACCTTATAAATTTATATGGGGTGGTGTAACCACGGTCAAGCACCTTGCGTGCTGTGAAGTTTCACCTGAGACCAGCAATGACAGCAGTCAGGTCACTCGGGGTGGCGGTCACTTTGAAGGTGACTTGTGCAACTTAGTCATAGGAAATAGTGTAGCGAAGTGATTAACAGAAACTCATTTGACCGCCTGTTCTCTGAGGGATGATGGAATGATGAATATGCTGCTTGTCCTGTCCTGGACCTGAGATTTCTGCTAAGCTTCATCTGTAATAATATCTTAGCGGAGGTGAATTTCCAGCACTGGTGCAGTAAATAATTCTGCCACGGTAAATTTACTGAACCGTTTAGTGAGGGTTGCTGACTGGTAAGAGGCTGGCCTTTCTCCCCAGTCTGCTACATTCAGGGAAGTGAAATTGTTGTTCCAGAAGCTAGTGGTTTGTTGGTGTTCATCTTGAGATGCTTAAAATCTCCTTCAGTCTTTGATACGGTTATCTTTATGTAAACACAGTAAGTCTTGGAGATAAAATGGGGAACTTCAGAAGAGCTGTTAACTGCATGAATAAATTCTGAATTTAAAATTAGTAACACTTCTGTCTTGACAATATATAGACATATAAAAGTTCACGTTGTACTTCCCCCCGCCTTCTGTGTCCATTTTTGTCTTTTAACAAAATTTCTTTTTTTTTCTGCTCAGCATCATCAGTAAGACTGGCTTTTTCTTTTCTCTGTACGTCAAAGCTGTCTATTGAACAGCTGATGAGGGAAAGGTGTTTAGATTGTGACCTGAGGCTGCTTTCTGCATGGTCAGGTCCTTCTGCACAGTTCTCCAAATGGCTTTAAATGGAAAGGTCCTTTGGTCTGTATCTAGACACTGAGAACTACCGAGAAATATCAATTCCTTCTGGTTTCCTACTGGGCAAAATGTAAGTCTAAGACAAACCAGCAAAGAGTTTAGTGAAACTCCGTCTTTTGGTAGGATTTTGATGAGAATTGCCTGTGGGAGTGATGAAGTAGCAGCTAGTAGCTCTGGAAGCCTTGTTGTGATATTGAGAGCTCCACTCTGCGCTGTGAAGGGTAACATACCTTCTTCCTCTGCAGGTGCCCAGGTAATTGGAAGATACTGTTTATTACCAAAGATGCCTGAAGGACTTTGGCAGCCGTGTGCTTTGTTTATTCTTGATAAAGTGAAGAAAGGCACTGCCTTGGGTGCCATACCTGAGTGGAGAGGAGGGATATGTTTTTTAGAATTAGTAGGATGCAAGAAAATAGATTGACTAAGTTTCGTGTTTGACTGGTTATGTTTGGTTAGTTTATGTGAAACAGAAGTTCTGTAGCCTCTAATAAACTAAGAAAGGTTAATTGATGCATTTCCTTTTACTCTTTCAAAGACGCAATTTCCTTTCCGCTGCCTCAGCCCTCCTTCTGGTGGTCTTGAACAGAACACACTGAAGAGAGCTGCATTTTTTTCTTCCCTTGTTCTTTCTAATGTTCAAGAACATATGGGACCCAAATCCTGTTAACAGGAAAAAAGATTATTTTTTTTTTTAATGGACTTTATAATTAAGGTGGCATATTGCTCTGTTGTAGGTGACACATGAAGTAAGCCTAAAATAAGCAGTATCTTTCTTTAGTTGCCTTTAGTTGCTGGGATCTCCTTTATGGCTAGACACATCCTTGGGAGATACTACCTAGAGCCTTCTCCACAGCTGTCTAGGTGCCAGTCTCTGCTCACACACTGTTATTTAAAAGCTGGTTAAGAGGATGCCTATGCACATGAAGCTGGGCAGGGAGCAGCCCAGACCTCAGGAGTGTTCCTGCATTGACTGAAAATCCAGGCCATTGGGTTACGTTTGAGATCCTTCTTGGATGTCTCCTCCCAGTGTACAAATAGTGCACTTCCTTTTTGTGGAATAAGCCGGTTTTGGTTGATAGCGCCTTTTCTGGGAGGCGGTAGAGGGAAATTTAGACCCAGTCTCTCCCCACTCCAGCAAGCAAAAAAACCACCCCAAATTGATCAAATCTTTCATGGCTGAAGGCAAGTGTTCTACTTCTTATGCCACGTTAAAGCAGACCTTTGCTATTCCCTTAGAAATAAGCTATAGCTGCATTTTGTGAGGATACTGTGCTTTGAAAACTCTTGACGCTTGCTAGATCAGGCCATGCAGGGACTGGAAACCAGGTAAAGTGGTACCTGAACTGTAGCTGACCTGGGCAGGAGCTGTGTCTCTGAAGGCTGAGGGAGGAAACGTGGTGGGAAAGTAGCGTCCTGCAGAGATGGAGGCACCCAAGGAATTTTCAGGCCAAAGGAGGAGCTGCTTAACAAATCCATAAATCCCCATCAGTGAGCAGCCAACCTTGCGAGTCCCAAAAGCCAGACTTTTCATATATATATATATAGAAGGAAAATCCTGTTGTGCTGTATCCACTTTTGGATATGGATTTAAAGTTTTTCAAAGACCAGAGAGCTCAGCAGTGTTACTTTTCCATTAAGTTCATTTTGTTAGAGCCTGAGTAATACCAGCCGTGCTGATGATAAGTTTGTGAAAGCAGTTCACGTGCAGGTGTTGCCTCTGTGCATGTGCTGCCTCTGGGAAGATGATGGATTCTGCAATTCATGTCAAGAGATCTGTGCATCATTCTGCAAACAGAGGTGATGCTTCAGATCAAATCAATAGATCGCTCCCGAGGAGGAAACCTTCCAAACAAGATACTCTCTGCATTTTAAAAGCAAGCATCATAGCTAATACTGGTATACGGGTACTTACTGACAGCATGCTGATAAGGGTATCTTATTTTAGAAACTCTGTAGCTTTGTAGATCCTCATTAGAGCATCTCTGAGGTTGGCGAGTCTCTTTTACATGTGGGAGGGCAGGCTGTGGTATCCCAAGGTGCTCCCCAAGGAGGGGAACAAGGAAGTGTATGCTTAAGTGATGGCAGAAATCTCCCTTCAGACTACACCAACAAACAAAAGGCCTACCCTTAACCTCTTTGCTATTCAGGCAGCTTCCGCAGCTATGCATAATGCAGTTTCAGTCAAACCAGAGAATGGGTAAATGAGGAAGATATAAGCACCTTGTCAAAAAATAACTTGGGGGTTTTTTGTCTTCAGATTGACTCTTTCTCGACTTTTCCTTCTTTCCCTGCTTCCCCATCTCTAAACCAAGAGCAGTAATCATCTAAATGAGTCTTTACTTCTCTCAATCTTGATGCATCTTAATTTTAATTATGTTCTGTGGACTAAACAATATGTTGTCAGTCTTAATGGTTTTGCATCTAATGACCACCTGTCCTTAAATACATACCAGAATGACTTTAGAAAGTATGTTGAGTTTTCCTCAGTCTGGAGGTGCTTGATAAGCTTTCTAGCGCTGCCCAATGCCATACTACAAGCATCTTAAGCTAGCTGGATAAATGCAGATTGGTTCTGGTCTTTCAGCATCGGACTAAATCAAACCAGGAGGAAAAAGTAGTAGTGAGAACAGGATCTGCCACTGCCTGAAGGGCATTGAGAGGATGGGGAGCTTATGGAGGCTGGAGGCTTCTCTCTCACTAGGGATGGAGGAAAAAAGAGATGGGGAAAAATATGCTCCAAGTAAAGTATGCACTGACTCTTTCTCTGGCTCTGAAAAAAACCCGAGGGAATTCAACTTCTAAACTTCTCCGCTCCCCAGATCCTTTCTTTTTAAAATTCTAGCTCTTACTCGGTCTGGGAGGGGGTGTGTGTGGCTCACTTTACACAAAGCTTATGTTTCGCCCGTGGCTTATTTGAGCTCAAGGGATGGAGCCTGACCAAGTTGCATCTCGCACCTTCAGAGCCAGGTTGGCATCACTGGCTTTTAGGATTTGCTCTGTCCTTCTGTCTCACGCTGGGCTAATTTAGCCTCATCTTGGTAAACAAGAAAAGGGGTCCTTATTCAACAGATTTGAGCTGGAGTGACTGCAGCTGTCGTCTGGCCTGTGCGCAAACCAATTTTGTTCATTCCCTCGGCTGGCAGGAAGCCTGCACCAGAATTGTGTCGGGACTAATCAGCATTAAACCGATGTCAGGAGGGCTGCGGCAGCCTGCCCTGTAGCAAGGCAAGAGCAACAAGGCTGTTCAGGAGGGATTAGTGTAAGTCCTGCCCGGGATGCAGCTGTGCAAGGAAAAGCACTGAAACTGTACAGAGTATTTTTTTTTTTTTTGGACCTCCTTTTCGGGCAAGTCCCTAGCCAACTGCTAAAAAAAGTGAGAAATCGGCATGATTTGCAGTATGTGCCCATAAATATGAAAGCCGGGAGAAGGTGCAGTGTCCGTGGAGCTGTAATATCCAGGAGATACAGTTGGTGCCTTTGGGCATGCTGGGCTTTCTTCTCCTGGAAAGACAAGGCAGGGGGCAACGAGTAAGTTCAGTGTGTGGTCTCCAGCCAGAAGATGTTAGTGATGCTGCTGCTAATCTTATATTACACTGTAATAGATGTCTTAGTGCTAAGCAACACAAAGGCTGGAAGGTGGAAATATTTCTGAGAGAAGACCTGAGGCTTGGCAAGGGATGATTCATAGCTCTAATGCCTGACAGTCTCTGTTTTCCTGCCTGGTATTTACACTTCGGTTTCATGAGTGCCTCCTGGTTTGCACTGAAAGCATTAAATCAGATAAATCCCAACTTAGGTTTTTTTTTGCTCCAAAGATGCTGAAATGTTGACATCGTACTTTGCTCTCCCCTCCTTACAGCTATTGAATTGTCTTTGCAGTTTTTAATCTCAAAAATGATTTCTGTCTCGATCCTGAGCAGCATCATTTAGCTTTGAAGTCAGCCCTGCTTTGAATGGGGGCTTGGACCTCCAGAGGTGCTTTCCAGCCTGATTATTCTGATCTGCCTGCTTTCACAGGTACATGTTTTGGATGATCCTATGCCTAAAACACTCCAGCTTCCTCTCTGACTCTGTTAGGGGTCCGTCTGTTTGTGTATCTGTTCAGCATTAGTCATTCCTTCTCAGACTGTAGCTGTAACAGTTCATTGTATAACCACATAATATTGGTATGCTTCTGTATTATCCACAGCGGGCACAGTCATGCTCTAAATGTCTTTTATGCCTCCTAAACCTCTAGGTAAATCTGCATCTGCCTAAATTTACACATCAAAACTGTTTTCCAGTGCGAAGCTGAGCCCAGATGAACTTTTGAACTGTGGCCCTGCCACGTGTTAAGCATGTTGTCATTGTTTAGGAAGCTCATTTAGGGGAAGCAAGCAGACCTTCTGGTCTAAGATGCCCCAATTAATTATAAGCTACGCAACATAAGAAATCCTCCTTCTTAGGGAAAAATCATTAGCAGCAAACCTGTCTGAGATGAGCGAACAGAGACCCAGGAACAGAGCAGCTTTCTGAGTGCTCTCCTTGCTAGAAAAATCCATCAAGACTTGGTGAAGGAGGGACCAAAGTCCCCAAACCTGCCTTGTGCTTACTCATACGTGAGATAACTCCAGTGGGGATCTTGGTGAGACTCCAGCTGCTTGGGTATGAGGGTGTGACAAGGTACAGTACTCTGTTACCAAAGCTCGTGAAAAGCCCAAATGCCCTCTCTGCCAAGGTCTCCTTGGGCAGTGCCTGGGTGGCATGGAGCATTTGGTGACTATTAATTAGGCAGAAGAGTATCAGCTACCAGCAGTGCTTTCTGAAACACAGCTTTATTAAAGGGAGGCGGGGGGGGGGTTGGGAGATACTCTTAAGTGGGGGTAAAAGGTTAAAAAAACCCCAACCAACCAAAAAAAAACCTAATTTTTTGAAAACTTGGTTTCCAGCTAGGTACTAACAAAAAATGGATGGGCTTTCAAAGAAGCATCCAATGCACATCCTTGAATAGTCACTGAAATGGTTGGTCCCGACAAGTATGTGTGGAAAATATGTATGAACCTCTCTAGCTCTGCTATCTCTGACTTTAATTTTTTTAATTTTGGTTGGTTTTTTTTTTGGTGGTGGTGGTGTTTGGGAGTTTTTTGCTAGTCCCGGGTGAGAGATACCTGGCTGGTGTGGGAGCTCTGTCCCCACTGCAGGTGGGGAAGGCTGGGGAGGACCTGGTCCCTCATCGCTCTTGCCTCCTGCGCAGCAGGGCAAACGGGACCGTGTTGTGCAGAGCACGTTTCCTCTCGTGTTTCTCCTTTTCCTTTTGCCTAGTCACTTTCTAGCAACATCTTACCTGCCATGTTCATGCTCATACATCTCATTCTCTCCCTGAAAAAAGTGTTTGAAAATAGCTGTTTAAAAGAGGGAGAACCAGTAACAGAAACTAGATTTGCTGTAGCCCAATCCCCCTGTTATCTTCTATGCTAAGAGACTGGTATTTTTTCCTAAACAAGTTACTGCTTTTTCAGAGTCTCTTTATTAGTCTCTGGATCTTCAAAAGTGACTTTCCCAAACACAGTGTTACTGGGGGCCTATTATTCATGCTTAATCAGATGGAGTGTGCTCTGCTGATGGCAGCGGCTTCAGGCTGTTACCCTGAAATTGCCACCTCTTGCCATTTCCAATGCAAGAGGATATTCTTTTTAATTCAAGGTATTTGACAAGTTTGAGCCCCCTCCCTGTGGGAGCGCAGATGGCAACTAAAGGGATGCTGGAACAATTTCACTCCTGCCTTGGTGATGACAAACCGGGTTTCAGGAGAGAGCAGTAAGACTGACTCTGCAAATCTGTTTGAACAGATCCCCTGTCTCTGACAAACATGGAAAGGATTTGATGCTCCCTGTGATGGCTAGTGCTGTGGTCTGAGGTCCTACCTGCTTACCCATGCTCTCCTGCTTGATCGTTATGTCCAGCACTCCCCTCCTGTCTGGTTTCTTCATTTCTAATGCTGTTATGGAGCTTGCACATTTAATGTTAAATCAATCTCTTCTTAGTTTTGTGGGGGTTTGTTTTTCTCTCTTGTTTTCTACCCCCTTGTACAAAACTCCAAATATCATGGTTGGCTTCTAGAAAGAGATTTTTGCATTTGGTGACCTCTTTGAAGTTGTGAGAAGACGGGAAACACAGGTGGCATTTTTAAGACAGGAAAAGGTCTGCCTTATAGACCAGAGAGAACCTTGATGTTCTAGATAGAGTTGAGGCTGTAAAGGAAGCACTGGATGAAACAAGGCTGAAATCCTGTTGAGCTGGTCTGCATGATGTCCCAGGGGGAAACCCCCCTTTTCATGGTGCAGGTTACCCTGCAGCAAATCCTGAGCTGGTCCTGGAGGAGCTGCAGCAACCTGCAGGGCATTGCAGCCTCCTCTGCCTCCTGTGAGAAGCACAGAGCTGCTCTGGTTGTCAGGGAATTAATCATTCATCTTCGAGGAGAAGGGCTCTTCAGGAAAATTCAACCTGCTGCAGCTCCTTTCTCCATCTCAAGGAACACGTGTGGATTTCAAGTTTTGTATGCGTACAGCTCACATAGATCAGGGGTTTAAAGAAAGGGACAGCTTGGACCTGAAATGTCCAAAGGCAACTTCCAAATTTGTGATCTGACTTGGGTGTTTTGCTTTCTGAATAATGCTGGGAATAAAGCTGTGGTCAAAAACTTTTCTTCTGCTTAAAATCATATAATATAAGTAATAAAAAAATAGACACATGTGCACACTTATGCTTCTTGCTGTAGCGCGTGACTGTGGTATTGCCCAGCTTTGTGAACCCTTTGTGAAATAGATGGGCTGGTGCTTAGAAGGTCATTTTGTAGGTGTGCAGCTCATTTTTTCAGTTTTTGAGACATCGAACATTTTGTTGGACTCTGAATGTATTCCCTTGTTCTGAGTAGTAGTGCCAGCGTGTGCAGTCCTCATTCCTCCTGCTATTCCTCTTCACCTCCTATTTCCCACTCTCCTACAGCTTTTGTACAGATGTGATTAACTGGATGGGAAGACGAATCCAGCTGGGGGGTGGAAAGCAGCACTTCACCTTCTCTTCATCCCTCCATCCCTCACCAAGGTGTCCTTCAGCTGGCTCAGCTCACCTGGGGCAGTTCCCCACTGGAAACACCTGAGCTGGTGAACCAAAAGCTTGGGTGCAGGGCTGGGAATAAGGAGAGGAGAGAGGAGGAGCTGGTGGTGTCTGAGGCATCGCTGCTGCTGCTGGGTGTCTGTCGCTTGGAGAAGCACCTGCCCCGTGGGCTGCCAGCCAGCGGCTCGCCAAAGTCCATGCGGCAGATGAATAGCAATGACCGAGTTACAACCTGGGAATTGCGTGGGGCTGAGGAGACACAAGCTTGATGTTAAGAAATAAATCATTGCAGCTTTTTTTTTTTTTTTTCCTGTTGTAGCCACTGAGGTTAAAGCTGCAGAGGAATTTAGGTTATTTTCTCCCCCCTCTTTTTCTGCTAATTGCAGGTGTAGATTGTTCTTAGAAGCCACTGCAGAAAGTCTTCTGTTGGGTTTCTGCAAAGCTTTGTGTAATTTTGTGTTTGGAATACACTCCTACTGTAACTTGCTTACTGAACTATGATTCCATAGGATGTGATCTTTAGAGAAAGAGCACAATTTCCAAACTATTAGGTAAAAGAAAGGTTAGGGAAAGGGAAAAACTGACCTTCTGTCAGAACAGAACACTTATTGAAGTAAGTGCTTTTGCTTCTACAGGTTGACACAAGGTTGTCATTAAATGCATTTTCAAAGCAAAAACTAAAAAGGCTTAGGAAACATAACTTTGATTGCATGACTTCTTTGGCATGCCCTGACAGTTCAGGGAGATGAAGCAGTGTTGTCGTTTGCATAAGAAAGTACAAACCTCTGTCAGAAAGTCCACCTGGGTGACTATTGCAGAGTGATGTGAGTCTGTGTCTTATCATTTGGGTAGGGCGACCACACTTTGATCTAAACCAGAGAAGAAGCTGTAGCTGTATGGGCTCAGGTTTTGTTGCCATTAAGTCAGCTGCTCAAGATCTACCCCCGTGGGCTGCATCAAAATCCATCGTCTCTTTAGACATGGAAGAAAGGATGGAGAGGTGGGAAGGTGGTGTGGGATTGTGCCGTTGCAGGGTTGTTAAACGTGCATCCTCTTCCCTCACTGGAAGGTGTTACTGACCTGAATGAAAGGGGGCTCAGCGCTAACCTGCAGCCTGAACCAGCTGTGTTGGAAAGCACCAGTATGAGAAAGGGAGCAGAAAAGGTGAGGGAGATACATAGATAAATACACCAAAGAGAGAGGTGGCAAAAGGATGTTTCTTTGGGGAAGGATTAATTTGGGAAAGGGTTAACCAGAAGCACCATCAAAACTGGTACTCCACTAGTTTTATAGTTGGTTTAAAATGCCTGTTTCCTCAGGCTGTTTATAAATTGATGCTCTGATGCCACAAAATAGAGATTCAGGTTGAAGTTTCATATTTCTGTATTAAAATGAGTCCCATTCAGGCTGTCATTGGTATAAACAGAGAATAAACCTTGCTGAGTTCAAAGCCCAGGATGGACTCCTACTTTAACAGCAGCCTTCTTCAGAGGCAGGAGGAGTGTATTTTTGAAGCTTTGTTGTTTTGGCTTATATATAAGCTTCGCTAGAAGTTTGAATGTTTTGCAATTCTTTCATGACCTTTAAATTTGCAGCTGTAGGATGTATGTGAGTGCTCAGATCCCTTTAATCTGGTGTACATGCATACTCTTTTAGATTTCAAAGGGGAATTCTGTTTCCCCACATGCACTGCCTGTTCTTGTGAGGACTCGGAGACCAGCCCCATTGGACTGATTCTCTGTATACACGTGGAGCCCTTGAAATATTCATTACAGTCTGTGGTAATCTAATATTAGTGAATCATCTTACAGTTCTTTACAAGAAGGTTGGGGTTTTTTTCAGCCTGATAATAAAACTGTAGGTTTCATTTAAGCAAATATCCAGTATTGCTTATGCTCAGCTGCCCTCTGCTTAGCTTATTGCTAAGCAAACTCACAGCTATGTAACTGCTGATATCTGCATCATTTGTTGTCACAAATATTTACAGTTTGGGTCTTTCCCCTTATGTGTGCTTCCTATGTAAGTATCCAAAACAGTTTCCTTCCTTAATGTAAATATTTAATCCAGTGCACACAGACCTGTTAACCTTTGCATTGAGGAGGTACCCATCAGGGATGCTCTCTGTGGATTTGCGCGTTGCAGAATAAATCACCAGAAACCTGTCAAACCCTGAAGAGATATGCAAATGCCTGCATCTCTTTAATCTGGCATGTGTGTATCCTGTCTGATTGGAGATGGGAATTCTAATCCTGTGGGAGCAATGCAGGAACTCCTGATGCTGCCGCAGTGCTGCGAGGAATTAGGAGCCAGCTGGTGTCCAGGTTTGAGGACCGTTTCTATTGTTGCTTCGGCCGTTTTGTGGAGCTGGGAAGAGCCACAGGTGCAGGGGGCAGCTTTTGAACCTGTAACGGAGCGTTCCTGCCAGCCTCCTCTCTTTGGGAGAGAGGGAGCAAACACACGTATGTGGTTGTGAATACATTATACGTGTCCTTTCTCTTGCAGAGAATAATGCTCTTCAGTTGGTAGGCTTCTGTATTGTAGAGAACATGAGTAGGGACTGTTGAAACCCATCCTTACACACAGTAAATGACTCCCTCCCGTCTTGATTTGAAGGCATTACAACATCTTCCTCCATGGAAAATGACTATGCTCTTGTTTGCTCTGTCTCACACCAAGACACGATCATTTCCAGAGTTGTATTGCTATCCCCATACATTTTTTTTAAGTCTGTTTTCTTTTGAATGCACTTCTCTTTATTTATTAGACCTCCCAGTTGTTAGTACACTCAGAGAGACTGTAGGTACTAAAGCACATTCAGCTATGGTGTGGTCCATGCCTAATCCAGCCTTGATCTGCTCAGTATGAAATACACTGTTTCTAATGGATGCTCAAGCAGTTACTGAGGTCTCCAAAGGAGCGTGGTATGGTTTGTTCCATCACGTGAAGCATTCTGTTAACTCCACAAAATTCCCCTTCATGCCAAAGGAAAATGTAAATATCGTAATATAACTCCCGTTGGTTTTGTGTGAGATATGTGCAATGGCCGGGAGGGCTCTTGTGGCTGTTTGGGGTGGCTCTAAGCAGTTTGGAATTAGCCTCTCCATAGTCAGTGACAACTTGTGCTTATTTGAAAACTAGAACTGCAATTACATGCCTTCTACCTATGTATTTTTAGTATGCCAATCAGCCCGGGATCAAGGCAGTAGAAGATTAGCGGATTAGTGGCAAAGAGGAAACATTTGCTTAAATGCCAGGTAATTTTAGGGTTATTTAGATCTCTGTTCTCTGCCGCTTCCATCTCTACTAGCAGGGCATGAAAATAGCAGGCAAATTATGCACTTGGGGTGAAAGTGGGCCTCAATTTCTTACTCTCCTTTTCATGCATCTCTCCAGCTCCTCTTTCAGAGTCCTGCTGGCTCCTTTCAACCCCGTTTCAGGCCAGGAAGTGTGACATGTTCCCTTTTGTGGGTCTCCACGCTCTTTTTTACTTTTAAGGTCTAAAACCACCCCAGAAACATGTGCTGGTTTTATATGGGTATCTACCGCTCTACAGAGGGATTGTTACTGGAATGGCAGTGGAAATTTGAGGGGAGAGAGGGCAAGGCACTGGTTTTCATTGTTGAGCTTTGGCAAAGGAGAGACTTCCAAGACAAGTCTCTGCCCTGACCCCTTTTGCCTGTTTGTGGGACTTTACCCGCACTCTTTAACAGTTTTTGTTGATGACAGTGGAAGGTGTATCCTGGGGTTTAAAGCTGGGTTGTTGGGAGAGCAGGCAACCCCAAAATAAACAGGAGGTTAGATCTGATATAAGCCTTGAAATGGTATTTTTGGGGTGTGCAAAGGTTAGGACCATACCTGCAGAATCACCTCCATTTCCAGACATCTGTGGGGATGAGTGGGACAAGGGAAGAAAGGGTCTGAGGTGCAGGGGCATTTGCAAGATGAACCTAGAGGCAATTATTTTTCTGGCCTTCTCAGTGGAGATCCACCTTTACAGAGATGCATTGGTACCGGATGCTCCTCAAAACGTTAAGGGAAGCCAAAGGATTTTGTTTCTGGGTTCCCCTTTGCAGAGATCTGAACTAGATCTAGAGGCATGGTAGAAATACTGCTGTGCTTCGAGTTTTTCATCTGGAGTCTAGTTTAGATCCAGAAATCAGTATTGGTCCATGCCTTTGGATTTGAATCGTGATACTTTACTGTGGCATGGTGATTGAGTTCTGGTTTCGGCTTTCTGTATTTTCAGTAGACTTGGAAATTGGCCACAAAATGGTAAGCAGTGGTAAAGCATAAATCTGTTTTTTTTTTTAAGCTTTGTCTGGAATATAGAGCTCTGCCGCAATGGAAGAAACTAAAGCTGTATCTAACTAGTCATGGTTTACTTAAGGTTTACTTAAGCACCGAGAATATTTTTCATGTGGCTTAGATGTGCAATTACTGTGCAGTGATAACTTCTTAATGATCCCTTGTGTAAACTCACTGGCAGCAGCCTGATCTTCAAACAGTTTCTAAATGCAGGTGGTGTTGACCAAGGCATGTAGGTTCTTGCAAAGATGTGTGCAGCAGAAGAGATATTTTAACTGAACAGTTACAAGAACTGTTCTTTCTTTCAATATGATGATGTTTTTGTCTCTTAACGATGTTCTGATGTTTTTTAGTTGCTGTTTTTTTGAGAGCTAGTAAGAACTATGTCATCCAGCGTGTTGTATAAATGTTTTGTTCCTTGGGTGGCAGTTTTGCCCATGGTGGAAGCATTTGCAGCAATATGCTGATCTCCAATTAATGTAGTACAACTGGGCTCAAGCAACTGAGAACATTCTTCAAATTGAAATGGTTTCTCGGGTAGCTCTTAAGTGTCATCTCTAAGGACTGATATTGCTGTGTGGGCAGTGGATCCTTATCTGCCTGCATCTTTCATTCCTTCTCCATCTGGGAGCTCTGGGAACTTCAAGCCTTGCCTGCGGGTGCTTGTGACTTTTCAGTGTGGAAAGTTTCTGTCTTTTCTTTTTCTAAAAGGATTCAGTTGTTGAAAACTGGCGGAAGACTGGCTCTTGGAGACTGTCATAAGGACAATTATTTGTTGGCAACAGCTTAAACAGAATTTTCTCCAAATCCTCTAAACAAAATCCATTTGTGCTACTCGGAGGAGTATTTCTACTTCATGCTGATGAAAGAGCTTTCCTAACTACAAGAAGCGAAATTCTTTCTTTGCTGGACTTTGTTCCCATCAAAACCACGTATAACTAAGTTTTCATAAAACTTAGCAGCTGCAGCTTTTGACAGACGAGCACTGTCTTCCTGTAAGCCATTGCTTTTAAAGGGCATGCATCAAAAGTAACTCAGTATAGTGAGGACCTAATTCTGGGTCCACCCTCTCTAAATCCGCCTCTTGGATAAAACCAGTTGTCTGAAGCTTGCAGATATAGGCCGGCTCTTCAAGGAGTGTGAAGAGGCTGTCTCTGCTCAGGGTGTTCTGAGAAGCCAGCTTCAGTGATGCTGTTGGGTTGTGGATTGTGCTGTTTGAAAAAGGTGAGGGGGGTGGGGAATCTTCAGAAACTGGAAAATAGCTTCCTTCTGGAGAGTGCTGATGGATGTAGAAGAGGGAGATTTCGCAGGCTGGGTTCTGCGTGGCCAATAAAAAACCCCACCACGAGTCCTTTGGATCCTCTTTGTGGCTCAGCACATCAAGGGACAGGTCTTGGGCACATCAGAAAGCAAGGGATTTCTTTAAACCAGGAAAGACTATTGCCCACTCTAATGGTGCTGAGTCCAGGGAACCAAGGCCCCAAGCTTGGGCAAGATAGGTAAAAATAAAGTTGCCAAAAAGCAAACCCCCAAATTGGGCATTGCTGGTTATCCATCTTTGTGCTCTGTTTATGTCAAAGTTGATTAGTGCTGAGAATGGTCCAGGCCAAATTAAGCTTCTTTCTTTTTTTGTACTGATTTGCAAGACGAGCTTAATTAGGGTGGCAGAAGGTGTTATCAGTGAATTTATTCACACTCTGCTTTTGTGTAAACGCAGCTTTGGTGAAACTGCTTCTAACGTCAAGTAACAAAACACCTGAAACTTGCCATCCTGATGAACCAAGGGGGACTAATATATTGGGGTGTGATATTATGTGCATTGCAGAGTGATTTAAAAAAATTCTATCTTAATACAGCCGGGTTTAAAAGATAACTGAATGCACTGTAATGATAAAAATATACAATAAAAATAAAGCTGTTTGGTTTTGTACTAACAAAGCCCCAAAGCAAAATTTACTGAAAATTTCCCCTTTCTTTCTTGCATTCTTGCACACAAACCTAAACAGGGATTTTTAGGATGACAAGTTCTGGTTGTTTGTGGGTTTATGTGCTTTCTGTTTTGTTTGTTTGGTTTTTTTTTCCTTTTCTCATGTCCAGAAATACCAACTGTAATAAAGCAGATCTCGAGACAAGACTCCTGTACTACCTCTGTCCTGGTGGAGTAGAGGACAAAACCTGCTTTAAGTTTAATTTCAATTGAAAATTATGACTGTGAGTTTCCAAAACCAGTCTGAGAATGCAGCATCATGTTTTAACGCAGAAAATCGGGTATGTTTGAACTTGATCCTGCCCTTGTAAATTAATAGAAAGCACAAGCATGAGAGGTGTCCCATGCAAACTGGATACCTCATTCTGTGTTGAGTCCACGGAAGGAGGTGAACGTGTGGGAAGCAGGCATTGTGCTGAGCAGGAAGCCATCCAAACTTCATGGAGGGACATGATGCCATCTAAAATGCCCGCCCTTCCTTGGCCATTCAGCCCAAGCCTGCAGGCAGGTGCCTCTTGCTCCAAAGCCAGGGATCCCCTCACCTGATGGGCTTTGGCATCCTGCTGTGTTTAAGGACCTGAGCTGATGTCTTCAATTTTTTTCGCTCTGATATCGCTAATGTTCTTCTAGGAACTGAGAAATGGATTTCAGACCCTTCCGTACCTTAGGGGTACGCATATTACTCACTTGCTATGTAACTAACCAAAAGGTTAGCAGGCAATTTAAGAATAATGATGGATAGACTTAAATTTAAATGAACTTTTAATTATTGCTCAAATTGTTTTCTCTATTAGTACTCATTCATTTCATATCAAGTATTCAAAATGGAGAGCGGTTTTGAGTATGAAAAATGCAATTAAAAAGAAAACGTGCCACTTGCTGTATATAAACAGGCTAGACCAACAGCCTGAGTGAATTCCACACACCTCGATTTCTGGAGCAAATAAAGGCCCAAGGTGTAAATAATTCCCTATATTTATAAGTATAGGTCTAGTTTTATACCCGCTCCAGTGTTTCCTCCTAATCCATTCCAGCCTTTGGGGACAGACCCCAAGGTTGTCATCTAGGAGCACCACATCTGTGGTACCTGTTTAATAAACTCACCCCCCTGCAAAAAATCGCCCAAAGTGACATTATTTAAGCCCCGACAAGATCATACCATTTGATGTAAAAGGCATGGTGTAGTTCATACTTGTTTGCAAGTGTAGTGGGATGTCTGTGATCTGTTGGCAGCTGGGACTGGGGCTATTTTAAGAAGCTGCCAGTGTTGGTGCTGTATAATGTTACTCTGTAGGCAGAGAATAAGTATTTTAATCAAGGTCAGAAGGAAGGGATGATGGCAAACTGCTTGTTATTTTTTCGCCTTTTTCTCTTTGTTTAGACTTGCACAGTAACTCTTGGGTGAACAAATACCCTTTTTAAAAGGGCTTTTGAAATACTGAGCCTTTTCTAAATGTAATTAGTTTGTGGCAACAGTCGTATTCCATTACATCATGTTTGTATAAAGAACTAGGCTGTACAACAGCGTTCATAGGTCTGTGTTTATATCACTGTTGTCAATAGTCTTCTGTCATTTTTACTTCTTCTGCAGGAGTTTACGTAACTGCTGTGATTGTTTAGCTGTGTCGTTGATGATGATGATAAATGGTCAAAGTACTGAAGAGGGTGGCAAAACCAGAACCTGTCCTGGTGCATCTGGCTGGGCATCCCTTCACGAGTCTTTCCTTTCTGTTCGTCCTATTGCAGAGGTGGTGGCTAATTCCGTGGAAGCTCGGTGCCAACTTCCCTTTGAATGATAACATTGTAAGAGACCTTTGGGGAGAGTTGTGAGGGCAGCCTGGCAGAGAGGCTTGTGAAGGCACTGTGGGTATGGGCCATTAGCAAAGGGACTCTCCAGCTTTGGCAATTGTTTGTTTTGTTTCCTTTAATTTAAATATTTATGCAACTTTTTAGTTCAAATAGCTCAAAAGTAGAATGAAATAGCTTAATATATCTGGAGTGGAAAGTCATCATCCTGCAGATTTGAATGTGGGTTATCTTCAGGTGCCTCCTGAAGAAACGAGAAAATTATCCTAAAATACAAATTCACATCTAAAAATCTTTATTGAAGGAACTCCTGTGCCCTCTGCTGAGGGCTGCCTTTCCAGAAAATATAGCCTTGGCAGAATTATCTGCATCCCCTGAACTGATGCCTGGATTAACAGCTCAAGTAGGAGGTCGTGGTGGAAATACTCTGAATTTACACCTAGAAACTGAATGAGCAGAGAGGTCAATGGTATTGCAGCTTGAATATACACTCCGGGTTTACAAAAATAGATTTAACATTTGGAGGATGGCGTAATGCCTTTGTGTAGCATACGAATGGGGCTTTCTTGATGAAGGAATGCTGTGGCGTCCGTGAAAATGTTTTTGGTTTTCTGCAGATGGGCAAACCAGTTGTAAGAAATGTCACTTGGAATAGCTTCCTGCTAGAATATCTATTAGAAGTACCTAGTGGGGTATCTGTTACTAGAAGAGATTAAAATTGTTCATCCAAGCTTATTCATTCAAATCTTTGTCGAAAACCACCCAATTATGAGACAGAAATGATGAACAGAACTATTGGGTGATGTTAGAAAGTCCTGAAAATGGCATTCAGTACAGCATTGAAGGTGTAATAACGTGGCTATACTAAAACCTCTCTGGTTTAGTTCAACACCAGTTCTTTAACTGGTGGTTTTTCCTCCAGAGTTTGGCTCAATATATGAACAAAAGTGCCTTTCATAATAGGGAAGCCGAACAGCAGCATGCCATTTGAAGTACTGAGAATTTAATCTTGTTACTAATTTTGAAAAGTATTTCTACAATGTCTGTCAATGCGTTCAACACCTTTATAATAATGCAGTGGCACAGGGTTTTATTTATCACATGGATTTACCCTTTGGCAGTGGCGGTGGGAAGAGCGGTTGCGAAGGGCAATGTTTAATGTCTGCTTCATGTTTTTTCCCTTCCCCGGTATATTTGTATGTCTTTTCATTTTGTTCATACTTGCTTCTTTTTTTTTTTTTTTTATCTCCGTTTGTTATGTTGTGTAGTCTTGTACAAATGGCTAGAAGCAGAACTCCATGGCAAGAGCTCAGATACTGCAGACAAAACTTCAGGTAAAGAGGCGTTAAGGTCAAAACAATCACCAGGCCCTCTCTCTTTATTTTCTGTCTTCCAACTCCTCTTGAATCAAATTAAGGATCGGAGTTTAAAAACTGACCCAAAAATCCTCAATTTTTTTCATTCTTTTACCTAATTTAAATCAATATCTGATAAATTTTAGTCTTTTTCTTGAAGCTCTCTTGGCAGATGTGTTTCCCCTCTCCAGCAAAATGCCACTCGTGGTGTCAGATATATTGGTGAATATACAAATTCCTACATTCTAGTGTGCTTGGTAAAGACTGAACAATATCTTGCCTGAGGCAGTATTAGAGGATACTTATCAGGAAATATGGCTGGGCTTAGTTATGTAGATCTCTGGACAAAGGATACTGGAAGGCCCAGCTCCACCAGTTTCTGCTACAGAGACACAAAGGTTGATGACACCTCAAAGAAGCACGTTTTGCAGTCTAGGCTTAAATAGCAATATTAGTGAGGTCCATGTAGACGTGCACACCCTGCAAAAAAAAAAAAAAGCCAGATCATGCAGGTGTATTGGTAGGGTACACAACCCACCATGGCTTTCTGCTTAAATATGATCCATCACTTCCTTTATATGTTGACATGCAAGAGGTATGTAAGACCCTGCTCACCCCAAAAAAGCCCCCCTGAAAAAGCCACCACCATCTTACAGGCAACTCAGATTTTAAAATTTTGGAATGAGAACTGTTTTGTCTGCCTTGTCCCAGTCTTCCCTTTCATATAATTGCCCTTCTCTGCTATAAGCTTATGAAAGTATGTGATCAGAAATAATGCCTTTGAGTTAACGTCCTTGAGCACTGACCAGCCTACCACTGCCGCTTTGGTGTCGTGGTGAGGCCCAGGAGAAAAGCAGCAGAGCACAATTTCTGCACGGCTTAAACTAACCGTCTCCTGAACCTGACAGTTAACAGCTTAGTTGCTCCCCAGCCAAGCACTATTATTCCTGTCCCCGTGTTGTTTTCTCGCTCGCACGTTGTACTTTACTTGCTTCTCGTGCAGGGTCAACTGGTTACCCAATGCTTAACAAAGTTCTGTCTGCAGGGAAAGAACAGAGCTGGATGTGCTGAGCGCTTTTAATTAGAAATAGCTGTCAAAGAGGTTGTCACCATGAGATGCAGCACTGTGCATAGTCGTGCTCCCAGTACGTTCCTCTAAAGGAATAAAAGATATTTTTATTTCTGTGGTCACAAGCATTCCTGTCTACGTTCCAGAGTTTGGAAGGAGCGACAGATAGCTCACGTTCCCTGGAACAGAGGGTGTGGGTAGAGGATGCCTCTGCCTATTTGGTACATGTTTTTGTATGCCTCTGTAGCTGGGATAATTAGTAAAAACAGATCTGCTTAAGATCACTAAATTTTTAAATATGGTCACTCATACGAAGCCCATCGTGACTGACAACCTCACATTTCCCTAGCAATTTTATCCTTCATCCAAAACACAGAATATGCTTATTTTCTAACTTTGAGAAAGCTTTACAGTTTGAAATGAAATTAGCACGTTTTTTCTTGATCTAGTACCCATCACTTCACCATTTGCTTTTAATTTGAAAGTAAAAATCTCTTTAAGAATGAGTGCCTTTAAGGGGCGGTGCAAGTTGTTTGAAAGGACCGTTCAATTGGCTACTGCATCCTATGTAAATGGAACTTAAATCTGACATATTTTACATAATTTTGAAATATACTGGAGTGTTTTTTTTTAAATATCCTGAAAGCAAAAAGGAACCCATTCAAAACCAAATTTTTAATTTGCCTCTGCTTACCCTATGAGATGTGTTGTGTACACGAATGGGTACTGCGCATCAAATACGATCTTTCTGTCTGTATTTATAGTACTGTTATCTGGCTATTAATATTTTAGAATATGGATTCAATTCACATTTGATACTTGCTGCATTTTTAATGTGCCTTGCTAATCCTGTTTTGGAAGCTAGCAAGCAAGCACTTAAATAAGCACACAGTAGATTTGATGAAAATTCACTGTTTGCCTAGAATAACAGCTAAATAAATTTTATTTGCCACGTGTGACTCAACAGTTCAGAACTACCAAGGCTGAGAGTTGATAATATCAGGTACCTTTCATTTCAGATCCCTTCCTTCATGTTTGCCAAGAAGGTTTTGCTTCCTGTGGTTCTCTTCCAGCTGCTTGTCAGTGTGGAGCTGGGTGTCATGTTCCCCGTCTCTCATCTCATTTTGGTGAGAGTTGCGGTGTTTTCTGCTAGTTTGGCCAAACAATGACATTCCACCCTGACGTGTGGGCTACTTTCTGCTGTATCCTTGTACTGCTTCTTTCCTAAATTATGTAAATCTAAACGCTCAACCTGCCTGGCTTCCTGGGGCAGCTTTGTATGGAGGGTGCAATGTTGTGTCCTTTTGAGCTAATGGCCAACTGATTCACTCCAGTGTGGTTTCCTGGCTCTTCTCTTTTTGTCTTGTGATCACTGATGGAGAAAACTGTATTTTGTGTGTGTGTGTTTTACCTTTAATTTATTATTTTTTAAAACCACTCATAGTAGTAAAACACAAACCCTCCAGAGACTCTGCAAAGGTAAGTTATTTGTGCCATTTGTTTTCCTGGACAAAACGAATCCATGTTGTCAGCCTACTAGAAATGTTTTTCGAAAGCTGGATTTCCTAAAGCGCATTTGTACTTCATAAACAAAACATTATAGGCATCTCTGATATCTAAGTGGCTGTACAAGTATTTGCAGTAGCATACACATTATTGGTCATTCCCAAAAGCTGATTGAAACCCTAATTTTTTCATAATTGCTATGGTTTATTGGCAAATATGCTTTGTTCTTCTCCACTAGTTCTAGATGCTGCCAGAGCATTGTGTGTAAAGATGGGGGGGTGGAGGGTGCTTTATAGGGAAAATGGGGCAAAGGATGCTCGAGAACAAGAATAGCCAAAATCAAGGTTTTCTCTGCTCTTATATCCCCAGTGGTCTAACCTGGAAGTAAGTGGAGTTTTATCTGGTGGCGTTAGCAATTGAGCCACCAAACTGAGAGAGGAGGATATTTTCCTGTGGTGAAGCTTTCCAGGGTTACTTCCCAAATCCCTTTGAGTAGTCTGACATGATTCTAGAGCCATGTGAAAGTTATTTAGGTGAAAGCTGGGCTGTTTGTTGTCCCACTCAATCTGAGCACACAGAGCCACGTCCCCTGAGATGCCGCATGTCATAGGTGTGCTGCAAATGGGGCTCTCCTGGGCACGTCCATCGTGCAGGGCAAAGCCTGCCCCAATTTCTTTGGTGCCTTTGGAGCACAGGTATTAGAAACAGTAAATGACATGATTAATGTGCATTTCTGCTGGTCTCCCATGTACGTTTGTGTGCTAATACCAGGTGATTAATCAATTTAATTGTTGACTGTCATCGCTGTGGGCTATTTTTCAGGCAAAAGTTGTTTTTACAACACCCATACAATGTAGATTGGAAAACTGGCCCCCAAGGAAGCTGCAAAGGGCTCCACCAGTGAGCTGCAGAAACAATGAGTGCCTCTGAACCACACAAATTACCCAATTAGCATCCATCAGGTTACAGTAATGCTTTTTGTCATGAGAAAAGAAACCTTTAAAGAAATTTGGACTCCAGCAATCACTTGCTGTTAGTGATGGGGAACTTAATGATGTCATCCAGATGCTCTTTGAACTTTTTGCAGAGGCAACCAAACAAATTTAGCATCAAATATCTGCCTTTCTGCTAATTCACAGTTATAAGGTAAACTCTGTCAGATGTGAGAAAGATTTGAGATCTAAATAGGAAATAGCCTTGTAAATATAAAAGTATTTATTTGATTGTGCAAGCACGTTATTTACTGTTTGACAGTAAGAATTAACAGCATTGCCAAGTATGTTTAAGTCCATACCTGGAGAGAGATTTTTTCACTGGCTTTGCTTGTTGGGATTTTTATTTTGTGAAACTTTAGGAATCGGTGGGTGGCATACATTATATCTTTGTCTCTAATGCCTCTGCAAAGAGCTTCTGGACTAAAATAAGAGGTTATTCTACTGCCAAGTTCAGTACTAGAGCAACGGTCCCTATTTTTGTGTACTTCAGTCTGAGCATTGTAACTGAGCACGGAGAGGATTTTCACAGGGCTTGTGCTCTGGACTGCTATAGCAGCTAGTGGCAAGTCTGGTCCAACTTGGCAGATGTGATGAGCTACTCAGCTAAACCCTGACGTGTCTTTTAATTTGATCCAGTTTAGCTGATACCTTTAGTTTTCATTATTTCTATGATGCATATACTTTTGCTGGATTTCTGGTTTGCCTTGAGCAATTCCAGAAGCATGCTGGATTCCCCTGCCGGAGCTCATAACATCTTACCATTTCCATTGATTCCTGCCCCAGGAAATATAACTGTAGCATTGCATTGTCATGGACCTTTTCTCCTATCAAGTACAAAATATCCCTGTAGAAGCTTATTTGCTTTTCTGCCCCATGGGTGTCCACCAAAGTCAAGTGAGACAGACAGTGCTAGAAAAAACCAATGCTACAATGTCTCTAAATCCTGTGTTAAAAATGAGCCGATGTATAAAAATACCTGTATCCTTAAAATCTCAGAGATCTCTTGGGAAGGAAAAGATTTTTAAACGCATTCTCTGACTGCATTTGGAAACAAATGCTGTCGGAGGAGCTGGTTAGGTCTCCTCCACCTGGCTCCCAGCTCACTCGGTGCAGTGACTCTTACAGCGGGGCAGAGTGCAGTCCCAGCACAACTGACTGGCTGTTACGGCTTGAAGAACCCACAACAATTTATTGTCATTTAGACAATTATTCTATTGATCGCCCAATGACCCCTCCCAACCCGTTGAAGGGGAGTCGAGGAGAAAAACAAGGAAACCTGAGGGTTGAAATATAAACAGATTTAATAGAATAAAACTAAATAATTAACATAAATAATACTAAAGAACCAACATAAAGTACACAAGGACAATACTCAGCCCCTTCTATCACCAGGAAGCCTTGCACACCCAACAGGGGACAGCGAGTGTCAGACACTGCGAGTGCTGCGGCTTCAGGAGGAGGGGAAGGGGTCAGGGGTCCAGCACCAAGGCAAGAAGTTCTCAGGATCGCAGCCATCGTAGGAGAGAGAACTCCTCAGCAAACTTTCGAATTTATATTGAATTTATATTGACATTCATGGTATGAAACAATCCTGTTGGCAAGCTTGGGTCGAGTGCCTGGGTCTCACTTCTTGTCATCCTTGCACCTTGTGAGCTTGAAAACACTGAGACCTTGAAACCCACATACCATAGCTGGCTATAAAGTAAATATTTTCACAAATTCAGACACTAGAGTATTTGAAAAATGCAGTTTTCCCAAGCATTAGAAGAGACCTTACTGAAAAGTAAAATTACTGAAAGACAAATTAATCCTGTGGCGCTCAAACCAGGACACTCGCGTGTCTTGAGGAATCTCCACCTGCCTACATGCATCCTCACGGAGGTGTAAGAAATATCTGACCTCCATCTCCTCTTCCTCCACCGGCCTCTGTTGTGCAGGTGCCGCTGCAATGGCCCTGGCCCTGCAGTGCAGCTTCTGCCCTCTGCATTGAAAACGTATTAAGGGTTTCATACAGCAAATGGTTTTCAACCCTCCTAAAACTTTGCCTGGATAATTTTTACCTTGTGAATTGCCACTGTGCTTATCTTCCCTACAATTATCTGCAGACCCTAAGCTCTGCCAGGCAAAGGCTGAGAAGCTCTGCCTTTAAGTATCAGTTTGTACAGAAATTTCCTTGGATTCATTCCCTCCGAGCCCAATGACTGTGTAGACTGTGCTTCGCGAGGAGCAAAGGGCACGTGCCAAATGGCTGTGGCCTCGGAAACCTTCGGGTAGCTACTGACCTATGAATTTTGCAACATCACTTGGAGGCTGCTGGCTGCACCGAGGTTGAATTGTCATATGTGACTCTGCAAGCACAAATTATACTCCCACAGTCTGTGTTGCCTTCAGAGAGGGGTTAGTGAGGATGGTGACTTGTAGTTTAACTTTTCTGCAGGAACGGTGGATTGCCTTTGGAGCTTGCCAAGCGATTGAATGGTTTTTCGTCCAAAATAACCTCTCATTAAAAACGTTAATGAAACGTTGGTTCTGTCTTTAAGTATAAAGAGAATTATTTTTTAAAACAATAAAAGAAATCCAACTCTATTCCAGTGACATATTTTTAGCTAGGTATCTAGGTAACACTAAGAAGTCCAAAAGGGAGCCTTTGAGTGCAAAGTAAGGTTTGATGGAAAACGCTTAACATTGTGAATTTAAGGCTTTCGTCCCATTTATCTCTCTCAGGTGAGGAAGGAGCTGAACAGGAAAGACCCACCTGTAGCCTTTAAAACAAAAAGCCTGAAATTAGTACCCTGGTATCTGAGAAAAGTGTACAAGATGGTAATATAATTAATAGCTTTTAAGAATTTTTTATTTTGATTACTGTGTTGTGTAGACTATCCAGTGGTGGAAACTCCATTAACAATATCACTGTGAAACAGACTGTATGCTGATAACTGGATGCATTTCTGCTTGAAGTGCAATTTCAATCTTCCTCTTTGCACTTGTCTGTCCTTGAAATTTGATGTAGAAAAAAAAAATGTTTAATCTTCACACAGGACTTTTAATATAAAAAACATCTATAATGAATCCTTGAATAATTTATAATAGCTGAGAAGGGCTTATACTTTTTATTGACCGTAAGACAGTTTGTTAGAAACTTGATGGAAAAGTCCTCCTTCAGTGTCTAAGTAAAGTCATCTCTGGATATTCAAACTATAGGGGAAGGTGGAGAATTCAGTTGATTGCAGGGTGTTTTTCTATAAAACTCCAGCAGTCATTTTTCTCTTAACGATAGATTTCCGTGCAGTAAATACTAAGCTGGAAACTGTGTTGCAACTGTAGTAAGATTTTTGTGGGAAGGAGGGTAAGTTCAGACTGAAGGTGCATCTTTTCTGTTTCTTTTTAAAAGTAGTACATCTGTTGGGAGTGAAAATGCCCTTCAGATTTCACAAAAAAAAACCCCACTGAAGTGAAGGAAAGCTGCCCAGGCCAGCTCTGCTGAAGCCTCACTGCTGTGACAAGTCATTATTTCTTTCTTTGTTGCAGGAGAGAATTTCGACCAGAGTCCCTTAAGAAGAACGTTCAAGTCCAAAGTTTTGGCCCATTATCCTCAGAATATTGAGTGGAACCCCTTTGACCAGGATGCCGTTAACATGGTAGGTGGAGAAACTCTCTTCTCAAGCTTTTTTCCTGACAACTTCAGCTCTCATGTGGTTCCTGGGTTGCTCACAACCATCCCTTGTGATGTGATGAGCAGGCACGGCTGCTGGGACTAGGAGCACCCGCTAGGCATGCTGGTTGAAAAGCTGTAGAGGAAGAGGCAACGTGAAAATGCAGAATACTTTCAGGCACAACAAGAATATAAAGCTGTGTTTCCCTCGTTACTTCTAGTTAAATCTACTGCATGATGGAACACGTCTAACCACCAGCGTGGTGACTGGGTGAGAAGGGGTGTAGTCACCCACCATGCACATCTGCAAGTTGGGAGGAGGCGAACCAAGGAATTTTTAAGAGAGTAGTATGCGTGTGAAATGTTTGAGTACAAAAAACCTTGATGCTGAATATAGCAAGGGAGAGAGGAATCTTTACAGAGAAGCTGGGACTTACCTAAACCACAGCTTTTGTTGGGCGGTCACTTTTAATGGTAGCTCTGCACCAGTGCATCTTCTGTGTATCTCTCTCCTCTCAGCTAAGTTTGATGTGAGTTTGTCTGTGTGGCTAATTCCCATGAGAGAGAGAACAGTTTCTGGAGTTTTATAGGGGGCCAGTGACAACTAAAAGACCGATGATCCAGTGGAAATTTTCCCAAAGAGTTGATATTCAAAGGATGTTTCCTAAATCACCAAAGCACTTGTTAAGAACAAGTCCTGACAAAGCCAACACATTACTGGTATTTGAGGTAAGCTTCCCAGTAGAGAAAATGCTGTTCATTTTATAATTTAAAAGTAAACAGTTGTTGTAATAATAACATTAAACAATATTACCGATTTCATCTGTTTTCAAAAATGTGTATTGAGTCCAACTCAAAATAAGAAAATTAGTGAACCCCCTCCCACCAATCTAGTTTAGATGTGCTTGGCATTGGAGGAGGGTAGGACTACACACTATCTGCTTCAAAACAGAACCAACTTCATCGTATGGTGCAGGCGTGAAGTCACCTCACCCAGGAGATGGAGAGATGGGGAACACATAAAACCCGCGGTAAAATGGCTTTTGCAAATGCAAAAATGCATCTGGAACCTCTGTGCAGTCATGGAGATGTAGAAATCTGAAGTTCATCTCAATTTCTACTGAATTTTATTTTTTAGCATTGTGCCAAGTATTTAACATGAAAACACGGGAGCTGGAAGTAGCAGTGACAGGGAGAGCTGATGCGGTGGCCCTGCAAAACGCGTAGGAAGGCAGAGATGAGCCCAATGGCTCCTTCTGCCTGCTGGAAGCTGGGCATTTCTCTCCTCTGCTTCCAATGTGCACTGATGGAGCTGGTGCGGTCTTTGGGCAGGTCTGCACATCACTTTGCTTATACAGAAGTCATGAAGGACTCGGAACGATGCTTCATCAGCACAGTTAAGATGGTAATAACTCAACTACCAAGGCTACTTAGGCCTTTTAGTTCTGCCTTTGAATTGGGGGTGTTCAGAGGAGAAGTGGTAGGGGGCGTGCAGCAGGAATACGGAGGCAAGAGGTAATAGTTGCATTATTTGTCTCTCACATTACAGTTGAAAATGTCTAGTATTCATGAAGTGTGATCATATTATTGGACAAAAACGGAATACTAAAACCAGCAAGAGACCTATTAAAAATAAAATAATTGAACTGAGCTGCATTCAGCTGAAATCAAATAGCTGAAGAACACATCTTTCATTTGCAATGTGTCTTGGGGGGGAAAAAAAAGACCAACCAATATTTACTAACAGCAGCAGTATTTAATGGTCTTTTAAATCATCTTTTGGAAAACTTCTTTATTGGTTTGATCTGAAACATCATTTAAAGCAATATCCACCTCCACAGAATCCCCTGAGGCAATTATTGGCCTTTCTGATCTTGCCTTGCTGTATTAGTTCTGCCTGTGTGTTTGCTTTATGTGAGCTTCCAGAAGCAATTTTCCTCAGAGAAGAAAATGCATAAATCCTTGAAGGTTAACTTGTGAGAACTCTGGCTTTGCTGAATGCCTAAGGAATTTCAATTGCCTTCCGAAACCATCCTGTCACTTTAAAAATAACCCCCTGAAGTCCCATGCAATCACTCTGCCTACGAGTCATGTTTTCTCTCCCTTTCAAAGTATATATCAAAGTACGGAGTTCTCTTTAATAGGAAAGTATTTCTTTTCCCCCACTGCTTTTTGTGATTATCCCTGCCTAACGTCACACACTGTCTTCTGTGGCCATTCTGCAAGTAATGTGTTGTACCAAACTGAAGCTCTCAGTAGAGAGGAAAGTGACATTTTTAGGATATAAACCTCCTATTTTAGCCCTCTGGTTCATCAAGGTATATAAATCTTTGCCTGTATTTCTGAAGTCCAAGGAAGCATTGCCCATTTAACATGTCATATACTGGAAGAAAAGGAATTAAAGGTTCCCCAGTCTAATTTGAAGGAGCAGGCTTTAATACAAACAAAAGCATCTTTCTCTCCACCCCCTCACCCACAGCACGATTTGAGTATGAAGTTTGCTGCCACAGCATGTTTTGAACGTGAAAAATATGCAAGGGCTTAAAAAGTGAAATAGAGGATCTCATGGAGAGAAGGTGAACTGGTGCTGATGGGCAGTGGTCCAGAGGGGACCTCTGCATATATCTGCAGCTGCTGATGGCTGGAAAGAGGGAGGGATTACAGTGTGTGTCCTGCTTCTGTGTTTAGGAAGAGGGTGTCACCTGCTCATCACTTGCAGAGATGCAGTGTGGATGAGTTGATATCTTTTTGTCTGTCTTTGTGCAGCTTCCTTTTGTTGTTACAAACCATGGTGATTATAAGCCTTATTGCAAGTACAATTTAATTCCACATTTTTCTGCTGGTAGATATGTTTAAATATAAATAGTAAAGTGCTCTGAAAACCAAAATCCTGTGCTCTGAAAACTGAAATCCTGTCCTTTGATCATCACTAATCTTGGATAGTTTTCTGTGTTTTTATACACAGATGGAATAAAAGCGACTGACTGCCTTCTCACCATTAGTCAGCCAGCTTCACCAGCAGGCAAAGCTTTCCCCTGTAGCATGTCCCAAGCTGCTCTTCCCCAGCTCTATCCTGTGGCATTTGTGACAAACACAGATGAGATGGGAAGTGATTGATGTCCAAGGCACTAAGATGAAAGTTTTTATGCCTTAACTGCAAATGTGAAGCTTTCTGTATTGCTGGAAAATGAGCACAGGCCCTTCCTTTTGATCTTAGCGTCTTAAGTGGCTCATGCTTCTTCTTCCCTGCTTTGATGCTTTCCCATTTTTTTTCTTTCTCTGCCTTTTCCTGTGTCTTCTTGTAGGTCTGATGGCAGCGGCAGTCTCTGTGCCAGGGTTTGCAGCCAGGGTCTTACAATGTCCATATTCTGCATACGCCGTGCAGTGTGGCTGTGTGCTGGTTTTGGCTGGGGTAGAGTTAATTTTTTCATAATAGCTAGTAGGGGGCTGTGTTTTGGATTTGTGCTGGAAACAGTGTTGATAACACAGTTATTGCAGTTTCAGTTATTGCCAAGCAGCGCTTACAAAGAGTCAAGGCCTCTTCTGCTCCTCACCCCCACCCCACCAGTGGGTGCACAAGAAGTTGGGAGGGGACACAGCCGGGACAGCTGACCCCAACTGATCAAAGGGATATTCCATACCATATGGCCTCATGCTCAGAATATAAAGCTGGGGGAAGTAGAAGGAAGCAGGGAGGATGTTCAGAGTGATGGCATTTGTCTTCCCAAGTAACCATTACGTGTGATGGAGCCCTGCATTCCTGGAGATGGCTGAACACCTGCCTGCCTGTGGGAAGCAGTGAATGCATTCCTTCTTTTGTTTTGCTTGCGTGCGTGGCTTTTTCTTTAGCTATTCAACTGTCTTTATCTAAACTCACAAAATTTTTCTTGCTCTTACCCTTCTGATTCTCTCCCCCATCCCACCATGGGGGGAGTGAGCAAGCGGCTGCGTGGTGCTTAGCTGCTGGCTGGCGTCAAACCACAGTAGGCTGAAACTTAATAGATGGGTGTCCCTTTGTGTGGGTATATTCAGTATATAAGGGAATAATAATTAAGTCCTGGAGGAAATTTATTTAATAAAGCCTTCTGAAACTGTCTCAGCTGGTCTGAATTTCCTTGATGCTTATCTGTTCTTGATTGTACCAGTGCAGATAATTTGCTTATATTCTGTAAAGTGTAGAAAATGTAATCTTTGATAGTGCTGAGATTAAAACCTATCATTTTGGCCTGACTGGATTCGATAGGGCTATAGCCACCATTGAATGCCCACTTTCTAGAAATAAATTTTTATTAAGCCTGCCAAAAAATGAGGTCAGAGATATTTATTGTACAGAATAAATTTAAATAAAGTGTAAACCAATGGTTTTTTACTCCTTCTTTATTGAAGAGCCCCTAACCATGGTACTGCTGTTAATGTCTCAATAAAAACTATAAGCCTTTTGAATGAAAATGAGGTTGCTGTTCAAACATGGTTCAAGCTGCAATTTCATGGTTTATGTTAGCAAAGCCCATCAATTGAAGTAAATTCTTCTGTGAACTCCGGGCTACTTATTTCCCTGCACATTACCTTTAAGGGGAATACGTAAAAGCTGTCCTACATAACTTAGGGGCTTACTGGCATCTTATGAAGTGAGTCTGGACTACTTGCCTAAATCCCAGATGGACTGGTAGCAGCTTTATCAGGCTGTCAAATAGTCTCTGCAAGGTGCACTGGTGAAACTCAGGGTAGGATGTGCCTGAAAATATACAATTATTTCTCTTGACCTCTTCCACCATCAGAAGAATTTATTCCCGGTCAAGGTGAGGCATTAGGGGATGCACTCAGTCGTGTGTAAGTTCACATCCCTTGGGAAAGCTGGCTTCTAGTGTTGCCTTTTGGAACAGGAGGAGCACTTTGAAGGATCTCCCTCTCTTCTTTCCTTGTATTTCTTTGGATGGAAGGTACAAAGGAAGCTTTAGTTCTTTGTCTATAAACATACTGATTTAGCTGTAACATAAGGAGTTTCATGCCGATGCACATTCAAACAAGTTTTGCTGGATGTTTGTTATTTTGTATTCAATGGCTGATAGAATTCCTGAGGAACACCTGGAAAAATGCCTCGAGTTATCACTAGGGCTGTGTTTCAGAGAAACACCCAGTGTAGTAGAATCACTGCAAAAGATTTTGCTGACTGGCATATCAAAAACGAGGCTTTCATAGATTTTGGGTGTTTCCTGCCCCTACCTCCTTCCTTCTTCCAATGTAAGCTATTTTGTAGCACTTAAGGAAGAAAGTAAATGTAATAGCTGTCAGTCAATTGTTTTGCTTTCTTTTAAGAAAATTAGGGAAGATCAAAGAATTTCAAGAAATCTGTAATTTTAATTCAGTGGTATGAGATGCTCCCTTGGCTCTCTGATTTTACAGTACTCTGGGAATGATATATGCGAGAACAAAAGTGATGTCTTTATATGATGCTTAAGTAAATGAGACAAAGGCTGTTCAGTAGTGAAAATAATTTTACTAAGTAATGAAAATAATTCATAATGACTTAATAGATGGGTGATTTTAGAGAGTGTTTTCTTCAGTCGTGCCTATCTCTTCTTTTAAGTAGCATCAGTTTTAGGCTGTTTGTTCTTGGGCTACTTTTGAGGGGGATTATGTTTAATGATAAATGGTTTGTTATGATGCAGTGGAAAAAAAAGAATGTGCCTATAAAGCAAAAGTAACAAAATAAAATTGTAGCATAGATAACTTTATCTATTTCTTTTCTCTTTTCTTAGCTGTGCATGCCCAAAGGGCTATCTTTCAGGACGCAGGCAGATAACAGAGATCCACAGCTCCACTCGTTCATCATCACCAGAGAAGATGGCTCTCGTACGTATGGGTTTGTGCTCACGTTCTACGAGGAGGTCACGAGCAAGCAGATCTGCACAGCCATGCAAACACTCTACCAGATGCACAACGCAGAGCAATACAGCAGTGTCTGCGCCTCCTCCTCGTGCAGCATGGACTCCCTGGCCAGCAGCATCGACGAGGGCGATGCCACTTCCCTCGCCAAGCTCCAGCGGTACAACTCCTACGACATCAGCAGAGACACCCTGTACGTCTCCAAATGCATATGCCTCATCACCCCTCTGCCCTTCATGCAAGCCTGCAAGAAGTTCCTGATCCAGCTCTACAAGGCAGTGACCTCCCAGCAGCCACCGCCTCTGCCCCTGGAGAGCTACATCCACAACATCCTCTACGAGGTGCCCCTGCCACCCCCGGGGAGGTCGCTGAAGTTTTATGGGGTTTACGAGCCCATCATTTGCCAGAGACCTGGGCCCAATGAGCTGCCGCTCTCCGATTACCCTCTGCGGGAGGTCTTCGAGCTGCTGGGCCTGGAGAACCTGGTCCAGGTTTTCACCTGTGTTCTTCTGGAGATGCAGATCCTTCTGTACTCACAAGGTGGGCGCTCGTACGGTGGTGCACGTTGGGTCTGTTCCCAGCGGGCAGTCGCTGGGCAGCTGCAGCCGCAGGAGCTAATATAAAGCTGTGGATTTTCAGCAGATTTGTGAAACGTGAGAATGTAATGAAAAAATGTGAGAGAAATGAGTCTGTCCTAATGAAAGCACTAAATAATTGTTTTCTCCAGGCAGTCTAGGTGCCGCTCGTTTAATTATGCATTGTATTTGTCACTTGTGACAGCTAGCAATAGAATTCGCTTATTATCCTTACGTTGCCCTTGATCATGCTGCAAGACAGCATGAAACTAATCCTATCATCTGCAAAAATACCAGCAGACAGTAATACATCTTGCAGAAAACACTCTTACTACTTTTTTTTTTTTTTTTTTTTTCCAATTTCAACAGCATATTGAAGTTGGTGAGATTTCCTCCCTCCTGTATGATGGATGTGTTCTGGTTAAAGTACTGAGAGTTTTTCAGCACTTAGGGGCTGAAGTTTTCATGCTGGGTTGGAACTGAGTGGAGTTGCAGGGCATCTCTTCATAGTTCTACTTGAGATATTTGGGAACTTTTTTGACAAGGATGCTGGTGCTTCTTTTTGAGACGCTTAAGACTGCAATTGGCAGAGGCTTATTGTGTTGGCAGAAGATGACTGCACAGAGCCTGTCCACATTGAAGCATGCCAGCAAGCTTTTCAAAATCTGGCCTGTACCTTTTCTCATCTGGTTGTGTCTTTCTGCAGCAGTGTAATACTCTGCTACAGGTTTTGGGAATCTTGACCTGGTGCTGTGCATACTCTGAGGTTTTACACCCGTATTACTGTCTCCTGTATGATGTTGGTTGTTGTGAGTATGGCCCTGGTGGTATTCGGGTACCAAAAGGCATGCGCTGCAACTCTTGCGATGCACCGGAGCGCCCGAACAAGTCAAGTTCAAGTTTCCTGCTGACTTTCAAGGGGTTGTCCAGACTTTTTGGAGGTTCCTCTAAGTCTCACTGGAATGCTCTTCATATTATCTGGGTTCCCGAATAGTTTCTGTGATACTGACCCTAAATTAGTAAAAGAAATTTGGGGTAGGGTGGTTTCATCAGGGTAGAATGAACAACATGAAGCCAGGAGGTACACGTACCTTTTAACAAAAAGGAGAAAAGATGCTGAATACCTAGACTTCTCAAGAGATGTCGTTCAAGCAACAGAGAGCTTGAAATGGAGAGAGAGGATGGGAAGTTGTCTAAAACGAGCACGGGTAAGGCACCTTCAGGCTTCAAAAGTGAACGCTTGGGTTTGTCATATGAAAGGAAAGGTCAGTAAGTGTGTAATAGTAATACTAATGAATAAATGACTGAGAATGGGGAAAAATGTCCAGGGAGGTGGAAGGAGGGCAGTTCTGCAGACGACTGAATTCAAAGAATTGCTAGTTCTTTGCGCAGCACTTCTCCACATGAACTCCAGGGGGTTGCTTTCAAGAACCGAAAATGAAGGGCTTTATATCTGCTCTTGGTTTGAAGTGTGAGCAGAAATCCTGCTGTTAGTTTTGATTAGGCTGCTTTCCCCCTCCCTTCTTCTTCTGTGTGTGTGTGCTTACCCCTTTCTTCCTCAGGTTGAATCGTGCTGCCTTTGCCACTTGATACTGGAGCTCGACGTTAGGCAGCGACACCACTGAAATGCCCCCCCCCATCCCTGCTCATCGTTCCCACCCTGGTGCCTGCTTATGGACTCACTGAAAACTGAGATTATTTTTTATTTTGGTTTTTTATTTTTACTGTAAGCTAGTAGCATTAGGAAAAATCTGCTTGTCAGATTACATTTTAGTAATATCTTGTGCAGATGGAGAGCAACCCGCATATGCATTACTTTTGCATACTTGAGACAGATACGAAATATCCGCTAAATCATTTTGACTCAATTTTTGGTGCCATATACATTAGATAAATAAGTGTTCAATTACTGGCTATAATTTAAGAGTTTACTTTGTTTTGTTTGTTTTCACTGTGTGAGTTGTGTTTTTTTAAAGAAAAATGAGTAGCGACAATTAATCCTCTCCACCTTCCAAAATTCAGATTATTCCCCCTGCTCCCCCCCAATGAATATAGGAATGTCCTTGACATGACCTTTACTTCCCTATCTAATATAGACACAACCTGATGGCTTGATGGTGCATAGGGAAAAGCCTGCAGTTGTATTAGGGAAATTCTGTGATTATGTAAATAGCATCGTAATGCTGGTTCCCAGAGGTGAGGAGTGTGGAGTGGAGGTCAAGTGCAAAGCCTCAGTTTTGGCATATCCTGATAGCTGAGTGCTTGGCTAATTGTACACTGCGGCTTCTTTCAAATGTCAGTCTTGCGATTCCTGAAAGAGAAAACAAAGCAGCTCTTTTCCTATTTGAGATATAACTGGGCAAGATACTACCAAAGTCTCCTCTCTAAGCTTTGAGATCCATCAGGGAGAAACACTCTCTTAACCCACAAGTTCTTTCAAGGCAAAAGATGAAAAATTTTTGTCTTGCCTAACTCCTGTTCCAAAGTAACAGACGAAAGAGTGATTTTTGCAAATTCTTCCTCCCTTCCCTTTCTGCTTTAAAGAGGATGGACTCGCTGGACTGTGGTTCCGGTGGCCTGGCTTTGCTGCAACCTTCCCAAACTCAGTGACAGATTAGTCATAGGAGATGGTCCACAGGGTATAATTTCAAGCAAGATGGTATTATTCACCCGAAGTCAGAATTCACTGAAATACTGCAATAATCAAGAAATTGGAGTGCTGGACCGAAACCTACCTCAGTTCACCAAGCTATTTCAGTGAGAGAGCTGCTAATAACGTGTATGGGAAATGTAAGCTGACTTTTTTGTGGTTCTCCTAGCCCTGTTGGAAGGAAGCTTTTCATTCAAGCTTGCCAAAAATTTTGTTCCTCTTTTTAAAGAGTAGAAACTTCTTTTGGGAAGTTGATGAAAAATACAAATTGTTGCACAGCCGTGACGATACAATGAGGCTGCTGGTTGTCTACTGAGAACCTTAAACTTCTCGCTAAACATCTCTACTCTAAAGGCAGATTACTTTTTGCCGTCAAGAAAGAGCTGGAGGGGTATGAAATCTGCAAACACTGGGAAAAACCGGTCAAACAGGTGTAGTTCCCAACTTTATAAGCAAGCATGGGCAGTGGGCTGCCTGTGGGAAGGATGGAGGTCAAGTAGAGTTGCACCTAGTTGGTGATAATGGCAGCAAAGGGCTTGCAGAAAGGTTGCACAGAGACTGTACTGGCTTTTCTGGAGCGGTTTTTCTCTGGTGAACTATGAGTTGATGATGAAAACGTTTATTTTTAACCCTGTAGCTGAGGCACAATGTTTTCAGCAGCCTGAACAAAGGCATCCAACTAAATGAAGACAGTGTTGGGTGACATTATCCAGCTTGCCCTGGACATGTTCACAGCACAATACGAGTGTGTCTGGCACAGCTCTGTGGTGGGGATCGGACCAATTGGTAACTGTTTGTACCATGGCCTCTACTGTCAACTTTGGGTATCTAGTTGCTCTGTTCATGGTGTTTTACAGAGGAGTGATATCCCATCACTTGGGAAAATGAAGGGATTGCGGTGGACTGTAAGTTCACTTTGCAGCTGTGGTGGTCAAGCAGAGGGATGGGGAGAACGATCTAAAAGAACAATGAGCTTATTTTTTGAGCTCTTTCATTCCCAAACATTTTGGACTGCAGGCAACTACCTTAATTCTCAATTTCTCTCAAGTTCACGGTTTAAACTTTAAAGCAGCCTGGTACTACAGAGCTTTCACTGAGGCTTTACAAAGCACAGTTTGGGAGCTGCTGGTGTGGACAATTGTGTCCTTCTGGGGCAAAAGCCACTGTGACCAAAGCATTTCAGTGTGAAGATGTAAAACGTCTGTGCGGCTTGGGAGCAGCAAACGGTGCCGTGGCAACATTAGGACAAATCACGGAACAAGGTGAGGATTGCGGGGTAGCTGGCAAAGACCTGCGCTTGCACCCTTAATGGTAAGACTGAAAGACAAGCCCTTACGGTTAGTGGAGAGAGCATGGACTTCCAGGTAGTTAATCAAAATCACTGTTAGTGGGTAGATGTAATAGACTGCTCTAAGTGCCAGCTTTGGCCTGCAAAGCTGTACCTGAAAGCACTAGAAGCAGAACTCCTGTGGCTTCAGGTTAAATCTTCCAGTGTGTAGAGAATACTTTTAAGTTTAAATAGGGCCAAATTTTAACAATGGGGCTTTAAAAACACAGGAGAAGGATTAGATTTTTTTTTTTTTTCCCCTGCAGTTCTTCAGGGTGAAGTCTTTGGTTTGCAGCCTTATAAACTTCATCCTCTAAAAATCAAAGCTTGGATTATGATGTGTTCCTGTGACTTTCAAAGGAAGGACATAAGAGCTACGAGACTCCAAATAAAGCAGAAAAAAAACTGATACAGAGTCAAATTTGTTATCACTAAACAAGGCACACGGTGTAGCATATACATAACGGTGTGTAAGCTTGGGGCTTACAGACTTGCTGTTGTGGTTTTATTATGGTTTATTCAATCATAGAAATTAATACTCTTGCAAGTGCCCTTTATTTTATTCGGAGCACAGCTTTCCCCTGTGACCGTGAAGATGTAAGGGTATTGTGAACGTCCAGGCTTCCAGCAGTGTCCAAGTTAATAACGCTCTGCGATAGCTGCTACAATTTCCCAAGGATCGGTAACAAAACGCCACTGGCGTGAGACGTCTGCTGGAGAGAGATGAATTAAACTGTGGGCTCTGAGGAAACCTTGGCAATCCATTTTGTATGTTTGCCTTTCTAGGGATTTAAATGTGAGAGGGAAAGTGTGGATGAGACAAAGATAAACTTCTTAGAGCTTAGGCTGCTTCTACTCCTTATAATTTTGAGCATTTCCCAAGCTGTTTTTCAAAGGGCTTGAGTAATTGCTCTTGAAAGATTGAAATATTCTTTGCATTCTTTCTTTTCAGTCTTAGACATTATAATACAAATGACTATGTATATATAGTCATTGCCTAGAAAAAGCTGGTGCCTGAAAGATCATTCTTATGAAGTCTGTTTTGGGGAGTATGTGCATGATGTGTTTGCCTTTTAAAGCATTTTTACACCAAATAGTTACATAGAAAGCCTTTGCTCTCCTCTGCTTGTTATTTAAATAGTTGCACTCCAAACTGGTATTCATCAAAACCAACGGGAAGCTATTGCAGAGCTAGTGGTGAACAATTTAAATGGGACAAAATGTGTCTATGCTGTGAGAGATGTTTTAGGGCCGCGAGCACCACAGTCAGAGGAGACTGCAGCGCGTGTTCCCCTGGAAAGGAGATAAGTAATTGGACAGAATAATCAAAGAATCAAATATCCTCTTGGTTTTTAACTTAGGTGGAAAGGCAAAACTGTGTTTTATTTAAAAGTTTCTCAGCTTTGTTAGCTGAAGTTAATACTGCTCTGAAAAGTTTTTAAAGCAGCCGGAAACAAGGAGAAGGAGCGGGTAGAGGTCCGTACCACGACTCCGATCTTGTTCCTGTTCGTAACGAAGTGTAGATGAAGACTGGCAACTCCTTTTAACACTGTCTGCACGCAGAGACGCACTCCACCACATCTCCACCTTTTTTAATTGCATGTTATGAGTTTCCATTATAAAAACACCTTTACCTTTTAAGAAGGGGGGTGGGGGGGACACACAAAAAGTAAGTTAGGCCTTTTACAGTCAAAAGTGGTCTTGAGGCCCAGAGCTGCTGCCCCCCACAGGGGCATCTTCATGTGTCCTGCTGCCGCCTGGTCAGCTTGTCACACACTTTTGCCCTGCTCTCAGAGGCTTAGCCATGCTGGTAATGGGAGCTAATTCAGGTTTTCCTGTGAATTAATTTTTAAGGTGGCTCTTAATCATAAGTTAATTTATGCTGAACCACTGATGGCAGGCTGTGACACGGATAGATTGTATAAATGGAAATTTATTGAAGTGGAAGTGATTTTTTTTTTTTTTTTTCCATTAAGCGTTTGCCAACAAGGGAAAATGGGAAGAATTGGCCTTGGTGAATATCAGCCTAGGAATGTTTCCCGTGGGGCAGAGCTGACCCCCAGGCTGAGAGGCTAATTCTTAGTTCAGGCAATCAGATGCAAGCTAGTTTTGATCATTCTGTTAAGGAAAATATGTATTTTTCAGCTTTGCATAAATTGCCACTCTGCTTTTGTGTTGTAACTCATGTGCTGTGTCACTCGCTGGTAAATCCACTCTTGCGTCAGGGATAAAGGGCATGGAGACACCGTGGGTCATTTCCTTGGGACGGTCTGCTGGCTACAGCCCCGTGTCACCGACCCCTCCAATTTCCCTGAAGGCAGCACTGATTTGAGGTGATTTCTATGGTGAATAAACATTTCCTGAAGCCTTTTTTCTGCATTTTATCTGACCATCTCTTGAAAATCACCTGGGCTGGCTTGTCAGTCATCACAGCTGCTGGTATGCAAACCAGGTGAAAGGTGGAAGCTTCCAGGGTGCTTTGAAGTCTGTGAGACTTGTATGCATTGCTTCAGTGGAGCTGTTGAGATCTGATTTGAAAACCTTTGCTTTCATAAACAATTTTTGCCTCAGATGTGAATTTCAGATTTCCTTTTTCATCTGCAGTATGCTATATATAAACATTACAGATCTGAGGGTAGCGAGCCACTAGACAGGTCTCATAACTGTCATGCACTGTGCCTGACTCATGCTCAAAGCTCAAAGCAAAATATTCATTTTTATTTTCCAGTTTTTCCAATATGCCTGGCTCAGCCAATCCATAGAGCGTTACAGAAAGTAGCTGTTGAACAGCAATTGCTTCTAATACTTTGAGTGAAGAGGGAGCATATAGAAAAGCTATTAGTCACAGGAATGTTTTAAAGCTGGCACAGGTGTTTCCCACTGAAGAATTAGCTCTTATTCCTTGAGGTTCATTGATTATTATTTTTTTAAGTATTTTTTTTCTCTGTTGTTGGCTTTATTTTGTTTAAAACTATTGCTTAGAATTGTTCTGCTCCTTCTGATAAGGTACTCTTTGAGAACATCATGTGATTACCATCTTCCAGGATACATATATAAATATGTGGCTTTGCAAAGCTGTGGTTACACTTTATACAGGTTCAAAAAGCAGTAGGGGAAAGGAAGTGGTGCGCAGGTAACCCATCATTTCAAACGCTTCCAAGTGCTTTCAAATTGTACGCAAAGCAGGACTTGAAAAGAAAGAAGAAGCATGGTCTATTTTTAAAGCACTATAACTGGCTTTAGAAGATCCAGGCTGAGACTCCAGATGTAGTAGGCTTTCTACCTTACCTTTGGTAGGTAACTGGAACAGAGGGTTGGAAAGCTGCCAGATTTTTCTTTCATCAGGGAGGTTGGGTGTGTTGAAACTGGAATAACACTGTAATGATCATTGCAAGAAGGCCGTTTCTGGTTTGAGTGGGAGTGTAGTCCCCTTGGAGTGGACCACGGGGTCCCCTTCTCTGGAGGTTTTCAAGACCCGCCTTGATGCAGTCCTGAGTGATGTGCTCTGGGCAATCCCGCTTTAGCAGGGGAGTCGGACTAGATGATCTCTAGAGGTCCCTTCCAACTCTGACAATTCCGTGGTTCCCTGTATGTGCTCTTACACATGCCTTATGCTGAAAAATCCTGCAGTTGGCATTTGCTGAGAAGGTCCCAGGTGAAATTCTCTTCCGTTTGATTATGACCAAAGATTTGAACCTGTTTCGGAGGAAGCATCTGATTGAGATAGGTAACATTGATGTCCCTTTCCCCGCTTAAAGGATCTTGATTTTGCTGTGCTTGCAGCATGGGAAGGATTTTGACGTATCAGGCTCCTTTGTAGCGGGAAAACCAATTTTTATGTTGAGCTTTGTGAATTGCTTAACATCTCAGAGCTTCTATACCCAATCTGTAAAATGAAACAAGAAGGATTATTTTGTTTTGTTCTCTCAGTCACTGCCTGTGTTTGGACTTAAAGCTCTTTGGGATAGATACTTCTGCATGCGCAGTATCTGTTGTAATACCGTGCTGTTTGGTTATTGTCCTGTTATTGTATTATGGAGAATCAACATCAAGACAAACATTTGTTAAATGTTCTCCTCTTTCAGAAAAACATTTATGGTGAATTGATGTTCAAATGCTGAAACCATTTCCATCTCCAGCAGAAAACAGTGAGTTGTAATTACACAGGCATCTCTCAGGGTTTGTATTTTAAGCATTATGTTGTATCCTCTGAGCTATGTGAAAGTTTTGTAAAGTGTGGCTGAAACACACTCGCATAGCAGAGTTGCCGACCCGCAGCGGAGTGGGTCCCCAGAGGTCCAGTGCAGGGAAGTGAGATTCAGGGACTTGGCCAAGGGCCCCCGGCAGATACTGCCAGAAAAAGGGGTTGGATCCAGAGTCTCTGAACTCAATTCTGTTGCCCTCTTCTTCTCCTCTTAGGGAGAAGGTTAAGTGTGAGAGACAGACCCGTGCCAAATGCAGCTAAGCAGTTGTTTGGAGGCAGCAGTTGCGATAGAAGCCACAGGCACCACTTTGCCTTGGGATTATCCTCCTTGAGCAGTTTCTCTTGGAAAACGTCCTGTGTACAAATTAGAGGTTTAACTCTGAGCACAAAGAACTTGCTGCGCGGGCTGTGCTTGATGATGTTGCCTGTCCTGGAGAAGACGGGATAGTTCCCTGTCCCAAGAAGACACCTCACCCAAGGGTGAGGAATACAGTTATAGCTGCCAAGCAAAATAAGTGCTGTGGTATAAGCTATCATCACTTTGGGAGTGGGGAGAAATGAAAACTGAAAGGAAGAGAGCTGAAGCAATAAGAAGGAAAGGGGAAATTTAAAGTTAAGAGCCCATCTGCACCCCGCAGAGAAACATGTCTGCTGTTTGGGACATTCAGTAAGTCTTCAGATCTTCTCCACTGTCCCAGGCTGTGCAGCAAAGAGAAGGGGAGGAAGCCCCAAGCCTAGGTCTCCACTCTCTGCTGCTTATTTCTGTACCCGGGGATGATTTTGCACAGATCAAATCTCTGTTCTGGTGGCAGCAATTGCTGCTGTGGGCCATCATGATCTCTAGAGGTCCCTTCCAACTCTGACAATTCCGTGATCATCCTGGGCTGTGGCCTTCTGCTTGTGCATTTACAGCAGTCAGGAGTAGAATTGTTGGCATCGCAGGGCCTTTCACTGCGTCCTGCGTGGCGCGCACCACAGGAGGTTGGTGAGACTCAAGAAGAGGGAGGGATTTATTTCACAGATCTCAGGAAATTGCCTGGATTTGAGCCATTTGTCACTCTGAGTTTGTGACCTTCTGTGAATATCACAGGCGAAACTTGACTTGCAGTTGGAGATTGTTATCAAAGTCTAGTAGTGATGCTGGGGTAGGATCTGGAAACGCTCTCTGCCTTGATACAAGCACACATAGTCTATACAAACCCTGTTTTTTCCATCTGCTTCCATTCTTTTCCTTCTTCCCTTTTTTCTGTTCTACCTCCCCTTTTTCTCTCTCTGGTTTGGGGGAATGGAGGAAACCCTTGTTTCCAGGTTGTCCGCAGTAACCACTTAAGTTTCCCTCAAATGCTGATAGGTACAAGAATCTCTCCATCAAAAAAGACTTTATGCCTTACAGGATTAGAGTCTAATCTTGTACAGGCTTGAAAGTAAATAAAAAATTACTAGAGTTTCTTACTTCATTAAAAAAATATAAAAAGAACCATTTCCAGGGTTTTTTAATATTATTTTTCTGGAGAAACCTGAGAACTTCCTTCTCTTCAGTGAAAACTACTGGGTACATAAATGTTTTTTATCTCTGATAATCACTAGCAAGCATTGCTAGATGGTAACAATTAGCCTAATAATTTGGTCATCACTATTTATTTTTTTTAAAAACAGCTTTCCTCACAGTACATTGGTTACAAAACTTGTACTAATGACCATGTTATATATTATCAGTAGCATCAACGAAAAGTGAGCATACATTTACAGAGCTCAATGCCCTCATCCAAAAAGATACTTGCAACTTTGCTGTGAAGACCTTTTATTTCACATGGCTACGCAGATCCAAAGAGACCGAAATTTTCTCATGCATACTAAAACATGCTACTTTCTGTATTTGACCTTTTTTTTTTTAACCTTTAAAGCTTTCACAGTTATGAAAAGTTATGAGACGCCTAAGTTTCACCAGTAGCCGTTGTACGTTGTGTTCGTGCTCTTGTTGAGTGCTCCTCAACAAGACGTGTATAATTATAGACCATTGCATGGGGAGGGATTCATAAATGGCTGATCCGTAGCTGGGAACGGTTTTGAGGTGTAACCTTGAGACTGACTTGTGTGTGTGAAAAACATTTTGAAGATTGAGTGACTAGCTATTAGTAAGACAAGATGAAAAATGTTTTTGCCCTGCTGGCTGACCTGCAGATCGAGGCTGTTTTTCCACCGAGAGGTGCTAGCAAGAAGGAGAATGGGTTATGCAATTTGTTGTTTTAATTTGCATATTTATTCAAGTGCATCTTCCCAGTGACCTCCTAATAGCTGCGCGCTGTCAGATGACAGAGCTTTTGCTGTCGCTGATGTCAGCCAGGGTATCAGGCTGGCTTCTTCAGGGAACAGGAAGCCAGGCTGGGTTCCTATCCAAGACAAAGCAGTCAGTGGGGCTATAGAGGAAAAAAACCCTTCTTACCTGACTCAAAACCAGAGTGTTCATACGTATATCTTTAATTTCATGGAGTGGGGCAGAGGGGCTAGGGGAGGTGGGCAACAACCCCAAGTGTTACCAAGGATATAGGTCTGGCCTCAGCGAGAGGAAAAATCTTTTGGTTGCTCAAGCCAAAGCTTGTGAGGCTTGCCTGGGACTGATGAGAACTGATTTTGGATACAGCCATAGGGGAGACATCCCTTCTGCCACTCTTGCTGGTTACTGATGACTTCCCTGTGCCCTGAAGCTGGGGGGAACTTTTGCAAAGAGCAAAGAGCAGCTTTCCCAAGTGGTGGAGGCCCAGGGTGGGAATTGGAACTGACTCTCCCTCTTGTCTCTGCCGTGCACCTCCTGCAAGTTCAGAGTCACTTACAAACTTGTGCTTTGGTGTTCCTGTCTTTAACCCCTACCGTTAAATGAGATGTGCTTCTGCTTCATAATGAGTTAAGATTCTTAAGGAATTGGGGTTTAAGTACTTTCATGTTCTTAGAAACTTGGAGGGAGCTGTTGTGAATGCAGAAGCTGCTGTAATATGGAGTAGAATCAATCATCTGGTTTCACATTCACCAGCAGCTTACAAGACCCAGGGGTCTTTACCTGTTTCCTGATGGATTGTCTGCAGTTTAAGAGTCACCGTAAAGATGGCCATCTCTTTGATACCAACGTGTGATTTTATTTATTTATTTAAAAAATATCTGTTCTCAATTATCCTTCTCAATTTGAGAGGGAAATATAAATTCCCTCATTCATATTAATAAATAGGTTGTGGTACTGCATCATACCAGCTGGATATCTGAGAAATAATTTGCTCTTATCCAAATACTCTTGCAGCTCAGCTGGATCAAATTAAATTTTAATTTAAGAAATAGTGCACGATGTGTTTACTCGAACCAAAACATTGCAAAGCAATGAACTAGTGAATTAAATACAAATTTGGGAAAATAATGCACTATAAATACAGAATATTTTTAATAACTAAATTTCTATTAGGCTTCTATTTGGATTTTACTTAAAAGCAGTGCTTTTAAATACTTAGGAACAGCAAACTTCTGTTCATATGTGGCCAAGGCGAGTCTTCTGGAAAGTGCACTCAGCCTTAGAAGTAGTAGCGAGTGGAGCAGAAGCAGGCAGGCAGGAGCAAGTAAGAAACCACAATGTTTCCTTGAAATTCACGTCTCTCCCCTCCTTTTCCTTTGTAAAAATACATGCTTTTTATAGAATTAGAGTATTATTATCCTGTACTATAGAGAGAACTTTTGGTATCCTTTTAATAAATTAATTTAATGACGGAATAGATCTAGATAAGATATGAATATTTATGCTCAGCAGTTTCTTCCTGGGGGTAATGAGTTTTGACGAATTAAATAATGTTGAAAGGTTTTAAGTACTGTCTTATTTTCAAAAGAACATCTCACCATATAAACATGGTTTCTGTCTTGTTTTGTCGCTGATGTCCTTGCCAACCAGATTTCAAAAGTGAGGCACAGGAAGATAATTCAGTGTCTGTCTCTCTCTCTCCCTGTCTAGATTATCAGCGTCTGATGACGGTGGCGGAGGGGATCACGACGCTGCTGTTCCCGTTTCAGTGGCAGCACGTGTACGTCCCCATCCTTCCTGCTTCTCTCCTGCATTTTCTGGATGCTCCCGTTCCCTACCTGATGGGGCTGCAGTCCAAGGAGGGAACCGACCGCTCCAAGCTGGAGCTGCCTCAGGAGGTCAGTCTACACCTTGGAGGTTGCTACCCTGAAACACATTATTAATATTTTTGTGAATCCCTGCTGGAAAATGCCATGCCTGGTGTTAGGAGGCTTCTCTGGCACTGTGAAGAGTGTTTGCCAGCAGGAGTGAGGTAGTGGGGGAAGTCTCCAAGGTTCTTCTCGATCCATTTCTGAATTTAACGAGTGTCGCTAATTATACTTCTAAATGCATCTCCTTCTGCTTCTTGCTGCGACACTGGAAATTTCTCTGCTTTCCCTATGTCACAGGTTTCACTAGGTTTTGTCACCCTGTCAGCGTTGCACTCCTATCGATAGAGGGCTAAAGAGCATTTCATTCAGGGATGGTCATTATGAAAGTGGATCTTGGGTGCAGTGGCTAGATGGTATAAACCTGTCCATGTCCCCTCACTGCTGATGAGAAGCGTGCCCCATCCTGCTGGCCTCATCACACCCACGAGTGAGCCCACGTGTTCCTGGTTAGTTCGAGGTCTATTACTAGACCAATATCCTGGCCTCAAGCGAGCCAGATTTGCATTAATGTTGTGCCTGTGAACCACTTAGTGGTATACACACAGACATGCTTTTAAAACATTGACTCATTCCAATTTTGGACTGAAGATCTTCTGTCCTCCCATGCAATGGGAAGTGAAAATTTTGCTTCATCTATCACACTTTCCACAGAGAAAAAAAAAAGGTAGGAAGGTCATCCTCCAAATTTGTGCTAAAATTGCTGATGGTAGAGAGGGAAATGGAGATTTTTTTGACCTCAAAATTTGAGCAAGATGATTAAAACTGCTTTGCATTTTAACCTGCCCACTGATCACTCTCCATCCTGCAAAGTCTTTGGGATGTGACTAGCCTGTCTGTATTTGAGATGTTGACTAGACCCATCTGTTGAGCATGCCATGCATTTTAACTTGGGTTTCTTCTTAAAATCAGTGGGAACCCTAAGAATAACTGTTTAAAAATTGCAGTAATTACATAGTATTATGTATTACGCCGTAACATCTCGTGACGGTGACGCTGCTATGCCCAGATCCATGCATGGCCCTTTCCTGGGGTCAGAGTCCCTAAGGCCTGCGAATAGGTGCTCTTACTGAGAAGGCAGGTGGGAGCACCAGCAGAAGAGAAAATGTAGGAGGGGGATTTTGTATGTGGAAGTGCAGGGATAAACACAGGGCAAGGATAATACGATTTTTAATAAAGGTCTATTTTAAGTATGAGGTGGGGGTGACTGATTCTTAGCCTTGGTGGCGTGTAAAAGTGCAAATCAAGTCTTACCTCGTGGGTAAGAAGACTTCATTGCATGAAATTCGCACTGGCCTGGAAACAAAACTGTATCTAGCTACACTTTTCAGTAAAACCATGCTAATATTATGTAATTACTGCAGTTTTAAAAATTATTAGTCATATTCAGCAGATTAAGCTGTCATTTTCCTTAAATTAAAATTTTAATGTGATGGGTTTGCAGTATTGCTGGAATAACAAATTAAATACCACCAGTGAGGGAAGAGAACAGTGGGGTGGAAGTGCCCCCCTTCCCCATTAGGATGTTTAACAAATGAGTGAAAAATATCAGCACAGCATTTATAAACACCAAAGTTCCGGTAAGTGTAGGAAACGGAAAAAAAGAAGGGGTATTGAACAGGGAAGATCTTGCATCTCAAATTCCTCTAGACAATAAAAAATAGAAAATCCTTCCAACGTGCAAGCAGTGATGAAGCGCTGTTCGCTTTAGCATTCCTTTATTGTTCAGGCCAGGGGCTAGCTCTTCAAGCTCTTGCTCTAAATATAAATCGTTTGTTTGTTAGAGATAAAAATTCTAACAACTGGCCATCATGCTGTCTTAAGGTTACTAATCTCTCTGCATTAACTTTAATCATCAGATGTTTTTGAAGAGAGAAGTGAGACCAATTCCCCAAGGGTTTTCTGAATCCAAATCTCATTTTTCAAATTTTGTAAATGATATGCAGAGCTGAAATTAAAAAGCCTTTGAAATGAAATATTGATAGATAAGAAGACAGTCCCTGAGCTAAAGAACCGTACCGACGCATACCACAACTCTTTAATAGCTGTGTAGTTGAGTAAAGCAAAATGTTTTGTATGAAGAAATGCTTTTATTTGTACAGTCCAAATTTATTATGAAAGAGTGAGCTGAAGGGACACTTCTGCTTTACCAAATGAATCCTAATAGCTGTGTGAAAGGTGATTAATCTCAAGCACGTCCCTGAAACATCCAATATATTATATCCAAGTTTGCTGTGGAATATATTGACCTGCTGAAAATTAGTGTTTTCAGAAAAGGAGGAAAATAAGTCCTTTCTGTTCACATAATCTGAAGATTAGTCTACAGTTTTTGGTGAGAATAACAGTAGAAGTGCCGTGGAGAAGGCGGAGGAGCTGTGCTAATGGCCAAGTCAGGCTAACAAAGACCTGCTGCTGCTGTGGGTTCCTGCATCTCTCGTTCTGCATCTTTATGTCAGGGTAAAGCCCTTCAGAGCTCAGCACCTTGGGAATCTGACCTGGTTTAAGATTTTATTCAGCTCAGTGCACTCAGACAGAATTTCAGATGTAAGCCGCGGTTCAGAAGATCAATTACTGGTTTTCATTCTGCTATTATTCCTGAGGGTGCATTTGCAATGTAATTAATTTTTATGTAGGGTTCTTCCATCCCCCCATTGACACTATCCTAGTAAAAGTATCTCCTCTGCTAGATTCATGTCTTCATTTAGCTTTAATCTTATGGGCTGAGATCCATCTCCGTTCAAAGCAAAGCTGTCTAGAAGCACTCTCTTTAAATCTCAGCAGAGGAATTGCCAAGATTAAAAGCCTCCATGGAAACAGGGGGTAGGGAGAAGTAGGGAAATAGGGCTTGACCTCCCACTGGAGCTATACTCGGATATGATCCCAAAGGATTTGGATGGGACCCTCTTTCGTAACTTTGCTCATAGCAGCTTCATCTTTCTCACTGAACGTCTCGTTCCTTAGTTGCTCAGCTACAGAGGCTTCTTGCAGTTGGATCCCGGTAAAATAAATGTGCCCTTGAGATGTGGTAACTCACACGAGTAGTATTTAGTGGGCTATGAAGTGATGCTGAACATCCTGCTTGCTGGTGTGTCCTTGGCTGGTCTGGGAGGGGATATAAAATCTTTTTAGTGGGAAGTTTGGGATCTGCAAGTCCTGGGGGAACAGGAGAGGGCAGGAGGCTTTACTTATTCATTAAATCATTGCCATCTAGTTGGCCCTCAGCTTTTCTGAAGTCTGAAATATCACAAGCTAGACAACACAGCTAAAGACTGCTGCATATGTGTGCTCTTACCCTTCTGTCTGGAAGCACCCTGGGAAAATAGGGCTGCTTAGCAGAGGATCCAATTCAGTGCTGAGCGTCCCTTTTGAAATGTTTCTTTGTATTTCAGGCAAACTTGTGCTTTGTAGACATCGATAACCATTTCATCGAACTGCCAGAGGAATTCCCCCAGTTCCCCAACAAGCTGGAGTTTATCCAGGAAATCTCTGAGGTTCTCCTGCAGTTTGGGATCCCGCCGGAGGGCAACCTGCACTGCAGCGACAGCGCCACCAAACTCAAGAACCTGGTCCTTAGCGACTTGGTCAACGACAAGAAGAACGGGAACATCCCAGCCAATGCCCTCAACATGTACGAGCTGCTGAAAGGCAACGAGACCATCGCCCGCCTGCAAGCCCTTGCCAAGAGAACGGGCGTGACGATGGAAAAAATGACCATCACGGCTCCCCTCGCGGAGAAGGAGAAGGATGGGAAATTGCCTTGCGAGGAGGTGGAGCTGAGGGACTACAAACTGAACGTGCAGCTTCGCGAGGTTTTCGCCAACCGCTTCACGCAGATGTTCGCAGACTACGAGGCTTTCGTCATTCAGGCTGCCCCCGACATGGAGTCGTGGCTGACAAACAGGGAACAAATGCAGAACTTTGACAAAGTAAAAATAGCCATCTATTTATTTTCCCATATGGAAGTGCTTTTGGGAGGGGGGGGAGAATAGCTATATTATGAATATATAGCTTAGGTACTCTTTAATCTGCTGTTCTTCATCTGCTTGACTGAGAGATTTGTCTGATTTGATTACGCAGGGCGAGATCGCCTGCCAAAGCAAATTGGTGCACATCCACGGGGCTGGTCAGAGCTGTCCTGGCTTGTGTGAAACAAGCTGGCAGGCTTCTGCCCAGCTGATGGGGCTTCTCCTGTGGGTTTGATGGAAGGGTAGAAATGAGAAGTGATTTTTTTTTTTTTCTTTCTTTCTTTTTTTTTCTTTTTTTTGCTGAGAGGAGAAGTGCACACGAGACAAAAAAAAAAAAATACATTAATCCAGTCTCCCTTGTTTCCTAATCTCACAGTAGAGTTTTTTGTTAGTGGGTAGTGTTGTTCCATAGAGGGTTATCACATTGTTATGGCAGAAGAGCACCGTTATTATTCCATTGTAGTGTGTACACAAGAGTGAAGAGGAAGCCGAGATTAGAAATGGGGAAACAAACAGACTGTAGGCTAGCAAAAGGAATGAGAAATGTTGGGAAGCTTGTTTGGTTATTATTTCCAAGTGACTCTGCAAAGTAGATACCGCTCTTAACCATCAACTTTTTCGGTACGAGTCCTTCTCTAAGGAGAATGTTAGAGGGATAAACGGTCAAGAACAGGCTAAATATTGATCTGAGTCAGTTTTTGATAAAAAAAAAAGTGCTGCCATGCCTTTTATTGATCTTGTTTGTATTCGGGCATTGAACAGTGCAGCATTCAAAAGGAAGGGTTTGTTTAGGCAATCTCTGCTACTACTGCTACAATAAAACGGTCTATTAACTGAGCTTTTCAAAGCTCGGTTAGAGACTTAGGCACAGGCTCAGTCTGAGTTGGAAATTCACGATTAATTGCCCTGCGTAACTTCACAAAAGAGCATTTAGCTGAAGAGCACTGTACACCCCTTGATATGTATGACACCTTAGTAAGTGATCTGGTCCCAAGCCGGGATGCGCAGACCAGAGGTCCCAAGTGGGCATATGTGATGGTGGTCTGCCGTGGGTTGCACAGGACTTGTTCCTGCTGGTGGTAGCTGCTAGGCTGCTTTGAAAAATCCGGCAGCACGAGCACTACTTCAGTAACTCCACATTCCCTTTGCTCCAGTTATCACAGAGCCTTTCCAGCTGTTTATTTCTCACAGTCGTGACCAAAGAAGTGACCCTTGAACCAAACCCCTTTGTAGACGGATTCACACCACTCTGAGAGGTGTTTTTGTGGTGGGGAAGCCTTGTCCAAGCCTTGCTGTTAGCTGCCGGATTGGTTCTCTGCCACGGGACAGTTTGTCATGTCGAAGCTGGGTAGGAACACGGCACTAACGAGCTGTTCTGCATTTCAGGCTTCCTTCCTTTCGGACCAACCCGAGCCTTACCTCCCATTCCTTTCACACTTCATCGAAACACAGATGTTTGCAACCTTCATAGACAATAAGATAATCTCCCAGTGGGAAGAGAAGGACCCTTTCCTGCGAGTTTTTGACTCCCGAATTGAGAAAATAAGACTATATAATGTAAGGGCCCCTGCACTGCGGACATCCAACTATCAGAAATGCAGCACTTTGAAAGAAGCAGGTATGTTCAGACGGGCTGGTAAAATATTCAAAAGTACAATGTCAGCCACAAAGAAATGTAGATCCTCAGTCATCTGAGTGTTGCAGCTGGTGAGGAAGCCCTAGAGCTACCTGAGGAGGACTCAGCTGTGTCCTTATTTTCCCTAGGCAAAAACTTCAGTATGCTTTTAAATGCTAAAAACAGCAGGAGCCTTTACTTTCCCTTCGAGCTGTCCTAGACTGGTGCCTTTAATAAACACAAACCAAACCATGGAGCTGGCCTCGCCGTTTCTCAATTCAGGCAGCTCCTAGTCCATTGCCAGGAGAACTTTCCTGCACCGTAGTGGTGGGACCAGCGCCAGCCACACTGAGGAGCTGAGCCTCAGTGTCTGCTCCACTGGCCTCATCTCCTTCTTCCCTTAAAAAGACCTTTTTTTGCCTTACACCCTTTGGTTAGAGCAGCGGGGGATGCCAGGGACCTAATCCTGTGTGGCATATTTAGTAGATCCAGCGATAGATGCTTAGTGTTAATGAACAATACGCTGTGTACTGAAGATTTGGATTTTTTTGCCATTACAGTCACAGGATGCGTTTTCAAATTATACTTGAGTTTCTTACTGTGCAATTATTTATTTCATTTCCAAGTAATAAAGGGAAATTTATACTCTTAAATTTGTTGGGACCCATATTAATGAATTTGGGCAAACATACTTCTCTTTGGGGGGGGAGCTGGGTTTTTGTTGTTGTTTAATTCCTTCTGAGCATTTCACTTTACAAATGTGGCAGAAATAGAAATCCTGTGTCTGTTTAACTTTTCTATTTAAAACCAATTCTAATTTGCAGGTCGACTGTCTATTCAGCGCCTAGTTTTGGTAGATATTGTGGCACCGGAACCTCATTTTCTGTCTTGTGAAAAGCAACAAACTGATAGTAATATCAACTTTCCTTCATATTTACCATTCACAAGATATGTCCCCCTAGCACCAATCCAGCACTTGTTTGTTTAACCTACAATTTTCAGAGCCCTTCAAACCCCTGACCCCACGCAACCCAGTCCTTTTCTCCAAAAGAAAACCATATGATGGGATATTTTTTTTTTTAGAGGGGGGGGGAAAGCCGCCAAGTTTGTAATGATAATGTATGTAAATCTTATGGCAGTTTCTTTCCCATAACAGTTTTATAAAATAGGAAATGAATTCTGTGTTGTTCTTGACAAATGGAAAATGGATTTAGCTTCCACATTTTGCATATTTATTCACTAGATGTGATATGCTGAAGAGAACGGGCCTGCCCGTTAATGGATGGGCTATAGAGTTGAATATTAAAGTTGCTAATTAAATGCTGATTTCCCCCATACACCTCCTTTCCCCTCTCCTTCACAGTGCATCTGACTCAGTGTTGAGAGGTTGACAGATTTTATTTTCATCCTGCTTGAGGTTTGAGATGAAATCCTCACATCCTTTAAGCAAATGACAGAACCGCATTAGTCTCAGCGGAGCTGAGATTCCCGGGGAGCCCTCTCAGGTCTTGCTGTAGCCTCCCCTCTTCCCAAGCATCTGTTCATCTTCTTGATGCTCCTCAGGCCTTGATTCACTTAGCTTTGCTTTGTGAAGGCCTGTCATCCCATAATGGTAGATGTAATTTCAGGAGGAATTCTAGGTGCCAGATGTTCGCAAAACTCTGGTATCGGCCTGCAATATGTCTGCCCAGGGAGGCGTGTGTGGGGCAAAGGGAGGTGCCCGACCCCACAGAGAGTTGCAGCTGGCCTCAAACGTCTCCATCCTGCTGAAGGATTAAAGCCAAACACTGAATTGCAGGGAAAGATTGCACTGCTCTTGCCGACCCATCTCCTAGGCTCTCGTAAAGACATGCTTGCTTAACTGCTAACTTGGTTGTGCCAGTACTAGTTGTGTTGGGTGAAGAAACTAAAAGCAAAATAACAAAATAACAGCACATATGTTTCCTCACTTCTTTAAGTGACAGATTTAAAGGGGTCTAAAGTCACTATTTAACTTTTTAGAGCGTTTTCAGGGACGGGAGCATGACCACTTCTGTTGTCGTAGCACGTGTCTTCAGGTGGTTCGCTAACGCAGTTGTTCACCTGTGACTGTAACTTACAGCCCAGTCCATCGAGCAGCGGCTGATGAAGATCGATCACACGGCCATCCACCCGCACTTACTCGATATGAAGATCGGCCAAGGGAAATATGAACAAGGATTTTTCCCGAAGTTGCAATCGGATGTCTTGGCAACAGGACCCACCAATAACAAGTAAGCTCAGGTTTTATTTTCTAGGCTTGAAAGCAAGTTTCTCCTGTAAAAGATTCACGTCATTGGACCAAAGTCCTAATTTGGGATGTATTCTGAGCTGTCTAATGAACCTTAGCAACTTGTTCCATTTCTGGTTTGCATGGCCTGTGATTTTTGAAGTTGTAGCCATGGTTTGGATTATGTTAGAAAGCGTTACCTCTGGTTTTGGGAAGATCTCTCAGTACTGGTTTCTACCGAGTGGTAAGTACTGTGTCTTCTCATACCATTTTTAGTTTTATCATTGCTATAATAAATTGAAAATTCATTTCTTTTCTGTTTTGCAGTGAATAGGACGATTTGCAAACCTGAGCCAAAATTCAGGTTCTGAAAGAAATTTTTGGTATTGAAACCACCGCACCACTGTGCAGAATGAAACTTATGCCCACTCGGTTCCTCTCTTTTCTTTAGCTGTTATTACACAACCAAAAGATTTTTATAGCTCTCTTTCAGTTTCTGCATTAGAATAACCTAGAAGAATATCTTGGTGAGGGGGGAAAGCATGTACTTGGGTTTCTCTTCTGAGTCTGATGAGGTTCTGTAGTGCACTTTGATGTGAAGGTACTGATAGCTGTGGAATTGAGTATGTCGTTACATGTTTAATTTACCTAATGTAAAATGAGAACCTGGAGTACTGGTACATTTTAAATTTATACAGTTCTAATATAAAGGAAGTGCTATAAGTTACTTTTTTTCTTTCTTTCTTTCCTCAAAACCCTAGAATGAGGGGAGTTTTCTCCCCCTTCAAAAATGAAGGATTTTTGCATCAGTGATTACTACTTCATGAAATTATTAGCCAAAGCCCTTGCTTCCAGTTTCTGTGGTAGGTCAAAATGTGGGAGCACAGATAAATGTGAGAGCTCCAAAAGCTATGCTTGTCCAAATGTTAAAGCTAGCTCTTGTTTTAGACATGTGCATGCACACACGCTGCTCTGAGCTCCTCTGCGAGGTGCCCACTCGATTCTATTTATACACCTTTTGTGCACCCTGGTGCTAGCTAATCCCTTTTTAATAACCTGCTAGGAATAAGACTTGCAAATGATAAAATAAGATATCCTTAAGCACTGAATGTTTAAAGAATTGCAATTTTTAAAAAGAAATTTAAAAAACCAACAAAACCAACCAAAAGGAGGAATGCGTATTTCAAAGTTCCTTTGTTTGCAGTTGTCATGCAAACTGAGACAAAAGTTTGCAGGTAATGCTTCCTTGAGGAATGGAGGATTTCTTTCTCTTGTGGGATGCTGTGTTTAGCAGTCTGCCTCTTATCCTTATGGTGGGTTTCAGTTTAACGGTGTGAGCGTGCCCAGCCTGCTCGAAGTTGCTTATATCTTCTGGCTCTACTGCAGAATCTTAGTGAATCTGTGAATAAGCATCAAGTTAAAAATAGTTTTCCTTATGCCTTTTATGATGCTTCTGTGAGATTGGTACCTATTCTAAAATACTTTAACTCCTTGAGTGATAATTTTGATTTAGATAGCTGGTTTTGGTCTTCAAATTGCAGCACGTTTCATAATTTGTAAGTACCAAAATCCCATTACTTACTGCAAAGCAGTGTCAAAGTGACAAATGTTTGGAATTCCTCCAGTTGTATATTGCCAAAAAGGTTTGTAATTGGAAAATCTCAAGACCATCTGTTTATATCTTTCTGCTTCCTGGCTTTTTATATGAGCAGCCGAGCGGACTCTCTCTCTCATTTAAGACGTGAAATTCTGCTGAATTTACACCCCCGTATATAACAGATCGTCTTTTCATGCTCTCTGCAAATACAGCGTAATTCTTTTGACCACAAAATCAATTGAAGTATTGCCTTCCATTAATTTCAATTTCCCAGTATATCCTTCTTGGAGGTACGTTATACTTGCATATAGAACCGGGCCTTTGCATGTGGAGATAGGGGAAGAGAACATTTCTGCTCCATTCCCCGGCACTTCAGATGCAGCTATTGTGGGTTCATAAAGTTAACGCAAAGGGTATTGCTATGTAGATAAGAATTATTTTTCCAAACTCCAGTTTTACATAGAAAATTTGGTCTTGAGTGTTGTAAGGAAGTGTATTTGCAGGGGAAAAAAAATCATTTCCATGCTCCAGTTGATTGTTGTTGGACAGTAGCAAATAAACCAATTCAGAGCTGTTTTAATGAAAACCTGTCCTCACTGGCCAGCAATCAGATTTTTATTGCTTCCCTTTCTGGGCTGATTAAGTAACAAAGATATAACTAGGAGGAGATCATAACGTTATCTAGCTATTCCCTTCCTGTAGTCAGGCAGAGCACTGAAGAGACCTCTGTCAGTTACTGGGCTGTTATATGTCTTATGAGGAGAGGCTGAGGGACTGTTCTGCTTTGAGAAAAGGAGGCTGAGGGGAGACCTTACCCCTCTTTAAAACTACCTGAAAGGAGGGTGTAGAGAGGCAGGGGTCGGTCTCTGCTCCCAAGTCACAGGCGACAGGACAAGAGGAAACGGCCTCAGGTTGCACCAGGGGAGGTTCAGGTTAGATATTAGGAAAAAGGGTTATCAAGCCTTGGAATGGGCTGCCCAGGGAAGTGGTTGAGGCATCACCCCTGGAGGTATTTAAAAGACAGGTTGACATGGTGCTTAGAGACATGGTTTACTAATGTGGGGGTTTATTTGTTTGTTGTTTTTTTTATCAGAGTTAGGCTGATGGTTGGACTAGATGATCTTAAAGGTCCCTTCCAACCTAGATGATTCTATGATTCTGTGTAAAATATATCTAAATCAGAAATACAATGCAAAGACCGAGCACTGTTAGTGTGTTTAGTCCTACATCCTATATGTAATCCTGAAAAACCACATTGCCTAGACAGGCAGAAATTGTGTTTGCAAGAGAAGGTGCCTGGCTCTTGCTCGCTGGGTGTTGGAGAGCAGGGCTGGGGGACAGGGGGAGGGTTGATGGTCACATTGGATCACTTCCACCTAAACGCAGCCGGAAACAAATGCTGATCACATTACCATGTGTAAGTGTTAAAACACCGAAGTCTGTCATGGAAGCGAAGTCTAATAAGGTTTCATCTGTCAGCCCGTGGCTGTGCTGGGCAGCATGCTTTGTCCCACTTCTGTCACTCTCCTGCCTCCTGTCGCTCTTCCCCCCCAAGGTGTCCTCTAAAAGAACTGGTCAAGGGCGGTGAACCTCTGCTCCTCTGGCCCCAGCCGGGGTCACGCTTTTTGCTGCTTTCTCTCTCTGCTTGGTCATTTGTGGGTTGGGAGAGCCTCCTTTTACGTTTGCTCCTATTCTGGTCAGGCAGGTGCATGCGTGGTGGCATTAGGACTCACTCTTCCCTTGTGGAGGTGAGGAAACATTGACTTCTTCAGCTAAGCAAGAACTTCACTGAAAATAACTCCAGACTGTACTTTACTGAAATGAAAAACTTAAAAACAAACAAATGAAAAAAAGACCAAACAACAAAAAGCCCAAACAAACAAGGAAATTGCTGCCCCAAGCCCCCACCTCCCTAAAATAGGAGAATAGGCTTCCAGGTATACAGTTGCCCTAATCTCCTTTTTGACCAAAACTGCCAGAATATGGAAAGACATTAACTGCAGAATATGCAAATCTAAACTTAAGCAAAAGATGACAGCTACTGTATCCAAATTTTTCTAGAAATTAAAAGAAGCATTATTTTTTTCTGTAAAGACAAGAGCAATTCATCCTAGCTAACAGCAATTAAAAAAAAAAAACAACCACAAAACAAACAAAGAAACCCAACCAGCTCTGTCCTCTGTCTCATCAGGCAGCAGTGTCCCACTTGAGGGACTCCCTCTGCGCTCATCGCCTTCGATACATCCCCCACATCATGGGAAAACCTCCTGAACCTACAGAAAGCAGCTGCAGCTTCCTCTGGGTACCAAAGTGGCCCGGCCGCGCTGCTGTAACCTTATAGAGCAGTGGCTTCTGCAGAAGTCCTCCTAGAAAGCGTCCCAGGAGAAAACAGGCAGCAGCCCCTTAGGCAGTTTGTCTGTTTATCTGGAAATGAATAGCCATGTCCGTGGTCTTCCTTCCCTTTTTTCAAATCCCAGCCCCACATTGTGGTTTCTACACATTCCCCTGTTCCTTCCCCGCGTGTATTTTTTTGCCAGGCTTTTAAAATTGTAGCTGGGACTCCTCTGGCTGATGCATCTGCAATGATCCAGGAAAGCAATTTGAATGACAAAAAGCCAAGCTACATAAACACTTCATGGTTTTTGATTAGCTAATTGTTAAATTAGGGTGAATATGCTTACAGTGCAAAATTAAAACAATGAAACAAGCTGTGCTTTCAATCTAATTGATTACCTTGTAACTTAATTTGTACTAAGAAGCTTGATAAATGAGATTAAATATTGCAGAGGAAAACACTGATTGCACACCAAGCATGGGAATGTATTTACATTCTGGCATTTTGTAGTGAGTGCCTGCAAAGAAGAACTGAACTGATTTATATTTTTTTTCTTAATTTCTTCTGGTTTTCAGAGGAAGGTTTTGCTTTGTTACACATTTACAAAATGGTTTAAATTATTCTTTTTTGACTTTATCTTTGTTTAGCCCTGTTGGTTTTTTTTTTTTTTCCCCCCACCTTCTTTATCTGAGCCTCGCTTTTCTCCTTGCTTCCTCCCCTGACTAGCCTGTTTCCTCTTTCTTGCCCTGGCCACTTTTCTCTCCTGAGCCCTCTCGCTTATATCCCGGCTTCCTGTGAGCTTCGAGCATGTGTCTGTCCTCTGTGTCCTACCTGACCTGCAGCAATCCCCAAAGGAGGGCACAGTCCAAGTCTTCAAGCGCAGATCCTGCTGTACTTAGCCAAAGCCTGAGGTTCGGAGGCCAAGTGATGTGTTGCCCTTTCCCATAAAGCAGATTTCAACGGTATTTGTTTGCTTTCTCCAGGCGTTTGTTCCTTTCCTGTGTTTTGCTGACCTCATCACTGTGTCAGTATTTATTTGTAAAAATCATGCATGGGGAGCGCACAGAATTGCTTCATTTTTGAGCTCCAGTTTACGGCACGATCTGCGTGGGCACTGTCCTGTGACCTCCATTGCCAAACCCCCTCTTCAAGTTGTGAATTGCCCGGGGTTTATCTCCCTGCTGCTCTGGTTCTCCTCGTTTTTAAATAGAGCTACTGTTTGATTATTCGCTGACATTAACACCAGTTAACGTTTTAAAAGAAAATACAATTTATATCATGCAAAGCGGTAGCTGAACTCTATAGAATGATAGAATTCATTCTGGTTTTAACTAAGTTATTTTTTATATGGGAAATGGTCTGTCTCTTGGGCTGAGTGCTTCATATTATATCTATGGGCTTTTTTTACCTCCCTATCTGTTGGGTACTGTTTTAAGGCTGCTTGTCTTCAATGAAGCTATTGTTGTTTTAATCAAGACAAACACCTGCATTTTCAAGTAGTATAGAGTAGCAGCTCTGCAGTGCATCCAAATGAGCAAGAAATCACAGAATCATAGAATGATATGGGGTTGGAAGGGACCTCTGGAGATCATCTAGTCCAATCCCCCTGCCAAAGCAGGTCCACCTAGAGC
>JAOXJK010000001.1:64836421-64853903 GCA_025774025.1 Xenus cinereus
GGTCCATAAAATCTACAAAGTAACAATTAAGTATGTAGAAATGGGTGCTAAGTTAAATTAGGCGTTGTCTCTTTTCTTAATAGGATCTGTTCAAAAATGAAAAATATTTTGTGAAATTCTCATCAGCTGCATGCTAACAATGTTTAATGAGAAAAAATAGTAAACCTTACTCATTAAAATTAGCAAGACAGGTACAGGAGGATGTAATAATATTGACCCAGGTGTCAAAAGACATTGAACTCCACAGGACATCTCATTGATAACTTCCCCTTTTCCAAAAAATTTTAATAACTTTATTTATATACTGAGGAATGCGTTTTTCACAAAGAGGTGTAAGGTGTAGTTTTGATTTGTTTATATTTTGTTTTTTTAGCAATCATCTTTCATTTGGAAAGATACTAGGTTCATAGCTTATAGTCGTGTAAAGCTTGAAGATTAAATGAGTAGATTTTAAGTATGATCAGGCCTGTACTTTTCCTGCTACATAAGGAGGAAATGAAAAGATTATTCTCAAGATGCATAATATGTATTTAGCTTCTCTGAAGTTTCCTCTTATACTAATAGTACTATTTCTATAGCCAAATCAGAATAGGTCATGCTTCAAATCCACCTGTTCTTCATTGTCATGAAGAATGTATCTTACAGCCTTGGCACTCCATCAATTTAAAATGTTGAACATCTTTTGTTCCTTTACTTTCTAGATTATGTTTTGATTAAGCTTTATGAGTCTGTCTAGCATCTTTTTCTCATTTTTTTCTCATTTTTTGGGAATGATTTTTTATTGAACCAATTTACCTAGTATGACATAAAACTCAGGATTCTTCAAGTCAGCTCTACCACTTTTTAAAAATATAGCTACAGCAGTTATTATCCTCCAGTTCTTCAGTATAGTGGCTGATTTTAATGAGAAATTCCATGTTATTGAGTTTTAGAATCCCTTAAACTAACTTTCTCATTTAATTTTTTAAGTTAATATCACTGTGAGCATTTAGCATGATCATTTCCATAAAACCTATCTGAAATGACATTGCAGTCACTTCACTTCAATGATTTTGATTGCTTCCAGTACTAACTTTGCTACACAGCATTTTTGGTATACCCATAATGCTGTTGGAGATACAACTGGGTCCCATTTAGGCATAGCAAGGCTAATTTATGTATAGCTTGATGGCTGCAGATATTGAAACATAGGATTAGCGCAAACTAGTGCATGAATAAGAATTCGTATTTCCCCCCAGACTTGGATAGGTTGTGCTGAAAATCCACGTTATGCTTTCACTGTTCTTACTATCAAACTAGTTAAACATGAGTGAGGTTTGCTTGTTGGTACTGAAAGTCACACATTCTGTCAGAGGTGTTGACTTATCATCTTTCTTTATGTACTTTACATCTAGTTATTCCAAGAAACAGTCAGTGACTCAGTGAGAAATATGTAGTATATGATATGTCATTTGAATAACAGATATGCATGTGGCTGGAAACATTGCTAGTGATGATTCCTCTTCAATTTCTCGTTTTCCTGATCTTTCATAAATATCTGCTGTCATATTTGTTGATCTTGAGAAAATAATAAATATAATAGTTAAGAAAAAAAAATATTTTTTAAGACATAAATTTGAGAGAAAGTGAAGGATGGGAAGAAACTGAGAATTTCCCACAAGTTTTTGGCCTGCTCATCATGAGTATATCCTTTACTTAAAATGTGTATAGTGTAGTTGTTTCCAGATAAGTTGTTTGGTTTGGTATGCAAGAATCTGTGTATATGTAATTATAACAAATTACCTTCATAATCTTAAGTATTTATGCAGGTAATGTAGGACTAGCTTGGCTTTTTAATCCGTGTAATTTTAGTAAAGATAATCACCCTATTTCATGGATTCTTGCTTTTATTTTATCATTCTTATATTCTTCCACTACTATAGAGGAACATATAGAATTAAGGACACTTAATTTTTTATTCTGATGTCTTCTAGTTTTCTGGAATGCACTTTTATATTCTCAGGCTTTTTTCTTTCTTTCTTCTCATTTTCAGTATATTTTTAGTCACAGAATCACAGAATAATATGGGGTTGGAAGGGACCTCTGTAGGTCATCTAGTCCAACCCCCATGCCAGATCAGGTCCACCTAGAGCAGGTTGCACAGGAACATGTCCAGGTGGGTTTTGAATGTCTCCAGAGACGGAGACTCCACCACCTCTCTGGGCAGCTTGTTCCAGTGCTCTGCCACCCTCAAAATAAATAAGTTCTTCTGTATGTTTAGATGGAACTTCTTATGTTCAAGTTTGTGCCCATTTCCTCTTGTCCTGTCACTGGGCACCACTGAAAAAAAGACCAACCCCTTCCTCTTGACACCCACTCTTTAAGTATTTATAGGTGTTGATCAGATTCCCCCTCAGTCTTCTCTTCTCCAGACTAAAAAGGCCCAAGTCCCTCAGCCTTTCCTCATAAGAGAGATGCTCCAGGCCCCTAATCATCTTTGTAGTCCTCTGCTGTACCCTCTCCAGCAGTTCCCTGTCCTTCTTATACTGGGGAGCGCAAAACTGGACACAGTGCTTCAGTGCCCCTCACCAGGGCAGAATAGAGGGGGAGGATGACCTCCCTTGACTTGCTGGTCACACTCTTCCGTATGCACCCTAGGATACCATTGGCCTTCTTGGCCACAAGGGCACATTGCTGGCTCTTGGTCATCCTGTTGTCCACCAGGACTCCCACGTCTTTTTCCTCAGATGAGGAATGAGTCAGCAATGAGCCATCCACACCTAACGCTGATGTTATTGAAACTTTGCAAGCAGTAAAAGCTCCCCTTTTATGTATTAAAGTCTGACACAAGCAGTTACTATACATTAGGTAACTTAATATAGCAAAGCACTGACAGGTGGAATGAAAATATTAACCACTTGTGTTCAAATACATTCATTTTCAGGATTAAAGTGTGTCTGACAAGCTGTGTGTATAAACGGTTTCTGAAGTAGGAGCTATGTGCTGTGGGGACTTGGAACCTGATGGGAGAGTCTCTGGAGCACTGATCCTCTGCTCAACTGGTGGAAGGTGGCAAAAGGGCAATTAACTTCTTGCAGTTAATCTATCATTTTAAAATAGCTGTGCAGAATTAAAAGTTCACAAGGAAAAAGGTGTATTGAATCCTTTTATCCTCTATTCTATTTACTCTCCCCTGAACAGCAGGTGTGTTGCGTGGTGTGGCATGTTGCGTGGTGAGGTGTGTTGAGGGGTGTGGCATGTTGAGGCGTGTTGTGTGTAGAGACAGGTTCAGGTGTTGTTGTGTGTTCAGGTGTGTTGCGTGTAGAGGCATGTTGTGTGATGTGTATAGAGACGTGTTGTAGTGTGTTTTGTGTTGATGTGTGTACAGACATGTTGCAAGTAGAGATGTGTTGAGACGTGTCACGGCGTGTTGACGCGTATGGGGGCATATTGAGGCGTGTTGATGAGTGTTGTAGCATCTTGTGTCTTGGGGGTGCGTTGAGGCATTTTATGCCGTGATGAGGCATGTTCTGTGATGAGGCCTGTTGTGGCAAGTTGAGGCTTGTTGAGGTGTATTGCATGTTGAGGCATGTTGCATGTTGAGTTTGGACACTGTTTGGTCAGAACTTCCAGGATGATGCCAGCAAATCGCTACCGCAGTTCCTTGCAGAGGATGGCGGTTGTGGGTACCACCCTTTTAGGTCACTTTTGTTCATATAACATGACGAGACAGCCTGTCAGTGCAAGACCATTCTCTACAAGGCATTTTGCTCATTTTTGTCCACCCGATTAGCAGTTTAAAAGCTTTCCTCTTCAAGCTCAACAGCAGAGATGGACAAGGTCCTTTAGTCTCTGAGCCTTCACCCTCCTTGCTGTGGAGCAGTGCGTGCAGAGCAGATTGCCAGTGCAGAACCCCCTCCCCTGTCAGCCCATCCGTGATCAGGTGGAGCTTGGTTCCCACCTTCCTTTTAGTTTGTTCGGTTTGACGTGTATTTGACTTGGAATTTCTATGTCAAACTGCTCCTGAAGCCAAGGAGATTACCTGTGCTGTCTGCGTGTATTTAGTGTGTGCAGGCTGCACACGTGCTTTCGGGGGATTTGCTGGAGGCATAGTACATCTCTGTGCTAATTTGTGAATACAGAAACGCAGTCAGATAACTCCTTCAATGGAATTACAGAGGGAAAAGGGGGTATTGCCGTGATTCGCAGACCTAAATAGTAGTCTACCTCAGGAGTTGATCTGTATGAGGAGATTTAAGTTCTATCCTATAGACAAGTGCATTTTCTTCCGTCCTTCTTTTGCTCTTTGTTATCACTGTAAATAGATTGTAAATTATGACAGTGATTTTCATGGTGTTGGCAATATTGGTTGTAATCAGTCTGTGAACGAAGTTGTCTTCTGGATGCCTCTCTTGTGTTCTTGTTCTCTAGGAGAAATACTGCAGTATATATCCCAGCCATTAAACCCACGTCTGGTTTGGGCAGACGTAATTTATTCATTTCTCTATGGAGTTTTAAAAAGAGGGACAGAAATTACGCATCACAGGTTAAGTGACATCTTTTCCAAATGTCACCCTTACATTTTCTCCAACCTCTACAAACCTATTCCTATGCTTGTCGGGTCTGATTTGATACTAAGCAATACTGATTTCACTGTCTTCATGTTAAAAGGGCCTTAGTTGGAGGTGTCATCATTGCATTTTTCTGTATGGAACAGAGCAGTTTTCCCTGGTCCCTCCTCTGAGTTATCACTGCTTTTTTGCAGTCCCTGGAGGTGAAGAGCGTTCCTCTTTGGACGTGGGAGTTAGATATGGGCAGACTACTGAAATGAGCCTTTTTCTCCCTTTTCTCTATGGGCAGCTTGTCCCTGGGCTCTCCACATCACAGCACCCGAGCTGTGGCTGCTTCGTCCCCAGACGCTTGGTGCTTGTAGCGATGCCTCTGCCGTGAGGAATAAATGAAATATGCCAGTAGTTCGTGTCCACGTCTCTACAGGCAAAAAATAAAGGGGAGGAAAAGCCTTTTTTGGGTCAAGAAGTATTCAGGGAGCATCTAGGCTGGGTGGCAGCACTGTGTGTCCTCCCAGGTGCCAGGGCTCGTCCTTCCAAGGCAGGGACCAGCCAGGAGGGCATTGTGTCCTCTGGGATCTGCTTCACAAGGACACGAGGAAGGGTGGTTTAGCTAAAAAGCCCACTGGTAAGGGCTGGAAAGAAGCAGGCGTGTGCCTGTGTGAGTACAGCTTTCCTCACTGCTTCGGCAGCGCCAGGGCTGAGGTGTGAACAAGGCAGCAGCTGATGGCAGGGCCAGGAGAGGCAACCAGTTGCCAACCCAAGGGGAGGTGGTGTGGCCACTGGGGAGGGCTTTTACCCCCTCTTGGAATTGCTTCGTGTGACCAAAGGGAGAGGAGGAGTAATTTGAAATGTGATCTCTGCTGTTGGGGGGTGGTGGTATTGCAATACTGATGCGTTATTTTGGGAAAAGTCTGTGTGGCCCAGTAAAGAAAAAGCTTTAAAAGATTTATCTGCCTAATCCTGCTTATCTGCTGTTAGATCTTCACAAAATCTCCCGGAGAGATTCAGAGCAGCATCCGAAAGCACAGACCTCCCCAGCAGCTCCTCTTCCCTGGCTTAGGGGCTGGGAAAGAGGGAGCGTGGCAGCTCCCTGCATTTGTAATTCCTCCAGCTGATGAGCAGCAGTCTTTTTTCATAAGCAGCCAATGATCTTTACGTTTGCACGCTGAAAATGTTCAAATAGTTCTGATTAATAATCTGGAGAATGATCCGTGGCTTTTCCCAGATGGAGTACAGGGCTGGAATTAACTGAAAATGGTTTAATGATGGTGTATTACTGGTAATTATTCTGTGGCTTTCATTCTGCTTTCACCTTCAGTGAAACGTGTTCCCTCAAAGGACACTCATAGGAATGCTTAAATCCTCTAGTAACTGCAGAAACGCAGGTGGAGAGGATTCAAAGCTTTGTCTAGAATTCAGAAAATAGCATACAAATTGGAGCAGAAAAATATGATAAGGATGATAATTGATCTATAACTTACATTTCTAATATATTATTGGCATTCTATCGTGTGGAATGTCAGCATGGTACTAACTTGCAACATATAGAAGGCCTCCAGAGCCAGGTAACTAAAGTCACTTTTGCATCTGCTGTTCTCTGTTCGAGGGGGTGTTTTTTCTGCTGCCTTTCTACTTGTTGAGATTATTAAAATGTAGAGTTTTATTTCCCCCTCTCAGTCATCTCATGAGGCGTTGGATGTTGCTTCTGAAAAAAGAAAGTGGTGACTTATTAAACTCATGGGCTGTATATTTTTAAGACTTCTGAGGAGGTGCAAAGACACTTATGTCAGTAATGCATTCCTCTGAGAAGGTAACGACATTTGCTGTGCAGACACCTATTGGGCTGTTTTGTTTAGTTACTAGAGACTTGAGGCTACATTGCTTTAAAAATAAATTTCTTGTGATACGGGATGGCAAGGTGCTGAACCATAGCTTGCATGCAGACCCAGATGTTTATTTCTTCCTTCGTACTTGTTTTCTTGACATTTTTTGAGAGGTAGGAAGGGACTCCAATTTGACCATAAAAACATGGTCAACCTTTTTTACCTGTGTGGTTAGCCACAATTTGGTCTTTGGTTCCCTCACTGGAGGAATTGGTGAAAATAGGTACACGTACGCAAAGTCTTCCTGTCTGGAAACAGAAGGTTTTGGTTACCAGGGGTCACATCCCTGCACTTCTCTTGTGTCAGGTTCCCCTCCCTGTACATCCCAGATGGCTTGTCGGACGTGTCAGGACCCGAGTCCAGCACTCAGCAAGGGTTTCCCCCTTCAGGCATGCCTCTGCCTACGTGTCACCAGCTGAAACTCCCTGCCCAAACAGCTCAGATCCCAGATCCTATTAGGGTGCTCCTGTTTGGGGTACACAGAAATAGATGAGTTTGGGATCCGGAGACTGCTGTCCTCACCAATACCACCTGAGTGGAAGGACTCGCCAAGCACACACTTTGGTCTTTGATGTGGGCATCTCTAGGTTTCCCCCTGGGTAGGTCTATCAAAGGCAGAGAACCACAGGACCTCTGTCCTGCCTGCCTACAGCTCCTGTAGGAAAAGCCATCTCACAGCAGTCATTCTGGTGTGGTGCCTGGCATGGACACGTCAGTCTGGAGTAGAGGGGCCAGGATGGAGACAGGTTTTAGAGGCTCCCTTTGACTCAAGTGCTGAGTTCAGGGAGAGTGGGCTCTTGTTTTCTTGGTGGATTTTTTTTTTCCTTTTTTTTTTTTTTTCCTTACAGATTTAGGTTATCCCATCAAATTCTGCCAGGCTGTTTCCTCCCATAGATAGAGCCTTATTCATACATCCCACCAGGCAGCAGAGCTGGAGCACTGCCCTGGGCAGGGTTTGTGTTCTGCTTCTCCTTGGTTTTGCTCTTTAACTTCTGAGTGCAGGAGAGAGACAGAACAGGTAACTTCATCAAGTGACTGAAAGGCTATAAAATTAAAGGCTTTTTTTTCAGTGTATTTGAAAGATATTTTTAATTTTAATAAACACAACCACAGTAATTAAGTAATATCATTCTGAAGATGTAGCCTTCATGTGCATTAAGATGCTTATTTCTAATGCTTGATGGGTTGCTCTATACAGTGTTATTTCAGCTTTTTTTTAGAAATAATTTATTAACTTATTTATTCTCTGCACCAGTTCAGCAGTTTGGTTTTCAAGGCTTTGACAGAAGGCTATGGTATTATTAGAAACCTTACAATCAGACTAGAAATTCCTCAGGACAGAGCTATCTTGTTCTGTGTTTTGTTATAGTGTCTGGACTAACGGAGCTTGGACACTTGGGAGTTTTAGGTTGGGAGCTTTAAGGTTGCTCGGTTTCAAACCTGGTTACCAAACTGCTGCTTTCAGACAACAGCTTCAGATGAGGAAAAGAATCAACTGGACATAAATCAGCATGTAGCAAAGAATGTGGGCTTTCTGTGGTATTTAGGAACCCAATGCAAAAAGAAAGATATGGTGAAGATAGCAACATGATTAATTCCAGGAAGTCAATATTGTTTATAACCTTTAGACATAGGTCCACACAATATCACAGTAGTAGTTATTGCAATGACAAGGTTCTCTGAAATAATTCCTGGAAGTACCACAGGAAGTGGAGAAAGGAGAAGTACCACCTCTCACAAAGGAGGAAACTTTTAGAAGTTGTTACTTAAAATACATCATTGTATTTTGTTTGTTCATACAGACACCATTTTTACCAAACTTCAGCAAATGCAGTAAAACCAGTGTTGTTGGGTAACCAAGTAAAAGGATTTTCCTGGTGGTGGCATCAGCGATCTGCAATTTGGGTGACACAGAAGGTCTCACTGGAGACCCTGGCCAGGCAGTGGGGCTTTCATCCCTTGGGTGCGTGCTGACCCACCAGGCAGTTTCCCAGGGGGAGATCGGGCACCAGCAACACCCAACTTTGTGCTTTTGCTTCTCCCGCTGCTGTCAGATGTCCCAACCTGTCGGATGTCCTCTGGCTCCCAACCCTCCCAATATTTTCCACTCACGCGTATCTTCCCTCTCTTTGACTTTCCAGCCGCTGGGCCAGTCGCAGCACCACCACGCAGCGGAGGAAGGACCGCCTGCGGCAGCACTCGGAGCACATCGGGCTGGACAACGATTTGAGGGAGGTAGGTGGCATCACCTGTGGGGGCCACGAGCTGGTGATCCAGGAGATGCAATTCAGAGAAATGATGTGTTGCTACTCCAGGCAGTTTTGTTGCTACCGCAGGGTTTTTTGACGTCTCTGCAGCCATTTCGTTTAGATACTGCTTGTCGCGGATGCCTGTGTATGTTGTACAACTTCTCGCAAGAGAAATGAAATGCTTTTATTATTTTGGAATAAGATAAGCCCTTTGTCATCAGGCGTGTGTAACTGCGTGTGGAGAGCAGAGCCCTGGTGCCTGCCTGGGTGCAGCTGCTGAGCTCTGGCCAGGATGAAGGTCTCTGCAGAAGCCAAGTCCTTGAATAAATGTCAGCACTGCAGAGACAAATGCAACAGGACTTTTTCCTTTTTTTAAAGGACTTTTTTTTCTCTCTCTCTTACATAGATTCCTGACATGACTAAGCCTATTTGAAAGGTTAACACTTTGGGGCCTTTTTATGCCTAAAGTTGGAAACTCCCATGCATCTTGTAAATGTCAGTCACAGGCAGGCATTTCTTTCCCTTCTTTTCAGTTTCATGTCCTTCATTAAATATATTCTGCCATATTTTTCCACTGATGTCCATGTGCTTCTTTTGTTTGTCACTAGCAAAAATAGAACATTCATGCTGTTTAGTGGTAAATATTGCTGAATAATGTCAGCCAGCACTGGGATTTGCACTCCAAAAGAACCTGAAAGGATGAGCGGCCTCTTGAACCACAGCTTCAAACGATGTTTCATGGAAATACAGCAAAACAGCACTCGTTCATATTGGTTGCTATTTTTGCTAACACGGCTTTGCAACTATATTTTAAACGTTGCCTTGTGTGTATATCTCAGCAGAGCCTTTTCAATGTATTTGTCATGTATTTATTTTTTTTTTTTTTTTTTTTTTTTTTTTGGCTGTGGATCATATGCATGCTTCTTTTGCTTTGTCTTTTCTTTCTTTCTGGCTATTCTGCCATTGGGGCATCTGCCTCCTCTTAGCCATCGGAGGAGCTTTTGCTTCGTCAGAACTCAATGGCCTTCTGGGAGTGGGATCAGGGACCACCCCCTCCTGCACGGCCTCCTAAAAAATCCTTCTCTGAATGCTGCCTGGTATGTTTTAGTTTTTTTCTTGTTGAAAGCTGCTTTTGAGGTGGTGTTAGCCTGAGGAACCGCTGCCTTCACTGCGTCTCAAACCTCTCCCTGTCTCGTAGGCTATGAGCACATCCCTGTAGCGCTTGGAAGTGTGGTTATAATCGGAAAAGTAGCTGGAAATCTGCTCTACGCTTCCACACCAGCTCCCTGGCAAACATAGCGGCTCTAGGGCCAAAAGACAAGAATTTTGTTTTCTTTTCCTTTTTTCTCATGTTGCTCGCCATGGGTGTCGAATCCAAAAACCACTGCTTTTTTGACTGCTGGATCGTCACATCCCAGTGTGGAAGAGAGTGCTGGTGTGTGGATGCTGATGAACAGGCCGAGGGCAATCTAATTGGATCTTACATCCCACCCTTATTCTTCTCTTGAACTTACAAGAGTTAATATGTTTTTATTTCAGTGTAATAACAAGACATACAATGAATAAAGTAAGGTTATCCATGTTTTTTACTCTTCAGACTATAACCGCACTTTGCATTTTATTTATCCCTTTACATTTAAAAGGAAATATTAGATTTCCTAATTTATATATTTCCTGTATTACTTTTTCACTGTTTTCGTTGCTAATTTTTGCACTGAGTTAGATGGAAGTCACTTGTGAGATTGCTTGCTGAACAACACGCTTTCATCATCTGTGATTTTTTTTATTTTTTATTCCCACATGCAGTTTTTCAACTATTTTTAAGTCCTTACAGTATTGGTGAAAGTGTAGTTACCTAGCTGAGCACTTCTATTGAACACAACTTTCCACGGCAGAACCCAACGTTCTTGTCTTGTCTATGGGACTGATGTTAAGTGGTTCATGTCTGAATTTTGTGCTGAAAAAATCCAAATGCGTCAGAAAAACTTTACTCCCCCATTACAAAAAAAAAAAAAAAAAAGGCAAGCAATTTCCATTAACTTCAATGTGTTTGGATTTTGCTTCGGCCAAATAAATTATTTTCTCCCCAGATAGAAAGCTCTGAGAATGCAACAGCTACAGTGTCCTCTTAGTTCCCCAGAAAACCCAGCCACCAGCAGCACTAGGTCACTGTGGTCTGCTCCTCTTGGGGGAAGAGCAGTCGTTGTCCCATACCGTCCCCCCCAAAGAGGCAGCATTAGTGGGCTAAAGACATGCTATGGAAATGGAACATTCCCACACCAGGCTATGAGCGCTGTGTTTCCAGACTGTTTTTATTTGGCAACATTCTATCATTTTACTCTATAACAAAAACTTTATGAATAATGCTTGGGCAGCTTTTTGATAGGCTTCACATTTGCACACCTAAATATGGCCAAATTCTTAGCTTTGCTCAGCATGTAGCCCTCTCACTGATGTCAGGGGCAGATGACACTTTATTGATTGGTTTGGGGTTTGGGATCCTAAATGTCAGTTTCATTTAAAATGAGCTTCACTTGTAATTAAGAAGTTAAATGAGAACAAAATCAAGTCTGAATTTTTTTCCCGACATAAACTGTCTAGATGAAAAGTAATGGATTAAAACTTCCTCCTTCACTAGGTGTATTTCTTTTTCTTGTGATTTCTTTGTAAAGGATTTTTTCCATTCATGTACAGCCTGCAACAAATTGGACAAATGGCTTTAAGGGTTTTTAATTATTTTTAAGTGAAAATCAAGTAACAATGGAAGGAAACTTGATATTTTGATTTTATTGCTGAATGAAGGTATCACACTTTAATGCACTTGGTGTGACTAACTTTGTGCTAGTGTCTAACAGCACAGTTCACTAGCTAATATGACTGTTTCAGTTCCACACAGGAAAATATCTTGTTTTTTCTACTGTCAAAAGGGACCATTCCACTTCTCCAGCCCAAAACCTATGCATCGGACAAATCATGATGTTGTTCCTAGATTAACACTAGCTCATTCCTTTTCACCAGCATTTGCTTGCCTAGGATTAGGTTGAGGAGAATCCCTCTGACTTGTAATATCTAAAATTATTCTGTTTATTTTTAGAAGTACATGCAGGAGGCGAGGAGTTTAGGAAAAAATTTAAGGCAGCCCAAACTCTCAGACCTCTCTCCAGCTGTGATTGCGCAGACCAACTGTAAATTTGTGGAAGGGTTACTGAAGGAATGTCGCATGAAGGTAGGTCCTACCTCTTCCCACTGCCTGCTCTCCCCTTGCTTGCACTGAACCTAAACAGCATCTGCAGATGGTGTCCTCAGATTCCTTCACAGCTGGAATGCCGTTGGTCCCTTGGTGTACCAGGCTGTTGCGTGGTGGATGTCTCTTTAGCGTTACATTTTTCAACTACTAGGAAAGAAAGGAACGTATTACCCCTCTTCTGTTTATGCAGTCAAAGTTGGTGAAACGAGTGAAAATGACAGGAAGGAGAATTAGCATGATCAGACATCTGAGGGAGGACTTCCTTTAATTGTTCGTATGTAAATGTAGGCTGGAGACCCTCAGTCAAAAAAGGAAGCGTTCAGCGCATGCGACTGTTGTGCGCATTGCTCATGCACAGCAAATGAAGTGTAGCAGTTTCTAATATTAAAGAAGCCTTTAGAACCATAGCAATGTAATTTCTTTGTGTCTTTGTGTCAGTTGCAGCTGGTGGTGTACTGTATTACCTGAGTTTTAAACTTTAATAGCTGTAGCAAGAAGAAAAACAGATACCGAGTAAGACTGAAAATGTATCTAGCTCTGTACTCTGTTTTTGATACTGGTCGGTAATAGATCAACAGTAGGAATAGGACAGTAGATAAAGGGTATGGAAATAAGACAGCATGGAGCAATCATAGAAACTTTGGGTTTTATTATTCTTTTTAATTCGCGGTCTCTGTAAAGAGATTTGAAGTTTCTCTGGTCAGGCCATTAGTGAGGGTCTCTAGATTAAGCATGTTTAACTCAGCTATAAGTTCTGTCCCTTGTTGGATAACATTCTTAGTAACCTTTGGGGATTTTTTTATTATTTTTTTTTTAAAGACTAAACGCATGTTGGTAGAGAAGATGGGTCACGAAGCAGTCGAACTGGGACATGGAGAAGCCAACATAACAGGTCTGGAGGAAAACACATTGATTGCTAGTCTCTGTGATCTGCTGGAAAGAATCTGGAGCCATGGTCTGCAGGTCAAGCAGGTTGGTAACTGGAAACTCGGGACTTTGAATGTACAGCACTCTAGGAAATACTGAATGCCATCTCTACCTTTTAAGTGGCTACTCAGTGGTGTCATTCCAACGTTAACTGGGGAGGTATCTTTGAGATCAGAGTCCCTGGATCATATCCTGTGAGGTCTTAGGGTTTTTCTATGGGATTTGCTTCCTTGTTTGTTGGGGTTTTTTTGAGAGGAATCCCTGGAAATTGCAATGATGTTTCAAATAGGTGCTTGGTTTCCTCTCTTTCGACCTCAAAAGGGAAACCCAGGGAGAGGCCAAAGAAATAAGGCGGGTGGTGTGACTGCTAGACCAGTGTGATGATCCTCTCCTCTTCCTGAGGTCTCATGGCCCAAGAGAGGATTGATTCTCACTACCAAACATTTGGCCCTTATTTTGCCATGTTCACTGGCCTCTTTTCTGTTGCTGGATTTATTTAAAGCTACGTACTGCGTATTCAATTTTCAGGGGAAATCTGCTTTGTGGTCCCATTTACTTCAGTACCAGGAGAGAGAAGAGAAGCAAGAGCACAGTGCAGAGTCCCCAGGTGAGTACTTGGCAATTGGCTCCATGAAGGTTCCACCACAGGGATGGACCTGGGAGGACCAGTGCAGCCACACAAAACCCATGCAGGATTTTTGGTGTATTTGCTTGCTAATATCACATTTACATTTTGAGGCCTTTCATAATCATTATGAAGATGCCTTGACGTCTGGAAAAAATAGATGGACATTGTTAGAGACAAATGAACGTACTTGTTATCCCTGTCTGGAAAATCACTCAATGGCTGTTCTCTACCTTCATTCCCTTTTAACCAGCATTGAGTGAGATGTGAGAAGCAGTGCTTCTGCAAGAGGTGATCTCTGAAGGAGCTGCAAGTGTGGAGCTGTGACTAAGACAGTTGACACTTTTCTTTCAGTGAGCATAATTTGTCTCCCAAATTCCAATGTGGGATAACTCCATGTTCGATAAATCATGATACTGCTGGATGGGCCAGTTCAGAAGTTGTGTGATCTCTATAATCTCTATCTCAGTTTGTGCCCTTTGCAATCATTAAATTACTTCTGTGTTGTGAGAGAGGTTGATTTTCTGATGACCTTGAGATCTTCCTTCCCGCAAGCTGCTGCTGAGACCCGCTAAAGTCTCTGAACTTTAGTGGGTCATCTTCCAAGGACTCTCCAATCCTCCGAATCCTGCAGATGGGAACTTGTATGATCAGTCCTCAAAGACACATCTATGGATGAACTAGTCTTGCTCATGAAAAGACTTTGTAATAAGCTTCAATGAGTAATGCAGTAAGCAATCTGGCTGGCAGGCACAAATTCCTGAGAGCACAATGTGTCACCACAAAGCAGTTTGATCAGAGCAGTGGCGTACAGAAATGTGTGGCGTTCTTAGCATCAAATATGCTACTGTAACTTAATTTTGTCTTTTCTTTCTCAGTTGTGAGCTTTTCATAAAAACATATTGCTAATAAAACTCATCACCGTACAGATTTATGTTAATGTATTTCACATACAAAAAAGGAAGCTGTTAGATGTCTGAGTTCAGTGCTGGATTAAGGAAGGAATAGGTCATTTATTAAGCATTTTTCATTCTGTCTGCTGCTACATTTCTAGGATAGAGTTAATGGCACTGCACAGAAACATTGCAGTTACCAGCCACTTAAGATTGTTTTCAGCCGTATATAAAACAAATGCATTGCAGACCATACTGTAATTTTATATTAACTTCATCTATTTTTTTCATTGTAGTTGCAGTTGGAACAGAAAGACGGAAGTCTGATACAGGAATTACTCTGCCTACTTTGAGGGTTTCCTTGATACAAGATATGAGGTACAGTTTCCTAAAGCATTAATTATGGTTTTAATTGTGTAGCATAAGCTAAAGATTCTCAATGGCTTTGAGTTTACAAAGACAATGAAAAAACACACAAGTTTTTCTGGGTTATTTGTTTTCTTAGGGGGGTTCTTCTAGCAATAAAGCCAACTTCTAGAAATAATAGAGGATATGTTGAATTCCTCGGTACTTGGAATTTTGTTTGTACAAAAAAAAACCCAAAACCAACAAACAACCCCACCAAAAAAAACCCAAAAAATGACTGGTACTCTTTTTGTATGTTTTAATGTACTGACCAAGCAAGGACAATTGATAGACAAAGCAAAGGGACATAAAAACCTGCTTGCAATGCCTGAGCAATATTCTTTCTTTTCAGTTAGCGCATTTTATGTCGAATAGTAATAAATGTAGAAATTTAGAAACGTAATGAAACTTAGTATTTGGGTGAGTTTAAAGTTGGGATGTGAAGTAAGGGCAGGTGCTCTGTGGGAGACCACAGCCTGGCTCTGGAGAGCTTTTTAAGCAGCCTTGGCCGGGAAGCAGAAGGATTAGAGAGTAAGGAGAGGTGGATGATGATGTGCTGATGTGACAGCACCAGGCAGTTATTCTTCAGGGCATCTCCTTGATCAAGCCACTGCCAGGTCAGGTCATTCTTTTTGACACTTCGCTTGCCATGGCTAAACATCATGGCGGGGTAAAAGTGCTATGAAAAGAGGGGAGGAGTAATGTAGTCGTGCTCATCTGTAGAGAGCAGATAGCAATTGCTAGCAACTTATTGTGTGAGACAACATGAGTATTGTTTCTTGTAATATCATATCTTTCTTCCACATAAAAATATGGCAAAAAATCGCACGGTAAAAATAAGATTAATTGTAGTTAGTTCACAAAAACATGATTGCAATGATGTGATTTTTACCATGTGTGTTATTACAGATATTTTTTTCAATGTCACACAGATTAGTCAGACTTTTCTGAAAGAAAATTACTGTACTTCCCACCTGCAGTGTGTAACCTTTTTGTTTGATGCTATTGTAGTTTGAGTCTTGTGCTCTGATTTTGAAGAATATGACATCCCACACGAGGCTGAAACAACAGGCGAAAGAGGGAGGGAGAACGTATACAGTGCGATTAGGAGTACAACCCCGAGAGGTCATTTTGAACACGTGTCTGTCATTTTGGCATCCCTCTCATGGGACGTGGCAGCTATTTACTTGATTCAGGCCTGTGAGGCTGATGGGCATGTGGAGGGTCAGCCTGAGGGAAGGATGAAGGAGGATCTGGAGCGGAAACTGGCGTGCTGGGAGGGGATTGCTGACAGAGGCGGCCGGGTGCGCTCGCCAGGCCTTTCGTCTTCTGTGTACTTCCACTTGAGTAACAAAAGCCCAGCACGGATCTGAGCTCTCTTGCTTGAATCAAAAGAGTGATTCTGCTGATTTTTCAGAGGGAAAACGGCAGAAGCGGAACGCTACCTTTTGTAGTATCTTGGGTATTCGTGATTGTCCGCAGACATGCCTGGTCGTAGAAAATGCTGGGCAGATGGTGGGTTGAATTTTTCATCCCTAATCTCGTGGCATGCTTTCTCCTGCTTGGAAGGAATGCTGCTTAATATTTGTTTGCACACACAGATTTATGCTGAAGTTAGAAGGATGGGTAATTGTTAAATTGTCGGGGTTGTGATGCTAACTGAAGTAATGGCTAGAGGATTAAGCATTGCCTTAAGCACAGCTTGTTTTTGATGGCTCATGCAAGGTTATGTAAACAACTTAAAAAGCAGGGCTGAATCACAGTCATGCTCTGAACGTGCAATGAGCCTGTGCTACAGGTAACATGGTGTGTCCTCTGCCTCCTGCACAAAGCCAGGCATCTTAGATGTGGTAAGGAAGATGCTCAACATGTTTATTTTGGTTCTCTGCACGGAGAGTCTCTGCACAAGTGTGTTTGGGGTATGCCTTTCAGCCTTTTTCCCGGGTGAGGATCTGCAGCATCTCTTCCAGCTCCCTAGCAGATTCCTGCTGCAGCCTGTCTCCTGCGTGGCCTCTCCCCTCAGGCACATCGCTGTGCGTCCAGCCGGACCAGCCAGCACCGAGGCAACTCCCCGAAACCTTTGGTCCAGCTGGGTTCAAGTTTTGGGTCCTTCCCCTTCGGGCAAGCTCTTCTTTGCTACCAGCGCTTGCTTTCATGCCCGTGTCATGCCTCCTCTCCCGCAGGGAGCTTGCAGGGGAGGGTGCGAGCCCCTGGTCCCACAGCAGCGATGCTTCACCTGCTGCAGTCAAAAGCAGGGTTAGCAAAGACCTGCCACCGACACGGGACGAGCTGGTACGGCTCGTTTCTGACTGTGCTGGGATCAGGAGCAGTCACCATCCTCGGGGGCATGGTGATACTGAGCAGCTGTAACCTCTTCTGTCAGCAGAGCTATTTGCAGAGGATGTGTCTCGTCATACCCCAGGCTTACATTTGACAGGGAAAATGGATTTTTCTTTATTACTGATGGGATTAAAAGCAAGTTCCAAACTAGGGAGTTGCACTGAAATTGCCTTTCAGTGCCCTGACAAGAAGAGTTTGCTGTGTGGTGGTGAGCATACAGTGCTTACACTTAGGTCACCAATAAAAATAGAGCTGTTCTGACTCTCACAACAGAGAATGAAATAAATTTGGGCTCCTGAATGCTCTATTCTGTTACACTCGGCTTTTGCTGACAACAAGACTGATTACTCAATCATTTTAATA
>JAOXJK010000001.1:64859606-64881118 GCA_025774025.1 Xenus cinereus
CTGCTTTGGCAGGGGAGTTGGACTAGATGATCTCTAGAGGTCCCTTCCAACTCTGACAATTCCGTGATTCCATGATTTTCAAGGGAGAGGCATGGTTTATTCCAGAAACTGTGTTTGCTCTGACGGAGGAGGAAAAAAAAGAAAAAAAAAAAAATCAAGACTAACTTATTTTTCTCTCCTCTGTCCTTAGTGATCCCTTATAGGTCTGTGATAATTCCCATCAAAAAACTAAGCAATGCAATAACCACATCAAACCCATGGATTTGTGTGTCGGGAGAACTGGGAGATACAGGCGTAATGCAGATTCCTAAAAACCACCTAGAGATGACGTTTGAGGTGAGTACATGCTCTTTACATTTTACTTTTCCGTTTGAAACATGCTTCCAAATAAACACTGATTTGGTGAAGACTTATTGCCTTACAATCACAGCGTTTCAGGTTCTGTCAGGTTTTCAAGGTTACTGTATATTCAAATATATACAGGAAAATAACACTGCACTAGATGAAAGTTTCCTTTTTGAGTGTTCCTTGTGAGCACATACCACTTTTAATCCCAGGCTTCACTGCTGTCCCTGTCCCAGCCCAGAGATCCTCTTCTCACCTAACCAATCCTTTCCACGTCTCCTTGCCTAATTTTCCGTTTCAGGGTTCATTTCTGACTCCTCATTTCCCTTCCAAGTTTCTTTTCCCTTCTTTCAGTCTGTCTTCCCACTTACCACCACCTTTTCTCTTTGCTTTTGGCTACTCAGCGTTCCCTTCTGCTTTCCCACCCATCAGTTACAGGTTGGCTTGGTGCCACCCCAAAGCAGCTGGGAGCAGGAATGGCAGGGAAAGCCCCGTCAGGCTCCTGTAGCTCCAGGCTGTACAGTATCCAGTAAGGAGTGATTTCCTAGGAAAATTTGCTACTAAAATTGAAGTTGCATCCATTGAGCAGATACAGACTGATCTTCAACAATAACAGTAAAAAAAAAAAAAATAAAAAAACAACCCAAAAAACAATAACCAAACCTCTTGCCAAATAAAGGTAGATTTTGACAGCGATAGAGAGGGTATTTTCATGATACAATGGCTGCCTCTCATTCAGATGCTAGTATTTTGTAGAAAAGATCTGCAGGTTTCTAACAAGCAAAGTAACGTATTTAGGCATTTCTAAGGACCGTGCTAACACTGTTCTGGAATGCTGCTTTGGCTGAAGCTTTCCTAAAATATCAACTTGGGTAGCCACCCACTATGGAAAACATCAGCCCAAGCTGCTTGTTTGGCAGTATTAGAAGCAGGGAAAACCAAGGGAAGTGTTTAGGTGACGTTAATAGATGTTGCTGCCAGCCCCACCTACAATTACATACTGCACTGGAATTCACAGTCCCTTGTTTTCTTTGTGATGTTGAGAGTCTCATGATAGTGATTTTCATCTTGCCCAACAATAAGCAAATGGATTTTTGAAAATAATAAAGGATCTAGGGAGTGCTTCGTGGTGTAGAGTGAGTCAGCTGCAGGTCAGTATGCTCAAAATGCATTTTTGAAAAGCTGTTTGTACTGAAGATCTGTTTCTTCTTTGCCCAGGGAAGTGGTTGAGGCACCATCCCTGGAGGTATTTAAAAGACAGGTAGACATAGTGCTTAGTGACATGGTGTAGTGATGGTTTTTATCAGTTAGGTTGGTGGTTGGACTAGATGATCTTAAAGGTCCCTTCCAACCTAGACAATTAGATCATTCTACAAAAGCACACCTTTTTATCACCTCAGAAATTTGTAATTAATACTTCTCAGAAACATTCTGAGTGCTCGCAACAAAAAATGTAATCTCTTCACAAACTTTTAATAGTTGTATTTCAAGTTATTTCTTTTCTTCTGTCTTAAAAGAATTATTCTGCTTTTCAAAATGCTCTGCATGTGTAGGTGAAAATACTTACTGTATAAATCAAAGGAAACTGAATAAAAACATACATTTGAGACCATATGTGTGCATGTGGTGGGGGTGTGTGTTGTCTGTTGTTGTTTTAAAATTAAGTAAAAACTGTTATTCATTTCAGTGCCAGAATTTAGGGAAGCTGACGACCGTTCAGATTGGTCATGACAACTCAGGGCTGCTAGCCAAGTGGCTGGTTGATTGTGTCATGGTCAGAAATGAAATAACAGGACACACGTACAAGTAAGCAACAAGTTTTAATTTTCTTTGTCTGAATTTCTTGCTTATTAAATGTAGAGGAAGTAAGAAGGCATCTGTCTTCTCCTCGGCTGATGGAGCACTGTGGGCTGATTTGGGTATTTGACAGGGTTGGGTTGGTCTCCCCCACCCCCGGTTCTCTCATTTCAGAAGCCTTAGTTGAAGTCAGATGATCGGATAAATATTAAATGAAACTTGAAGGTAGGACTTCCTTTGCATCTCTCTGAGACAGGACAGACAGTATGGATACTTTTGAAGTGATTCATATGTTTGTGTCTAATAATTGAATCTCTTGATTTGAAGTAGTGTGGTAAAACTGTGCACAAATGAACTCTTTAAACCCCCAAGAGCTGGAATAATAATTTAGGGCAAGTTTTTGGTTTCATTTTCTTTTAAAAATATTCAGATGCCTAAGTACAATAACAAACATACAGAAACTTAGATTACAGAAAAAATAAAAGGATTTGATAATTTCTTAATCTTCTGTTGAGTACGTACCTCTTGTGTCAAAATGATCTTCTAACTCATTATTGGTTTTACAAAACATCTGGGTAAGCAGACTTAATTATTTTATTTTTTTTATAAATGTGGGCTTGGAAAAATATAATTCTGAGAAGCGAGCTCCAGAGCTCAGGGTTGGCCACAGTGTGGGGTGGAAAGTAGGAGGAAGTGGGGGACAAGCACTGGGGGTATGGACATGTGCATGGATTTCCTTAGGACTGTGGATGAGGTCAAAAAGTACAGGAATAAAGGTGAGGTGAGGTTTGAGTATGAGGAGGCTCACAGCCTCAGTTGGGTGGGAACTCTGTCTGGGGATTTAATTGTTAATCATCACAATATTTGTAAAGGCTAAGCATGAGTTATGGTTGCAAGTGAAAAATAACCCAACAGAAATCAAGATGTGGCCCACAAAATACGCATATAACACTTTCCATTGTCCTGTGCTTTCACGCAAGCTTTGCAAATTTCTCTTTTCCTAAGGATAGAGGTGAACGTAGTTTTCTGGTTGGGTTCTATCAGTTGTGGTACAGGGATGCTGCCTGCTGAATTCTGGATTGTGAGAAGTTTCTGGCTACAGAGTTTTTCCTGCCCACTCACAGAGTTTGTGGGTGCTAGCTGCCCCTCTAACTTTGAGATCAAGCTTGACTTGAGGTCACGCGTGGCTGACCCGTGCTTGTGCTGGCTGTGTGGCAGGTTTCCCTGCGGGCGATGGCTGGGAAAGGGCGTTGACGATGGCAGTTTGGAGCGAATACTCATTGGAGAGCTGGTGTCCTCCACCTCTGACGAAGAGCTGGCGAAGCAGTGCCGTACCCCACCCCAGCAGAAATCTCCTACCACGGCTCGACGGCTGAGCATCACTTCCCTCACAGGGAAGAACACCAGTAAGTCCTTTCCTCTCCCCCCAGAGCCCTAGAGAAGGGGGCAGCAACTGCTGAGAAATAAAGCTTCTGTGACCAGGAGAGCTCCTACTGAAGCAAGGCTTGGTGCAGAGGAACAGCTGCCAGCTGATGAGTTTTTTCCTGCTCTGGTCTGCAGCTTCCTCTGTGACTGTACACGTTGCCTCTTTCAATGTCCCCATTGGACACTTCAGAGATAACAATCTATTTTCTTGGAGCAGGGAGATAGGAGATGAGGGAGGAGGAGGCAGCAGAATTTGCAGTATCTGATGCCGCTCAGCTTCCCGGCTCACTTTGCAGTCAGTGGGAAGACAGTCCTCTCTGAAGGGCAGTTCAGAGCCTGATGTGGATGCTGTGAGCTGCCTTCCAGAGGAGCGCATCTCCAGAGGAACCTTAGGTGACATCAACTTCATGTCTCTAAAATTAGCTTCTGTGAGTAACTGCACCTGGCTACAACAGGGCATGGAACTGTGAGGGCCACGTGAGGCATTCTCTGCTAAAGCATTCAGATTAACGCAGTGTAAATCCTGTTCATAAATGTGTCTGGCTCCTGTAAAATTGGAGGACATGACCGCTGAAATGTCAAGCAAGGAAAGATTAGCCTCCAAGCGTAATGCAGCATTTAAAAACCACCATGGGGACCACTGCAGCTCTTTGCGTGTGTGAGTCCATATTAGCTGGAGGAGTGGGCACCACAGCTACTTGCAGAGCACTGAGGCCCAATAATTCATTTGTCTTGTGAGCTACATGAGGCTCTGTGTCAGACCTGCCAAAAACTGTGGAGGTCATCATGTACTAAAATGATAGTCAATTACTCTATGCCACCAAAATAACAGTTGTAGGACAAGCTAATAGCAACCTACGTATGTATGAAAAATTAGAAAGAACCATGAAAATGATTGAAGTCTGGAAAACACCTGCTTAAAAATAAGTTTTAATAGTTCAGTCTGTTTTAATCAGAAGGTGAATGAGGGACTAGATTATTTTCTGCAGGCACCTGTATAGGAAGATGAGATGGTATCAGGTGAAGGCATAGCACGATTCAGTAACAGAGGCATACAGCTAAACAGATTCAGAGCAGAAACACGGCATACATTTTAACACAGAAGATAACTTACTCTTCAGACCATGAATAAGGAGTATTCTCTGCCTGTGGCCCCTCACACTGGTACAATGACGAGACACATGTGTAAAATAGATACTTGTTTTGGCTCAATAAACCATTGTGGGTTCCAGTCAGGAATTAATGAGTGCTGGGTTTTCTGGCCTCTGTCACGTAGAATTGAGTCAAGTGACTGGGCTACAATCTCTCAGCCCGTGTCTCTTTGTGTGAGGGTTGCTGTAGTCTATGTGATGAGCAAGATGTGATTAACTCAAATAAAATATTTATCAAGCCAGATCCTTGGGTTGTGCATTTTTAAGTAGGACGATTTGTTTGACTATTCCAGGGTTGCTCATCAGTTGCATGTGATTAAGGCTCAGATTTACCCAAGACAAATGATTGCCTGAGCTCTGTTAAGGATATAGAATAATTCCTGCAGTTCAAGCTATTTCATCATGAGAATTTGATGCTGCTTTAAAGTTGGTATCTTCAGCTAGCATGCTCTCCATCATTTCACAGAGCCTAACGCGGGACAGATCCAAGAGGGAATCGGGGAAGCCGTGAACAATATTGTGAAACACTTTCACAAGCCAGAGAAAGAGGTACTTCCTGCTTTTCGTTACTTGCCTGGTATCTACAATGCATGTAAACATTTTTACAAACAGAAATGGAACTGAAGTACCAGTAGAGACTGTTAACCTTTAGACTTGAAGCTTCTGCCATACAAACAAGGCAAGTTGTACTTACAGACTCTCCCTTTCCCACAGAGAGGAAGCCTCACCATTTTGTTGTGTGGGGAAAATGGTCTGGTTGCAGCACTGGAGCAGGTCTTCCACCATGGATTCAAATCGGCTCGCATTTTTCATAAGAATGTCTTCATCTGGGATTTCATAGGTAAGCTGGTGTGTGATTTGGAGGCAGAAGGAGAAGAAAGATTCGGGCAAAACGGCTACTCGCACACAGACCTTGGATTCTTGTGGGCTAGGGTGCCATTCGTTCCTGCCTAGCACCTGCTCCAGGTTGCTTAAAGTCAGTGAGAAACGAGATGGAAGATGAGGAATGCTGAACTCTACATAAGCGATGAGTGTGAATCTGTGCAGAAATTTAAGAGCACTTCAAATTCTAGTCATTGATTCACAGACGAATGTTCAAACAGCTGCTTTTCTCCCCAGAAAGAAGGTAGCCTGGAGGTTGGGGTAGAGCAGCAGGCAACGTTAGGGGGAGAGTTGGGAAAGGGCAGAGAGTGAAAGGTTTAGATTTCTAGTTGATTATGAAAACTCTCCTAATCACTGCACCGGTCTTTTGGTGATGCTTATCTGTAGGTCTATGTTGCAGTAATTTAAGATGTTCTTATTGCCTTAAAATATTCTCACAAGTTGAGATACTTGGCCTGGGGGTAAGCGCTTACTCAGAAAAGGTTAAAAAGTCAAAGCTGATGGTATCACTTCCAGTGAAACCATTGTTAGGTGCGCTGGTGCGGCTCCTTGATGTTTCCTAACTGTATTGGACATCAAGCAGTCTGCTGACCACTGCTATGTAGCAAAGGTGGAGATCACCACCTACTTATGGTCTCCGGTGTGAGGAATCCATATATAAACTGTGCAATAGCTCTCAGCAGGTTGTTTTTTTAATAATTCCCTTGTGTAATTCTGTGTCACAATAAAGTACTTCTGCTCACCGGGTTCTGATTTTCTCCCTACCGTAGAGAAAGCTGTTGCTTATTTTGAAACCAGTGACCATATTGGAGACAATGAGGAGGCCCTTTTGCTTCAGAGATCTTCATGCAAAACCTTCTGTCATTATGTGAATGCCATCAATACGGCTCCAAGGAACATTGGAAAGGATGGCAAATTCCAAATTCTGGTTTGCCTGGGGACAAGGTACTTAACCGCTCTCCGTTATATGTGTCCTCTTGCATTAGACTAGAAGAATATTTTTACACCCTTGTTACTACCTTTAGTTTTCCATTTTAAGACATCTCATACCTATCTATTATCCAGTACCTATTTTAGGCAGCTTTAATAATACATGAAAAATTGGAGCAAAGAAGCAGTAATGATACATGGCTAGTGTCTAAACTGCTAAAAATGTTTTGAGCTCTTTTATAACTGTTAGCTTGACAGTCATATATATGAAATCTGTCTTGAAATTGTATTTTTGACAAAGTGCTGGCTTTTGGAATGCAGAGTTCCTTTGCAAGGGCTGGTGCATTTCTAAATCCTCATTGAATCACTTTGCCTATGAAAATAGGATGTCTGTTATAATTTTGACAGAACTATTCTAGATCAATCTTTCTTTCCTGATAGGCTGCTTTCTGTCTTGCACTTGGGTGGAGGGTGCTTATTTGTGTTCTGGAGGGTGGAAGTTGGTACCATTTTTTGTCTTGTCTGTCCGGTTACATGGAAAACCGGTTGGAAAACAGTCTGTTGTTTTTTCCTGAGTTTTGCTTTCCCTGATCCTGATCTGAAAATGTTGCTGAATTCTTCCAAAGTCAGTTGTCCAGTTCTGCTGGAATCTTTCCATTTTCATTCCTACAGTATGTTCAGTTACCTGTATTTTACCAACAAAATCAAGGCTTATGATCGCACGGGAAACTTCTATGTGCAAACAACATGCATCGCCTGCAAAAAGAGACTGCGCGTTTTGGGTTGTGTTCTTGGAGGAGAATTTCAGTTTGAGATCTGTTGTGTACTGGGTGCTAAAACAGTTCCTTTCATCCCCTTTGCAGGGACCACTTGCTCTCTCAGTGGATCCCGTTGCTGGCAGAGTGCCCACCCATTACGAGGATGTACGAGGAGAACGCTCTCCTACGGGACCGCATGACTGTCAACTCCCTTATCCGAGTCCTACAGACGTTGCAAGATTTCAACATCATCCTAGAAGGATCGCTTATTAAAGGAGTGGATGTTTAGCATGGCTTTGCTGAGAACTTCATTAATTCCTTTCCCGAGCAAGCAAACCACAATTGGAGACCTGTCAGGACTTGAACGCGATGGTAGCGCACCACGGAAAGGCAAAGCTGCCGGTTGAAGCGGGAGCGGGAAGCCCTGTTTGTGCCCGATGGGGACTGTCCTCTAAAGCTGCAGAAAGCCGAGATGCAGTATTGTAGTTTATTTGAAACAGAAATTTAGTATAAAATAGAGTATTTTCATGTGTTAGATGTGTGTAAATATGCTATCTTCTTTAAGAAATTATATTACTCTAAGAAATTTTTCTTAGACTGAATGTTCTTGTTCTGACGATGAGTAGCTTAAGCCCAGGGGAAGGACAGGGGGGAGGGAAGGACGGAGGTGGGAAGGGATGCCGCTACGTGCTTGCAAGGAAGAAGCCAATCAACGTGTAAATACGGCGCAAACTCAGCAGGGCTTTTTTCAGGTATTGCAAATTAATACAGCAAATATCCTTATTGTAGCCATTGTGATTGCCTCACTCTTGGAAATGTTGTAAGCATATGCTGTTTTACCCTGTGGTCTCCCTTCGGTTTTGGGTTGTTTTGGGTTTTTTTGTTTGAAGACTTAACCCTTTCCATGCACGGAAGCTGTGAGTCTTCATTTTTGGATCTGTAAGGTCTTTTCTGTCACTTCTGTTGATCTCCAAAAGGGGAGACAAGTGTTGAAATGCTTAAACACTGGAGAAGGAGTGTCAGCCTCGGAGCCTGGGAGCACAAGACACTTGTTTCAGTGGTGCTGCTGCAGCCTGAGCTTGGGAATGATGGCTTGCTTGACTTGCTTGGTGCGTCCCTTGCCTCTCTAGATGTTCTGATGATTCCCCCTCGCCCTCAACCAGTTTGTGTTGTGGATGACTTTTTTTTTTTTTCCTTCATGTTGAAGAATTTGGTTCATACCAAATTCTTGCTGTACTTGAGAAAAATCATTGCTGTAGAGCCACAAACACCGATGTTGCTGTGCTACTGAACTGTATCAGCTGGGTTTGAAATGCTGACAGGTTACAAGTCTTCCTTTATCCCACAGAATGAGCGTTCCTTGGAAGTACAGGATCTTGGATTACTTTTTTTTTTTTCTTTTGTAATAATCCAACTACGGAAAAAAAAAAAAAGAATTAAGCAAAAGGAGTAAAAAAAAGAATCTCACTTTGGTATTTTGAGGCTCCTCTCCTACACTCTTTCCAGTTAATGTGTTAGTAATACAGTGTGTATATATAGATACAGCTCTTGAAGAGGAACTGGGAGCAACTGAAATCCTGTATGCTAAAAATTTAACAATAGGTTACATTAAAATCATCATGCGGATACCATGTGGCAAATACGGACTGTATTTTCCGTTCTTGTGGATGGGAGTTGGAAGGATCTGAGGGCATAGCTATCTTCATCTGCTTTTAGTTTTTGGAGGTTAAAGTGTTTGTTTTCACTTGTTTATTCCCTATGATCTTGGGCCATTTTGTCAGTGGATTTCTGTGGACGCGTCACTGTCAGCTGTGGCTTGGGGAAGGCCCCTGGCTGGTTCTGTAAGTGTATTGCCCTGCACTGTGCTCTCAGGTGGCATTAGCAGGGACTTGGGAACGGTGGGCTGTAGCAGGTCTGGGTATGGTGCGCACGTGGTGCAGAGAGGGATGAGAGCTAAGGAAAATGGAAGAGGATGAAAATTAGGGTTTGCTTTGTCACCTGCCTTTTATCAAGCTTCTCTACTTTCCTGTGGTCCTTCTGCTGTCCGGTTCTTATACCAGCACTCACTTTACTGTCAAAGTTTCACATCATATTCCCAGCCAGAAGAAAAGTCTTCGTGTGACTTTTGTTTCGTTAGAAGGGAGAGCTTTATGTTATAGAAGGGTTGGTTTTTTTTGTTTCCAAGAAGGAAGTAAAATAACACTGTCAGGGAGCCATTGGCTTTAATGAGGGTTCCAGCTTTTAATAACCATTCTTTCCTTCTGGGCTTGTACTTCCTTAAACTGACTAAACTCACCCCAAATACTGTAGGCAGCGCTGCCGTGTCACTACTGTGGGTGTGAGTAACGTAAAGGCTGTGAATGGTGTCATGAGTTAGTAGCCAGAGCCCACGGCTTTGTGACATCTCTCTTAACGTTTCCAGAAATGTGAAATTCGGGGTGTTAGTGTTTTCTGTGTGGCCAGGCAAGTCTGCTTAAAGTCAGCAGAAGATGCATGACAACCCTTCAGCAGCAATTGAAAAGGCGTCCTAGTACTTAACTCTATCAGTAAATTACACATTTAGCACCAGAAACCATGTGGCAGCATTATTTGGTAATGACTGCTTAGGATGTTTTGATTTCTATTACAACTCAAGCCTTTTATGTCTAATGAGAGCTATACATGATTTTTTTTTTTTCACGCCCAACCCAGTCTAAGTGACTTTCATTTTACTGAAATAATAACCTCTTTAGTCCTTGGATTTCTTCGCAGCGGCATCTGCGTTTGCTGGCTGGGTACTTCTCAAAAGCGTACTGCTGCGTACTTCTCCATACTTCTCCGAAGCCTAGTGATGGCTGAAGCCATCTTAACATCCATCCATGGGTTAGGTGCAAGCAGGATAAAGTAGAAATGTGGGCACCTCTAAAGGTCAAGCAGAGGTGAATAAACCGCACTCAGAGAAAAGGGCAATAACCACATAAAGTCTTTCTTAAGTTAAAATAAGTCAAAACCTGAGAAATATTAAAATTCAAATCAGGGCCTTCCCCCATTTCAAACTACATTAAGGAACCTCTAGCACTTTAATTTTAACCCAACTTCACATCAGCTTTTTCAGCAAGCGTTGACTTGTTTGGGTTTGTCAGGTTTCACATCATATTAATAATACAATAAAAATTATGTATGTCTAAGATTTCCTTGTAGGCAATAAAGCACCCCAAGATATGTTGAAAGGGACACAGCTGAGTGCCTCAGATTCCTAGAAGACTAGTTATTTGACAACCTTGGGAGTATGGTTCTTTGTAGTGAATTTTTACTCTACCGTGTAATTTTTTTTTTTAGTAGAATACTTCTGTTTCTTGGAAACTGTGAGGTTTTTTCTGTAAGGTTTACAGAAATCATTCTACCCACTAGAATGGTGAGAAACCCATCAGGATTCTTGTAAGCTAAGACAGTTTTTACTTCAGTGTTAAAGCACCTTCATTGGTTGAGAAAAGGGAATCTTGGAAAAGACCAAAGCTCTCTGGTATCTGCTTTTTTTTTTTATTTTAAAACAAAAGAATAATCCTATCCAATACCTGTCCGCAGATGTCTGAGTTTGCATAGTCCTGTTCTAGTAACACCCAGCATGGTAACTGGAGGGAGTCAGAGAATCAAATGCCTCACTGTTGTACAAAATGTGTATTTATAATTCTCTGAAAACGAATGAATGAAATTCTACTGTTCAGTGAAAAATCTACTCATGTTTATTCCGAGTTGGTTTGTGTAATTAGATATCATTGTTCAAAAAAATGTCTCTTTAGAATAGCTGTGAGATGGCATATTTGAGAAAATTCCTTCTTTCAATCAAATGAAGGTGCGCATCTTAAGGGGAAATGTTGTATGTTACACTTGAAATGTACAAATGTGCCCTGTATAGCTTAAAATGATCCTTAAATGTCTCCATTAAGTATATTTTGTCTTTACATTATTACTAACTGAATAAGAACTGGATTATTTTCAAGACGACATTAGTAAAAGTATTGTTATATCAAGCACTTTAACATACATATCACAAACTGACATGGGTTTTTCAGGTTTTGAAGTACATTGAAATACAGCTTTTCATGCTATGTCCTTTACAAATAAAACTGTGAGAATAATGGTCGGTGTCGCTTTCTCCTTGCAGAGGAGCCGAGAGATTCGAGTCTCAAGCCGAAGAGCTGGTCTGAATGTTTTGTAAAGGGAACAACTCGAACAAAACCGGTGAGCTGATAGTGACGCCTGGTACTGGGAACTTGCTGGAGCAAAGAGGGGGCGTGAGGGTCTGTCTGCTCTCAAAACTTGCCCTTCTGCCTCCCCTGACACAGAAGCCCGACTGTGCCAAGCCTGCCCGGCTCTTAATTTTCAAGGTTTTAGGTGGAAAACGTGGCAGATGGAAGGAAAGAAACGGGATCGCAGTCGAAGTTTAGCTCATGGTGTTTGCGAGGAAGCCCAGGTTGCTCTCCCTTAGCATCTGGAGTGCATGGGGAGGAGGAGGAGGATGGGATCCTGTTGGCAGAAATATTGGAAGCGTGGGATTCACTGCAGCCAAGGGTGGTTTTGGTTGGGTTGCTGCGATGTTTGAACTTGGGTTTAAAAAGCTGGAATGAAACTCGTGTCCTCCAGTCTGTCAGTCCCATAAGAAGAGAGGTTGATAGAGGAGAGAGAGGTGCTAGCAACAAAAAAGGTGCAAAAGAATGCTAGTGAAATGCCCTGCTTTTCTAAGTTGGATTTTCAGAAATTCCCCGCACCCTGTCCCTCCCAGCTCTAGCTCTGCTGGAATTGGCAAAAATATGAGAATTTTTGAAAACTGCATAGTTGAAATGCAGCTCCCTGCGTGCGTGTGTGCGCGTGGTGGAGTGTGTCGGTTCATTCCTTTTAATGCTTGGTTTTGAAAAGGCGGAGAATCTCAGGAGAAGACTGGAAGCCTCAGAGCCTTGGACGGTGTATGTGGAAATCCTCAAATACATCGTTTGACGATTTGGGTGTTTATCGACAGTGGAGCAGAAACATTATCTCCTAAATATGAATAAAATCCATGGGGCTGCTTGTGGTCAAATTTCAATAGGAGGAGTGGCCATACTTAATACACCTCCTTACTAAATGCGTTAGGCGTTAAGTATGTAAATTAGAGATAGTGGGATCTGACATCTTAACGGCAGTAAGTACTTGAAGTAAATCAGGACTAAACTTGCCCTGATGAGGAAGTGCAAATAATTTCCTCTCCACTGCGCCGTCATTGATGCAGTCTGGGAACACCGCGATGTTTTCTGCAAAGCGCAAGTAGAAGAAAACTGTCTGAGAAAACTTCCACGGGTAAGAGCTGAAGTAGCTCACCCGTCTGCTTTGTTCCTTTCCAGCATTTCAGGTAAGCTTGTTCAAATAAATTGTGCTCGAGTGAGGAGCAAAGCTGCTTCCCCGTCTGCCGCCCCGTCAGCTCTGAGGTTGAGGCTCCTGTCATTGCGGCCAGGGAGCATTTCGTGGCTGACATTCCTCTTTTTTCTCCTGCTATTCCGTCACGCGTGTATCGTTGTAAGCTGATTTGAGCTCAGCGCAAGATGTGACGGGAATGGGAAAATTTCTGTGCGGGTCTGCTATCTGGTGGCTGGTTAAGGTAAACTGCTGAAGCCACCGTGAAGCTGATTTGGCAGCGGAAAGCTGTAGTTCTGCAGGAAAGCGTGACACTTCAACAGGCCCGTCTGTATTCCCCACAGACCTCACAGGGCCCCTCAGCTCCCCTGAAAGAACTGCTTCTGTCAGAGGAGGATGTGACCAGAGAAATTATTTTCTCCTTTAACCAACCCCGTCTTTGTCTCAGAGGAGAAAAACCCCAAACAAAGCAGAGCAGCATCCCCCCTGCCCCGATCCTTACCCGCAGCGTTTTTTTCGAAGGACGTTGCTGTAAAGGACCTCATTGCTGTGTGACATAGTGACAACCTTGTTATCGTTCAATAATTTATTTAGTGGGATCCACAAATGTAGAATAATTGTGGTTTGTATCAGAGAGGCTCAAGTATTCACGCCAGTTGCTCTGAGTAATAAACTAATCTGTAAAATATTGTTCCTCTTGCTTGTAGTGGTTATCCAAGACTTGTGCAAGCCTACTTGTGTCTTGCACAAGGGGTAAACATAGAAGACAGCCAAAACTTGTCATTCTTTCTCTTTGTAGAAAATAACTCTGCTCTCCCCAGTACCGACACCTTCGTTTTTTACCACCTTTCCCCTGAACGATCCACTAACACTTAGAGCAACATGTTAAAACGGGTGAATTGTGGAGTGCTCTGTTCAGCCGGCCTCAGGTGTTCACGCTGTAGGGTGAAGTGCTAACCGAGTGAGCGTGGTGAATGAACGACGGAGTCTCATTTGCAAAGTGCGTTTGCCAGGACTGTGCAGCAGATGTAACTCCCGAGGAGCCCAAATGCTTATCTCAGGGCATCTATTCTCCCAGCGAGAGGCAGGCACGGAGAATGCAAGAGACATCCCAATCTTCACTCTGCACCTTCGATGCCAGATTCCCTCCCGCTCCTATCGCCAGCTGATACAAGCCTAAACTAAAATCAAATTAAACCCCTCCCTCAATAGCAGCCAGATGCTGGGTTTGGTGCTCTGCAATCCTTGCGTTCTCCTGCTTTCAACAAGAGGTTTTCACAAAGGCTGGTGTTAGCCTAGGGATGCCATTTTCCTCACCCTGCCTCGGGAGCCAGGGGGAAGAGATGGGCTCCTTCAGTAGGCCTTGCAAGGAGAAACCTCACTTGGCTGCTTTTAATTACGCCTGGAGAAGTCCAGCAGAGGCTGGGCTAGCATTAATCTCTATGAACATCCCCCCCAGCATTGTCGTCCCATACTGAGTTCATTTCTTCAAAGGCATCCAAGCGACACATTAGCATGTTCTTTACACATCAAAAAATAAGAGTTTATGAGAGTGAAATCTAAGAGCGATGGACTGAGGTAGTTGTATTTTTTACAATATATTAATAATTTAGATATGAAGACAAATTCTTTATTTGTCTTACAGAGGCACAAGGTAGAGACCAGAAAATGTGGCTTTAATTTCTAGCTCTCTCTGATGTGCCCCTGACTTCCACCCAGACCTTTCAGCGATTTGCTTACGGCGTGTCCCGTTTTGCAGGCAGTGAGCTGAGGGACAGAGCGGTGGGACTTCGCTTCAGCCAGTCTCTGCCTTGTCAATCCCGGCCGCTCAGCCCTGGGTGGGCGACCGCGCATCCGGCGTCCCATCGGTGTGCGACTGAGAGCAGCTTTTCAGGGCCGCTGTGACAGAAGCACCCTGAGGTCTCGTCTGTGGTTAATTCCAGTTTAAAGGCGTTTCTAAAACCTGTTGATTTGTGGTGTTGCGGGCATGTGCAATTCTGTCTAGCTGTGTATGGTTAGAGAGTTTTGTAATCGTTAGGACAGAGCAACAGGCTTTCTTCACACTGAGCTACAATACAGTGATTACGGTCACTATCTGCAATGTCATTAGGCACTACAAAAATGCATATAAATACTTGCTTGGCTGTTGCGTGAGGAAGAGAAAACAGATGACTTGCAAGAGCAAGTCTCCCTGGCTTTTTATCCTGAGTCCAAACATCTTCCAGGAGGTACAGCCATCCATAAGTCCACCTCAGAAACTGTGGCTGGTGGGACAAGACAAGCTGTCAAGACTAAGAAGCAGTAGTTGTGGTTCCGTTGGAGGTGATGGGGATGCCTGCAAGCTTAGCTGGTCTGGCTCATGGCAAAGGGTGAGGCGGTATCTGAGAACAGAGGAGACCTCCTTGCTGTGTGTAGCTGCATCAAGTTAATCTTCGCCCCTCTCTGCCCCACAACCTGGCCCTGCTCATTGCAAGCTCAAATAGATCATCACCAATACCAGAAAATGCATGGTGGAAGACACCTGAAGTGTGAAGAAGTGAAGCAAGAGGTTTCCAATAGTAATCAGTAATGGTCAGTACAATCGAGAAGCATCTTTGTCGTTGTTGTTGTTTTTAAGAAGGCATGGAATTAATTTCAAATGAACTGGGCTGTCAGCCCAAAGACTGTGCTCCCGTACTTGAGATAGCTGTGAGTTCTTGTACTAAGCCTCCTGAGCCTGTGTCTTCTGCTCATTGCTCTCACCTGCATTAAGTTTACCTGCTTGCACACGCGCGGCTTTTGAACTCTCGTTACCCGGTGAGATAAATAGGATGTGCTCTCAATCAGACTGTGGAACATGAACCCACCAGCTTGGAATTAGTGTGGCTATTGGCTTGCCCGGGATCCAAACCTCTTGCAGATGGTCTGTGGTTCCTGACTGTATAAACAGTATGAAGCTGGCTGAAAGTGGGTGTGGTGCACAGGACATTTCTACACACGCGCGTGCACACACACACACACACATATAAAATGACTTTTAGAAAAACTACATTCAGGGAACATAAGTGGAAACACCACCCTATGGCTCGACCCAGCTTTCACGTTCTTAAAGCTGTGGAAAAGGTTTCCATTCATGGTAACAGGAGCACAGGAGAACTAGAAAAAAGTTGCAGACCAGGGAAGCTATTTAATTCATCCTCTGCATGGACTTTGTTAGGAGAGAATTTCAGATGTCAGCAGGAATTTGTGCTAGACAAGGGTACTGTGGGTAGCTGTGATCAGTGAGAAACAGGATAGCTGTTCTGGGCTTAGTCATCTGTGTTTAACTGGCACAATGCTGAGAAGCGAGGAATGAACTAGCTGATCTTCAATTCAAATGTGTGTCCTAAGAAGTGCAAATACAAGTTGATCCACCGCGGCTTACTGAAGTCAGTGGAAGTTCCTAAAATCAATGAGTTTAGACAGGCATTCATGAGCACTGTCGTCTGATAACCCGTTAGGTTATGCACAGAAGAGAAGCTGCCCTCTTTGGGGAAAATAAAATGGTTGCTATTGTTGCTGCTTTCAATATATGATGTTTACTAGGCCAGTCCCACTCTTACTCATAAGAGTTTGCTTCTAGGTGATCTCAGCATTTTAAGTACAAATGCTTATCTCTGTGAAGGGCCAGGCTTGTGCTACTGAAATCCTTGTGTTCGTCTCTTTGGTTAAGATAGCCTGGCAGAGCGCAGTGGCAACACACTGTCTGACAAGCAGGAGATGGACTGTGAAGACTGCCAGAGCGTTGACTCTAGGTCGAGCTGCGAACTGCATGGTTTGTCCTATCACTAAGTGCAGGGTGTCTTAGATCCCACCCAGCCCAGCACCACAGATGATGTTTGTGGGCAAATCTGAGACCCCGTTCTGCACGGCAGAGCAGGACCTAGCTGTACAAGGCAACAGTGTAGGCATGCCCCTTCTCGCCCCTCCACAGCCCACTCCAGGCTGTCATTACAAGAAGCACTTTGCCAGCTAGAGCGCACATGCATCTGCCTTTTACCGGCGTGTAGCCACATGAAGATGTCCTTTGACATTGGAAGTTAACTCCATTTGCAATGGCACCAGCTCCTGCAAGTGTCCAAAGCGCTGGGAAGTCTTCATCCAAAAACCGATGCAGGGCTACCACCAAGTCTTCCCAAGCACTGCAAGCCTAATGCCTTGTCTGGTTCTGTAGCTGTACAAGTTCCTGGCGATGTCCTAGGCTGAGCTACTGAGCAAGGTCTCTCCTCAAAGAGCTTCCTGGGATGCCCTTCTGTCTCTTGGACTCTGCTCCTTTCAGTTTCTGAGTGACTTTTACTTTTGTGCTAAGAATAAGGGTTTGGAAGGGAAGAAGGAAGCAGCAGCAAGACGGACGAGGAAGGAGCCCGTAGTCCATTGAAATGGTTCTCAGCAGGCGATGTGTCCGCAGAAGAACCTCTCTGACTCCCCCCTGCTCCAAAGTATTGCCTGGGGGAGGCTAGCAGGAGGGCTTGCACTCCCTTCACTCCTCCCAAATCTAAAAGAGACTTTCTGCCTCCGGCTTAAGCAATTAATCAGGTAAGGAAAAACTATTGAGGATTCCAGGCACAGTACGCACTGTAACATCTTCATCGATTTCCCCCTCCCCCACTTTCAAAAAATATTTGCCTGTAAAGGCCTGTACTAATTTTTTAACTTGTTTTAGCTATGTTGGCACAGGAGGCATGGCTAAGGAGCTGGGAGATGGTGGTAGCAGCTCTGTTTGTGTCTGTATAATCACTCATGGCTCTCTTACTCAGCTAATTAAAACCAAAACCCCTCTAGCTACCCTGAAAAATGTAAATAACATTTATTAAAACATTGTTTTGTGGTATAACCAGCACCCAAGTTACAGAAAGGCTGTTACGAAACAGGGTTTTGCTTGTGAAGAAGTGGATGGCTGCAAATCAAGCGAATGCCAGGCTTTCTTCATGGAAGCATTAAGCTGGGGACAAACAGAAGTGCGTACAATTAAAAATGCATGAAATGCACAAAGACAAACAGCTGGCAGAAACCAAAGCCATCTGAACACCTTCGCATTGCTCTCTGCCTGTCTCTAGAGTTAGCACAGATACAAAGGGTACGGTGTATGCAACAAAATAAGATATTTTTTTTTCCAAGGGCATGGTGTTCTTAGCACAAGTAGCAAGGAAATAGGAAGACAAAACACATTAAAGCAGGACAAAAAAAGCTTGGATGAGACAGGAGTGTGTTTGCTCTTGAACCTCTGGCTAAATGTACAATGTGTGTTCAAGAGCAGATTTGCTGTAACATAAAATCAAGGGACAAAATGTGAATGTGACGCCAAGACCAAAGCTGAGTCCGGTATAAGGACACACAGTTCTCGTGTATTCCCATTTATATCAAAACCCAAGTATGTTTTTGTAGAAGCACAACATGAACTCTTGGGGTAAAAACAAGCAAGTGAAACTTCTTGGTTGTTCCCTGCACCTGATAAAGATGCTACAGAATAGGCCTGATTTAATTCTTCTCCAGTTGTGGCGATGCCAGACTGGCTTGAAAGGATTCAGCCCAACTTCTGAGCTCTCTAATCTGAGTCAATAAAACCTTTGAAAGTGACTTTAAAGACGACAGGTCCAGCAGAGGGCCACAAAGATGATCAGGGGGCTGGAGCACCTCTCCTATGAGGAGAGGCTGAGAGAGTTGGGGTTGTTCAGCTTGGAGAAGAGAAGGCCCTGGGGAGATCTTATAGCAGCATTCTGGTGCCTGAAGGGGGCCTACAAGAAAGCTGGAAAGGGACTTTTTACAAGGGCATGTAGTGATAGGATGAGGGGTAATGGTTTCAAACTGGAAGAGGGCATATTTAAATCAGGTATCAGGAAGAAATTTTTAACTGTGAGGGTGGTGAGACACTGGAACAGGTTGCCCAGAGAAGCTGTGGATGTCCCATCCCTGGAAGTGTTCAAGGCCAGGCTGGATGGGGCTTTGAGCAACCTGCTCTAGTGGGAAGTGTCCCTGCCGATGGAAAGAGGGTTGGAACTAGATGATCTTTAAGGTCCCTTCCAACCCAAACCATTCTATGATTCTATGATTTCTATTTGTTTGTTTTGTGGGGTTATTTTCATTATTAGAATGGCAATTTGCACCTATTGACTGACTCATAATAAATAATAAAAAAAAAATCAGAGGTTTTTATCTTGTTTTGTTTTGTTTTTTACTTTTTAAAGAAATTAGAAATTCCTATTAAGAATAAATTAATAATTTTAGCCTGTGTCCTGATAACTTCTCTTCTACAGAAATATTTTACTTTCACAGTGAGATACTGTTAAGTGTTCCAACATTGAGAAAAGGAAAGAACCAAAGCATAGCAATGCCAGAATTTTATTATGAATATTAGGTCACTTGGTAGTCTTTAAGTCACAGCCCCCGGAGCCCCTGTGTATAAGAAGCCTATTTTTATTATTAAAAAAATAAAAATTAAAATTACAAAATCATTTTTAGTGGAGAAAAGCTGGAAAATACAAAATCTACAGTCTCAAAGAACAGATGGCAAATCGAAAACATACAAGGATATATAAATATAGATATTGATCAATCTACACTTTTACATTGCATCAAAGAGTTTTGGGGGCCTGACTTGCCATATTCTGAGCTGAAAATCCATGGCAACTACCATAGGAATTATGTGTGATAGTCCTTTTCTTATATTTTTTTATTTTCTCCAGAAATTTTATGTTAATTTGTTTTGAACTAATTAGGCCTTTAACAAATCACCATTACAAAATGGGAACTTTCTGATGATCTTGAAAAGCAAAATGAAGTATCTTTATTTAAGAAATAAAAGCAACCGACTTCCATGTTGCTGACAAAATTGTTGTTGAACCAGCATATTCTGTGGACAGGTCAAGACACTCTTTCATTTTGCTGTCATGTCCACACTATTAGAAGACCACTGTCTCTGAGGTACCACAGACTCCCTTCATACCGTGGTCCTCCTCCATACCACCTGGTATTTCCTCTGCTATCTGGTTGTTCGCTGCTTTAACGACTAAAGAATGACCCCCTTCTCCGCCACAAATTTTTATTAATCGGGGATGTAATCTGCTTACCTTCCAAGGTCCAAAAAGTATCCAAACATTCTATCTTTAGTGTTCTGAATGTGAGCTGTGATAAGTGTGACGTAGCACCAAAGTACAACATGTAGACCTTTGGGCATCCAGAAGACTGCAACAGCTGGTCAACTGTGTTTTCAGTACGGTTTTCAGTAAAAGCTTGCTAATGAAAGTTCCTATATATTATGAAGGCCATTTTTCCCAGAACGCTTCGGAATCTTAATGAGTTTAAACTACATTTCCTTAGGGATCTCCGTGCTAAATAGTACCGTTTGGGGGAGCTGTTTGACTGCAGCTCTGCAAGACTTGCAGCTCCTCTTGGTCGGATTTATGAGCGTAGCAACAGAGGGAAAAGGGCAGGTCACAAGCCTGTCTGTGACAAAAGGCAACAATTAAGCTTGACAAACTAGTTGAAAAGAACAGATTAACTCTAGAAAAGAACAAACGGAAAGGAAAAAAACCCTAACAGATTAGCACAGCCAGGAGAATGTGCAATTCAGCTGGGCACTCAACATTTCTTGTATGCCTTCTGGAGCTGACTGAGAAGGGAAGGTGCCACTACCAAAGAGATCTAGCTTTTCTAGAGAGCATAGATCGAAGGAAAGGCAGAATACTAATCCAGAAAAAAGGATTAGGATCTAAAAAATACTTTCCCATTTCTGCAGTTTCCCCAGCTGTATGAGTTTGGGTAAATAAATCAAGTTAAATCTTAGTTTCACGGCAGGATTTCAGTGTATGTTCATAGACTGAAATATTTCAGTAACAGAAACCTCTTGCATCATCCCTTATTATCACAGTGTGGTGTGGGAAGCTCCATTTCAGAGTAGTTGAGTCTTTCACTCTTGCTTCTCTGTCTGAAATGTCACAGTTAGGAAAAAAATCTTTCTTGATCATTCTCCTAAATTTGCTCTCACTCAAGCACTGTCTGGTATTTATATTCTTCACCATCAAATATTTATGGATAGTTGTTATACCCCTTCTCAGCTTTCCTTTTTCTGGGCCAAAAATTTTCGTTTAGCCTTTTCTTGCAAGATATGACTTTAATTTCCTCTGATGATCCATCTCTAACTTTTTTTTTTCAGTCCATTCTTTTCATACTGATCATTGAGGTGGCCTCTTTTTTTCTATGTGATATGCCAGTGTCTTCTAAAACAGGTAGTGCTGTCCAAAATTTTTATTAAAAAAGGATGTTGAAAGTCATATATTTGATCAGTCCCATTATTTAAAATGGTAACTTCACTGAAAATCTCAGTCACAGTATTTTCTCTGAAGTTTAGTGCTTGTTATCAGTTCTTTAGTAGTTTCTCATGTCACTATTATTTTCTGTCTTTTCCAACTCTATTAGTTTTTCATGTGACAGTACCAATTACACACTGAAGTCCAGTTAGATGAGATTTCTTGTATTTCTGTTATTTAGGAAATTTAGTTCCCAGGTTATCTTTGCTAAGACCTTTAATGTCTAACCCTATTTTCTTTACCTTCCATATCCATAGCTGCTCTTGACATAAAATTGTGATATAATACCTTGTACATTTTTGAGCTTATATTGACAGATCTGATCATTTGGATTGAGTAATCCACTTCTGAATTATGAGTTGTTTGTGTTGTTGTTTTTTTTTTTTTAATTTTTTTTTAGATGTGTGCTACCATTACTGTTCACTAGACATTAAAAACAAAACCAAGACTCTCTTATCTTAAAAATACGTGTAAGAAAGCGTGCAGTGTTAGGTTTATGTTTGGACTTGATGATCTTAAGGGTCTTTTCCAAC
>JAOXJK010000001.1:64881218-64892328 GCA_025774025.1 Xenus cinereus
AAATAATAAATAAATTGGGGGGGGGGGGAAATATCAGGAGGACAGCACAGGATCAAAATAAAAAGTAAGAGAAGGAGAGCCCAGGAAGCCAGGGCTAGAGAGGACCACGCAGCTCAGGGGACAGCAGCGGTGGGGCCCATGAGCAAGACAGCAAACGGAGCACCAAGAATTCCCCTCCTCTTCCTCAGCTGCTGCCTTGCGTACTCCCCCGGCCCACCTCAGCCAGCCCCCACAGCAAGCTGGCAGGCACCCGGGGGGATTCTGGAGGGCCATGACAAGCACTATGTAAATGAACGCCTCGGGGAAAGCGGAGCCATAACCTCTCCCAGGTAGCAAAGGGGCCAGGGCCTCGATGAGCACCTGTGAGCATGGGGTGTCCAGGCCCTGCGCCGGCCTGAAGAAACAACCACTGACTAAGGTTGCCAGCGAACTGCCCCCTCAAGCTGAAACAAAGCCTTTCTCCACTGATAAAAAGGGGGTTTGCCCATCTCACATTATAGTGGGATAGGTGCTGTGAACCTCGTGGGGCGGCCTAGAGACCAACGTGGCCGCCAGCCCCGGCCTGGTGGCACAGAGGAGGCTGGGGCTTGCGGAGGGCTGGGGCTCACAGGTGGGCAGCCAGTGCTTTAACGTTTTTAAGGTGGAAAAGGCAAAGGTGCCTGGAGAGCAGGCAAAACACTGGTGCCTCCTCCCTGCTGCTGTGCTGGAGCAGGAGTCGAAGACTTCGATGAAGGCAGGTGTGGCTGGAGGAGAAGCCAGAGGCCCGGCCGCAGGGAAGAAGGGTCTGTCATGGCGGCCCCGGTGCTGCTCGTAGCGCAGTTACCACCGAGAGCGGCAGCAGCGCAGCAGAGACCACAGCAGCACGTCAACCTCGGCGGTGGCCCCGAGGAGGAGAGAGCTGGAATGAGGACGTACCTATTACTTTCCTAACAGCCGAGCAGCGGAACGGCATGTAAGTGAAACCTTTGAAATGCAAAGATAAAACCAGACTTAGAAGTCCGCCAAGGCGGCAGGTGACTAAGCAGAATCTCGTGCACTTTTGGCTCATTGGGAGTTTGGGTGTTTAATTCAACGTCACAGACCAGCCACGAGCTCAGCCCAGAGCACACACACCTGCAGCCTTCGCCAGAAAGGTTATTCTACCCTGCCAAAGCCAGAGCCACACACACCACTCTTCATTCGAAGTAACTAGGCCTGCACTGGAGCTAAGCATCATTTCACAACTCAGCTGACCCAAGAGCTCAGGAGGAAGAGGAGCTTCTAATGGAAGGAACCTCCTGGTCCTATTGCCCATTTATTTTCATTTTTCCCACCACAATGTGACGAAGTCTGTCCCGAGGGCAATCAATAACATAGTGCAGATCTGTTCTGTGCTGAAAGGCCAGTGCCAAAACCCTTCCATATAGACAGCTCATGTAGCCATGGTAGTCACATTATCAGTGAGGGAAGTGCTGCTCTGACACCTGCTACCAGTTGGGAGGTGAGAGGATTGGCCACCCTCCACTTGTGAGCTTTTTTGGGTTAGGCTTCTGTTATTGTCCTCATAGGTTGATTCAACTTCATATCATTTTTTTTGAATAGGAAGCATTTATCTACCCGAAGCACTGAAGTCTTTGAACAGGTAGCAGACAGCTAGCATCAGCCTCTGTAGTATTAACAAACATTAAGCCTATGTGCTTATTTAAGAGGTGATTTCTGCTCTGTTTTCAACAGTCTTGCAGGGTTCGTGCAGGGAGGTAAATGTAAGCCTGTGTACTCCTATGGTCAGCAAGCTTTTGGAAACAAATAATTCATAAAGGCTTTGGAAAAGTTAATCATGAGAACAGATGTTCTAAAGCTTATTTCTTTGAATTGTCTAGGAGTTCATCCCATCCTGTCACCTCAGCTTAAGTTACTTGTCCCAAAGTATCGGATCCACAGGCACAAATATCTCACTGAGTCGGTATCTTTTCCATCTTGTAATCAGACCAGGGGCAAAGATATTGTTGTACTCCTTTGTCAAATCAAGAATCACAGTTTCTGTCTTGTTTTAGTGTTGGAAGAAGATTCTATCTCTGCATCTAGTGAAAAGCTTTTGTCCAAGACATTGCTTTTTGGTCTCAATCAAGCCTTGTCTAGTGCTCAGAATTTGCACTGCAACCAACGTGAGTCCATAAAGAGTAAGCTGCTTCATGGAGCTACAAGCTGCACAGTCCAGAAGCAATATTGGGTAGCAGTTATCAGTGAGTTTTGCTCTTTCTGTCACTCTCGCTTTCTATCACAGCCTGGGCATCCTGTGTTGATGAATAATATGAGAAATAGCAGCTGGCAAGCGTTTTATGCCCTTCTTACTGAGCTACACCCGATACAGTCTAGACAAGGTGGTTTTCTTCTAGTCAGAGCAGTCTCCATTTCCTTAGCAGAGAATAAGCAGAGTGTGCTTAGCTAGCTCTGCTCTAGAACCAATCTGCACACGTACAGGTACTGCTTTCTTCCATCTTCAAAAGCTAATCCCTGCTGAATCCCTGCTAAAAGACACCCTAAGTGTGGTCATGCTGGTCAGAGATACCTCACAACCTGAGAACAAGGGATGTTCTCTGTGCCAGCCCCAGCTTCCTGATAAGAGACCAGGGTTTTTTAGCTGGATGCAATGCTGCAGTTTACTTTCCCAGGGCAGCAGATTCTCTGCTCTGCTTCAGACACCATGTGTGGTCCTATAGCTCTTTTGACAACCGTGTGGAATGGATGCTGTCACTCGCTTGACAAATACTTTGGAAGGTGTTTTGTTGTGAGATCATTTTATGGTGCATATACTATGCAATTGGTTAGATCTGAGTACTATTTCTAATTTTCTGAGATCATTTTATGGTGCATATACTATGCAATTGGTTAGATCTGAGTACTAGTTCTAATTTTCTGTGACTGGTGTTATTATGGGCATTACCACTTTTACCTGAAAGAGAAACAGGAGTTGGGTACTCCTATTTCCTCTATGGAGCAGGAAACACCTGCTTTCTTAAGACCATACAGAGAATATAGGTGAGTTTGAGAAGCCCTCGGTGCCAACTAACAACTAGCAATGAAGGGAACGTGTCATGCTTCTTCAAGACGTTTATGGATGTTTTCAAGTCTAAAGCAGCCGTTACCCCACCATGGCAGATTAATCACTTAGTGGGGCTTCCACATTGATGGTAACAGATTGCACTCCGGCAACTCAGTCTAAATTCCTATGAGGAATGTAGTTAAGACGTTATAGCTGGCTACGTTAAAACTGGTGTTTTAGCAAGGACCATATATGACTTTCACACAGGCAGATGACATTTTCTCCTCCTGTCCACTTACCATGACTTTGAGAATGGAAAATTAATAGCTGCTATCATGACAGTTGCCCTATAAAGGGACCTGGATCATTTAGAGTATGGCTTGCCTGAACCAGGACTGCGTGTACCTGCTGGAGGGGAGCCCGTCTTTCTCCGCACATTTGAAGCATTAAAAACGCGCGGAGCAGGAAGGAGTGATAATGGTGGATTATATAAACCTAGCAGGTTGCAGAGAAGAAGCTAGCCGGCATGAAGACACACCAAAATATTTGGAAGGCAAAAAGTCGTGGAGGCACCACTGAGCCCTGCTGCCCCGCAGGAGATGCGAAGCGGGTAAAAGCCAGCACAGGAGCATCCCAGCCTAAAGGCCAGGGCAGTGAGAGCCTGGGGCCGCGAGCATGGGAGGGGGCAGTCATGGCACAGAGACTACAAAGCAACGTGGTGTTTACCAGAGCTAACTAGTTAAGGACAGGGAGACCTATCCAGCAGGCCTGAAGGAAAGCGGGCCATGACACTGACCTACTTTCAGAGTCAGTCCCCAAGAAGCTGAGTCTCTGGTATGCTGTGCCTGCATGAGGTTCACACCCAACATCCTGGTCTATCTAGGGATAGATGGAAAGGTGCCACCAATTTGAACTGGACTCCTGAGTTTAGTAATTGGTATCTGTCCCCCAGGCCTCTCAGTGCACCCTGAAAGCGTTGTTTCCAGTGTCCCAGTCCCCATCTGACTGACCCAGTCCATAAGGAGCATGCTGGGAGCCCATTTGCCTCAGCTTATAGAAGAGGTTTCAGAGGGCTGCTGCTGCCTTAAAGAACGACACGTACGAAACCCCTCCTGTTTTGCAGGCCTCCTATGAATGGCTACTTATTCTAATTTACAGCAGAATGTGTTTTATAAGAGGGTAAACTTGGCCTGACTATTTGAGAAGCATTTGAGTTCTTACATGCACACAACCAGGAAAGACCTGGGCCTTCACACCACACGTGCATCTCTGCTTGATGGGCACCAGCATCCTTGCACCTGAGGGCTGCAGTTGAACCACTCCTCCTGCCTTCTTTGTATGTCTGAACGTGTTGGGCCTCTCTGTTTTGAAACACCTTGAGGATCTAGGAGCACAGGAAACACCAGGCCGGTCAGACCTGCAGTCTTGGGTCTGTCTGGGACCACAGCTGGTACAAGGCCTGACACCTTGAACTGTTTTCTTTGCCGTCCAGCAGTCAGCAATTGACCTAAGCGGGAGGGGCTTAGCCCTTGCTCAAACTTTTATTTTCTTTATTATGTGGCGCGAATTAGATAGTTGCTCGGCTCCAGGTGCAAGTACTGAGCCCCAGCATTCGCAGGGCAAAGGAGGAACTGTTCAAGAGGTCGCTTTCGTAGCTATCTACTTTCCCCACTTCCCTCCTACAGATAACACCACTCAACCAGCAAATGCTGCTCTTGGTTTTGAAGCCTTACGTTAGGACTGGCTCAGCCACTGCGAAGGGTAGCTGTCCTGACAAGAAGAGTCAGTCAGTTCAGCTACGGATAGAGATTTGTTTTGACAGGCTGCTTAAAATAGCATCTCAGAAACCACACTGCTAGCTGGTTTTAGAAAGGCCAGTTTTTGAAGTGTCTCTGGCCGGTCAGCTCGCAACTGTGTAAACAGCAATCACTTTGTTTTGCTGTTTTTCGAAAAGTGCCCGTGCCTGAAGGGCAGTGCCACCCCAGGGCACCTCTTCACGACCTGGCCATCCCTGCAGGTTGCTCTCATTCAGCTTCCCCAGGAGCCCCTGGGGCTCGTAAGAGGAGCAGGAATCTGCTTGGGGGTGCCATCACTCAAGGAGCCACCCCACCTGTGCTCACTTGCTTTCCCCTGCGAGGCTGGGCTTCTCGCGTGCTTCAGGGCACTGCTGCTTGGCTGGGGCCCCATCCTGCTCAGGTGAGCTCAGTCCCAGCTGGAGTATGTCCCTTCCAACAGCACTTAATCAGCCTTAATGCGTCCCAGCCCGGTCACCCCAGTCCAGGTGGAAAGAGAAAAGCCCAACTGTAGCTCTAACCACTCTTTAAAGACATTTCTTTGAAAGCTGAAACGTACGTGGTGTGAAGTCCTAAACTCTCCTGCTTCAAAAACTGTCCTCTCCTTACTGAGAGGCTCCATACGCCTTTCCTGAAGATGTAGGTAAGCTGCAAAATACCTCCTCTGGCCCTGCAGTACCCTCTTGCATCCCTTCTCTCCCATGCCCACGTGGCACTGGTGCTGGCTTCATTGGTGGTCTCTGCATCACAGGGTTAGTGAAGACAGAGGAACTTTCCCGCTGGCCCTGAGATGTCCATCAGACCGCTCTGTGCCTGCGTAGCAGGGGGCTCACGCTGCACACTAGCTCTGTGGCTCAGGCTCTTGCCACTTCTGCCCTGGGGGCAGCATCTGGGTCCCTTGACTTCTCTGCATGCTGTAATTTGCAAAATGAACGGGCAGTCAGACCTGAGGGTAGTCGCTAAGGACAGATGCGTGTCCCGGTTTGGGTTTATTTAAGTCTCTTTCATCAGCCTGTAGAGCTAATTCCTGACCATGCATATCCATTAGGGGACTGGACTCGGTTTTGGGGATTCCTGTGATCAACAATTGCTCAAGTTTTGCCTGAAGCTTGCGCATCCTGTTTCTGTCCTCCCCTTATTTAGGTGGTTTTGTGAGTGAAAACGTTCCCCTGGAAAGTCTTTTACTTTTCCTTACCTTCTTTTAAATTTTCAGAATGGGATGCCTCTGCCCAGAGGAGGGAGGATGTATCCTACAGCCTCCCCGCTGCCTCCTCCCTTCAGGCTGCTTTCTCCCAGCCTGCCCTTTTCCTCTATCTGCCCTTGGCTTGTTTTTTAGAGGATATTAAGTGTCAAATTTGGTTGATTTGTTGCAGTCCAATTAGCTGATTCAATCCAATTAAGCTATCTGAAGTTATCTGTGTAATGTGGCGGCTTTGTTGGCCAGGTCCATTCCTTCTCACCCTTGCAAAAATTTTTGCCTCCAGCTCCTCCCTCCAGATCTGGGTGGTAGATTTCCACCTGGTTCTTGGCTGCTTGTTCAAAGCTTGTGATTGGGACTCCAGGTTCTGCAGATTTCCTTCTGGGACCATCTAGTCCCACTGCCTCCTTCCCCTGGTTAGCCAACTCTGCCCACGGCTCTTTTTCCTCGCCAGAAGACTTTGTCAGCGCTGCATCTGTCTCTGGCAGCTTGGCAATAAGGTAAGCAAGATGCTGTCCCCTCATGTACTAGTCACTTGAGCTCAGTGAGGTATCACTATCCTCTGCCTTGCTTTGGCTGAGTAAAAACTCTGCCCACAGTTGTGTTTTCTCCATAGTTTCTATGGCTCCCTGCAGTCAAAGTCCTACATCTGGAACTCTGTCACCTCCTCAAAGTGCTTTTTCCCTTTCCTAGGGCTATCTCAGTGTTAGGTTGATCTCATTCCTCAGCTAGCTCCTCTTTGATCTGGGAACATATTTTATTTCTTCTTTTTCCCCTGAAAAGAAAGCCTATGGACCTTTGCTCTGTCTACTGGTACCGTAGATTATTAAAAAGCAGTGTCACTGAGAACAGACCTATAGGCTAGAAAATCTCCAAAGAAATAATGGTGATGGGTGAGGCTTTAACCTGGAAAGACGCAGCCTCAGGTTGCTTGTTTTTATTTAACAGAGTTCTGGGTATGAGCCTGGAGCACCTACATCCGTAAGAAAACCCCTCCTGGCAGTTCCCCGGGGAGTCCTGTTTCCCCTCTCCTCCCCTCGCTGACCACGCTTGCTGTTCCCTAGCAGAGGATTTCAGGCATCAGGATATGACCTCGTTCCCGACACACAACAAAAATCAATTAACTTCCCTAGGCCTTTCTATTCCTAGGCATCCCTATTTACCTGTTTGATTCCTGTTGAGAAGGAGGTCAAGAGAAAAAGGCCGTCACACTGAAGCATTGTTTTCTAGCGGCCTTGGATGCTCTCCCTTGCTTTTCTCTCCTTCCCAGCACAGTCTGTGTTCAGGGCCATGCAGTGGCAGAGTTAAGCAGATGGATGCACTTGGTCAGGAGTCTTACGTTCATTAAGAAGTTTCAAAGAGCAAATTCTGTCCCCAAAACGATCCCATGTGAGACCAGACCTACACAACACTCTCCAAAGCAGTTCATAACTTTCTCTGCCCTAAACATTACTCGGAAACTGTCTGTATAAAATCTGGCACTTCTCCCCCAGGCTGTTGAGAAAGATGAGGGTCTTGATTCAGAGAAGAGATCCCTCTTGGGTTTCCAAATATTTGGACTCCATTTTCAGAACTGCCCCAAATGACAGGACGAGGGGGGATAACTTTCTTGACAGGAAGCAGCCTGGCAGGCAGAGAGGGCTGATCTTCTTAATGGCGTCTTCAAATCGCCTTAATATAAATCCTCGTAGAATAGTCTTACTGGCTTTAACGGGGATGAAAGCAATAGTGCTGCAAAGAAACGAGTAGCACTTGGGAAGCTGCACTGTAGGTGTCTAAGCAGTTAGAGAAAATTATTTTGCTATAGAATTTGAGCAACCCTTAAGAATTTAAGAGAATTATCTTCCTCTTGAGGAATTTGAAATACCAATTAAAAACTCTTCAGAAAGGTTATTATTCTCTGTTAAGCCCTGATGGCTTTCTTACTTAGGCTGGGTTATAAATTATCTGCTTTATCCATAGAAGTAAACCAGTTCGGGATCCTGTCTTGCTGAGCCACATAACTTGAGTGCTTCATTCTGGCAGCATGAATATCATATTATCTATTTTTATTATCGTCAAACGTTGCTGTCACTGTTTATTTGTAGCCATCTGTCATTTGGCCTAAAACATAAAACCAAGGGAAAAATCACATTTCTTTATTAACCTGTTTGCTTTAAACTACCAGTTCTGTGAGCATTTGCACCTCCAAAAAATTAATATGCTGTTACTCATATGGACAACTCTGCAAGCAGGAGCTAAACAACTGATCTGTTGATGATATTTCTCTTTGAAATTGTGCTCTTTGCAAAATCTTATTTACAACTGGAAGTCTATCAACACTTTTTTTTTTTTTTCCTGAAAAAACTCCCGGGTAATTTTTTCAAAATCCTTCGGCCAGGCATTTAGCCAATAAAGCAAACTTTCAAATTACTCTAGTTGTACAAAACATTTTACAGTGAAATCCCAAAGCAGGAACAGCTGCCTGGGTTTAGTTTTGACAGCTGCTCTTCACCTAACAACAAGTAGCCTTATTGTGTTTACTTATTCATTAATATTGAAAAATAACACAATAGGATCAGATGTCTTAGCTGGCAAATGCCCTACTTTTCCTCTGTGTTAGCGTCTCTGCCTCAGCATTCACGATACACGTACGTTTTTTATTTAAAAACCCCTTGTGGTTAGCTTTATTATTACACTATTGCCATAATTTAGCTTCCCAGATAAAATAATTACGATCCCGCCCAGGAAAGGTACCAGTTTAACTGGAACGCAGCAACGGTCCCATTAGTTTTCCAGAGACCACATGCGTTCTTAAATGTTTTTTAGAACTGACCTGGACGAGGACAAATCCTCTGGTCTAAAGCTCGTATTCCTGATCACCTGTGATCTCCGTGAAATCCCGTGTTCCTCCCTTATACCAAGCTCTGAGCGGAAAGGAAGATGCTTAATTTTTTAAAACAGAGCTTTGTCAAACAAGGCCTTACCTGTAGTGTAAAGGCGCGTGCGTTGTTCCAGATGCCCGTGTTTTCCAAATTAAACTCCTCGGGCTCGTCCCAAATTTGGGGCTATTTTTCATCCCCCTCTTTCCACACAGTGAGGGCGGACAAGGTGTCCCTCCGACGGTGTGGGGACCACAGGTGGCTTGCTCGGAGGGAAGGAGCTGGAGGAACCTTGCTGAAAGCTCATTAGCTGTTTAAGTGCTTTTTATTTATTTGCAAGCTGGATGAAAACTCGGACCGTTTGTCGAGTTATAGGGCAGCCCTGAAATGTCATCAGCAAACGCTTCAAGGAAACCGGAGGCGTTTCAGAAATGAAGGTTTTGACCGCATTTCTCATTTATGCAGTGCCATTTGGATTTCTGTGGATGGGAGTTGTGTTCCTCTGAGAGGGCAGGAATGGCCGAGCTGTTCTCAGGCCAGAGCAGCACCGCGTTTGGAAACCCAAATCCTCCCGAGGTTACGGCATCAACTGTGCTCGTTATTGGAAGTCAGAAACCCAGGTTCTCCACTGAGCTTTGGGGCTTGCATGAGATTTGGAGCGTAAGGACACAAAGCTGTGAAATAAGTACCCAAGCAGTTGCCCTGACCCTGGTTTTTAGGGAATGAAAGCCATTCTGTTTGTGCCCAGCGTGGTGGCAAGGGAGGGTGGCAACTGACGGGCACCAGGACATCAATTTTGCTCAACCGGGTGCTGCGAGGCAGCACGTTGTTTGGCTGTCTATGAGGATTCTCCTCGAAAATGCCATTTTGTCCTCATTTGGGGATTTAGATACTATCCTGCGTGGCACTGGGCTAAAAGGAATGTCACTGGGGGGGCCTGGAGGACTGCGGAGGAGAAAAAAAAAAAAAGGGGGGGGGAAATAATGGGAGAAAATCTGGAAGAATCACTCCTTCAAATCAAAAAGAGGCAGATAAAACCAGACGTGTGTGTTATATGTAAAAAAAAAAAAAGTTGCTGGTAGAGTTCCCTAGATGAGTTAAAAGCAGTAAGATTAGGTATGTCTTTTGAGAAATTATTCGGCGTTGGCTACACTGGCGCCTCACGGGTGGAACGTGATTTGGTTTAGCTGTGTCTGGAAGGAAGCGCAGGTAACAAAGGCAGCACGCTACCACCCTTCAAAAAAAAAAAAAACAAACCCAAAAAACAAACACAAAACCCACCAAACCACCTGACGGAGGAACCTGGACACTTCCTTGTGAGAAATCCTCCTCCGCTTCCTGCCCAAATTAACCGGTTTTGAGGCACGGGGGAAGGAAACGGTGTAGGATTAGGGAGGATTGGTTCAGGAGGGAGGGGAGATGGCGTGAGGTGCCCAGGCTGAGGTGAGGAGAATCCCCCCCACCCCAGGGTTACCTAGAGCTGCTGCTGGGAGCAAAAAGGGTCATTTCAAGCAAACGCGCTCGCCGAGCTGCTGAATCCCTGCCGAAACCAGGGTCAGACTGAAAAGGTGACTCTCAGGATGCAATAATTTACCGTGGAAATCATTATTATATACGGATATAATTACGTATCTCCATTATTTTAGCATTTTGGAGTATTCAACAGCAACCGCGCGCCGTGCCTGAGCCGCCGTCGGTTCGGCGGGAAACTTTTTAATGCGTTAAATAGTTGGGAAGGCGGCGTTCGATATTCGGGCTGGGCTTTGGGTATGAACCAGGGAAGGAGCAGCTCGCAGCCTGTATTCCAGTCACGGGCCGTAACGGTGCTGGGCCAACGGCTGCCTGCAGTGTCACCTCCCGCGTCACACGCTAACCAACCCTTCGGACGGGGGTACTTTTTAAAGGGAAAATGGGATTTTCAGAGCGTAACCCCCCCCCCCCCCAGCCGTTTGGGGAAGCTGCCTCTCCCCGCACGCCGCTAAGAGGGTGCGACGACGTGAATTTTTTAAACCCCTCGTTCTGACGCCAGCAGGAACAAATGACGCCGAGGGGAGTTTTTAAAGCACGTGGGGGGAAAAAAAAAATTTAAAAAAAATTTAAAAAATAAGAAAATAACCCCAAAGATCGACAAAAAGCTTTCCCTCTCCCTCCTGGAGGCCGGCCGGCACCGCCAGACCCCGGGGGCGGAGGGTCACGGCCGCGTGTTGCGGGGCGCCGCGTTTGGCGGGCTGCGGGG
>JAOXJK010000001.1:64895141-64913510 GCA_025774025.1 Xenus cinereus
TCCGGATGCGTGTGGCTAAAGGGATTTAAAAGGACCTGCCAAACCTGTTGTTTACTCGCCCGTGCCTCGGCGCGGCGAGCGGGGCTGAATCCCGCCAGCCCCGGGGGGGGGCTCTCCCGGCGGGAACGGCCCCGGCTCATCCTACAAAGAGCTTTGGGCCGCCGGCGGGCAGCCCTTTGGATCCGAATTATTCGATAAATCGTTATTAGAAAGAGGAGAAAAAAAAAAACAAAAAAACAAAACCAAGTTTAGAGTTGCGCCCCGGCGCGGTAGTGCCGTAGGCGTGTGGTGCGGGATGCGGGTCCTCAACCTGCTGCGGTGTCCCCGCAACACGCGTGTGGCAGGGCCTCTGCCACCATCCCCTCCTGGCTGGGCAGAGGAGAGGAGAAGGCCCGGTGTCCTGAACCGAGCCCAGAACTTCACCGCCTTTGCGCTGGAGGCTGAGAGCGGCGGCCTTGAACGCGAGCTGGTGGCAACATGCTCCCTTTTTGTGCCGAATTTTAATTCGGCGCGGGTGGAAGGTGGTAGGTTGGCAGCCCCGGAGACGTCTGGTTACCCCTCTGTGCAAGGCAAGCCAGGAGGGTGACAGCTTCTCAGCAAAGCCCTGTGTTCTTGCTTCCAAAGGTGAGACTCTTTCTGTCAGCCACGTGTGGGGCGTTTGCTGTGGAAACCCCCTTCTGATTCACTGTGCACTTTACAGCTTCTTTTTTCTTTTTTTAAAAAAAAAAAAAAAAGAGAAAAAGATATTACACAAACTCTGCAGTGTAGGAGCATCATTGAACTGGAGGCCTTCCTGCTGACACCAGTGGACGCTGAACTCCTTTACGCTCAGGTAAATCCCAGGTTTCTTGGGATCGGTGGCCCGTGGTAGAAAATCTGCAAGTAACAAGTCGTGGGATTTTTTTTCAAACACACCCACAGGCATGCAGCATCCAGCTCCCACTGAAAGTAGGTGGGATTGAGTGCCAGAGCCTCTGGGAAAAATTCCTCCTCGCTTCTCTCCCAGCCGTGAGATTCTCAAGGAGAAGCTAATTGCCTACCTTCGCAGGCTTTCCTTTAAAAAGAAAACACCACTGACTTCTTAGTAGAAGAGGATGTTTGAAGAGTTGATAAATTCATAAAGGTTAAAAATAACATTAAAACTGATGGTTTGTTGTCTTAACTCAGGCTGAACAGCTCTTTCTGTGTCACCAAACTCTCTGCTTTGCATTCATTCTTAACACCTGATGCTTCCTACCCCTTTCGCAACAAGGTGAACGACACATACGGTCCAGCTTGACAACCAGCTTCTCCTTCAGACTTGCACCCCTTGTAGCACTTGCTTTTTACCAGAAAGCAGCAGCAGCAGCAAGTGAGCTGGGGCTTGTGAACTGAGTGGTTGAGCAGAATGCATGGGCGGGACTCCATTTCATGACTCAACCCTTTGCATTTCTGTAGAACGTGCTCAGTCCAAAGTCCAAGTGAAATGACCAGTAATATTACTTAAGGACATGGAAATGTATCCTTTTTAATGAAGTCACTTCAGCTATTCTGCCAAAATATTACTACTGCTTCTGTTCAAGCCCCCATCAGGTATGTTACCCTCTTAACAAACAAAAACAACCCCCAAAAAAAACAAAACACACAATATAACAGACCCGAACTGCCTTGTGTGTCTCGTGATCTCGAGTGTCAGTGATGCTTTTTCAGTAGCAGGTGGTTGCAAACAGCATCATAACAGCTGCAGTGACTGTACTGAGATAAGCATCGCAGACTGAGCTCCAGCACTTGCTGGAGAACATCCCAACTTTTCCTCGCAGGGCTCCTCAGTAGGCTGAGCGTGGCGTTAGTTATGCAATAGGAGTTTCGGAGGGGAAGTCCTCTCTCAAGAAGGAATGTCTGCAGGTGGGACAGGTTTGGGATTAATGTGTTTTTTTTTTTTTTCCCTATGCAAATTTTACTGATTACTGTTTTCATGCTTTCGCCTATCCCTTCTGGAGCAGCAGTTCAGAGGAACACCCAAGAGGCTTAGCCTTTCACTTCTTTTGCCTAAATAGCTGAGGTACTTACTTGCCCGCTGAAGATCAGCAGGTAAGTAGGCTCCTTTGTGACCCGACTGCTTCTGAACGCTTGACTCCACTCAGAACAGCTTGCGACCCAGCCAGGATGCGGTGGAGGCTCAAACACAGGAAAGAAATGTCCACTTTGATTTTCGATACGCGCTCGGTGGCTGCTGCCAGTTGCATCTGGTGCGCTAAGATTTCCCTGCAGCACTGCGTGCGCGACGCTAGCTGCGGACAACTACCAGCAAAAGAGTGACTTACTTATTTTGGCAAAGGAAAGATTCCTGAAGATGTGGTTTTCACCTTCTGGTGGTTTTGCTCAGCTCATCGAGTAAAAACTCCACAGGATGCCGTTTCATTCAGATGTGCCTGGGCTGTAGTGGCCAAATAGGGCTTTCCTCTGAGTAAAGTTGTTTTAAGCGGAGAGAGGAAGGGAAGTGGAAGGAAAGTCTGAGGATACGTGGGACTAGAAGGGTGTACATTATGCACAATTCTACGGTTCTGGTTGTTGGAAGTTAGTCACCGTGCTTTGAGCTATAAGGACAGATGATAGTGTAAAACATATTTTTACAAAGACTGAAGTTCTATTTTCAGATGACTCCAGTTAGCCTGGTCTCTGACTTCCTTGCAGCGTTAAAATATGGTTTTCTGGGGTCCGATTTTAACTTCTATTCCAAAGCTGCTTTTTGCAGTGTGTAAACTCAGGGGGGAGGTATGTTTGTATTGAGCCTCTGATATAGATCAGCTCCTCTGTTGATGTCCAATTCTCTGTTCCACGGTTGATTTTCCGTAGAGGTATTGCAGTTTATTTCAGCAGAAGGACAGGCCCAAGAATTTATTAGCGAGACGAGCAACTCGGCTTCTGGCGCCGTAGACAGCTCTGGAAGCATTTTTCGTGTGTGTGCATGTGCCTGGGTGTATGCACTTGCAGATGTAAAAGCCAGAGCACATATATTCTTTCTATATAAAGGCATCTGTTTCTTTTCCTTTAAAAGAAAAAAAAAAAGAGTACCATTTCGGCTATATTTCTTAGTTCTGATGAAAAGCTGTGGAGATAAGCATTGTGAGATTTTTTACTGACCGGAACCGGCTGCATCAACATACGCAGGCTAGGTTGTATTTTTTTTTCTGCAGCCCAACTTCAGGGAGGCTGTGCTAAGGCTGTTTTGTACACAGAAGGGGAAATAAAATTATTTGCAGGGGTTCTCCTCTTTGACGATGTACTGGCAGTTTTGGGTTGCACAAAGGGTGGATGATCCAGGGTAAGAGTGAGGAGAGGGGAAGAAGGGAAGGTATTGAGTAGTTGGACTGGCATCCCTCTGCTCTCCCGTAACCCCAGGGAATGTTTCTTTCAGCTTTGCAAGAAGCAGGTGAGCACGTTGCTTGTTGCTTCCGACTGGCCAGATAATTGTGTTACAAAGGGAGACATGCCTGCCTTCTAGGAATTCCTTCCTTTCTATTGTAAAGGGTTTTCATTCTTCTTGGGTGATCAGAAAGAATGCAGAAGGAATCTGGAAGAACGAATGAAAGTGGCTCAGCTTTTCTTATTTTAAAATCTGGAAGAGTTCAGAAGTTCTTGCAGCTTGAAAACTTAATGAGCGTTCTGAAGCAATACCTCCTTTTAATTTAGATCATCGAATTAAATTTTGCAAAGGAAACTAAGCACCAAATTCTAGTCCTGACAGGTAACAAAAGTGCAAAACCATTTTCACACAAGTATGATGCGTGCTGCTTTGTACCAGCCTTTCACAAGTGTAACAAACAGTGTGTGGGTTGTTTCTTCTTTTTTTTTTTTATTTCTCACCTACTTTACTGTTCTCTGCTTGACTCCATACTTTTTGCGAGATAAGTCTCTATTTTTGGTGCTGCTTTTCCAAAAGTGAGAGGGCAGAGGGACGGAGAGAACTTTTTCCTGCACTCTTTTCTGAGCTTATTCAAGTTGCTAAAGCAGTTGGTTAAAGCAGAACTTGGGGGAATAGCACATTTTCCTTTTGCAGAGAAACTAGGGAGGAGGGGGACCACTTTTCCCATGATGTGGGGCAATACTGCTCCCCTCCTAGTGCAGGTAAATCTCCATTTCTGCAGAATGACCAATATGTTCCACTGGGATTTCTGATTCTGGGCTAGTGAGCCGTCCCTTCCCGCTTCTGTGCAACTGCTGATTTAAAAGACGTCATGTATTTTAATTACATGCTTAAATTTGACAAATAATAACGTGCTTAAATTTGGCCAAGTTGTTTTGGGTGATGCTTTTTAACCTTTATGGAAGTTAACTTCACTCCTACTTACCATCTTTTTATCTGTCCCAAAATTCACGTGGTTGAACTCGCACAGCTAATATTGAGGTGTTACGGTAGCCGGCAGTCAAGCTCTCTGGTTCTAATTTGAGATCTAAATTGCAAAGGTTTCAAGATAAACCTTTTAAAGGGCACAGTCGTGTCCTTCTAAGTACACTAAAGTCTATAGAAATGTAGTGTTAACTCCGGCACTGGACACACGATTATGGTTTAGAATGGAAGCTGAGACGGAGAGCTCTAAGTTTAGCAATGCTGATAAGTACTTCTAGGCTGAAATGCTTTACGTTAGCTATTAAGCTCTCCAGCTGACTGAATATTTAGTGTATAATGGTCAAATAGCAACTGTTTAGGATTAAATGTGTAACTGGACGGACGCCTTCCATTTATAACTGCGCTTCGATGCAGTTGTCAGAGAAATCTGTTTTACTTGTGGTTTTGCTACTAGCTTTTCCCCATTCAGGCATGATATATGGTAATACCGTTGCTGACCATTCATCAAGTGGGAAACAGATGGCACTAGTTTCCCTTCTATTGAAAGATGTTGTTGAAAGGCTGCTCCTGTGAGAATGGCAGCAACGATGCAAACCAAAATATTTTCAGAATATATGTGCCTGATGCCAGTCAACATTAATTGTAAAACATGCATCTTGTTCTGCTGTGGTATAAATACCAGCTGTTGACAGAGATCGTCTCATCAGCGACTGCATTTCTGGAAGAAAACAGGTTAGAAAGTAAATCACATAGTTTATATCAGTTCTGTGTCTTGTCCTGTAACAGTCAAGATGTTCTCGCTGCTTAAGTTTTGCAGTACTGATGAACCTTGAGTCTGCAGTTAATTAGTCTTTGACTTTCTAAAGAAAAGCACCAGACCACGGACTTAACATTGTGGTAGTCAAACAAAATCTAAAACTTCTGTTTGGCAGTTGAAAATTCCCAGGTGAATATGCTGTTGGATCTCCAGTGGCTTGTTAAGCACAGTGCCCTCGAGAGACACTCCTTGAAGAAGCACATCCGATGCTAAGAAACAAAATCCATACTCTTAGGTGTTTGCCTAGATACTCTTGTTTATTTGTCTTGACAGTCCAGGCATACTAACCTGGGTTGGCTCTGCTTTCATTTGCTACGTGTCCCTGAAAACGTATCCAAGCAGAAGCAGAGGGTGGTTCAGAGTCTCACCATCACTCAGCAAGCCCATTCAGCAGGTTGCTAGTTGGATACGTTCTTCTACGTACTGCGGGTGCTCTTGGCCTCCACCCCAATGCTCTGCTAATAGAAGGAGCAGTGAATCTCCTAAGAAGCCTGGCAGCATTTGGGGTGACTTGGCTGGATATTTGCACAAGTCATCCTTGGGAGAACCTAGCCATAGGTGAGCTCCCTGTGTTGTAAACGTGCACAAAGAAGAAAGGAATACAGCCCCTCAAGCCTGTGGCAAACAGCATGAGTTGGGACAAGAGTGAAGGAAAGACCTATCCCCTCTGTCTCTCTCATAAGCAGAACAGTAAGGAGATCTTCTGGACTTGAGCGAGTCCCTTGCTGTCAACAGGCTCTGCAAAGGGTTTGGTCAAGACGAGCTTTTTGGAGAGTTGACTTGTGTGTTGACACGAGTTTGTGTTGACACATGTAATTGCAAGGAGACACAACCTCAGTGGGCACCAAGTGGTCTGGTATTATAAACTGAAATGTAAACATGTACACTTTCAGCTGCATATGGTTCCTTAATGGATTTTGTGTGAGTATTAACCGACAATATTAGATAAAAGTTTTGCTTTTCTGTTGTTCTCAGGAGCCTGGGAACCTCGTGCAGAACCTTGTGTGTTTGTTTTGCAGTGCTGCCGTGCTCTAATCTTCCCCTCTGGGGTGGGGGGATGTATTTTTATATCAATGTAGAGGACTGTGACTAGGCTTGGGGTGGTTCAGTGGCTTTTGCCGTGGTCCTGCAAAAACACACAGGATCTTTTTCCCCTCTGTCTGTCAGTAAGGTAAGCACGATGCTAGGTATGGTCATTTTTTGGAAGCATATTTTTGGCCTCACCTGAGCCTGCTTTTCAAATTATTTTACTGCTGTAATGATGTGGCAAGAACTGGTGCTGTGGACTGAAGATTTCAAGTTAATTTTCTCTGTCCCTCTGGAGGATATTAGGATTGCATCCCTTACCTTCCTGCAGGTGGGAGATCTGAGGACAGATCCCTATGCCACATAGCATTCACCAGTAACCCAGGTTGGGGTGCTGGGACTGAGAAGTGACTTGGAATTCCTTCTCCCCACACTTGCCCACAAGCGGTGGAGATGCTGCTTTCCCAAAAGTCCTGCCTGAGCTACTGCTGGGTCTTTCAGTAGTATTTGTGGGCAGGAGAGGTAGTTTTCTGTTGGCTTCTACAAGAACGTAAGGACTTGGCCTTTTGTTAAGGGGAGAGGGGGAAACCTTGTGTTATTGCGTACGTTTAATTTTTTAAAAGCAGCAGTTCTTAGCAGGGGGAACCTATTCTCATGGAGTTTCCTGCAGCCGGTGACCTGTCTCCTCTCCGAGCAGTTAGTGTGCGATAAGCAGCAGAGGTGGCCGCTCGCTCCCTGCAGCGGGTGGTTGAGGCAAACCTTGCACCATGGTCTGTTTAAAGAGAGAACATCTCGGAAGGGTCCCCGCCAGTGTTGTGAGACAGATGCTGTGTGGCCTGTGAGGACTTGCTGTGAGCCCAGGCCCAGCGCCAGGAAAGCACCAGCTTTGCTCGGTTGTTGCTTTGGGTTGTTTTTTTTTTGAAGGGCTCTGGGAGCTGTTTGCTCTGACAGCTTCTCATGCCATGTCAGACTGTGCCAGTCTGCACTGGGGAGTCACTGGGGCTCGAGGAGAAGCGATTTGGCGGTGGGGACATCACGTGTTGACGGGGTCTTTGTCTTGGTGACTGCAGTGAATCCACTTGTAACTAACTTTAAAAGTTTCTGCCTGGAAAATACCTCTGTTGTGTGTTACGATAGCGAACCCCAGCCCAGGTGTGGTGGGAAGGGTGGGCAGACCTCTAAAAGCAGCATGGCTTTTGGCTTAAACCAAAGAGCTGGTGGTTAAGATGAAACAACTTCCCTGTAAATGGAGAACCTTTTGCTCCGGCGTCATTGGCGGTGGCTGGGATGTGTGGTAGGCACATGCCGAAACGCGCCCCAGGGTCCTGCTCCCCGAGCCCTTCTTCTAGCTGGGTTTCCTTCCCATGGAAAGCAGGGTGGGGAAGACGGGAGGGCGAGAACCGAGCCTGTGCTGACACGGAGCTGGGATGTGGCCGGGATGCTCCTGGGTCCCCGCAGCAGTGCAGACAGGGCCATGGAGGGCTGGGTGGGACTCCACCCTGCTGGTTTTAGAGCCGCTTTTCAGGTATGTCTGCCCTACAGCCTAGAGGTATGACTGCAGCTCATTTAGAACGACTCCTCCTCGCTTTCAACAAGGTTTTGGCAGGGACGTTTCCAGCAAAGGCTGGTGGTGATGACGATGAGGTAGTTCCATCGACCCAGGGTTCAGCTGCCAACTGTTTATCAGGGGGCTCGGGCAGGTTCACACGGTCCGGCCTGCAGCCTGTTTGGCCACATACGTAGGGCTTTCACTAGCCCAGTCAGCTGCATTCACACCTCTGGGTTGTGCTGTTGTAGATGTGCCCTTAGAGTAGAATTACGCAGTAAAATGAGCTTGTCATGAGTCCTGCTGGATATTGCTTAATACTCCAGCTGTTGTTAATTATTTAATTTTTTTTTTTTAATAAGAAAGTGTGTTCTAGGTGCATCTGCTCTTCAGGGGCAATGCAGGGTAAAGCTATGGCCTAATCTAGCAGTTTCCCATCGTGAATTACAATTTACTTTTGGTTTGCCCAGTGAATTGCCCAGGTTTTTCTTTCAGTATCTAACAGTGATAAGTGACACCAGTTCCTCTTTGTTTTCACAGGCTACAGCTGGGAGGAAAAAATGTTTGGCTTTCACAAACCGAAGATGTATCGGAGTATAGAGGGCTGCTGTATTTGCAGAGCTAAGTCTTCCAGTTCTCGTTTCACTGACAGCAAACGTTATGAAAAGGATTTCCAGAATTGTTTTGGGTAAGATTCTTTCTTTGGTCAGCATCGTACTCAGTCATGGTGTTGATCTCCAAGCCGTGAACCTGACACGCTGTCCCTCTTGCTCTGAGAGACTGAAAGATGAGGTTAGCAGAGGTGGGTGGTGGGGAAGGCTGGCTTCAGCTTCCTCACAACTTTCCAGGCCAAGCCAGGAGGGGCTGGATCCTCTGCTGCTGTGTACGGTACCACTTGGTGGTCCATCTGCTGTTGTTGCCAATGAAGAGCTGCTGTAGATCATAAAAGCAAAGGGGTCAGGCTCGTGCCTCTCCCACCTCACAGCGTGTGCAGGGATTTCAACCCCTCTCAGACTGTGTTTTGCACATGTGCGGGAATTTAAACTTCTAAGGAACAAGATGGTAAACAGCACAGGTCCATGGAAGTTTTCTGTGGCTCTAAAGATTCAAGAATATTAGGCAAAACTTACTGGATAAATGTTAAGCAGTTCCAGCAGGGTTTATACCTTGTTTCAGGTATTGATGCCTTTGTTCAAAATAGGGCATACCAAGATGTTATTAAAACTTCTCATTGGAAACCCATTCTGAGGAAAAGTGAGCATCAAGTAATTAGCTTTCCAATTAGGTAATGTTGCACGTAATGTTACTTGAAAGAGTTGGTAAGCAAAACTATAAATGCCAGTGATTTCTTGAACCAGCTGCTGTGACCACCTAACTTCTTTGAAATACTTCCTAAGAACTTTGAAATTCTGTCTAAATTTGTGTCCCTGAATTGTCAGAAAAGCAAATTTTTTTTTTTACTTTACTTTGAAAATTTTTTTTTGAGGCAGTAAGAATTTCTCCTGTTTATGCTATAGTTTTCCATGAAATTATTTCTCCTGGAAAAAAGTCTGTTGTCAATAGATATTCTCTGCTTTTTCTTTCCAGTCTTGTTGGATTACCTCTCATCAAAACCTTAAGCCCGAGTGGACATTTCATGCATCATATTGAAAACTATATATACATACCAGTATAGCTGCTCTTGTCTCAACTGCTTAATGTCATATGTGTAAATCTTTGTAATATTTACAAATATTTCCCTCCCCTCCCCTTTTTTTAGAAACACTCCTCTCAAGTGTTGAAAGGACAAAAACAAAGTTTTATAGTGCTTTGTGTTTACTTTGTTTTTGTACATAAATCTGGTGCTACGGTTTTTCTTGTCATATTTCTTGACTACTGTCCTTGGCAGTGGAAAAAATGTGTGAAGGCCCGTTACGGGTGGGTTTTTTTTTGTTGTTAACAGTAAAGAAGCTTGCAGTACAGCAGGGCCTTTGGTCTTCTGCTATCTGAAATATGTTTGTCAAAGTAAAAATGCAGTTTTAACGCTGAGCAAATAATGGCTTATCTGAGCCTGCCTGGTTCATCTACAAATGCTTCAAAGTCTTCCCATTTAAATAACTAAAAAAAAAATCTACAGTGTATCCCCTTTATATTTCTTTTAGCGTGGATTAGCAGTAGAGATGATTTCTGAAGCAAGCTCGTTAAAGGGAGCGAGTATTGCTGTCATTCCAGTGAATGCTGTTCCTGAAACCTTATCCTACGCTTATGCAGGAGTGTGTGACGTGGTATTTCTTACTCATTCTTGAAGCTCTGTAACAGAGTTAAGAGCTGAATAAGCTTTTGTCTGATCCCTGAGGTCTTTTCCCAAATGTACATTCAAGGAATATGATTATTTCTCCTCCCTCCCTCTCCAATCAAACCAACCAACCCACTGGAGGTGTGTGTTGGTGGGGCTTTTTTGGGTTTGGTTTTTTTGCTTTGGTTTGGTTTTGGTTTTTTTGTTTTGCTTATTATTATTTCAGCTGAAGCTTCTGGAACTGTTTTTAGTGCCCCTCTGGAGGCAGATTACACCACTTTTTATTTCTATATGGATGAGTTCTGAAAGTGAGACGTGGTCTTTAAATGGCAGTGTTTGAGTACCTCAGATGAATTGTAACGCCTGAAAAACAGAACTTGAGAATCCATCTTTTCCATCAATTTTTATGCTTCTTGATGTTATCAACTGTGTGTGAGGGGGTGCTTTTTATTAACTGTTGTCAAGTGATTTTTTGCTTCTGTTTTTACCAGGCTCCATGAGGCCCGCTCAGGAGATATTTGCAATGCCTGTGTCCTTTTGGTGAAAAGATGGAAAAAGTTGCCAGCAGGATCCAAAAAGAACTGGAATCATGTTAGTCATTTATTTCTCCTCCACCCCAAAACTAACTCGTCTCTGCCTTAGTCCATCGTGCTAGTTTGGGGAGATGCTAGCAAGGGTTTGGGTTTTGCTGTTTCCCCCACATTCTCCCTTCCCACCCACAACATCTCTAAATCCTTCCTGGAGTATTTCCTCTTACATGGCTCTTATCTGTCTTCATTTGGCTTGTGTGCAAACGATGATTATGCAAGCCCAGGATGGAGTCACAGACTAACTTACCTTGTAATTCCTTGTTTTCACAAGCTCATAACTTTGTCCAAAAGTCTTCTGTGACACTCAAAACATTTCAAATTTGGCCTCTTTCCAAAATTCATTGCTCTCTTTTTTTAGCTCTTTTTTTTTTTTTTAATAGTTTGAACAAGCAAGGTGACTTGCTCAAGCAACACATAAATCAATGTCATTTAGTCATATAATTACAATGACTAATATCTTGCAGCTATTCCCACTCATATATTCTGGTTTGATACATCTAATTCAGTTTGGGCCTAGGGCTGGGAAGATGATCAGGATTCTTTGTGTATGTTATAATCTTTATTCAGGAAACCTTGATGGTAATGGGAGCCAGAACTATGGTTATTACTACCACCAGCTTTATTCAGAAGTTAAATTGATGATTTTCTAAAAATCTCCAGGGGAAATGCTTGGCATACGCTCTTAATTGAATCTGTATTGGCTTAAACAACTGTTGTCTACTAAACTGAATTTGTCAAAAATGTGAAGAAGGCAAAAGTTGAACTGAATGTGCTTTTTGAACTAGTTTGCTGCCTTTTGCTACAGACTCAGCCTAGATTTAAATGAAACGTAGGAGTGTCAGTGCACAGAACTGCCTTGGTTTAACAAAATTGGTTTTGAAAACCTTAGTGAAGTCAGTACAGGTACCTTGACCAGGGCGTTATCTGGGCATGGTGCAGAAGTATTATGCGTGTGTTTTCTGTGTTCTAGGTAGTAGATGCCAGGGCTGGACCCAGTCTTAAAACAACATTGAAACCAAAGAAAATGAAAACTCTGTCTGGAAGCAGGATAAAGAGCAATCAAATCAGCAAACTACAAAAGGAATTCAAGCGGCACAGTAAGTGGATCCAAAGAGATTTTGGCAATAAACTTTGGCCTCCCCTAACATAGTTATCGGCCTTTTTCTTCCATACATGTTTTCAGCTCTGGCTTCTTAGTTGGCCTAGATTTTTTTCCCCCCGTAAACTCCTACCATGTTTCCTTACACCTTCTGCCAGTCTCGGTGATTTCTTTCCACTAGCACTTAGACTTGTCACATAGATTTGCATTCATAGCTTTCCAACAAAGCCATCTGCCAGTTATGCTCTAAATGTATATCGGTAGCTTAGGTTTTTCCAAAGCAAACCTTCCAGCTTCTTAACTGTTGCTGACTTGTTCTTCTCGCTCTCTTTCAATTATCCTACCTGGCCTGAAGGAAAAGCTCTCCAAACAATCAGTAAAGGCCCTGACCCCAAGAGCTTGTATCACCTCATTCAAGATGCTGTAGTTAATCTTTATTGTGTTACTGTAGGTGCTAGAGATGCTAACTAAAAGGTTGGCTAAGAGACCCTCTCGTAAGGTGTGCTGCATCTGCAGTTCATAGTCTCAATCCAGCAAAAGCTCAATACTACCTCACCCATTGCACTAATGAGGAGAGCTTTGCAGGACTTGAACTGAATGGGTAAGAAAGCAGATTTACAGTGAGAGAGAAAGTACTAGGTCTGAAGCACGGATCCCCATCAACTTCAAGGATCTTTCAGTGACTCCAGAGCAGGACTAGGATCTTATCCAAAGCATGGCCTCCGCAGGCTAGGTTTGAGAGCCAGGAACCGAAGCCTGATCCTGAACCTCTTTCCAGTCCCTCGTGTCCAAGGATCCCCTCTAGCTCTGAGGTCTGCCTCCCAAATGCTGAGTGATAGTCTCTCTATTGAAATCAGCAGGGGCATGGGTTGTCGTCGTTAGGTTTTTCTTGTTAATTAAAAGTCTGTCTCTCTGTTCCCCATCCACACGCGACCTTTTACAAGTCAGGAAGAGAGAGGATAAGTCGTTGGATGCATGTCCTGATTTCTTGCATGTATTCTTTCCCCTACAGATTCCGATGCCCACAGCACCACTTCGAGTGCCTCCCCAGCTCAGTCGCCCTGTTACAGCAACCAGTCTGACGATGGGTCTGACACAGAGATGAGCGCTGGGTCCAGCAGAACACCAGTTTTCTCCTTTTTAGATCTCACGTATTGGAAAAGGTAAAAAGCAACAGAAGGTGTACTCTCTGTAGATAGCAGTTTGCATCGCATACACAGTGCTTGTTTCTGCTTCTTCAGGAATTTGCTGCTGTTGAACTTAATTTGTTTTAAGGATATAATTTAAGTCACAGAGTATTATATGATATCTGGCTGTCTTTGGGGGGGGGGAAAAGCACCATATATTTAAGGCATTTTCCCCTATCTCCCTCCAGTTCCCTGAATACTAATACAGTTGCTGGAAAATATTTTTAGGTTTTGGGGGGTAACGGATAATATTCCTGACTGTCATTATCTTGTCTTAGAAGTGTGTTCCGTAGACGTGATGTGTTGACAAGTACAACAGCGCTCTGAGCTTGCCAGCAAAACACAGCATTTGATTTGGTTGACCTGTGATGGTAGTCATTTAAAAAAAAAAAAAAAAAATCAATCTGGAGTGGGAGGAAACCCACAAGATTTTCTGGGAGCTGAAGGGCTCGTTATCTTTTATTGCATGTTGTGACACAGTAATCCCTTGTTTAGCTAATTGCTCTATTGAAATTGTGACTTTGCTGCCTTCTCTCAAATAGTGTTTGCAAGTGCCTTGTAGTCAAGGTTAGTTCAGCCCAGATAGTTGTGTGCCTGAAACTTGTCTGGGAAGCAAAATGGGAGACTAGTTTTGTATAGACATGGGTTGGGTGTCTTGTTTTATTGTTTTTTTGGTTTTTTGTTTTTTTTTTTTCCCCCAAAGCAGTGTTGTGGATTTAGACACAGGCTTGTTTTCTCCCTCCTGTCCTCTGAGCTGAAGTTTCAGAAAAGAACTTTTGGATCAAACTCATTTTTTGCATTTCTGTGAATTCTGTATGTTCTAAACACGCAAACTACCTGTCTCTCTCCCTGCTATTTCTTCCAGGCAAAAGGTTTGCTGTGGAATTATTTACAAAGGGCGTTTTGGAGAAGTCCTCATAGACACTCATCTCTTCAAACCTTGCTGTAGCAATAAAAAGTCTGCCACTGAGAAGCCAGAACAAGAAGGACCACAATCTCCAGCAATCTCCACCCAAGAGGAGTGGTGACTTCCTTGGATAGCTGCAGAAGGTTATACAGATCCTCTTATTCTCTGGAAAAATACTAGAAATGTGACTGTTCACTTTGGACACCTGCTATGCTGCCAAAAGACTATTCCCTAGAACTGTTTTGGGTTTTACTGCTACAATTCCACAAACTCTGAAGCCAGTTTGTATCCTTTCAGAAAGACTGTACATAATATTTAAGATGCTATGGAACACTTAGCAAAGCTGAATGCTGCTGCAAGGTTGTCCCTCTAATCTTCCTTCCCCCACTTCCCTCCCACTCGCTTCACAAGTGAACTTGAGGATGGGGTTTTGTATATTAAAGTGTATGTAGTTCATGTTTCTGTATTGAAAGAAGCAGTGGTGTAAGGCATTTTTTTAAAGTTGGTTGGTAACCTCCCTTAAATCCCCAAGAAAATATTTCATTCTTAGACATGTATGAGTCAATAAGATGAACTAATACATAGAAATGTTATAAGTCACCTCTCTAGTTATATAAATATATATTTTTTAAAGGTGTGGAGATTTCACCCTATACTACTGACGTAACAAAACCAAATACTTCATCCATCCGATGTGATACAGACTGGTAAACTGCAGACATCTCTACTACAAGTGGTAGTTATCCCAGAAGGCACCCAACATAAAATGCTCTTAAGAAGGGGTGGGAGAGCTCTCCTCCTTAGCTAAGGAGGACAATTTACCTAAGAATTGAACATAGCGAAATGGGAGGCTGCTTTGTTTTAACCCAGAAGCAGACACTCTGGGCTTCATGTAGTAACTGACTGGTGATTAGAGATGGACCTAGAAAACACCTTGATGCACAAGTGTAGATGATGGCCAAAACTGAGTAGCTGCGATCTGTTGGGCCAGTGCAGCTGAAATGTGACCACAGACCAGGCTCCCTGCTGGTTTTGGACCTGACATAGAACCAAACCCCTCGCTAAGCAAATCGGGCTCCGGTTCCAGGGGTATAACCTGTTTCCAGGCTGGGGTCTGGATTAAGATTGCTGTTTTGGAACCCTTCCCTGGCAGTGCTTCTCTGTGTTTCCATTTTGGTTTTGTTTGTTTGTTTGCTTCAACCAGTAGATCAATGCTTTTGTGAATACTGGACTTGCTGCAAATTCTGAAAAGTTCTGTTAAGAACGGTGCTGTACTGAGTCGCGGCAGCTCTGTTTGCATACACGATCAAAAGGTAGTATTTCTGACATGGATTCCCAGGCAGATGCGTGTGCAAACCCTTGTGACGCTCCTTCAAACTCCACTTTGCCTTTAGGGTGGAAGCAGCTTCCTGGAAGAGTTTGTGCTGCGGTTTTAGCTCCCAGTTGCTTCATGTTCCCTTTATGAAGGTTTAACTCCTGTAAATGGGGAATTCGGCTTTTTTTTTTGTTTCTATTTTGGGGTGGGGGAGGGGGGACTTTTCTTACTATTACTCTTTTGGGATATTGTACAATGGATTGCTACAAGCTTTCCCTTTTGTGAGGGTCATCGGGGTAATACTGTGGTGGGTAGGGTTTAGGGCTGGATTTCCATGTAATCTCACCTCCTGAAATGGGAATGGTTAGCAATATGTAAGTAGGGAAAGACATGCAGGTTTTAAGAGGAGCCTCTACCCTCGAAGCTTTTTTATTTTCTTGGTTTTCTTTTTATTTTATTTTATTTTTCCTCTCCTTCCGTTGGGTAAGCCAACCTCTGGAGAGAAAGAACATCAGGGGAAACAGGGCTTTGACTTATCACAGCCTTACAGCTTAGAGCTTTCGTTGGTTTTATTTTGCTTTTCCTAAACTCTCTGAGATTCTGAAGGGACGACAAAGCTGCCTACCTTGCTTTCATCTGCAACCAAACAGAATCGTAGAATCATTTAGGTTGGAAAAGACCTTTAAGATCATCGATTCCAACCGTAGATAAAATGGACATTTGCTTGTATAATGGCTTAACTAGGTTGGTCATGTCTAAAAAGGGCTTGAGCAAGAGTCCTAGCTGTTTCTGCAAACACCTCCTTTCATTTGAATTTGTGTTTTCAGCATCAGTAATTCTGTACACCTATAAGGCTGCAGTGTTGGTGGTAGGATGTGCTCTGATACGGATCATCTCTTCTGTATTTATTTATTTATTGCTAGATTTCAACCGCCAACTGCTTCCCCTACTCCCTCCCACCTCTTCCATTCCCGGTAGTAATGCAAAATGAACTGTATGTAGTCATGCACTTTGTATTAATGTATTAGAAATCTATGGAACCTGTTTTGTACTTTTATACTGTTCGGACACTTGTAATCCAAACTTTTTTTTACTAGGGTAATGAATAAATTTAGACTTATTTAGAAAATAAACAACTTCTCTTGTTTATTTCAGCTCTGTTCCGTTAATTAGTGTTTGAAGCAGCCCAGGCAACCCGTGTTTCTATTTGAACAAGACTTAGAGGCTTTTGTTGGGGGGGAGGCGGTGAGGTAGTCCTCTTCCTGTTTAATTTGGAGAGAAGAGCAGAGCAAGGGAAGGAGAACGGTGTTTGTTATGATAGACAGCTGTCTCGGGGCAGAATCACAGAGCTGTCCCTTGGCACTCTTGTGTGTGTGTGTGTGTGTGTGTGTGTGTCAGGCATTCTTTTACCGGGAATGGGTGGTGCTGACATTCCGTGTTCCTGGGGGAGCTTGCTCTCTGTCCAGCTCACTGGCATTTAGCGGAGGCCGGATGAAGCAGCAGCAGCAGCGTTAAATGGTTGGTGCTGACAGCATGTGGAACCCACCCCTGTCCACGTCCAGCGGAGTCGGTGGAAGAGCGTAACGCTGCTCTACTGAAGCCGGAGCCCGGAGCGTTTCTTCCCACGACAGGCGTAGTCAGCTGGATAAGCTCCAGCAGACCGGTGGGAGCAAGGTCTCTGGCAGGAGATGGCCGTGAGTAACTGAGTGCAGAAGATGAGCCTATTCCCTAGTAATGGGGAAAACATTGCAACCTTAAGCGTGATGGCTTCTTGCAAGAGACTGTTACGGGCTTTAGTGTGGAGACACTGATATATTCCTGCTGATGTGCTTTTATCCTATAAATCGAGCACAATAATATCTGGAGACTCACGTAGAAATCATTTCAGTGAAAGCTCTGCACAGACTGACAGACCTACCAGATTTTAGTACCATAGCATCTATTTTGGACATAACTTGCATTATCTGCTGTAGATGTCTAAGCATACTTTGGGCATGATTCGGTGCACCTAAAATGAAAATGTCTATGTAAAGTCACTGAAGAGAAGCAGGTGCACCCAAAGGTGGTTTAAAGCAGTTAAACATAGTACATATCCCACTCTTTGCAAATTCCAACCTTTTTGAAGTAATGAATTCATTTTTCCTTCTCTCTTTTACACTGCTGCTGCATACCTGTGACTACAGGTACTGTCTGGATAACCTTCAGGTGCTGAGAACACCGGTGTTGGTGGACAGAGGGCTTTTTTCCTGTGGGGCAGATAACCTAATGGCCAGCTACAGCTGTGGAGGAGGAAGCTTCTCTGGGAACGTTGGGGAACCAGGACTTGCCATCTTCAGAGCAACATGAAATGATGAGGCAAAATCCTAGGTAAAGCCCTCCTGTGCTTCACCTGAATCAGCTGTCGCAAATGCTAGTGTGACATCTGCTAAAACACAGTGCAAGCATTAGAGAATCATAGAATTGTCTAGGTTGGAAGGGACCTTGAAGATCATCTAGTCCAACCATCAACCTAACTCTGATAAAGAAACCACTACACCATGTCACTAAGCACTATGTCTACCCGTCTTTTAAATACCTCCAGGGACGGTGCCTCAACCACTTCCCTTTACAGAGGATCACATTATACTCGACAGATGAGAAAAACAAGGCATGTGACAAGAAGGTGTTCTGCTGGAGGTCGCCACTAGACAAGGAGCAGATCCATGATTTCCAAAGCCTGAGCTGAGTGCCCAGTGCTGCTGCTGAAGCACGCAACGGCAGATACTGTTTGCTTTTGTGTGGTGTAAGAGTAATTTTATTGTGATTTGTACAATAGGGAAATTCCTCTGTGACTTCTACAGTGCTGACCCTATGACCCGCTTTCTGAGCAGATGACTGGGTGCCATCCGCGCCATGACTAAACAGTTAGAACTCTTGAAGTTGTATAAAAATTTAGTTTCAATATGATGTAGGAAAAAGAGAAGCTCCTTCTAATTGGTTCCTGTAGCACATAATGTCATTTTTAGGATATCCAGAGGAGGGGTAAGAAGAAGACAGGCTGAGAGAGTTAGGGATGTTCGGCCTACAGAAGAGAAGGATTGGGGAGATCTTACAAAAGCCTTCCAGTACCTGAAGGGGCCTACAGGAGAGATGGGGAGGGACTGTTTATCAGGGAGTGTAGCAATAGGATGAGGGGTCATGGTTTTAAATTGAAAGAGGGAAGATTTAGATTAGATATCAGGAAGAAATTCTTTCCTGTGAGGGTGGTGAGGCACTGGAACAGGTTGCCCAGAGAAGC
>JAOXJK010000001.1:64914944-64935556 GCA_025774025.1 Xenus cinereus
GGTGGCGCTGGGCCCGGCCCGGCCCTGAGGGGACCATTGGGGCGCTCAGTGAGAGGCGCGGAGCGGCCCCTACAGCCGTTGGGCGGCGGCCGCCGCCCGGAGGCGCCACCCGGCTGCCCGAGCTGCTGCCCTGCCGCCGGTGCGGGCTCTAGGCGCCGTGTCCCTCGTCCGGATGGAAGCAGGGTGGCTTTGCGGGAGTTCCCCGCTCAGCCCAGGGGACCGGGCTTTTCACTGCCCTCCCTCACGGCCGCTTTGCTCGTCGGGCGCTGACAAAAGCTGAGCCGCTCGGGGGTACTCGGCCCGTCACATCACACCTACACGGCCTGCCCGCTCTGCTCGAGTCACAGAAAAATGAGTATAAACCCCCTCGTTTTCCCCACACAGTGCTCCTCTCTGCTGCGGCAGGAGGCTGGCTCTTTAATTGCTTTCCATCTCTGTGGACAAAGAAAGAAGAAAAAAACGTTTGTACCTGGGAAAACCTAATGGCCAGGCTTGCCACCAGCGAGAAGGAAGGGTACCCCGGTGGGGGATTCCTCTGAGCACCGGGGGGTGGTTTGAAGGCAGCCGGGCAAATCAGCTGGCAGATGGGGCTGGAGGTGGCAGGCAGCTGAGCCTGGCTGCTGGTGGCTCTTCTCGGCTGCCCAGGTGGAGAAGAGTAGGCGAGAGCCCACCCTGGGACAGCCGTGTGCCGGACCTCAAAGAAGAGAAATGGGGAAATGGAGGCGGAACATCACATAGGTACAGGCAGCTCTTATTTTGCTTGGATCAGCGTGCTTCAGCAAAGTGGGTTTTTTTCTGTCTCGGTAATCTCTTGCCTAGGAAATATAGCTGCTAGGTGTGCTTAAAGCGAGGGGAGCTTGGGGGGAGTACTGGACGTAGGGCCCGTTCCTAAGGAGGGGCAGCCAGAGAGAGCTCTGGGGACACAAGGAGCGAGGGAGAGAGGCCAAGGAAGAGGCAGTGTTTGAGCCTCTTTGGCCACAGGGAGTTTCAAAACAGTTGTATAAAGAGTACCAGCCTGGCTCAGAAAGGCTGCACTGTGGCTGTAGGTTATATTGCCAGATATACGTACACCTGTGGTGGCTATTGAGAAGCTCCAACAGCAGCTTCAGGGTTATGGGAGATGCTTCTTTGTTGCCTTAGAGGTCTTACCTTCCATCGGCAGAATACAGCAACTGTTCAGGTGCTAGTTTATCTGTTTGTTTGTATTCTGTTTTAATGATGGTCCGTTGTTCCTTATGTGGGTTTTATTGTGAGCACCATCATGTCTACAAGGCTCTTGAGAAGAGGTGAAGAGGCAGGAGAAAGCATTGTGAGCCCAGATTGTGCTCAGCACAAATCAAGGGTTGATCCCAGTTAGCCAGCGTGATTTTGGACACCACAAGATGCTGACTGTTCAGTCAGGCTCAGTGTTGTATCCTCTGACTAATCAACGTGCGGGTGTTTTGGAGTAGTGTTAAGCAGGTGAGAGAGCCACCATGCCTTCTGCAAGCATGCTCCTGCTGGCCTGGTCTTGTCTCTGTCCTTCATCCTGCTCCTACATCTTAGGAACCAGAACATGGTGAAGGGGTAAGGAAAGGAGCAGCGCTCCCAGGCTGTTGAAAAGATGGTGAAAAGCTTGTGTGGCAGGGAAGGAAGTGGCTGCGTATTTTCCCTGGGTGACTTCAGCTGGCCTGTGTGGTGGATATGGAGCAGCCTCTCACCCTCTCTCCTTCTCTCCCTGCTACCTTCCCAGAGTTGCTTTCGTCTTCTAGAGAGCAGGTTAAGGCAAAAAGAGAGAGGCTTAAAACACTTTAAGGTGAGGGGGTTAGTGTTTTGTATGGAAATGGAGATGCCTATCATTAAATGCTTTCCTGAAGGAAGAGGTGTTAAATGCTAAGTTGCTTCTCCCCTTTGCTTGGGTATCACTCGTTGTTCTTTAAATGACCACTTAAGAACCAAGAAAAGCAAACCAACCGAAACTCTCCAAGCACCATTCCTGGTGTCCTTCCTGCCCTGCGAGGCACAAGGACTCCCTCTCCTTTGGATCTAAATTCTCCTTCCATTTTTGTTCCCCCAGTTACCTGCATTATTGCTCTTGGGTTGGCCCCGTTGCCAGGCTGTTACCCTTTACAGGACACAAGTTTGGCAGCCTCTTCCTCCCCCTGGACACAGGTCCCCGATTGTCACCTGTCTAGATGTAAGCTGTTGAAGAGGCTGGTGCCACTGTAGCGCTCTTTGTCCCCTAACTACAATCTAGCTGTTCATGCATATGATGACATAAAAGACAGAAATATACAGATTTTAATTTTTTTTTTAAATCGGAGGGACCAGAGGAACTATTATAAAATAATAAAAAATCAAAAAAATTTTTTGAGAGTCATCATCCAAAATTCCTGTACTGTAGCAAACCTTCTTCCCTGGCACCTTTACGCCTAACTAGGAGGGAGGTCAAAAGCAAGAACACAGAAGCATTAGTATTATTATAGCAGCACCTGGTAACAACACTTTCATTAAGGACCTCTCACATGTTTTCACATAAACTCTTATTTTCAGATTGTAAAACTCAGCCGTAAAGTTCACCTACTTGCTGACACAGGCACTTAAGGTTTAAGACTATCAGCACTTCAGTCAATCAAATTTCTGGTTAAAGCAAAGTCCTAAAAATCCTCCTACATATTCTAATTTGAATTTGCTCTTCTTACAGTCTCTGCATTTTAAAGTGCAGAGTGGTTGAGTGAAATTATTTATAATGTGCAAACGCTATAAGTTTCCAAATTAACTGCAAATGAACAACTAGTATATTTGATTTAGTACCTTAATTATTTAATTTTTTTTGCCTTAAAGCAGGTTTAATCCTGATGGGTTCTGAGGACCCATCAGAAGCCCAACTTCTTGTTTTGAAGATGTTAGGGAGGCCTTTTTAGTAGGTGAAGGGGATGGAGATGGGACAGACAGCTTTACAGGGCTAGCACAAAAACTATCACTGAACAGCCATGAAACAAAAAGTTCTCTAACAAAAAGTGGGATAGTGTTTGCATCTAGGTGAAAATCCATTGCCAAGCTGGGGTTTGCACACATGTTCATAGCTAGAGATAAACCCTTCCTGGCAAATTTGCCTCCCTCAAAAGCTCATACAGTGGAGTATTTGTAGTATCCCAAGAGCACAAGGACTGTGATGTGCATGTTTAGTCGCGCTGCATAGGAACTGAGGATGAAATTAATTTGTCTAAAGGCAGAGCTCTGCAACATGCAGGCTTCCTTGTATCGCTGTGTTTCGTTTATAGCCATCTCAGTTTAGATACCGTTATCTGAGGGAGGCAATTCTAGGAAATACTTGAAAAATCCATCTTGGGAACATTTTGAGGATGTCCAAAAATCCACCCTGCAGGTACATTTCAAAAACCCTCTGTTTTAGAAACTGAGAAACAGAATAGAAACAATAACAGAAAAGGAAAAATAACAATAACAGTAATAACGACACTGGTCACTCTCAGTGCCCAGTGACTTGGCACCATCCCGAACAGTGATCACAGATTCCTACCCCCTGGCCAACCTCCATTCATATACTGAGTGTGACATCTATGGTATGGAATATTTCATTGGCCATTCCGTAGTTCTTTCTATGCTTCTATGGGAAACTGAAAAGAAGTCCTTGAATGGTGTAAACATCACTTAGCAACAACTAAAAACAATAGGTATTCTTGACATTCCTTTCACAGCAATCACTAGAAAGAAAATTAACTCTTTCCCAGCTGAAACCGGGACAGTCTGGTCCTCTGACCCTGAGGAACTGAGCTCTGAGTTGGTTTTCTTGGGGCTGGGCTGGTGCCTGGCTGTGGACACCCTGCGACTGGCAGCTTCAGGTGGGTCAAGAAGGGCAACTATCACTCTAGGTTTGGGCAGTCCTGCCCAGAGGCAGCACACAGGACCTCTGCTGTCTCTCTATGGGTACTTGAATACTGTGTGCAGTTTTGAACCCCACCAATGTGAGAAAAACATAAATAGGAGTGAATTCAGCAGAGGGATAACGAGATGGTCAAGGGGCTTTAAGCACTTTCCTTGTGAGGAAAGCCTGAGGAAACTAGACTTGTTTTACCAGGAGAAGACAAGGGTTAGAGGAGACAGCAGCCTTCCCAAATTTAGCAAGAAGATGGAGCCAGGCTCTTCCCAGTGGTGCGTGATGGGAGAATAAAAACCAAGAGGTGTAAACTGAAACAGGCTGGGAATGACACAAAACTGTTTCACCGTAAGGACAGCTAGGAAGTCTCCACTTCTGGAGATTTTCAAGACAAGACTGGACAAAGCTTTGAATAACCTGGTCTGACCTCATATCTGACCCTGGACTAGAGATCACCTAGAGATCTCTTCTAACCTGAATTATGCTGTGATTTAAAACCAGTCAGAGGAATCACATCCCAAATGTGCTTCTGTTGCATTGAAAGGTAGCGTGGGTAATTGTTAAGGTGTAGAGGTTTATATTGCCAGTATTTAAAATTATGGATTTATTTCAGCCTGGTGGACAAAATCAGCCAGGTTTTAGTCCTAAGAGTTTACTAGCATGTGATGAAAAAGAAGAGAGAGAAAAAAGAAAGACTTTGGAGCTCTATGGAGGTACCTGGACTTTCAGCTGTTCTAGGCTAGTTTACAGAATTTCGGCTGTATGTTGCCCGTGCATTGATCTTGAGGAACCTTACACTGCCAAAGTGACACAAAGTACCCTTACTACTGGGTAGATTCTTTATTGCTAGAAAATAATCATTACAGAAGAACTCAAACCGGTAATTCACCTGGAAGCGGAGCGTGGTTTAACACGTTCTCCTGCAATGCTTCCAGAGTGCAGAGATGGAAGCACCACGGGGGCTTCGCTCCTCCCACAGGCTAGTAAATGTGCTCCCCCAGCAGGCAGCTAGCAAACCATCAAGCCCCTGAATATGATACAGATACAAAACACAGAAGTGATGGGCTTGGTTGTCAGCCGGAGTAAATTAGTGTCATTGTCTCACCCAAGCCAGGTGGCACCAGCTGAAGATCCGGCCCGCTAAAAGTAGCTGGAGACTCTAAGAGGTGCAGAGGAATTACTGCCAGTAGGATCATTTAAGCAGGGAGAGAAGGTCAGCGGGTGATTTTCATGTCTGTCTTCTCTCATCGCTGCCGGAGCGCTGTGCCGTGATGTGAGAGCCGTAGCCATGCTCGCGGTAATACTGGCCCCCAGTGCTTTTGTTCTCAGTATGTGGCGGCCCTGCGAGGTTGTGAGAGCAGCGCTCCACTTGGCTGCCCTCCACAGCAAAATAGGCCACGGTCCCAGTGCTGCTGCTAGCCAGTACACACGGCGGGCAATTTTCTTAGAAGCTGGGCTAGAGATGCTAGACGTGCTTCCCTGCTGCCAGGCCTGTTCCCAAGTATTTAAACCGTGAAACAGCACGATGCCCTAGTGATTGGCAACGGTGCATCTCACGAGGGTTTCACCTTCCGACACCGAGGATGTAATTGCTCCCTGATGACTCTGCCTGATCTGGCATAGTTTGACCCTTGGTATTTGTCTCTAAAAGATGATCTTTGGGCTCCCCTTCTGCCTGAAAGGGAGCTGACCAGGGACCATGACCCTTCCCCATCTTCTGTAACAGAGACAGAAACAGACCTTATACCCACCCACAGTCTTTTTTCAACTCTGCTTTAGAGAGGGCGCGCAGTGGGTCATAAATCAGCAGGTTCCTGCTAGATCAAGAAGCGCTGGCATTCTTCATTGCCCTTAAGCTGCTGGCATACCTTCTGTGATTTTTATATTCAAGAAGTGAAAGTGAAGGACACGCAGGAGGCATGCGTGGCATCTATTGCTTGAACAGTCCACTAAATATCAAAGCCAAATCCTTCTCAAGGATGTCGGACATTTCAGTTGAGTCAAAAGACCCTCTTTTTTCATCTGAGAACAGATGCAAATTAAATGGCTGTGAATTTTACAGCTGATTCTCAGACACGACATAACTAGGATCAACAACTTTTGTTCCACTCCAATGAGATTTCACAGCCGTGTGCGGCTGCTACTTGTTAACATTGCCTTAATTAGGCATGGCATTCCACAGCACTTTGGTACTGAAGCAGAGTTTTGATCTAGTATGAGGAGGTCTTCCACGTGCTTGAGAAACCTTACTAAGTAATTAGGAAAAACTCAGTGGGTCGAATCCAGGTGAAGCATCACAGATCAACCATTGATGTCTCCTCACAAGAGTTGCTTTCATGGCAAGGCCACCTGGTATGCTAACTACATACCAGACTGCCAGAATCATCTTCCAATCAACTCCACGGCAGAAATTTCACCTCTATAACTTCTCCCTTGCCCCTTAAAGCCTACAAAAGTCTAGCAGAGAGTAAACCACAGCCAGAATCATTTACAGAAAGGCTACCACCTCGTAACAGTGGCACAGGGTGATTTCACGAGGAGCTAATTAGATCTATGTAAATAATTATTGGTGACTGCAGCCTCCTTTTTACGTCTGATTTATCAAAATCCCCGTGTCCCTTCACACCCCTGAGGATCAGGGGACTCTGTGCCAAAGAACCACGCTGGGGGACTCGGCAGGGGTTGCAATGCAGTGCTGGAGAGGATGGCCACTGTGCAGATGGCCAGTGGGTCAGTGTGGCAGGACATACCCATGGGAGGGTGCTATATATGTGCACGAGTCAGTGTGCCTGGGGCACGGCAATGCCCTGTGTGCCACACAGCCAGTCCACGGGCCCCTGCTGAAGCAGCCAGAGGGACAGAAACGCCAGGAGACAAGGTGGGCAATTGTTCCTGAAGCTGCTGTATGACAGAAATGACTGGAGTTAACATTCTGTTTTATGTCCTGAAGGGGCAGCAGATTTATTGTCCTCCTTTTGCTGGAGTGAAATAAAACAGGAATATAGCAGTCCCTTTGCTTCTTCTTCTGTTATTTTTGATCTTCACAAGTTGCAGAGCTTCTAGAAAATTTAAAATAGCCATGGACAGACGTCAAGGCACCTAGAAAGGAAAACTGAGTAAAATCTAATGATGTTATATACTAGCTCCCCTAAGTAACATCACCTTCTTAGTCTGATTTTCTCTTTCTCTCTCAACTTTGCGACTTTCAATGTTTCTGTCATTTCTGTCAACCCTGTTGGACACCCTTTTGAAGTCTGAGTGATAACTAATCTTAATGGTTTTGTTGCTGACTCTGCACCTTTGGGAGTAGACAGGAGTCTTGATAGGAGCTGAAATAGCTAAGACAAAGATCAACTGGAAAATGGGAACAGACAGTATCCAAGTGGATTGCAGTACAGGAAGACTAAGCAAATGTGGCTCTTAAGGAAGAAACAGAAAAGAGTACGTTGTCTAAGTGAAGGAAAAGATTATTTTTCCAAATGTAAGTGGTGGTACCAGTGTAATGCAGGTTCGTATTGCAGGTGAAGAAAAAATGTGGCTTTACGGAAGGTCTGAGAGAATATGGAGATATGTGGGAGTGTGGAATAGAAGGAGACCTGAGAAATGTCAGGACCTGAACAGATTTTCAGTGGTGTTAGCATACAGTAACCATCTGTTGTCTCTTTTGCTGCTGGAAGGCCTCTGTCAGCAGACAGGAAGCAGGAGCTTCGCCTCATCTGTGTTTCCAGCTTTCCATGGGAGACAGGCTGTTTGCTACGCAGGCACTTTTCTCCTCTTTTGAAGGCGAGTGAGTGAAGAGCCCATCCCCTCTGCATCACCTCTCATGGTTTATACAAGCTAACCCTCGGCTATTGTTTGTGCCTATGTGAATAGTGCTCTGTACAACACGATGTGCGGCTCCGAGGCTTAGATGGGAAGCTTGGGAGCTGCAGATGGCTGCGCAGTTACAGCATGGGGCTGCGGAGAAGGCACGCAGCCGAGCAGAGATCCTCTGGAGTAACAACGCACAGATAGCTGGCTTCCAAATGTTCTCCCTTGAGCAAAATCTCCATCCGCAGTGACCCGTCTAGATTCCTCAGACTCCTTTTTACCTCCAGGGAAAACAGGAAAGAAACTAAACCTAAGGAAGAATGATTTAATATCCATGCACGAAAGTGTAATCAGACTTTTGTAGGCTTTAAGGGGCAAGGGAGAAGTTATAGAGGTGAAATTTCTGCCATGGAATTGATTGGAAGATGATTCTGGCAGTCTGGTATGTAGTTAGATTACATTTGATTTTCTAATGCAAAAATCTCAGGGAAGTCAAATCTCTCCCTTTCAAATTAATTTTTTATTGTTTCCTACATTGCTTGAATTAGGTTAAAAACAGCAATGTCTGCAAGCTGTGAACCATGAGGCAGATTCCTCTTAGGTTTCTAACTTGGAGATTATGCACCTATGAGTTGGCCAAAATAAAAGGGCGGTGTTTGTATGAGGGATTATGCTTTCTGTCTGCCTGTGGCTGCAGGGAAACCCACTCCATAACCCAGGACATTCCTCCCAGCGCTATAGTCTGTCATGAGAATGGAGATGGGATTTTAAACTGTGTAAATTATTGCCTGCCTCCTTGTTTAGAGTGGTTTGGCCAGTTACTGCCAAGTTATTGGCCAAACCTAGTGAGAAGAGAGTTCAAAAAGTATGCTGTCACTTCTGCTCTTGTCTAAACTGGCACAAGTGAAAATTACTTTTCCTTGTTTCACATTTTTCTCTCCTTTTATAGTCTTTGAAGATGAGTAGCTATTTGAAAAGTTAAGAAAGACCGAGAATCTGATTTCTGTTTACACTCAGGTCACAATACCCTGTACTGACAACACAAATGGCCTTTAAAGTGGCTGTAAATGTACATGTAAAATTTACAGATAGTAAATCAGTATTTATGTGCGCAGGGCTCACTATTGCAATGCAGCAATAGTGTAAATTCCACGCATCAGCAATAGTGTAAATTCCACACATATGTGCACAGAATGGGGAGTGTACCCAGGGCCCTTGCTAACTTTAAACCTGCCCCCCCCCGCAACTTCAAACTGTCTTTCTCTTCTCTTTCCTTCTCAGTTCTTTTGCCCTTGGTTGCATCTATGTCCAAGAGCGTGAGTTATTCAAGGGCTAGGATAATATATCTAAAAATACAATAGAGTTATGACAATATCACATGTCCCACTGAAAGGGCATTCTTGCTGTGTTACAAGAATGAGTTATTTCAGTTTGTCTTAACCACGTACACGCAAACAAAGTCCACCAAAACAGAGCAAGCAGGTCCTTGGTGGGTTGTACGCTGTAACGATGTATTTTTACTTTTTACAACTTTGTCAGGGCTTAGATGCATGTGCATTGGTGAACAGATGAATTGCTTGAGATGTTCCTGTGTAGGAAGTCACTAAAGCTCGTTACAAGCTATTTGTCATGGTTTATCTGCCAGAGGCGAGGATGCCGAGGGAGAAGGCTAAGGGAGGGGAACCCCAGTGACGGCAGCGCGCACAGAAGGTCCCATCCCAGTTCTGGCTTGGTAATCACAGGACTGACACTGTACTGTCACTTCTACTCTGTCCTTTCCAGTGTTTTGCTTGTTACAACAAATAACTTTAACTCTACCAAATTTAGGACTTCAGTCCGGAAACGCATCATAGTTGCCATGTGTAACCATTTGAGGGATGGATCAAGCCATGTACTCAATTCTAAATATCTGCAGAATCAGAGCTGTCAATCACAGAGCTTTAAAATATTTACGGAAACGTCTTAAAATCAACATAAGTAAAATGGCTTGTCAATAAGGAGTATTGGCAGTAGTGTGAGATTAAATAGTAAAGGAATATCCAATACTCGAGATCCTCTGGAACCCCTGGAACTTCTACTTAATTTCATTATTTGTTTTTACTTCAGGTTTTCTGAAAACGTGGGGTCTTTTAAACTGAAAAACAACAAAACCAAAAAATAAACAAACAACAAAGCAAATATATAAATTAACCATGGATATTAGCTGACCAGCACAGCATACTTTCAGCCATAGACTTTTAAATTCATTGGTTGTTTTGAACCACCCAACACAAGGGAATATGAGATTTCTGGTTTCAGGACTGCCTTTCTGTCATCTGTTGTAAGCTGCAAATTCATTTACATTTTCAAATTAGTTGAAAACTTATGCCCAACAGAATAAATAAAACATTCGTCTTTAAAAAAACCCCACATTCGTCATCACTTCCACCTGCCTTAGTATCTAGATAGCAATAAAAATAAAAAATGATTCAGCCTTCAGTACATTCATTTAATAATTATAATCATTCACGGGGCTAAAAGTATTCAAAGGAAATTAAATGTGCAAGTAACAAGCCTCATGACTATGCAACAAAGTAGGAAATTTTCAAATCACAGTTTTAAAGCATGTGTGTTAGTTCACCGTTCTCTATTATCTATTTAGAAATCACTGTCACAACTCTCCTATTAACGTATGAGGTAGAAAATAAATGTATAATAATTTCAATCAACTTCATAATTTTTAAGACATTGCTTTTAAACTCGCCATTATCATATGCAAAATGGCAAAGTCAGTTCCACTTAATTTATTTCATATGTTATTCCAACAGCATTGCAAATAGTTCATTGTTACATATCTCTCCAAATAATGAGTTCAAGACATCCTTTCCTTCACGACACTTCATCTGCATGCTACACACTTCATATTTTGTAATTGTCTAATGAAGAAGGGAAGCAGGTAGCCCGAGGCTATTAAAAAGAAGAAGTGTCAATGAAAAAATGCTGGACACAGGTGTTACCCCCTAAGGACAATGGAATAGTTGGAGGATGAGTAGAAAAGGAAACATGATGAAACTAATCAACAGATGATTAAAAAAATTGTTTAACCTGCCCCCCTTAGAAGGATGCTACCCGTCACCACAAGCGTTCTCTCCCAGGGTGGGAAACTTGTGGATAACCATAAGATTCCCATAAAAGGTACTGGATGAAATTAACTGAGCTGTGTCTGAATGCTGTACTTATGGGATTTGCTGGAACAATGATTAACATGAGCCTAACAAACCACTTATTAGCTAACCAGTATATTTTTAAAAAGTCTAAAGAAACTAAAAATTCACCCCAAAAAAAGTGTTTAAAATTAAATAAATTAATAATAAAATTAAATAAACATAAAATCCATCTACTCGGAAATACCCCCGTTTCTTCTCAATCTACCAAATGTGAGTAGCCCCCCATCCCAGTGAAGCACATGTTCCTCTTCTGAGGATTGCTATGTAAGAGAACAGTAACTTCTTCTTCCTCTGTATATTTGGAGGGGCAGACTGGGAGGCTGAGGAGGCATCTGGTCAATTTGCTAAAATTCAGTCTCCTACTTTACATAATTTTTTATGCTTGACACTGATTTTCAAGGGAAGTCTCACGTGAAGTTCTGTCCAGCTGCACCTGCAGGCTTGAATGGAGTTCCTAATTGCAACAGTAACATCACCTAAATGTGAAAAAAATAGGTTAGAAATATTTTGTAGCCCATTACACTGCTATAATTTTTCTACTTGAAGTCTGCATTTAGAATTTCAGAGTAGATAATCATAACTTGATTAGCTGTGAGAAAGGTCATTTGCTGCGTGGCTGTGGGAGGAAAGGGGGCTTCATAAAAGTATTTAAGTTGCACTGGAAATTCAGGCAGCTAATTTAGGTTCCACCCTGAAGATCATTCATAACTGTTAGGGTTTGGCATGTTGTGTTTTCTCTGCTACATCCCATGATGTAAAGCAAAGGGCAGAAGAGGAGCTGAGCGGTACCATATTGCCCTGCGTGGAGCCCTTTTATATCTGGGAATGTGCCAGGTCTGTGAATCCCCTGTGTCATTTGAAAAAAAAAAACCAAACAACAAACCAAAGCCATCTATTAAGAGAGACTGAGACTCAGCCTGTGAGCCACTTGAACTAAGACAAATAAATTTTAAAAAGAACAGTTATAAATTATATTGGCATTTCATATGGCCATCATATCTGAGTATCTTCTTTATAGAATCAAGGTGAGCAATGCAGTTTCTAATGGATTTTTAAGGTCCTTTGAGTTTTTACTGTATGTTTCTCTATTCTGTTTCTCTGCAGGGATCAGGAATATCCACCTAACTGCAGTCAGCCACCTTTTCTGGGACCTTTCTGTAACGGTCTAATATACTGGAACTACACAGCAAAAGAAACTTTTGATAGGGGCAAACTAAAATGCTAAAATTAGTCAGCCTTTGGCAGTGTGAAACTAACAGCAGCATCACAGGTAGGCATTGCGGCAAGGTAAGGGGAAACGTGGAGGTTCTTAATTTAAAATCTCTCTCATAAAACATATCCAAATATTTAGTTCTGTTTTGGGTTTTTTTGTGAGCACATAAGTCAAATTTAGGCCTGCTCTCAATACATGAGAAGCCCCATGGCAGTAAGGGACAAAATACTGACCTCCAAGAAGGCCATGGCAGTATTTCCAATGACTTCAATGAAGGCTGGATGAAGCAGGATTACTTATGTACTTAAAGATAAACCTGTGAACAAATATTTATAGACCCAGGGGGGTTTGGTTTTATTTTCAGAGTGGCTGAGCGTTTCTGGTTACAACGGATATCAGAGGGAGCTGTAGGTTGCTCATCTTTTTCTGGAAGCGGAGGCTTTTAGCTATGGAATTGTCTGCTCAGTCTGGGGCTACCAGGAGTCCTACCTACCCCGGGGGACTTGAAGGGCATTAAGCCGAACTGGTTCCTGGTTCTGCATGGGAGATGTGATCCCCTCACCAGTCACACAGCCTGTGCTGGGGTATGCCCAGCCTCTGCCCTGGTGCCTGCAGCTGGCTGCCTAGGAAAGGAATCTCAAGTGCAAAACAGGCCAGCCTTCATCAGCTCACGTCCCTACATGAAACACGGAGTAATTCAAGTACTTCCAAAGACTCTGAGGCCTGGGAATTGTGGCCGTGATCCTGGAATCCAGCGCGGGCCAGGATTTTTGTGCTCTCGTTGACATGCCGGTGGCAAGGGCAATGTGGCCATAACCCGGGCGTGTAAGACAGGGCAGCATTCAAAAGGGAATTTTTTTTTCAATCTGTGTTAACAATCCTGTGCATCGTGCTGTTGACACTTGAGTTAATCTAGGTCTGTGAAATGAATGCATATTTATTTATCACTGAAAGATGAAGATAACCACATCTGTTCGTGCGGCTTTTCAGCATTACTGTAAGAGAAGATTTCAAGGTTGGGCTTTGTTTGGGTTTTTATAGGTTTCCTTCCCAGCTGGAGGATGCTGGCTGTCTCTCTCCCAAGCTCAACCCTGGCTCTTTTATTTTCTTATCAGCAGTGGTAGTGGTGCAGGTGTATAACACTGGTCTGATTTTCTGAGGATCTGAAAACACTCTGCTGGCATTCAGTTGACTGGAGGCTGAAGTCTTTGATTATTTCACAGGTTTTTGTCTTCAGTTGTGCTAGTGTACAGTTGGTTGAAAAACAGGAAAATTGTATACGATTTAGAAAAACTATTCTCCTATATTCTGCAAGCTTCAGAACTGGTTCTGGTTTTCCTTACCCGAAAACATTCCTCACATTCCATTACCTCTAGGAGGTGTAACAACAGTGTGCCTTTGACAACAATATTGATTGATTTTTCGTAACTACATTTCTGCATGTTCCAAGTGCTGCAGAAACACTAGTTTTTTGTTTTTCCCTTTTTTTTTTTTAAACGGGATCTCTGAATTGAGCAGTATTCATAACTTTTAAAACATAATAATACATATGTATTTGAATTACATGAATAATACAGAGAGTAAACAATTATTCACAAACACTTTTAAGTAAAGTTCTTTCATGTCACTTTTCCATTAGCATACAAATGCTGTGCTGGAAAGCTGTCAAGATTTTTATCTCACGGAAGAACTTACTGCTCCTCTTTAAGAAGATGAACCCTCCCATTAAGATCACAGCTCTTGTGAGCAGGAAAAACAGCAAATGCAAAAAAACCCCATGCTTTTCGACATGAATTTTTAATAAAAATGAAATTTGTAGAGTATATTGTCTTAATGAAGTCAGTGAGATAGTCAAATGCTCAAAGTTAAGCATGTGGCTCCTGCCATGTTCCGACACTTGTGTGAATGGCTACACTCGTATCAACATGGCCAACATAAAAATGCAAAGTACTTAATCAAATTTTCCAAGTGAAAGCTTGCTTCTTGTGGCAAAGCATAATAAGGTAAGAGAAAAACAGATTAGTTTCTATGCAGACATTTTAAGAGGGAGTATTTGAACTACTCTTTGTGACAAATACTGAGAGTAAATGAGAGTGGGAGTTAAGTGAAACGGGTGATTAAAACAATGTCCAATATTTAATTAATTTTGATAGCATAAAAATTATTAAGACCCAAGTTGTCAGGATCCTGCTAGCTATCTAAGAGTTTTATAAAATTCTTGGGGTGGCTCCAGCCCTGTTATAAATTGTCAACAACATTCTTATTTCTGATAAAAATGAATTGCTATTTTTTAAAAGATATTGAAAGATTTATGAGCAATTTATTTGCTAGTGGGTCTAAGAAAATGATGGTTGCAATAGAAATGTAAGATCTTTTCAGAATACGAATTAATAAACAGCCTGGGTTTTCTTAAACAGTAGGAGAATGAAGGACTATGATCAAAATTGCTTCTCATATTTTGAATTCTACAAGAATCATTGGAAGCCTTCAAGAAATAGAGGCTCTATCCTATAAATACTTAAATTTGTGTTTATTTGCATTAATGTCATCAGTAGTCTTTTATTTTATGAGAAAATGGGCAACATAAAATTAAGCATATGCATGTACATTTTTAGAAAACATGACTCCACTTTATTTAAGCTATCAGGGGGCTGGTCTGGGTTTCTGATTTATTATTTTTTCCTATAATTTCTATTTATCATTCATTTTAAACTTCTGCTAACATCTTCCCCACATAAATACCATATTATTTTATGTAAATGTTAAGTTTTTACAGGAATACGAATGCATGAAATAAGATAAGTGATAATAAAAATCTCTGTAGTCTTCAAGCTTACTTCCCTAATAATTTTGGGTGGGTTTTTTTTCCCGACTGAGTCTTATAATAGCACTTCGTGTTGCCAAATTCTGCCCCTCTTCTTAACCAGTTACATACAGGTGCATAGGATTTTGCATATGAAATTGCTCACAATTTACAGAAGGGAAACAAAGGGAAGCCACAGAAATTAAGTCCTGAGTTCAGGTCACAGAGAGATTTCAAGAATGTCAATTTGCCTGCCACTGATCTTTTCTTCCTAATGAGAAGTCAGAAAGTGGGGCCTATTTTTTATTTTCCCCACAACATACTGGGTAATGATTGCAGAGATAGTCTGTGATGGTCTGAAATCAGACTTTAAAATTAAATTTAATTGAGTCCCAGAATGCAGATGTGACATAGTAAGATTCAAAGGGAAGCACAAATGAAAATATTTACTATAGGTCCACTTGAAAAGCTTGAGATCAAATGTGTTGAGGTGGCAATAATAAGGAGATAAATTTGTTATTAGTATTTCCTTGGGAATAATAAAAATCCATTAGCTTCTCTGGAGGAGTTAGGGTTATTGGTAATCGGATGAAAGGCATGAGAGCTTCTAAGTTGTCCGAATCATTACTATCTAAATCATACTTAAGATGAGCAACTGGATAAAGAAAGCAACTAAGTCAGGCTGTTACATTTTAAGACCTATTTGACTTAAACATTTTTGAGCCATGCACCCATGGTCATAAGGGTACAGTCGGCCAGAGATTCATGCCTGTGAGATGCCAGGAGATCCTCTGCTACACATTAGCGGTTAAGGATCCTGCAGCTGAGTTGCTGGACAAGAAAGCAAATCAAATTCTGTGAGAAGAAAATGTGTTTGTGTAAGAACTCAGAAGTCCGAAAAAGAAGGACCGTAGACGTTTGAGAAAGGTTTAAAAAAACAATTGTGGAGCTACTTTCACGGGGATGAAAACCATAGCAAAAAAGTGCTTTAACAGAGAAACACGACATAATAGAATAATATTTTAATGGAGACCAGCAGCATTGAAAGGCTCTTCAGGGCTGTGGTGGAAGGACAGGGTCACTGAGCAATTTCTCGCTACTTCTTGGGAAGCAAAGAAGCACTGGACTGTCTGGGCTCTGCCAGAGCAGCAGATGAAGGCAGCACATGTAGCTCAGAGTAGCATGTAATTAATCCTGGTGCAGAATGGTGAGCATGCACAGTTCTACGGTTCCCATTCTTAATAAACTCTTCCCATCACAGAACTCTCCTTTACATTTAGGAAAACATTTTTTCCACAGACTGCTAAAACTAAATAATAAAGGTCTGTGTTGGAGAAAGAGTTGGTTTTGAATGGGGAAATACACTGGGAAGCTTTTTGTCAGCATTCCTGTGAATGGTGGACATTGGATTATCCCCCTTTATACAGGCAAAAGTTAAGACACCAAGAAATAGTCATGGATGCTGCTAACTTTGAGTGCGTAATTTGAGACATTTAATGCCTCATTCTCCAGAATACTTTGCAAAGGACTATATTATGCTCAAAGTATCCCCCCATTTATGTTACTTGCAGCTGTGAATGCTCTGTATCTACAACCAGACCCTGGACATGAAGATCATAGCCGTGTAAAGTTCTTCAGAAGTTTGTAGGAGAGTTAGGGATAAATTCAGCTTAAAAGGCAATGTTTGCTTGCATTATCCATAAAAGCATATTTTCTTGCAGTTATTTTGCTCATTCACTGTAAGTCTTCTAAATCCTGCAAAAATCAGGTATGAGTCCTGGACTCATCACCTGTTTTAATGCACAATCCAGTTTTGTTTTAAGGCCACATTCAATCCAGGCACAGAGCAAAAGAGAGGGAAGGGAGGAGTTTCGTGGATAAAATAACACTCTAAATGTGTTAATTTATTAATTTAACAAATGCCAGCAGACAGAAAATGAACTGAATTAATGTTAGATTTACAGGAAAATTTACTTCTACTATTTTCTAACTTCTCAGTGCCTAATTTTAACAGCTTACTAATATTTTAACATCAACTTTCCAAGGTTTCCCCGGTAGTCTATCACTCAGACTAGTCTTCCCTTCCGTATATTATCTTCCTTTCATCTCCTCTGCATCTGAGTTAAGCATCTTATGGCCCATGTGCTCAGCAGCAAAACCACAGAAAACAAAGTATGTCTCCGGCCCTGAAAATGAGGGCAGTCCTCACAGCAGAGTGCAGTGGCCATCCAAAGCCTGACAGTCTGTGTGTTCTCTGCACATAAACTCTGGAGAGAGTTTAGCTGCCAAAAACCCCAACAAGCACAGGTGTGAATTACAATTTTCAAGACTTTTGAGTAGGCAAACATTTTTCATAGGGTCAATGAAAGAAACGCTTCTGACACAAATAACAAATCCACTTTCACGTGCTGGTTCCTGTTGCATTTATGGGCGACTGGTCCCTTAACTCTCACCCTCGGAAATAAGTGGATTTCTTTTGAAATTTTCATTCACGCACACACACAAAAGAAGTCCCACATGAATGCCTGCTCTGCAATGTTTCCCCTTTTGCAGCTGAGTTTTGATGAGATCCTGAGTGAGGACAGAGAAACTAACAGAAGCAGGTGCTGCTGCTTGCACTGTTGGACCTCAACATCTTTCTCCATCTCAGCTGGCCCCTCTTATTACTAAGGTTGCCCAGCTCTTCCCATTTTTTTCAATTTGCTTTTGATTTAACAGCTTTTTTCAGTTCCAGATGAAATCTTCCATTCTATGTGCCTGCTCCAAACTGAGTTGAGACCCACTGGGTTAGCCATTTTCAAGAATGAGACTGAAAAACCCAAGAAGTTCACGGGATCCTTTCCGCACTTTCGCTGAAATTCCAAAAGCCCACAGCCTGGGAACAGGAATTTCAACTTTGCTGTCAAGGAGTGACTTTTGTGCAACACGTTTACATGCAGGCAGTCGGCACATACTCCACAGAGAGCTCTTTCAGCCAAACTTGTACATTCTCCAAAGATGCTTCTGCCAGGGAGCATAACTCTCTTCCTTTGCAGATCTTGTAAGTGTTAACGTGGGCTTTAATTAAACGTACTCTGTTTGGCCTGGGGCTGCACAGGTGAAATTTGACTAAGCTTGAAATGGCTGCTCCCAGGCACAGTAACGTATTTCTGCTTACTTTCATGGCTTCCTTTCCTCTTTCCCTTGAACATTATAGATGAATAAAATGTCTGATGAAAATGCAGAAAACAGGGTGGAAAAGGTGAAACGAGGGGAATGGAAAGGAGTCAATAGAATCAAGAATTCTGGAGAGATGAGGACTGAGGGAGGAGATTAAAAGCGGCTGGGAATTGGGAAGGGTGCCTGGCACCGGTTGCACAAGAAGAACAGGAATGTGAACCAGTTTGCTGGGGAAGATTGAAAATGGAGGTAAAAAGGAAGAAGAAAAAGTTTCCCGTACAAGGAAACTGAAACTAGGATCCTATGAAGAAAAAGAAGATGATGAGCTGGAGTGTAAAGGGAGAAGTACATCATTAAGAAGCACTTGCAAAAGTTAGAAGTCATTGTGATGTGCAGCAGCTTGTGTAACACGATGCAGGATACTGGGTGAAGCATCCTTCCACCAGAGTCCTTGGCTTTGACTTCTGAACAGTGGACAGTTAGCCACAGGGTAGATACATGAAAAAACTCTTTGCGGCACAGCACAGCCTTGCAGCAACGTATTTCCTAAGATTCTCCAGGTTCTTCCAATAAATTGGGCGCAATTCTGGCTAATTTATTCTTCTTGGTGAAATCTAATTTATTCGCCTGTTGCTGGTTCCAGAATTCCTCAGCCTTCCTTTCTGAGAGGTGTTCAATGACTGACACAGGCTTCTCTAGTCCATCACTGTATAATATTTGCAGCACATTTACTGCATGTCTTTCTCTCCCAAAGTTAACAAGCAGCTGATCTTATTCTACAGCTCCATTTACTTTCTGGTGTTTCACAATACAACAATAAAAAGGATGGCAAGGAATGAAAGCGGGAACCTGGTCTCTCAGTCTTCACCACAGCCAGCTGGGGGTTGGCCCATTGTAGCTGAAGGCTGATACTGGATGCCACTGGGATTAGGAAGGGTTTTAGAAGGCTAGATGAAGAGTCAGGTGTGGAAAATTAGAAGTGGTTGAGCAAAGGGTTGAAATCATATGCAAAGGAGATACGGCTTCTCGGAGGAGCCTGTGACTCGAACAGCACACAGACCTGGGCAGAAAGACCAAGCCTCAAGTTCAGGAGGGCAGATAGAAAATGCAAGAAAAATGAGAGTGGGATAAACTGCTGGGAAAAAAAGGAGGACAGTCCTCAGCTGGAGGGCATAAGCAGAATCAGTCAAACATGAAGAAACGAACAGCGTGTTTTATTTTAGTCCTTGGAGTGCAACCCTCTTCAGATCCTGGAGTAAAGCGCATGGAGCCCTGCATTAGGAACACTGAGAGTCTAGGACTCCGTGGCTGTGATGGATGCGTGGCTGGACTGTGATAAGCTATGACCATCTACTTAAAGATGATCTCACAATGGATCTGCAAAATGGCACTAAACTAACTAATTTAGGCTGCTCTTAATCCTGGCATTTCCTAACTTTGGTGTGCTTGACCTTGTCACATTAATAACACTCTTTGAAGTACTTAAGAGACTACACACATATACTACATACGTATATAGCATCAGTCTCAAATAATTATTCTGTATTTGTTTTAAAATTAAGTTCAAATATCCTTTGATTTTAAATATGGATCTGGCTTGTATGAATCTTCCTTTCATTTTTTTCCTCTTTTACACCATTTCCTAATTGTAAAAGTGCACTATAAAGTAGATTGCCAGGCGTAACTATGAGTTACAGAATAGTCCCAGGTGCCTGCACATTAATTATGACATATTATTAATATATGCATTAACTGATCATTCATTTTATAATTACTTTGCAAGGATCTAGTCCACCAGTGCTAGCATTGAACAGAAGCACACAAAGCCCAGAAATCTACTAGGACTTTGTGCATTGCTGGTCCTGGACACAAGCTGTGTCTTATTCATTAGCCTTTCTCTTCAGTCATGAAAACGAGCCTCGCAAAGTGACCTTATTCTAGGAGCTAGGACTTTATGAAAAATAAAGTATTTTGCGATTTGTGATTAAGCCAGGAAGAGTGGCGAGATTGTGGATGCCACAGGTGGTTCCGTGTGGCTGAATCTGATTCTGCGATACTCTAAATTCTCCTTATGGTTCGAATCATGTATCACTCGCTTGGTTTTACTTTTAAATGCGGTCTTTATTTCATATGAGCCTTTCCTCCCCAGTTCTCTCATCCAGCCTGGGCGCTACATGAGCTCCTTTTGTGTTCTGTAAAACCTCTCTTTGGAATCCTTCCTTACTGATTCATTATTGTCTCTTTCAAAATGTCTCGATTTTCATAACTTTCACAACTTTCAGAATTTCTTTGAATTTGCTGTATTATTTATTGTTTTTTGAGGTAATGGCCATGAAAAGAGAAACACAGAAAACATAATTCCAGCTTAGTCCTCTGGTCTTTGGAAGCTCTGTTTTCTCTAGTCTTTCAACCTCGATAATTGATGGCATTGTAAGAATCATAGAATGGTTACAGTTGAAAGGGACCATAAAGATCATCGAGTTCCAACCCCCCTGCCACGGGCAGGGACACCTCCCACCAGACCAGGTTGCTCAAAGCCCCATC
>JAOXJK010000001.1:64938156-64973953 GCA_025774025.1 Xenus cinereus
AGAGAGAGCTAAATAAAAGGAGTTTCTTTGCAGCTCCATCCATTTCAATGGTGCAGCTTTCCCAAGCCCCTTTCCATCACCCATCATCACCTTCAGGCCGGTCAGAGGAGGGGGAGGAGAAGAGCATGAAGGCGGCCAAGCAGCAGGTGAACCCGTCTGGGGAGCACCAACCTCCCTCCAGCCCCCTGCAGTCTGCGCTGAACTCGGCAGCCTCTCCTTCCCAGGCATATGAGACTTACATTGATAATGGGCTTATCTGTCTCAAACACAAGATCAGGAACATTGAGAAAAAGAAGGTAACTTGTTTTTCTTTGGTATGGATGGCACGTATTTGAGCTGCTAATTGTAAAACTCAGTGCCTGTTTTATAATAGCTGGAATAAGGCTGTGTCTGTATATAGGGAGTAACCATTGATTTAATTTTTTTTAAGTAACTGGTGAAAGGAGCTAAATGTGGATTTGCTAGTGGCTTTTTATTATCATTAATAACCCTGTATAGCGAAGTATGGTGTCCTTAATTCTTACTGTTCTGAGACAGACTACACTTGACATTGTGTGAGTGTAAGGTTATTGTTTCAGGGAATCAGGAATGCAGCTAACTATAAACTTGTTCTCAGCTGCTGGCTTTACAGTGCATGCCCAATAGTTAGCAAAAGTAATTGAATGTTGATCAAAACTGGGGATGCCTCTCTAATAGACTGAATCAGTTCAGTACTAACTTGAAACTCATTTGGCGACAGTTTGTAGTCTTGCAGAAATCTTCATATTTCTTCTATTGATTACATGCATCTAATATTAGGATGTAGAGATGTGTGTAAAAATGGAAATTAGGAACAGTGTTTCCTCTGACTCATGTAAAAGTCAAATTGTATTAAATATGTATTGCTCTTCACTCTGCAGATGTGTTTGACTTCTATATTTAAAATATAGAAAAATGTTATTCACTAGAAAGCTTTTAAACAGAAGGCCTCTGAAGCCTGCTCTCTTGCTTTGAACTGTGCTTTTTTGGGGTGGGGGGAGGGAGAATAGCCTTAAGAATAAAAAGGGAGATAATGATACACCTAAAAGATTGTGGCTATGGCTGGCCAGGCTTTTGCACTCTAAGACTTTTCAGTTGGTTGGCAGGTGACTGAAGGCTATGTGTAAGATTTTTAATTGGGAAAATGCTATTTTCTGTAAGATAAAAGAAATAATCATGCTGCTGCTTTTGGAGCTGGGTCAGGATTGCAAGTAAAGCAAATATGTGAATATTCTGTGTTTCTCTAAATGTCTGAAAAGCTTTGTGTTATGTCTTATGGTGAGAAAAGGGACTAGATTGGACTTCTGACCATGTGGCTAGGGGACTTCATCCACCTGCAGGAGATGCAGTATTACTGCTGTCTCATGTCAGGCATCATGCTGTAATTTTGAATACTGTCAGATAAGCATGGTTTCCTTGTGTGATTAACCAACTTTATGTTGTTCTAATTCTGTCCAAGGAAGCTTATTTTTGTGAATTTCTCAAGTATCTTTGATTTGTCACATGAATGACAGTATGGCCTGGTCATGAAAGTGTGACTTACTAGAATGAGTAGAAAGTGTTCCTAGTCCTAGGCTCCTATAGGTGCTGTGTCAGTAAACCCTATTTGGGTAGATATACAGATGAAATAGTATTCAACTTCATGGCAGTGAACTCCCCTTTCTTTTCCCTGTGTGTATAAAGAAGGTTGTAATATGCAGTAGTTCAGTTTTGTATAGTTTGCATCAGCTTTTAAAGACTGCTTCAGTATATTACAAACAAATTTTATTTATTCCTTAAAGATATTAGTCCACTTTCTTAGGAAATAGTGCTATAAAATCCTGATGACATAACTGAAGCCAGATTTTGAAAGAAATGCTCTGGAAAATTAAGTAGGATTATTCAAGGATAACTAAATTCCAGTGTTGGCTTGGAAAAACTAGAAAAGCCTAATTTAAAATAAGGATGCTGGATGTGTTTGGAGTCCCTTAAAGATTTAGGGTCAATGCGTTAGTATTTCTTAAATGAAACTAAGTTAGCAAGTAAGAAATGCAAGATCAAAGGTAGGAAAAGGAAGTAGGCAGTCGTGGAGGTTGCCAAATCAAAGATGTAGCAAAACTTTCTATGTTCCTTTCTGCTGAAATGAGAAACAGTAGTAAAATTCCTATTCTGTTGCAGTATGCAGGTGACTTAGAACATGGAAAGAATATGTAATTTCACTCATACCTTGTAAGCCACATTAAACAGAAATCAGTATAAAAACTTTACTTTGGGTTTTCCTACAGCTGAAACTAGAAGACTACAAGGATCGCCTGAAGAAGGGAGAAGCCCTCAATCAAGACCAGTTGGTAAGTTTGCTTTATGCAGTAGTAGGTGGCCTCAAAACCTTCAAATGTGTCAGAAGGGATAGGTTGCTAAAGGAGATGGTGGTGGAGTTTTACAGAAGTAATGCCTGTAGGCTTGCAGTGGTATTTTTCACAAAACCAAATGGACAAATTATAGGTAACTAAGCTGAATGGTGAGGCCACAAGCTTTAACCTTCATGTTGTGTACTGAAATAATAGAAGGTCCTTGTCCATCATTGGCTATCATCTTATCCAAATTCAGACTTTTGGCTTCAGTGCTCTTGCGCCTCTGTTTCTTGATGAGGTGTCCATATGCAGCTTATCTGTATAGCATTGCAGTGTTAAACCCAAACCTCAGGATTTCTGGGGTAGCTAATTAATCCTCATGACTTCTTCATTAACAGGTGTTACTTGAAATTGCCTGTTGGCTGCTCAGGGCTGTTGGTTACAAATAGCTGTTAAAGTATAACTGACAAATTGGTACAAAGGATGACGTTGGTTTAACTTGCATGGGATGCAAACTCTTCCTTCTTACAGGAATCTAGCTCTAAGTTACTGTCTTAGCTGAGAATACTCCCCTGTCCTTGTAGTGCTGCCATTAGATGTCTGGGAGTTGCCAGCACTCTCAAATGCTGTTAGAAAAATATCCATTTTGTATCTAAGTACAAATGGGATCTACTTTGTGGAGCTAGTTTAAACTTTCCTGATATTAAAACAGTGGTTCTGTCTTGGACTAGAATGGATTCTAGAATTGAAATCAGGTTTCTGTAATGTGAAAACAACTGCTTTTTCAGCATGTCTGAGTATATGTCACATAATCCAAAGGGTTTACTGCTCTAGTCATTTAGGAGTCACATTTTTAAAATGTACTTCACACACGGTAAAGAACAGTTGTGTGGTGAAGGACACCAACACTTCAGTAGTAGTGCTGCTCCTGCTAATGAACCAGTTGGAAAAATACTTCCTTGACTGTTAGCTTTATCACAGTGCAGCAGTATGAGAACACAAATACTCAGAATCATTTGTAAATGAGAACTAGGTATGAATAGGGTAAGAGGGGAAATAACTTGCTACTTAAAAGTAGAGTAGACATATTGGAATTGAACGATCATTTAGCACTTGGCTACAAAATCTGTACTCTTGCCATCTCAAGTGCAGAAATAAAATTAAATCTGGTTTGAAGTAGGATGATGACTTTTTAGTTTCTCTAACCTCAATCTGAAATCAGGTGGGCAACAGCCTTTTCTGTTTAGACCATAGGTGTTAAATATAACCTGTTTTCTTCTGTCACTAACAGTGAGACTACTGAACAGTATTGTCTGTGAGTCAAAAGAAGCTTTAAAACATGTTCAAGACTAATCAAAATTTTACTATTTCTTGAGTGTACACCCTAGACTGTGAAAAGGTGTTAGGTGAAAGTGAAATTAGGATGTGGGGAACTAGAGGTGCATGATTCTGTAGATTTTTCTCTTGCAAATGCATCCAGCATCAATGACTTCAGAAAATGCCAATTAATTTGGTTACTGACTTTCAGTATTCCCACCTGCGCCTAACTTTTTAAGTATTAGTATTTTTATCTTGTTCCTGGGGTATCTCAGGCTTCTAAATGGGGAATTGGATTCAGTCTTGTTAGTGAACTTACAAGTGGTAGTCAAACCACTATTGACTATTGTAGTCAACTAACTAGTTGACTATTGTAGAAGCATGTATCAAATTAGTATTTAACTAATAATCTAATTGAGACCCCAGTTTTGGTGGCTGAGATACAGGAATACTGCATCTCTGCCTTTCAGATGCAAATTCCCAATGCATGTATAAATACTGGGACCTGGTAGATTGAAGCTAGAGCTGAGCTTAATTTGGACACTTGCCTGAAGAAACCTAACTGCCTGTAATACAGTGGAGCTCTGAGTTGATGTCATCTATATTTTTCATTGTTTCTCATACAGAGGAAGAAGTGCACATCTGGTGCTCAACTTGTTTTGCAAGCAATTTGGATTAAACTGTAATTACACATGGTGCGTGCCTGCCAGAGCTACTGTGTGTGTTAGCCTTACTTTAGGAAATGCTTGTTTCCAAAATTCAGAGCTTCCAGCAAGTTAAATGCTCTTGCTGGCAGAGAGCAAGCTGAACAGCCTTTCCTCAGTACCGTTCTTCCAAATGCTCTAATGAATGCTAATAGCAGGTGTGACAAAAGCTATTGCTTTCCTGCAGGCTGGGTTATAGCTTGTCATTAAAGCAGTGGAAAATGTTCCTGATATTTTCAGGTAGGGAGTCTTACTCTGGGATTTGTGTGGTTAAAAGCACAGTTACTGCAATCTGTCTAGTAAGTTGTTGGTGTTAAATTGTGAGTCTTCCTCAAGTATCAAGTGTGTAGGCATTAGGGCCTTAGGAGTCATTCTCCAAGTGCTAAGTGAACTTGCTAATTAGTTCTTAAAAATTGCTTAAGAAGTTGTGCGAGGACAACTTAAGCTACTGGGTGAGCGCTTTACAGTAACTCATCCACTTTTGTTGTGCTGAGTAACATTTAGGCCTAGTAATGTCTAGAATACTACAAATAAGGGAACACAAGTAACTGAGCAGCCAAACTGACAGAACAAATGAATGTGTAACTTTTTTTCCAGTTGCTTAGGAACACGTATGGAATTTGCACATGTCCCAAATCTTATTGGGACAGTAGATTAAGCTTTTGTCACTGCGCTGATGAAACACTTACCAACACTAACACTACTTTGAAAAAGCTTTATATTAGACTGACAGGTCCATTCTAGAAAAACTTCTGATACCATGTCATGAGCATAAACCAAACTGTGAACAACTGAAATTTAAACTTACCATAAGGCATGCTTGGGAAGTAACAAATTATGAGGATACAGACCACATGTCTGAACTGCAGCATTTTGCAATCTTCAGAGCTGTCAAGGAGACTTATAAAAATGAACTGTCTCCTAAGTGGAGAAAAACTCATTAAAAGTAGTGTGTATCAAAATGCAATTAATAATCTACTTTAGTCTTTTTGAAGACTGGCTAGTAAAATATCGCTTAAAGTCATTAGTGAAGACAGGAACACTGCTTTATTTGTGCAGACTAAATTTGAAAGATTTTTTTCCTGAAAGTATGACTTGCATTCTGTATTGTTTCCTTTCTAAAGTTTGTACAAATTATCTGTAAAGGCATACAGCTAAGCATCAGGGTAGAAGATCTGTGCCGAACTTGTCCATCTCCTGTATTCCTTCCAGGCTTTTATATTAGTACCTAATTTTAAGTAGCTGTTTACCTCATTGCTGAGACTTATGGGAACAAAAGGGAAAATTAAATAACTGGTATCCAGACTTTCCTGTTTCAACACTAGTATACCAAGTATTGCACAAGATGTTGTCTGGAAAGTCTAATACAGCCAAACTTGTAGTGGTATAAGCGGGCTTTGTACTGCATCTCAGTCATGGGTCAATGATATTCGCAACTAAATTTAAAGTACCAGTTATGTAGTATCTTTAAAGAAGTTAGTTGCAGGGAAGTACATATTAAATGAATAGTTCTCAATGAGAATTTAAGTGCAAGGGGATTGAGATGCAACCAGTAGTCTTAAGCATGAAAAATACATTTTTATCTTTCCTTTTGTAGGAGGCAGTAGAGAAATATGATGAAGTGGTACATAACTTGGAATTTGCCAAGGAGCTTCAGAAGACTTTTTCAGGACTTAGCCAAGATGTAAGTATAAAATGCTCCTCCCTATATTGTTAGAAGGTAACTGCAAAGTTTGTGCTACTCTTCTAATGGCTACACTACGTGCTAATACACAGAGTACTAGGAAGTTTCTATCTTGGAACAGTGAGGGAACAGTATCCTTAAACTGTCTGGAGTAGTGAGTAGAGCAGAGTAAATGTTGACAATCTTGTGTACCACTGACCTCCACAATATAGTTATTCACTGTGTACCCCTGTAAGAACTTAAGTAAATTGAATCATTGAAACTCAGCTGTGTTGGAGATGACTCCAGTTTACTTAGGCTTGAAACCATTAAAAATCTTGCTGGTAGCTTGTGCTTGAGGTGGACTCGTCCCCTCTGTAGGTGCAGACTGGTAGCAGAGCAGCGCTACTGGAAAGGGCGCGCAGGTCCTTGTGGGCAGCAGGCAAAGTAAATTAAGTGCACCCCTGGAGCAGTGAAGGCTAGACTTAGACTGGCTAGACCAGTAGATTAGCAAGTACTAAATAATCAGTTCTCCTTAACCAGTGGTGTCTAGTTCTGGTCACTTGGTACACAAAGGCTATAGGTGAGCCCAGTGGTGGGCCTCTGAATGGCTGGAGCATGAGACCTGTGAGGAGAGCCCGGAAGAACTGGGCTTGTTGGGCCTGGTTAAATGAAGGCTTGGCAAAAGATGTACTATTAGCCTTCAAAGACCAGAGAGATTACTGAAAGGATGGAGCCAGTTTTTTTGCTGAGAGATGCGGTGGGAGAAGGAATGATCATAAATTGAAATAGTAGTTTCCAACTAGATAGGAGGAAAATGGTCACTCTGAGGATAATTCTGCACTAGAGCAGGCTGCCTGGAGAAGCAGTAGACTCTCTCCTTGGATCTTGTCAAGACCTGACTGCACAAAGCTCTAAGCAACCAGGTCTTGATTCAGTGTAGCCTTGGCTAGATGACATCCCAAGATTCCTTCCAGACTGAATGTTTTGATGTTTCCAGTGAGGGAAAGTGCTGAAGTTAAATGACTTTGGTTTCAGTGAGGAGTACAGCTCTCAATAGAACTCTACTGAAGCTTGTGGAGTTTGCCACTTATTCTGATATAACTGTCTTTAATTATGGCAAATCATGCACGTAGTGCTTTATTTAGGTCTTTATTCTGGGTTTAAAGCACTACATCCTTTATTTGTATGTAAACAAGAGTTTTATCTTTGGAGAAACTTGTCTCTTGGCTCAAGCAAACCCTATCCTTATGAAAAAAATCTTATCCAAGGTAATGCTTGGGATGCTAAACATTATTAGTCACTGCTCTGGAATTACTTCTCTGCCTCTTCTGAAATAATAAAGGACTAGTAAAATGGCTCATCTCAATGTTGACTGAGACCCAAACAATTTTGCTAGAGAGGATTTTCTTCTATGTGTAATAATTCCAGGTGGTGCAGGTAATATCTTAAAGCACTATGTGAGCAGAGATTTAAGAGCCTTTTCAGCGTTGCTGCTTTGGGTTCCCTCAGTCACTGTAAGAACATAGAAACTACTGTGCTGAGTTTCAAAACTTAGATTCCTTCATATTGCTTTCCTCTGTGTAACTGCTCATAAAATATCAGAAATGAAGGATTGTGACCCCATGTATCTTTCTGTAGGTGTTTTTAGTAATCCAGCATTAACTTCTGCTACTTCATGTTTGTTCTTGAACTTATGCTATATTTAAAGGCTAGCCCACTTTGGTTTTTTCCTCCTACCAGTATGAATTCTACAACCAAAACCCATTAGTGGAACACTAGGGGGCATTCTGGCAACAACATCCTTATATTCTTTGCAGTGTGTTCTAAAAAAACTAAATTTTCATAGAACTTGCAAAGAAACTTAACATACCCCATATTGAGGCATTTTAAATTCTGTAGTTACTTGGATAGCTTCTGCTGCATTATTCTATTGGTACATGTTGAGAAATTTCTCCTGAAATGCATGGGGGCTGTTTTATGTGACTTGTGGTCTTGCTTATTTAATGAATGCTTTAGTCTTCTGCCAATAAGACTAAGAGAAATAAGAGTAACTGTAGGATTCTGCTGTATCATTTAAACTGGAGTACTTAAAAGTGATGAGGCAGTTGTCTCACTAGAAAAAACTTAGTAATGCAGAAGTTGTCCCAACTTCATGTGATAAATGATAAAGGTCAACTAGGCTTGAATTTGTGCATTGGTATCAATTTTATCAATTCCTTGTATTCAGTTGTTAAAACTGCTGTTTAAGTAACTAGCAGTCAAAAATCAGGATCAAAGTATCATCAAAGCATACCACAAGTGAAGCTACCAGTATCCACTTGGACTAAAAGCTAGATGTGTAGAGAATTAGTAGATAAATAAGGAGCTGTTTTAGAGGAGAAGCTTGAAAGATCTTGGGTATCTGAAGAGAGAATTAGGAACTTCCGTTATCTAACAAAAACTAATAGTTATTTTGATCAATGTATGAGGATCAATACTAGAACTTAATGGGTTTTATCCTAGAATTGTTACTAAACTGTTGTGATAACTGTTGAATTCATGTATTGAAATAGCTGCTGAAAGCACAGAAGAAGGCGCAGCGAAGAGAGAGTCTATTGAAGCTTGAAGCAGAGAAGAAAAAACTGCGTACAATACTTCAAGTCCAGTATGTGCTGCAGAACTTCACTCAAGAGCATGTTCAAAAAGACTTCAAAGGTGGTGTGAATGGTGCGATATACTTGCCTTCTAAAGAACTAGACTACCTCATAAGATTTGCAAAACTGACATGTCCAGAAAGAAATGAGAACTTGAGGTAAGTTCAAGATTTTTTTTTTGGTCTAATTGGTATGCTTCATTCATTACAGTAAATGTCCTCTGTTTGACACTGCCGTGTCTTGAAATATTATGTTTTGGGACACTAATTGAAATTCTGCTCAGTACACTTGCTTTAGTCTGAGACTAAGAATGTAGCAGATTTACCTCACTCTGAGCATTAAAGGGAAGCTGCAGCAATTACTGTGTCAGTTGTGCAAGTTACACACAAGGTCTTACGTCTCCCTGTGGGGTTGAGGGGAGATAGACCACCAGCCTCTCTGCTTCTAAAGGTATTGGACTGTTGTTTCCCTGGAGTGAGATTGAAAAAGTGTGGTAAACACAGGAGAACTGTTCCATATTCCATTCATGAGATGATCCAGATGTGCTTCTTTATGCCAAAGGAACGTAAGGTGATAACCCATAGACTTTCCGGTTATTAGCTTCAAAGTAGGTTTAAAAAGTTGACTAAAGTTTTTGATACTGCTGCACTAAATGTCATACATTTTAAGGCAACAGGTTGTCAACAGGTGTATTGTAATGTAATGCAATGCCAAGTACTAACTTGGCATCATGCTTGTACTCTGTTGCTTGTTTAGTATCATAGCCTGTTTTTAAGATAGTGTAGTAAGAATTGTACTTAAATAGGCAAAAAGCAGATGTTAGATAGTAGGTTGAAACACCGTGGATAAGAATAATTATTTCCACGTTCAAACAGGACTTAAGTTCCTAAAACTGGTAATCATTTGTTGTATGCTAAACTTGCCTAATGCTTGCTCTGAAGTTAACATCTAAAGAACAGCTACTTATAAAAAGCCACACAATGAGTCTATCATTACAGTGAAATAAGCTAGAAAAAGTTATAATTCTCAATGTATTACACTTCCACAAGAAGCATGATCCTTTCCTTTGGAACACTAATTTTCATCATGGTGTACCTTAAAAAAATTTTTTTTAAAAAAAAAAAGCATTGTCTGGAGTGGGTGGGCCTATGTCAAAGTTTTGCAATGACTAGAAGAGTGGCAGGAGGCCTTGATGGTGACCAGCTGATTAAATAGCAATTGTTTCCCTCTCTGGGAATCCTGGCTTGGAATGAAGTCCAGCTGTATGGTCTTGTGGGATAATGCAAGGCTCTCTAATGTGTCTTAATTACTAATAAAAGAGCCTACACTTGCTAGATTTAAATCATGTGCAAACAGATATGGATTAATCACTTTCAGTAGTGGATAATGGGTTTAGGATTCACTCTATGTATGCAGCCTTAATTTGGAAGGCTGAACACTAGTTTAAGTGTCTTAATGAGGGGTACTGAGACACTACAAGACTTGATCGTGGCTATAACTCTACCTGGTGAAACTGTTATTTGTTTTAGTGTTGAAGATCAGATGGAACAATCATCTCTTTACTTCTGGGACCTTCTGGAAGGAAGTGAGAAACCTGTGGTTGGAACAACATGTGAGTGTCTCATCTAAAGAAATAACTTAGAGATCTGAAATTTTTGTGCCATTTAAAAAAAATATTAAAGATTACTAAATTAAGCACTTCAAAGTGCTGTAACTCAGTTATCCAAGGAGGGTCTGCTATTTGTTTGAAGTTCTGTTTAAGTACAGATCATAACAATACAGTCTTTTCCTGGAAAAAGAAAGCATGTTCTTCTACCAATGTACTAGCACCTTCTTGGGGAATAATGATGCTAGTAATTCAAAAGCTGATGCATGAATACCTTATAGAACTAGTGGTGGGAAGCTTTTTGGATTGTTAGTGCAAATGGATTAAGAATGGAACGCTTCTCACCTAAGCATTTCATGCCTTGGTATTCTGATATGTATTACAAAGCTTCTGTGGCCCCAGGCTGAAGGTCTCACAGATTGAAGATTCTGCCTTGTAGGAATTCCAGGCTCATACCCGTTGTCTGACTACAATGCAGGATACCACACTGAGGAAGGATAGTCATTAATGGAACTTGCTGTGATCTCTAATTATGTACAGTGCAGTCTGTCTTTGACCTGTTGCAAATGTCCTCGTTTTTCAAGCGTAAGAGAATTTGTGGGATTCTGGATATTTTCTTCCATCTGTGGCTTTTGGTTTCAGAAACCCTGGTTGCAAGCTAACTTGTGAGGAAACTGTCCTTACTTGAGTTGTAGCATCTTTCCTATTGCAAACAGACCTTGCTTGTCCCATTTACTCCAGTCTTGTAACGGCTGTGTGGCAGTAATCTTTCATTTGGCATTGACAATTGTTGTTGGAACTGTTAGATGAGAGCGCTAGTGTGCCCTTTCTAGTGTCCACATACAGATAGTTGAACTGACAACTAAGTCATATAAGTCCATATAATTCTGGACAAAGTGCAAAATGGCCTTGTAGAGCTACAAGCTGGTAACTTTAGCCTTGTATCTGTTGACATGTACTGATAGTTGCCTGGTTATCTTGTACTCCGATTTTTTTCTTTTAGTAGCTTTTTGGCTATCATTTAAACAACTTTTGTTACTGTATTGTCAGTATCTCTATACCTTTAGTGTCAGTTTTCCATCATTTTGTGTGCAAGCTAAAGTTCTGATAAAGGTGTTATGAGTTCTTTTTAGCATTCATTGCCTTGGAAGTCAAGTCTTATATCTGTATTGAATTCTAGCTACTATTCTTGTTTATGTGGTTGTTGCTGGTAGGAATGATCTTTCAGTGAATTTGCTTCCTGTTCTCAAGGCTGCCCTGTATCTAGCTCCCCGAAACAATTTCTACTTTACTGCTGCTTCTGATGTCTTACTCTGTACTCTAAGCTGCTTTCTTTTTCACATGGAGAAGGAAACTAGACAATGCTCATTGGAAAGAGTACACAGTTAAGCTTTTCTTCAACTGTGTAAACTCTGACTTTTCTCCAAAACTTTAGAGGATTAAGTTCAGTCTGGAACAATGTCTTGTTTTCTTCCCTGTGCTTGTCTTTGCAGTTATGAACTTTTCCTTCTGAGACTTACCATCCTACCACTGAGAAGAGGGTCTCGTAGGGCAGTTTTCGTAGTGACTTTGTTTAGCTTTGCCTGTGTTACTAAAAGCACATTGTACAGACCGTATCAGTGCCAGCCCCTTTCTAAGCATGTGGGAGACCAGGTGGCTCAGTGTTTAGCTGCAGTCTTACCTCTGGATTGCGAAGATATTTTCAGCTATAACATAAAAGGAGTTTAACAAATACTTTACCAAAATACTTTATTGCTGTAACTCAGATGCATGAACTTGGAGAAGCTGCAGTTTATTTAAAGGAAAGAAGTAAGGCGTCTTAGACTGTAGTCTGAGCACTCCTTAAATTCAAATTTTTGTATCTTAATTTCATGGATTTTTACTCTTCAGATAAACACATGAAGGACCTGTTATCCAAACTTCTAGACTCTGGCTACTTTGAAAGTATTCCGACTCCTCGCACCACTGTACCAGTAAAAGAATTGGAAGAAGAAGTAAATAGAAAACCTGAGAGAACAAGACAGATGTCAAAAGGAGAGTCTGTCAAAGAACCAGGTGGAATATTGCAGGGTTCAATTTCTGTAGTATAATGTTGGGATAAGCTTGAACTGAGCATTGATTTTTGTATAGCTTGATGCTAAATCTAATCCTGTGCTGTAGCTTACTTCCAATGTAGTAACTAAAATGGAACCTGCAAGGCTTGCAGTCCTATTCTAAATAATATTGTAGAAAAAAATCTAATTCATAGTAAGATGGTTTTGCCTTCTGAGCAAGCCCCTATGTTGAAAATGTGATAATTGTCTGATGTAGGGAACGTTACATCTTGCAATAACCAAATTATGGATACTACAAGATGTTTCTCGCTTAACTCTAAATGTTTGCAAATGTAAAATCAAGTTGGAAAATAAAAGCTTGTCTAAAAATAGCATGTTGAATGCCAAGCCGAGCTTTCAGAATATCTGGTTTAGCAATTGGCACTACTATTTAAATAGAAGTAAAGACTTGCTACTGTTTGGTCTGCCTTTCTGCATTTGATCAGTTGAAACAAATTAACATCCTTTCTCTAGAATCCATTATGGAGCTTATGAAGTCTGAAATACAGCCACAGGAGGTAAGATACTCCACTGCTAATTGCTTTCCTTTAGTATTGTGATTTATCAGGAACATAACTGCACTTCTGCAGCCCTTTTTTAAACTCAAAAAGGGAGTCGAACAGCAACTTAAGTGTTGCTTTATGTAGAAACATTGAGAACTTGGTTGCATTTCTATTTCTACACCCCAAATTTATGGTTTCTCTGGAGTATTTTGGGACAAATGGGGCAGGATTACATGAAGCAGTATAGTACTTTAATGGTCTGGCACTTTCCTGAATAAATGAAAGCATCAGCCTTTAGAGTGGAAACACTGATCTCTTGTGTACTACAGGATAAAAAAATACACATCTACTAAAGCTGTTTCTAAAAGCCCGACTTATTGCAGTAGGCTTGATATTGGTGGGGTTGAGAATGGTGTAGGCCTTGCTCTGATTTGTCAGGAAAGTAGGGATCCCAAGACAGACTTGTGTATACAAGGGTGTGTAGACCTGTTTCAACAGCTCTCGAGGCTCTTAAGTACTCAAGCTTCGACTGGCAATAGCATTTAAAACCATTAGACTTGGTTCAAAAGATGGGGAGGGATGTCCTTTTGTAAGTGAAAATACTGGTTCTTAAACTGCTGAATCCCTGTTTCCCAGGTATCCCACTAAAGGGTGTATTCTAGAACAAGTTTTTTTAAATTACTGGTAGCACTTTTACCTGACTCTAAAGCTTTTCCTGATGACTTGTCAGAATCTGAGCCAGTGAGCCTTGCACTTTCTTAGCTTCATATATTTACTTCCTGTTTATGACAAAGTAATAACTCAGGAAAACTTTAGGACATCTTTACTGAACTCTCAGACATAGTGAGCAGTAAACACAGCCTGGAGTTGTAGAGGTTCAGTGATACTAAATCTGAGAATGTGGTGGCTTTAGTATTTAAACTCCATTAAGTATGACGGTTATACTTGGAGTTCCAAAGGGTCAAAGATGGGCAGAGGGTGCTGCTACACTTAACAGAATGTCTACTAATATAGTAGTACCACAGTATTTTAGATGCTTAGGAGGAGAGCTGCCTTTATAAAAATCACAACTGCACTTGACATTGTCATTCCCTAGGAGCATCAGTTACTGGTAAGGGTAATAGACTCACTCAGCTGAAGCACCTGTCACTGGTGCTGTTTGGGACTTTCATGCTTCTCTGTGGCATGCCAAGCAAAGCTAGTCTGTAGTATTGTAGGATAAAGCCATGGCTGTCCACGTAGTTTCTATGGCTAGTGCTTAAACTGTCTAGGCTCTGCTTTTAGTTAGAAATTTTCAGTAGCCGGGTGACCTAACTTAAGTGACCTGAACTGTAGTAGCAAAATGTTTTCTTGGGAGCCATTAAGTTTCTTTGGTCTATATAGTTTCTCAACAGGCGTTATTTGCCTGAAGCAGAATACTCTGTCAAGAAGAAGCCAGAAGAGCCCAAATCTTGGGAAGCTGAGTGTGCTAGAAAGCAAGAACCTCCGAAGTCCTGGGAAATGCTTGTTGATGTTGAAGAGCAGAAACAAGAGCCCTTAAAGCCTTGGGAAGCTCGTGTTAGGCAGCAAGAACCGAAAAGACCAGATTCTCCAAAGCCTTGGGAACCTCGTGTTAAAGAGGAGGAACAAAAGCATGAGCCTACAAAACCCTGGGAGACCCGTGTTGAAGAAGAACAGAAGAAGCAAGAAGCTCCAAAGGCCTGGGTAGCACGTGTCCGCGAGGAGCAGGAGTCCCCCAAACCTTGGGTAGCAAAGGTTAGGGAAGAGCAGGACCAGAAGAAACAGGAATCTCCTAAGCCATGGGTAGCAAAAGTTAGGGAAGAGCAGGAACAGAAAAAGCAGGAGTCCCCAAAACCTTGGGTAACCAAAGTTAAGGAAGAACCAGAACAAAAGCAGGAATCTCCAAAGCCTTGGGTAACCCAAGCTAGGGAGCAACCAGAACAAAAGAAGCCAGAGCCTGTGAAAACATGGGAAATGCCTGTTAGGGATGAGCCAGAGCAAAAGAAGCAGGAGCCTGTGAAGGCTTGGGCTGCACGTGTTAGGGAGGAGCCAGAACAAAAGAAGCAGGAGACTCGAGAGGCTTGGGAAAAAGCTGACAGGCAGCAGCAAGTGTCATCACAGCAGTTACAGAACCCTCCGAAGTCCTGGGGAGCTGCAAGTGTTGGGCCAAAGAAGTTTGATATGGAACCCAAAGAAGTGAGTTGGCTTATGTAGTATTATCTGTTGTAAGCTTTTTCACACTAGTGTATTGGACTAAAGCAACCTATTAGTGGAGGCTTTATAAGGTGCATTTTGTAGGCCTATATTTAGACTCCTATTTCATTCTTCCTTGGGGGGGAAGTAATTTTGGCAATGAAATTTATATACGAATAGCAAGATGATCTGCTTTGCTTTTTGCATCAGCGCAGTGTTGCTGTGTTTGAGCCTTGAATAACTGCTTTATGCATAAGACAGAAGAATTAACTTAGTTCATCCCCAGCTATTGGCTCTGTCCACTGTTATCAGTACAAAGCAGGTATGACTCATCCAGGGATCAAATACTTTGTCTGTGGCTGCATGCAAATAGCACTTCAATAATTTTTTTAGGCATTTGATTAAAATAGCTGCTGATTCAAGAGAGATCTAACATCTAGATCAAGCAATACCAACTGTACAGGGGCTTAAATATGTATTTCCAGATGAATGCATAAGCCATACTGCGGACCTGGGGAGTCTAACAGTAGCATAGTTTGTTTTAGAAATGTAAAATGAAAGTTATTGCAGGGCTTACAGCTGAGCAGGCTGCTAGCCTGCCTTCTCTCACCTGTGCTTGTGTAGTAACAATTCTGATACTGTGAAAACAGGTAGGATGGCAGGTAAAGCAGAGTTCAGTTCTGTCATTATGAACAGTGTTTAATTTAGAGTTAGACTTCAATAAGAAAATTGAGGGAACTGAACAATTTTGTTGCACGCGATGTTGTTAGCATTACTACCTTATTTCTACAAGAAAGCAGAAAGCGACTCATTCTGTATTACTCGTGGCAAATGATTAAGCTTAAATCTTGTCGGTGAACTTGGTGTAACTGAAAAATGGATGTTTTTGTGCCTAGAGGCGGGAGCGCAAACAGAAGGTTGAACATGAAATTAAAAGAGTAGGTAACATGCAGCACTGGGTAATAATGGGATTAAGGTGTTTCAGCTTGATTTCCCCTTTACACTCAAGCTGAGTAGAATCTTGCGTCCACTGGTGGTGGTACAGGTACAAAACCTGGTTGCCTCACACTAAGTAGCTCTGAGCACAAGTAGGTGTTGTACACCCAACTATGTATAGTATTACTGTAACTGCAACTATCATGTCACACTGGAGTAGTCTCAAGCACTTGAAAATGCCTTGGAATTTCTGGTGTCAGATTAATTTAAAGCTTAAATGCAAGATGCTTCCTAACGAGATGGGGTTCTTATTTTTGTGTAGGATGAAAAGATGAGTGGCTTAAGTAAGGGACAGAACTTTCATGCAGTAAGGAAAATGGAGGGTCTGCAGTCAGTTGGAGAAACTTGCAAACTGTTTAGGGATCTTCATAGTAAGATGGAGGTGTGCAAGTCAGCCAAATCAAACAATATTGATCATTGGAATGTGAGGCTGCTTAAGATGGATAACTGAATTAAGTTAAGCATATTTTTGAAATATTCAAACTCTGATTTGCATAGTAGATCATAGTGGAACACCAGCTGGCTATATTTTTGCTTAGTAACTATTGACTAATCCTAGTATCAAAAGAATATTGAATGAGTCAAAAACAGCGTATTGTCAACCTAACTACTTTCCATAACCACTTCTTAAAAACTGAATGTCTTAATTTGAGTTATGCTTATAAAGAACAATTAAAATGATATTTTAAACTTTTTGGATAATGAAGCTTCTCTTGCCTTTGTTTATACGAATAAAGAAGAGGCACTGCAGTGCTATAGCTGGATCCATTTCACTCCCAGGGAGAGCCTATAAATGACCTTGTGCAGGGACCTAGGCATGGTAGATAAAAGGCTTGTGTCGCTGCTGCTTTCTGGACCTGAGCTTCTTTTACTCCCTGAAATAACTGTCAGAGCTCTGCGACATCTTTTAATAAACTTATAGGTTTTGAGATCTTAAAATATGCTTACTTAACGTGCTACAGGCCCAACTTCTAAGGTATTGTACCTTAAGGCAGCAGAGTGAGCTGATGTACAAGCCTGTTAAACTGTTGCTCTATTTAAATGTTTGTGCAACCTGTGGACCAGCAAATTCAGGTAGAGCTGAATGTGTAGCCTGCTGTGTGAAAGCAAAACAGTTTGGCCCTTGCTGTCATCCAGTGCCATTTAATTCATACCCGCTGTGAATGCTGCTCTGAGTTGAAAGCAAATGTTAATTGTATATCTACATGGCACAGCTGGCGATCACTGCTGTGATTACAGCTTAAGTATCACCTTTCCAGCTCACTTAGTATTCCACAACTAACAAACCTGAAGAGGAGTTGAAGTCCTTTATCATAGGATGGGTTTTCACTAGTATATGAGGTGGTTGAAATGTATGTTGGTGTTATGTGTAAGTAGACCTTTAGTCTCTTAAAAAAATAAAAAATCAAGCTTTAGCAGGAGTACCTAATATTTTGACTAGCACTAGCACTTTGACTAGTAAAATTCCAGAGTGGTCAGTGTGCCTTTACATTGGTTTGTTTGCAATGGTTTAACAGGTCCTGAAAGAAATTCTTGGTTTTTCAACCATTTTTAGTCAGTTTGAGAGATCTGTCAAAAGTGTTTTTCCTGAATGTATAAGTAGTGTAGAAATTAGGTTTCAGAAACATTGTTATGACAAATTAGACCCTAAACTTATCAGTGCTGTGTAACACTATTCTGAATATTGCTTGAACCGCTAGTGTTAAGTGATCTCAGCATGTGTAAGTCTGATGTGAGCTTGCTGAACAGGTGACTAAACTCATGATCTGCTACCAGCTTGTAATGACTTCCAGAAACATCATCTGACTTCAGGCTAGAAAGAAAACTTGGTTTAAAACCCTCTAAGGATGTCAAGTACCTGCTCTTTTTCAAAGCATCCCTTTTAAAAAGGCATAAAACCTGACATACTTTAACTTTACGATGCTTTTTTTGTGTATGCTCTGTATTGCATTTGAGTATTCTAGTTTTGAACACCTACATGCCAGAAAAAAGCAAATCAATATGAGGCTACTTCACTATAGCTGCTTCTGGCTGGTGTATTTTAATATATGCAGGAACTAGAAAATAACTTGTACAGAACAGAGTCTCAATGTTTCAATCCTGGCTTAAAGCCCTAATATCAAGTATTTAACCCCATGTGCTTGCTTCTCTAGTTGAAGTAGAAAATGCTACAACATAATGCATGGAGTATGAGCTGGGGAAGGAGATGAAGACTAATAAATTTTAAAAGCATACAGAAGTTTGTACCATCTTTGCAGTCACAAGTGAAAAGCTGCGGTCTCTTCTTCTTCCACGCTCTTGGGACTGTTTTTACTTGTTTGTGTTTCATGTACAAGTCTAACTTGCGTAGCTAGCGGACAATCGTAATGGCTTCAGACGCTGCCAGACCTGGCCTGGTTAGGTGACTTAAAGGTGAAAAGCTGCTGTTACCAAATTTTCAAACGTATAGAACCAAGTTTGGTTGTCTACTTCAGTATAAATTGTAGTGAGAGGGAAGAGGGTAATAGAAGCATTAATCAGTTTGACCCATAATGGATTTACCATGATAGCAAGTGTTTTAAGATTAAGTCTGCTTGTGAGTGAGGGCTCATAAAGTGATGGGCAGGAAGATTCCATTTCCTAGTAAATTAATCTATAACTTGATGAGATTTAACTTTATCCAATTGTGTCTTTTGTCCTGCACTTAAATCCTTAATAGCTTTAGTTCCTGTTCATTTTTGGAAATATATAGCAATATAAACTTGTGTAGTCAGTAGTTAAAAGAAGTCGTTGTGCATCAAAAATTTTAATTAAGATTGAGTAGTAAAAAATGCATTCTTGTGGCTCTAGAATAAGGTAAAACTTCTTACAGCTCAACAAGTGGCTGTCGTGTGGGACACAGATGTTAGAAGTGAAGTCCTCCAGAGTTAACGATATGCTGCATGTACATGGATTATGCTTTGTGAAGCTCATTAAACCCTGCAAGCTTCTTCCTTGTGCATGCGATTGGAATTTCTGCAAAAGCTAGTGCTTAGGTTCAGATAACTATTGAAGAGGAAATGCAAGAGTGTTTGGGCTTCTTGTCCTAAAACTGGACACAGAGCGTGTCATCAATTTGTTTTGAATTTAGTGTGACAATTAAATGTCATGACACACACCCCCTCTGCCATATCTTCTAATGACTTCATATAAATATTCAACTATGTTGCTATAGAGCATATTGAAGTAGTAACCTCCTATTAGAATGACAAATGTTTGTACTGCAGGGAGGTAAAGGCTTTCACATGTTCCTCTGTCTCAAAATTTGGGCCAGCTGAAATAATGCAACTACTTAATGTCTTCAGATTTGCCTCCCTCTAGCTGCATAGACAAACATAAGAGCAGCAAAGCTTTAGAGAATCACAAAAAAAAAAAAGAGGTTTTAAAATACCTATAAAAAGCCTACCTCTTCCCCAGGCTGCTTTCAAAAGACATGTTAGACTATCTAGACAGTCTAATATTATTGTCACTCTGTAAATAACAGGGCTTGAGCTATTTAAAGAGTTTACTATCATTATTTTTCTGATACTTTAGACTTGCCTATACTCTGATAAGACATTTTCCTCTTAAATTCAAGTGAGAACCAGTTCAAATGAACTGTTAAGGGACCACCTGAAACAATCAAGGAGCAATAAGGCCCTGCAGAAGTCCTTGTGTAGCTACAAAGTTAGGCTCCCATGTGGGAGCGCAGATGTATTCTGCATGCCAAACCTGAAAAGTTTAATGTCACGCTTTCTGCAGGAGCTGGGGCATTGAGAGTATCTGCCTCGTTAGTGGAAGCACTTTGGTCTAATCCTGAGTAACCTGCTTGCAAGGTATCTCTCCGGTGCAGTTTCTTCAGAATGTCTGGAAATGCCATCCTAATGAAAGATCTGTACTTACTGGCATTGGCTCTGCTGGGAGGAAATATGTTTTAAACCCTGAGTGATGCAGCTTTGATTTTTTTTTTTCAAGTTTGTTCTGGCCTTCAGCTTAGACATGTGGGTTTCCTTAGGTGACGGTGCCTAATTTTGCACTAAATGCAGGTAAATTAATGTCTTCTGTAGAGTTGACTGTAAGAAACCAAATTAATTAATTCTGTGGCTTAACTAGTGGTACCAGTAGGCTGACTTTTTTTTAACAAAGTGAAATCTTGATTCAGGAAATATCAATAACAGCACAGAATTCCTTGGCCTGTGGTGTCTGAAACCTATAGATTGCTCTGGAAGTATATTGGGTGAGGCAGCTTGTCTTGCTTCCAGTATTAGATTTAATATCTTTTCTCCTTATTAGGTGCCTAAACCTGTTCATCAGCCAGCTGCAGAATTTTGCTCTACTTCAACTCTTCCAAAAGATCCAGTGTTGAGAAGGGAAAAACTTCAGGATCTGATGACTCAGATTCAAGGGACTTACAACTTCATGCAAGTATGTTTTTTCTCTGCTGGTGTAGCACAAAGCTCCAGTTCCTACTGGGTTAGGGAAAACAGTGCTGACAATGCGTGTTTGCAATGAATGAATGAATCTGGCTCTAATTAGCTAACAGCAACTTGTCAATTCAGAATGTTTGTTTCATTTGTACCTAGAGTTCAATTTTTTTTCTCTCAACTGATGATGGTTTTTTGTTTTTTTTAAAAGGAGTCCATTCTGGATTTTGATAAAGCTTCACCAAGTGCCATTGGTTCATCCCAACCACCTTCAGTTACTCCAGCAAGTAGTCCTGTAGGTAGGTAATACTGTATGTGCCAGTTGTGTGTAAGATTTTGGAAACACTAGCAAGGTTTGCTTGGTTGTAGACCAGTAGGCCTTGTGAAGACAGCTTGTCTAATAAAGAATACCGATGCCTGTTTTAAAAAAGAAAAAAAGGCAGCTCAAGCTACTCACTTGCTCATTTGTTGCTGGAGGTGACTTAATTTAGTGGATCTGCCTGTAAATGGAATGATTGTATAATCACTGGCTGGCGTGTGCCTGAACCCAGGTGAAGAATTGACATGCTGTATCTGTGTAACAAATTCATCTAGATACATATAGAAAAGTATATAAACACACGAATGAGCTCAGCATAAAGAGCAGTTATCTAGTGACATTAGAAAATGTGAACTTTATATGATGGGCCATGTTAAGAAACTGAATGGCTCTTAGGTGATAAAACACAACTACCTAGTTTATTAAATAGTTAATTGATTTTCTTTTTTATCAGGAAAGTAAGTCTCTATTGTGCTTGAAATATTTTTATCATTTAATACTTGTCCTCTTTTACAAAAGGATAAAGTTTTCAATTGGGTGTAGTTTACTGCTGCAACTTCAAATATCTGCAGTGCGCACACTAAAAATAGTGTGCATCTTCATGCACCAAATGTTTTCAAAAAGTAGAAGTGCACACTGAAAGTATATGTAGTGTTTGAATTTAAGAGTAAACGTTATTTAACACATTTGTGTGGTTCTTTTTTTTACAGCTTCAAAAGAACAGAAACTGCCAAGTCAGAGTGATTTTCTTCAACAGCCCCTTCAAGTAAGTTTCAGTTAGGACTGCCCTGAAGAAGCAGAGCTGTAGCCAAGGAATGATTTAGAGGTTATTCACTAGAATAGACTTCGTATTTTGTTTTTCTTGTCATCAGTAGTCTTGTAATAAATTTTATGTAACTTAGTAGTTTGCAAGCTTAAGATCACTCAAATGCTGACAAAGTTGGCTGCTTGAAAAGCAGCAACAAATGCTTGAAGTTTCTTGAAATAAAACAGTATGTTGAGGACATGCTGAAATAGTTTGAATATTTAATCCACAGATTCAAGTCATAGCTAATAGTTGTGTGCGGGAGAACATGCTGCTTCTTTCCTAGCGCATGTCTTCATCTTTGATATTCTCATGCCAAAGATAGTGTCTCAAGCTTTGGCAGCAATGGTTAAGTGAACCTTAAATTCACTTACTATGCTTGCATTGTCTTGCTACTTTAGCTTTTAAATAGGTTTCTGCCACTAGCAAGAATTCCTAAGAAACTTTGACTGGTCAAAGCACTTCAGCTTCTGCCTCATTCTGAGGTTTACTCGGAAATGGTCCGAGTGTGAGTTTCAGTGAAACCAAACACTTAAGATGATCTTTCAAAACCTTATCTTGTTTTTCTTGCAAGGCTGCTGCTTCATCCATGACTCTGCATGGTTCAAATACTTCCCTAGCATCTGCTGATCAGACTCTTTCTGGCTCCGAAACTGAAGACTTGGTGACACCCCAGGCACCACAGGTAATATACCTTGGGTTTCACTGGTGTTCGGTGATCTGTGTGATAGCCAGCCCTAACAGAAAGCTGTGGTGGGGCCTCTTCTGAATAACTCTACTTGAACAACATACAGGGACAGAATACAAGTAACAGTGATAGTATAACCTACGTTCTGGAATACTTAAAGATGGTTGGAAAAGTCTTCCTGATAGTGCACGCGTACAAGTGAACAGTCTACACCTTGAAATGGGAAGGGTGTGGGACGAAGAATGCGGGCTAGAAAGTGTAGTGCATATTCTTGTGGGAACATATGAGCAGCATAAATATTTGCTTTAGTGTAAAATACTTCCTCTAATGACAACATAGAGGATGCATAAGTTGGGATGGATATTGCCATGAAATAGCAGACTTCTGTGTAAGCTGAAGATTGAGATGTTCTCTCATGCACTAACTGAAGAAATGCTGGGTATCTGTATTCCTGACTTTCAGCCAGGACCTCGAACTTTCCTTTCTTAATTGTATTTATGTGCAGTTAATCTTCAACTAGCATTCATATATTGTTTAGAGCTGAAAATAAAAACACTATTTATGCAGATCGCTGTGTTGCAGATATCTTGCTAAGCGTTGCTGTGTTCAGAAACACAGCTGGGTCTTTCTTGTTGGACTCTCTAATACAGTGTGTGTAGGTTGTAACAGAGAAACATTCATGCTTTTTAAATATGTTTTGCTGATGTATACATGCTATCAGTATACTGTGCATGTAGCATTTACTCTATTCCTTAATATACTACACAGTTGAATATAAGTCGTGACAGGGATGTAGTCCTTCTGCCTCTTGAATCAGCAGTTTTGGCCTGGTTCTTGACACCTTCTTTCACTGCTACGGTTTCATAAGACTTCTTGTGCTGCAAGGATTAAATAATTTTGCTGTTTAATGTGCATCCAGGAGACTTGTGCTGTGCTCTAATGTTGAACACAAGATTTAGTAGAAGCCTGTTTGGTCTGAGCACAACCAGGGAATACGTTCCATGGTGACAGTGCACTCTCCTGGTATGCAAGTGCAGTTCTGTCTGCACCCGTGATAGTGTACATGGTGAGAATGGGACTGGTAGCCTCTAGCCTTAGGCTCTGTATCTAAGTATAAGCAACTCTTAAACTTAGCATTACAAGTGTGAGCTAACTGTAGCACACGCAGGTTTTGCAAAAGGAAGCCAAAGTTTGGCTCAGAGGCCTTGTTTGACAGAGCTTACCAGAAGCTTAACATCAGACGTGTCTGTCCATGTGTGTCACACCCTTCATAGTAAATAACTGCTTGAAGCAATCTACAGTTCTTAAAATTTATCTGACTTTGCAGGGCTAGTTGTACAACCTGTTGTGTAAGAAGGGTAGTCTAAGTCTAAATATCTAAAGCTAATTACTTGAAGCTGTTGGTTAAGGTGACTGCTTAGTACATTTACTTTGGACTTAATGTTTGTCGTGGTCTTTCAAAATCCACTTGTTTTAACTTACGCACTGGTATTTCATAGCTCTACTTCTGCAATACTTCTTGTAATAGCAGGCACACATATGGTTTCTTCTAGGCATCAGCATCGCTTTCTCAAGAGACTGAGAAATATACTTCCCAGCCACTGTATCAGACAAGTTCACATGTTTCTGAGCCACTGATACCTAAAAAGATTGAAATTGCCCAGGTGAGCTATCACAAATACAGGTAAGGTAAATATATTGGTTGCTAAAATATCTTTAGAACCTCACATTCCTTTTGACTTCTGATTCCTGTAAATATTGGTATTCTAAACCAATACTTCATTTTGCCATCTGCACAGATGAGATTTAATGCTGGTTAACACTTTGTCTGGACCACTCAGCACTGCTTCTAGTCTGAAACATAATTAAGTTAGGAGGAAAAAAATCAACCCCCCTAAACTTCCTGAGTTCCTTTAGAAAGGAGAAGTCACTTTTAATTGTCAGCCACAGAATCATCTTCCAATAAATGGAACAGAAGGTGTTCTGTGTTTCCTTAGTGGAGGGGAAAAAATACCTAATGGCTCTTTATTGTGAAATTATTACAATGAGTGGTATGTATAGTAGCTCATAGACACATTTCACTTAATCAGCAGAGACTGCAATAGAAGTACTGTTTGCTGAGAATGCACAGCAAGATTTTAAATTGTAAGCAAAAGCTATTTTGTAGCTCTACTATGTCCAAATGTCATCCTGTAGAAACTGCTGACTTCTGTCAGTCTAGGCTTTAGAACAAATTAACTGCTTCTGTTACTGCCTGAATAACTATCAAGTGACCTCTCATTACATTTGTTCTTCCCTCAGGCAACAATTCCCCTCCCAAGTGAGCCACAGTCACCATTGCCTACTTCAAGCACCTCCATGTCGCCAGTACCACCAGCGCAGACCTTTCAGTCTCCTCCAGCAAGTAGCAGTTCTGTCACAATAACAGCAGCTCCCTTTCAGGCTATGCAGACTGTAAGTATGCAACTTAAGGCCACATAAGAATAATTGACAATAATACTAATAACTTAGTCCTGATACTGAGGAACTGGCTTCCCTTGATAGATTGCTTTGCTTTAATGTTAAAAACCTAGATTAGAACTCCGCTTCTCAAATGCCTTCAGAATTTAAAACGGATAATCTAAGAATAGATGTCCTGGCTTTCCTCTGTATAGCCCCAAAATCTAATACTGGGATATTCTAGTAGCCACAGGGAACTATGAGGGAGAAGTCAGACCTGAAATCAACAGACCTATAGCAGTGCCCCAAGGTAAAGTTGATTTGTACTTAAACGGTTGTTATGTATAGATTTCAAATAATAAACTGTGGAGGAGAGATGGAATCCTGAAATAGATAGCTGTTAGAACTAAAAGCTTTCTGAAGCTTGAACCCATCTTGCTGCTTTTTAAACTGTTTGCTTTAGTTTGGGATAAAACTCAGTCCACTGGAATCATGGAAAATGTGTCCTTGATAAAGACTGGTGTAGCTCATTATCCTATATTGTTAACAAGTAGTTGATACAGATGTCTAGGGAATAGTCCACACAGACTGAGTGGAGTTTCTTGCTAATAGATACTATTTTTTCAGGCCATATGTCACTAGTAATGTTCTTTAACATTACTAATGCTGCTACTGTAGTAATGTGTTTTGCAAACTTAGAGGGACTCAGAGGAAGGATCTCTGTTTAGTTGCTAATGTTTCCTTCCCTGTGCTTGAGCTTATCTACTCCTCTGATACCTTCTTCAGAAGATGCTAGAAACCTTCATTTTAATGTTCTTGTTCAAAAGCAAGCTTAGAGTTCATTGAGGTTCTCCAAAGGCATTCTCTAATGTAACAAATGGACCAGTGCAGTTCCACAACTTGCTGGACAGTCTGCATCTTGTGGCATTGAGACATATGTAGTAGGATTCGGTCAAAGAAGGTAGCTAATAGCCTCTTAAAGGACAGGAATCAGTGACTAAAACATCTGTGACATCCTGGTGTGATTTGTAGTAAATCACTACCATGACTTTTTCTACTTGGTTTTCTGTATTTGTAGAAGAGGTTCAAGTAGCACCTTCCTCAGAGGTACAGCATTTTGATATATGTTATAAATAAGGCAAGTAGTGGTAGGGAGTCAGTTCTCTCTAAGCCAGGTCTATTTAAATTAAGTGGCTAGGTAGCGATTTTTCATGAAAGTGGAGAAATAACAGCATGTTATGATCAAGAAACCCAGAGTCTTCCTGGGGACCCAGGATTCCTTATTCCCCAGATAAGCAATCTGTCATGATATAAATACAGAGTCTTGGTCTGTTGTTCTGATTGTATCTGAACCTAGTGTCTGTGTACAGAGAGCTTTTGATCAAAATGGTATCACTGAAAGTTTGCTTGAGCTAATGCTGTGATGTTTTCAGAGGCGTTAAATGTTCAAGATTTGTCTTGGGATTTTTGGGTCAAACTGGCAAACATCTGTCACTAAATTGCTAGGATGTTAATTCTGTGGCGGTCTTTAACTTTTGCAGTGTGGGGTTTTCTTCCCTACATTGCTTAGATTCTCATTGCAGCCATTGGATTTCAGTAGGTAGCCAGGAGTCAGATGGCTTCTTGCCAAATAGTGATAGTACAGTGACAGTAATGGCACCCTCTGACTACACGTGCTCAGAGATGTCTGAAAACCCGATTGCCATTGTGTGTATAGAAGCTTAAAGGCAGATCATACCTGTAGCCAAAGTAGCTTTACTAGAATTCCACCTGTAACCCTCACTGGTAGGGAAAAGTAGACCATTTGCTACAAATAGTTCAGGTGGTGGGTGTTGACAACCTGACTGCACAGCATCTTCAAATTTTTCAGAAAGATAATTGCTTTGGATCACTTTGATCACTTCACAAATTCTGGTTCTGATTTGCAAGATGTTGTTATAATGGTTCAAGCTTTATACTCAATACTTCAGTAGCATGGGGGGTTTCTCTGCTGGCTCCCTGTTGGAGGAAATACTTGGCTTCTTAACCTGGGAAAAAGTGTTAATTTCCCATCATAATTATAGAGGCTTCTGCAAACAAAAAGAACTGTTAAGTAGTAAAGCTGTTCCTTGCATCTAGGTGTAGTTAGTCTTGCCCTGGTCTGTCTTCAGACAGTTTAGTCTTAAAAAATGGTTAGATATGCCTCTAGATTCATCAGTATTGCTGACGGCTCTTTATACGAAATCTAGATCCTTTTACTCAAAATAGACTACTTTTCTATTTGATCTCAATACTGGCTGTCACTTGACAGCATCAGTTCTGGTAATTTTGCATTATTTGCTATAAAGCAATACAGTCACTGGGGTGACTGAACTCCGGTTGATTAGACTTAACTAACTGTAGTATCTGTGCGCCACCCTACTGCCCAGGTGGTAACATTAAAATTTGAATTGCAGGACTCTGTTACTTAAGTTACGTGTTTACTCTGAGGGAATTTAAAACAAGAATAGGAAAGTTGAGGCTCAATTTATCAAAGGGGTGAAAGCTGTCTCATATGTTATTTGAGTGGACAGTAGAGTTGCATCAGGTTCCAAGATGTTTATAAAGCTCCAAATTCTTCCCAAATGTGAATATCTCATCTCAGTATAGGCTGTCCCAGCTTCAGGTCAAAAGCTGCAGGACAGGTAGTCAATGAGTCCATCCAACAGTTGACTTCCCATAGAAGCGAAATAGCTTACTGTATGGTAGCTGTTCTTTTGATCAATCAAGCTGTATTTCTTGGGTAGTAGCTACATAAATATGAGTAAGTTCTAGAAGCATACTGAGAAGGAAAAGGGTGGGATAAAATACAATATCCTTGATTTTTAAGGAACAGTTGGTGTTCTAGAAACTGATGTAGGTGTATGGATTTAAGCCACAGCATAGAAGGGTGGTGGTGTTAGGCAGATTTTAGCTGGTAGTGTTAAGCACTTGTCTTGAAATATGTTGTAGGTATTTAAAGTGAATGCACCACTGCCTCCGCGTAAAGACCAGGAAATTAAAGAGGATTCTTCATATTCGGCAGGATATAACCAGAGTTTCTCTACAGCAAGTACACAGACACCACCTCAATGCCAGTTGCAATCTTCTCATGTTGCAGAACAAACCTCTCTTTCACAAGAATCTCTATCTTCAGGTGAGAACTGTACTTGTCTCTCTGTATTTCAAGTAGACTTCAAAGTTCTTCAGGTTATAGTATTTTACTTCATTAACATGTGCTGTGAGTATATGCAGGTTCTTCTAACTCGATGAAATTCTGAAGCAGTGTTACGTAGCACCTGTTCACATTAGGGTTACATCAACTCTACTAATCTAGTTGAGGGTATGGCATGTAAACTTAATTTCAAAACTGCTAGCAGAATGGAAGGCTGCTTGAAATTAGTTTCTATACTAGTTGTGTGGACAGTGTCACCTACAGGCCCGAAAGATAATTTCCCCTTATTGGGATACTAATGATGTGGTGATACTTCTCAGTCAAACGAGTGTTTACTTGGAATTGAAGCAGTGATGAAATACTGCGTTTGGAACCATTAATTTGGTCTCTGGTAATAGACACTACTGTTGTCTGTAGTGTTGGGAGCTGCAGAATGCTAAATAAGAAACTTGGGAGAAGCTTTCAGTGCTGAGGTGAATTACCCAAAGTGGTAAGCATGTTGTGCTACTGGTCCAAGGCTAAAATGTGTCATCCGAGAGCTGCGTAGGATTTAGAATTTTCCTGTTTTAAGAATGGGCTAGTATCTTTCATGTGAACTTAGAGCTCGCAATATAATTATTGTGAAATATGGGACTGATCTTGACTGTACTAGTACTTGCCAAAATTTTCATGTGTATTATCTTACTATATTAGAGATAAATATTCTAGATGTTACTGACAGGTCAGGTCTGCCACCTCTACTTACCACTCCAGCTGTATCCTGTGATGTTGAAGTTCTAGCTTTCTGTAACAGAGATCTGTACTGTTCCTAATTAGGCCCTAAATTTGTCACGTATTACCTAGGAAGGCTAGTTTTCTAACTAGGCATAACTTCTCAAATTAGAAGTTACTGTAATTTAGTGTGGTACTGAGAATGAGCTGGGCTGCAGGAGTTGCTCATGCGTGTGCTGTTAGCATGAAGCAGGTACAAGGCGACGACAGCCTGCTCTGCGGCAAAAGGTAATCCTTCTTTTATTTCTGTTTATATAGCTCTGCCTTAGCAAGGCTGACTTTATTACCTGGTTGAGTCTGAGTGTCTGACCTGAAGACTACTAAACTTGTGATCAGTGGGGTCTTGAGCTACTTAACACAAAACCGATGTGCTTGACATTCAGATACTGTACTAGGTGAATTTATATGGCTGACATTAAGAATTTGAAATGAGACTAGCCCTTAAATTTGTCTGAAACGGGTTCCAGGATGAAAGGAAGCTGACAGCTAGGAATCTGGATTTATAAGACTATACCTAAGTGACCTTGAGTCACTTAAAATTACTGTTTTTCTGCCAGAGGACTCTCCACAGGAATTATAGTAGAAATAGACTGATACTGTGTGAAGTCAATGAGACACACAAAGATTAAGAGCTCTGAAGTACAATGTAAAGTATAGCAGTGAGGAAACCATGCCTAGGTCAAATGCTCCTTCTCATCACTGAGACTACAGGTGATCAGCCTTCTATACAGTTTTTTTGATGGAACATCATAATTTTTTGATTAGTCTTGTGCAGTGGCTCTGCACAGACTGCAGAAAGGGGTTTAGGCTGTCACTCTGGATCAGTTTTAAGCTTTGGATTGATATAAAGCATGGTCGTGTGGAAACGCGTTCATTCTTGCAAGGTCTGTATTTAAAACTAACCATTCACCATGCTGTGAGTGAAAAGCATTCTCAAATACCTGTTGCTTGGGGTTGAACTGCCTACTAAAATGTGGTAGGAATGTCTGAAGAGATTGAACCCAAATATCTCTTTCCACAGTTGTCTTATTGCTATCTAGGTAAGATTGAGTTTGTCTTATAATTTTTAAGGATGTCAACACTGAGGTCTTGCTAGTAGAACAGTGTTGGTTTTTAGTGAAAATTCTTAATCAGGTGTTACTTGATTTTATTGTAGCTTGGTGTTGTGGTTTAACCCCAGCTGGCAACAAGGGCCATGCAGCTGTGCACACTCATCCCCTTCCCCAGTAGGGCAAGGAGAAAAGGGAGGGAAAAACCTCATGGGTTGAGATAAAGACAGTCTTAATAATGCAGTAAGGGAAGAGAATGCAATTGCTCTCACCACCTGATGTCTGATTGCGGATCCCTGCCCCTCAGTATCCCCCACTTACATACTGAGCGTGCTGTCTGTGGTATGGAACATTCCTTTGGCCAGCCTATCCTGTCTATACTCCCTCTTAGCTTCTGTGGGAAGCTGAAAATGGCCAATATAAACATTACTTAGCAACAACTAAAACAATGTGTTACGGACATTCTTCTCATGCTAAATCCAAAGCACAGCAGCTACTAGGAAGAAAATTATCTTTATCCCAGCTGAAACTAGGCCACTTGGTTATTTTCTTGATGCTGCTAGTAAGCTTGTTCTGACCTGGACAACTGAAGCTTGTTGAAAGTGTTAGAAGCTTACGCTGACAGCCTGGGTTGCCTACAGTATACTTCAACAAGCATTAAACTCTGCAGAACAAAGGAGAGGATCCTCACTTAGTAGAACAATGAAGTGGCACAAAACCAGGACATTCAGAGCAGCTTAATCAGTCTATGATCTTCCTAATGCTGCTTTTGCTTCTAGGTGTGGTAACTTATTACAGTTATAAAAGCTTTGAATTCATCTTTGCCTTCTGTGTTAAGCAGTGAATTATCAACCGGATGGAGCTGTTCCCGTTAGCAATGGTAGCCTTGCCTTCTATCCAGCACAGACTAATGTTATTCCCAGACCCCCTCAGCCTTACCTTAACAGTCGTGGGTCTGTCAGAGGATCTGCTAGGGGTGGAAGGTCACTGGCTAATTCATACCGTTCCCCTGGCGGGTACAAAGGTATGTATGTGTTTACTATCACCTTAAAAAATAAAAAAACCTAATCTAACGTAGTAACACTAGAACATGATTTAACACAAAGTGGTATTAAATTTAGGTTCTATATGTGAAACTTTTTAAAATGAGACCTTTTAAAGAGCAATGTGTAGAAAATGGGGTTGTCTTTTACAGAATTTAAGCAAGTTCATTCTGAAGTATTTGTAGGTGCTGGGTGCACTGGCAGCAAAGCAATTTCATAGCCTTTTGAATTATGAAAGTAGAAACTTTTCACTAATAGGTTATTAAGTTACTTAATTGTATAGCAAACAGAAGTATATTTCATTTACCCTTCTGAACTTTTTATCCCCTTTAACCTTTCTCTTGGCATCTGTCTTGCTAACATTCTGGGCAGGTATTATCTCTGCAGATGTCACTTGCAGTATTTTCCCAAAACAAGATATTCTTTGCTTGACACTGCTGGCTTTAATATTACAAGCAGAAACTGGGATGTGAGGAGAGGCTCCCAGTAGTGGAGAGCCCTTCTGGATTAATAACTGAAGGGTTTTAAGAAAAAGATTGTTTGTTCCCTGCAAGTAAGTTGCTGTTCTGTTTCTAGCTGAAGTACTATGCAAAGTACCAGCTGACTCTTGGCAGATACTAATTTAAGGCTGTTGATAACTGGCCTGCTCTGCTTCGAAGAGGAGGGGCACTTAGTGATAGAAGTTGTTTCAGTTACTGGACTGAGACTGCTCAGTACCTTGTAGGAACATGTACCAGAAAATAAGCTGTGTAGTTCTAAATTAACAGCAGTTAAGGATGTGATTAGTGTAATAGCTAAAGATGCTAAATATTATAGTACTTAAATGTATGATAGACATAGCTAAGTATCTGTAATAGCAAAAGAAATCATTTCTCAATTTTGCTAAATCCTAGTCTCTGGCTCTAGCAAGCTTTTTTCAGCTGTTCTGTGAAGTCCTATTAATATCAAACAGGTCTGATGTTAATAGTTCTAAACATGTAATTTTGTGATGTGCATTGGGTAATTCAGAGTAGCTAACAATGCACTCTTTATGGAGAGTAGTGAGACTCTGAAATGAAGTGTAATTTCTAATATAATACACGCAGTAATTGTCAAAAGGGAGCTATAGTTGTATTCTGGGCTTGGACTTGTAAACAAAACCATGATGAATAATGTTGAATGATCAACTTCATTTGAACAGGTTTTGATGCTTACAGAGGCTCACCTTCAATAACCAATGGCAACTATGGCCAGCTGCAGTTCCCGGGTAGAGATTATGCTGGAATGCCATATTCCCAGAGGGTAAGCATTGACTTTGTACAAGAAAGCTTCTGGAAACAGCAGATAAGTCTTCTAACACTGTAGCTTTTCATTGTCCTAACAGCTGCAATATCTTTTACAAGCCATAGTTTAGTTTTGTTTCCTAGATGAAACCCTTTTTTTGGAACAATAGACAGCAGTTGAAATAGGAAGTCAGTTCAGAAAGAACATCTCTGTATGACGGGCTGATTTTAGTCTGAAGGGAATCTCCAAAATGCAAACAGATGGCAAAGATGTGCCATGAGTCTATTTTACTATGAATCTTAAAGCTAGTCTTAATACCTCTGTAGTGTAAAATAATGAATTTTTCAATTAATTACTCAGAATGTAGTTAAGCAAAAAAAAAACCCCACCCAACCCAAAAAACAGTGTATAAGAAAGCAAAGGTTCCTGGTGGAAGGAGGATCTTCAGCTTTGAAATGTAATATATATATTACCAATTCTGTGCAGACTTAAAGACTTCTGACAGACCTGAGATTTAAGGTAATGCTCAATGAACAAATGTATAACTTGAAAGTTATCTTGCTATAACTGGCATTTAAATAGCGCTCTGATTTCGTAAGAGCAATTTTAAAAGTAAATCTTTCCATAAAAAAGCCTGTTTATACATCTTAATTCTGAACTCCATCATTGTCCAGTCTAGAGACTGAATTAATTGTGCAACTGACAATGACTCTATTTGGTAGGCTGGGTTTGTTTTCAGATTTGCTTATAGCAATCTCAAAATTGTAGAATAATTTGGGATGGAAGGGACCTTAAAAGGTCATCTAGTCCAACCTCCCTTGCAGTGAGCAAGGACATCTTCAACTAGATGAGGTTGCTCAGAGCCTTGTTGAACCTTACTAATACTTCTGTTCTTTTTAGGATGTTAATTACCAGCAGTGTTATAAACGAGGTGGGATAACTAGTGGTCCTCGAGCAAATTCAAGAGGTAAGGCTAACATCAGGTTCCCAGTGGTACCTGTGTGTGCTTTGGTGTAGTGATGCCGAAGTGCAATGTTATTGTGATAGTGAGAAAAAAGTGTACTATCGCTGGTCAAACAGGTCAAGCTTGGTATAAATTAACTAGATAAACAAAACCTTAAGTACGGTTCTTAGACAGTCAGCATTGCATAGCAGCAGATTTAATTTCACCCCTCAATTTGGTGTCTTCACGTGTGAAAGCTGTGACACAATATACCTTACCAAACTTTCTCTGCAAGTGAACTGACCATGAGATACAGGGTGGTTCCCATGTTGCATTTGGCTTCATCCCTCAATTATACGGTCTCACCTGATTCTGGGTGAGCAATCGATTCCCAGAGACTTTGTAAGATAACTTTTTCTGTGAAAAACAGTTTGTTTGGGAATAAAGGTTTACTCTGTACTTCTGTTCTGGAGTACAAAAACCTAAAGAAATCCATAAGACTAGCTGTTTCAATCCAGGCATTAATAGCATGTATTTTGAAAAGTTGTAAACAAGATGACTTAATCCTAGCTGGACTTGGCAGTGCTATAGGTGAAAAGCAAAGTGAATAGTAACTACAGATCACTACTTTGATAAGGGGAAATTATGGCATATCATGGAAACTGATTTAGCATAAAGCAGGCCATCTCAGTCAGGGGCGACTTGCAGAATGTACTTCAGAAGAGAATTAAAAGAATTAAGAGATATCAGTAGCAACTTCGTTTCATTTGATATCTTGTTCCTTTCTAGTGGGAACAACAGTGGCTTGAAACTTGAGGGTGACTGCTTTAAATTTCTCAGATCTATTAATGTCTTAATTTTAAGCCCTTTTAACTTGGATGTTTGGAAAGATAACAGCTTCATTTTGGGGAGTGGAGTGCAGAAAGCTTGAAAGCAATTCTAGTTATTCAAACTTAAAATATTCTAGCATCATAAGTTGATATGACCTATTAAGAATGCAGCTCTAGAAAAACAGTATTGAGGTAACTTGAAGTGCAAATTCAGGTCTTGAAGGTGACTAAATGACTACTTGGCTCTTGTTAATCCTGCCAATTTTTGCAGAAATTATAATTTATCTCCATCCAGAAGCTAGCATATGCTTCTTTTTAATGGTAATATATGTATGTGGCAAAGTTAGAAACTGTTCAAATTAGTGCCCTCTCCTACTTAAAAGTATGGAAAGTCATTGTTCACGGTTAAATTATGGTCCATCCTGCTGAACGCTGCCAGTGCAATGAGCGTAACCCAGTTTCAAAGTTCTGTTCTCACTGGGGTCCTCTGACAACTTCCTGTAGCTGGCAGACAAATCTGTTACAAAGCCAATAAAATTCCTGCTTAAAACTATGCCTGCAGGTTTAAGGGTTTCCTGCTGTTATAATACTTATGATCTTTAACAGCAGGGTGGAGCGATTCCTCTCAGGTGAGCAGCCCAGAAAGAGACAACGAAACCTTTAACAGTGGGGACTCTGGACAGGGAGACTCCCGCAGCATCACCCCTGTTGATATGCCGGTGACAAGCCAAGCTGCCACCATCCTACCAGTGCACGTCTACCCCCTCCCGCAGCAGATGAGAGTTGCCTTCTCTGCTGCTAGAACATCTAACTTGGCCCCTGGAACTCTAGACCAGCCGATTGTGTTCGATCTGTTGCTGAACAACCTTGGAGAAACTTTTGATATCCAGCTTGGTAGGTTCAACTGTCCGGTGAATGGTACATACGTCTTCATCTTCCACATGCTGAAACTGGCTGTAAATGTCCCCCTGTACGTGAATCTTATGAAGAATGAAGAGGTCCTGGTGTCAGCATATGCAAACGATGGGGCTCCTGATCATGAAACGGCTAGTAATCACGCGGTCCTGCAGCTGTTCCAGGGAGATCAGATCTGGTTGCGTCTGCATCGGGGAGCCATCTATGGAAGCAGCTGGAAATACTCCACCTTCTCGGGATACCTCCTTTATCAGGACTAAAATCCAGTGTGATGTTTACAAAAGAGCTGCTCCAAACACCTTGGTGGAGGGGGGTGGGACTAGCTTTGCACTTACTACTGACTTTATAGAAGATATGTGGTTCCATTATTGGGGGAAATGACGGTCCTGTTGTGCAAGGTGAAATCATGGAGTTGGGGTACTGAATCAGCACTAATTTGGCACTTTATCAGTTGTGATGTAGCCTTGCTAATAAAGCTGTGAATGTATATTGTTTGCACTTACCCTAAACTGTGTTAATGTCCAGCTTACTACACTATTGATTGCCTCAAGTATGGGCTATTCACAATGCCTTGTTGTGCCTCAATAAAACAAGTTAATATGCATTTTAGTATTAATCTTGCCAGTAGTCTTTATTTTTAAAATATATCAAACTGAGGTTTATTGCTGATACGGGGTGTACGTGCATGTCATTACATAGAACGGGTCTTCAAATTTCAATAATTCAGGGTAAATTGTACAGTTTAAATGGGATGACTTGTTTAGTTCTTGTTTGATGGCATTCTCAAGAGTGTTCCCTTGATCAAAATGAATTCAAGATTTAGTTGCTTTTTAACCGAAAGCTCAAGAAATCAGAAGTGAAATGCTGAATACTTGATTAGGACTAGTTATTTTGAATGCCTATCCTGTCAAAAATCACTGTTGCTGAAGGAGTGATGCGCTTCACTCTAAGACATTTAACAAAGTTTGATGTATGTGGTTTAACAAGGCTTGATGGCAAGGTACACTTGGTTATTTACTGCAGAAAGAACACTCAGACAAAACTGTCGGGGAGACTCTCCTGTTGAGTAATGAGGTTCAG
>JAOXJK010000001.1:64974053-64985808 GCA_025774025.1 Xenus cinereus
GATGATATATGTGGTTTAACAAGGCTTGATGGCAAGGTACACTTGGTTATTTACTGCAGAGAGAGCACTCAGACAAAACTGTCGGGGAGTCTCTCCTGTTGAGTAATGAGGTTCAGAGAGGACCTTCTTGCTTTCCAAACTCCTCTGAGGAGTCTAGGTGCAGCAGGAGAGCTCAAAGGGCTCTTGGGCTGTTCTCTGTATCTGGGGGCAAGATGATTGACTTGTAGTCATATTTGCATACTGAGCTCTTCCAAATTTGGCTTGAGTAGCGGTACCGTGGTTAGGTGGGCGCACTGGTCAAGTTAGCCCTTGGTTATGGTGTTACCTGCCTTTCCCCAAATCCTCTTTGAGCCAGATGCAGCCATCACAACGGCAAGGGCCTATTAGGACTTCTGCTGGTGGTTGTTGCTCCAACGGGGTGATGGGAGGCAAGGGTCGGGTTGGTGGTGGAATCACACCGTTACAGTCACATCCAGTTTCCTTCAGTAGTGATGCGCTTCGTTGAAATTCTTGAACCTCAACCCAGTCACTGGAGGGCTTGCCGACGCTGTTTGTCATTCAGCCGTAACACATCTTGAAGTTAAAACCTGACCCTTGTGAAGTGCAAACACGTCTGGCTGCCCTCCCCGTGAGACTGGAATTGGCTTGGAATGGGAGTTCTCTCTTCCTTTCAGAGAATCGCTGAGGAACTCGGTATTTGTAGTTGAAGCCTGGTGCTTGCAGTTTAAATCAGACCTGAATGCAAAGGCTTGGAAGCGTTTATGAAGAAGCGTTTAATAAATTCTTTTCTTGCAGCTAAAGTGCTGTGTGACCAGTCTTCAGCAATCCCTTGTGGCCTGAGAACTGAAGAACTATTACGTGTGTCCTTGTCCAGGCTGCAACATTCCAAATATTGTACAGTGTTTCAATGTTTAAAATGAAAGTCTGAACTAAGAAGAGTACTGTAGGTCACTGGCTCTTCCTACTTTCTATCTTCAATAGGTGGGGTGGGTTTTTTGGTTTGTTTTTTTTTAGCAGTAGGAAGCATTTTATCAGTGTACTAAGGTAGCTTGTGGAGAAGTCTGACTGGTACACCTGAAGATGAACTAGAAGTAGGCAGAACAAAAGCAAATCAGCCAACTGCTTACTGAAGTGAAAGAAAAAATCTAAATGGAATATACTTCAGACTAGATACAAAGCTGCTGTTTCTTGGTAACTGGTGTTTCAGAACTTCTAACTTTAAGCAGTTCTCCCCTGCTACCACGCAGATACCAGAACATGTTGTCTGGCATGACTTCATAAAGCTACTGGCGTAAAGAGTATGGTTCATTCCAAGCTTAGGTTTCTTTTTCACACAGATTTTAGAGGATGATTATACTTTTAAGTCTTGGTTTAATTCTTTTGGCAGGTTCTGAAATGAGGAGTTTGGGATAAAGCTTTAGGGAACCTAGTTTTTTTTACCACTATGGACAAAAATATCAAGCCTTAACCATTGAATACTTAACCTGTATTTTGTGGTTTGTATTGGCTAATGTGAGAATTAGCATTCTCACTTAGAGGCTTATTTCTAGAACACTCCCAGTGGAGGCTGATGGCAAGAGTTTAACTAGCACTTTTTTTTCCAACTGTTAACTCTCTTTGTGTATAAATAAGGGAATATGGTAGATAGGCCTAAGTGCTAGGATAATTTTCAGCTTGTAATAGCTTTGCAGCTGTGGAAGAACAGATTTCATTGCTTTTTGAACAGACCTGTGTGAGAAACACACTCACTGTATCGAATTTTAGTCAGGGACAAATTCTGTGGAGCAAAGAACATTCATTTACAGCACTGGGAGTTACACAGGGGATTTTTCCTCCTGTGGCTTAACTCTTTTCTTACATATGCTTGCTTTGCTTGCTATACACTTCCTGACTGCACAGCAAGCACATATTTATTTTAGCTGAAGCAAAATTTTCCTCCTAAATTACTTATTACAATTCCACCCTTTTTCTTTTCCTTATCTAACTTTGCTGAAGCACTTTATATTTGTCTTCTATTTTAGTGAGAATTTGAGTGGCCTCGTTGAGGTTTTCGCAGAACCCTTGTGTGGTATTCTCTATGTTTTCTCAATAATTCGAGATGTCTTTTATTCCTGAGAATAGATTCATACCCTCTTCCTCACATCTAAGAAGGCATCTTAGATGTAAGTTTGTTACCTGGGTACAATTCTTAGTCTCATTTTCAAATGTTAGATATGACCTTGGTTTCTGAGAAAATCAAGTTTGAGTAGAATTTGAATTTATCTTTAAGCTACAGCGATGTGGTGTCTCTCCCATTTGATCTGTAAAGTTCCCTCTGTCCCGGGTCAGACAGACTTTTTCAATGACTGTGGAACTTAACACTCACCCACCAGGTCTCCTTTTTTCTCTCATGGTGAGCGTATAATTCCAGGATTTCAAAAGGACTTAAACTTGTGCCTCTCCACGGCCACTCTGCAGTCATTAAAGGTCCCCCACAGACGCAGCAGTCAGTCACATTCAATCCTTTAGCTATTTCTGTTGCTAGATTTAAAAACAAGTTCTGCTCAAGAGTGGGGAATCCCAACTCTTTTTGCCTTCTGGTATATACTCTTGTTTTGTATTTTTAATTCTTTTTCTTTCCGTTTTATAACCTTTGTCACATTAAGCCATACATTAAGTATTTCTCGGTGGGTTCTTCAACGATAGTATCTGATCCGCTTACCCTTATCTATTGGGGTTGTATACCCACATCGGGTACACCAAAGATGAAGGACTTGGGAGAGGTACTGCTCCTGTCTGCCACGGGGACCTAGAATGAACTTAGTACAATTGTTACACTTAACCCCTATATATACGTATATACACGCAACAATTACGATAGCAGCAGAGTCGAGTCGAGGAGTTTTGCTGCCTTAGTCTGAGGGCGCTTCTGGGGCTTTCGCTGTCTGTTGCTCCCAAAAAGCAGTATCGAATCTCATGCGTCTTCTGAGAACTCTTCAGAACATTTACCTGTCAAGACAGAAACAGGAGACTTCTTTCTCGTGGTTAATTTCAAGGGGTCTTTGTGTGTCTCTACCACCCAGTCCTCGGGTGGCGTTACTGGTCCTTTTACCCGCGTTATGTGGGCCCACCCTTTTTCTTTTGTTCGAATGGCTGTTCCGGTGGTTAGCAGCACTTGGAAGGCTCCTTCCCAGGTAGGTCTTAAAGTTTCTTCTTTCCATGTTTTTATTAATACCCAATCGCTTACTTGGATATTGTGCATTTTAAAGTCTAATGGAGTGGTTTGTGGGAGTCTCCCTTTCTCTCAGAGTTGTTCTAATGTCTTTACAATGGTCAAAACATACTTGTGACCATAAGACTCTCCTAGTTCCGGGACTAGAATCCTTTCCCTGTTGCCCGTGTAGGGGATTCCAAATATCATTCCATCCGGAGAGATCCCCAAGTCTCTTCTTGGGGCTACTCTGATCCTCAGTAGTGCTAGAGGCAAGCATTTTGTTCACGGCATCTGTGTCTCTATTGATAATTTAGTCAGGGTTCATTTTAGTGTTTAGTTCATTCTTTCTATTCGTCCTGAACTCCGGGGATGCCACAGAGTATGTAAGTCCCATTCTATTCCTAAAGTATCCGTCAAATCTCGTATTATTTTTGACGTAGAGTGAGTCCCTCGATCTGAATCAATCCTTTCGCAAATTCCATATCTAGGGATTATTAACTTTGGACACGTTATTTGCAGTAGCTTTTAGAGTAGGGTATGCTTCAACTCAATGGGTTAGAAGGTCCACTATTACTAGTAAATATTTCCACCGCTGAACCGGTGGTAACTCAGTGAAACCTACCTGTATTGCTTGGAAGGGTCTTAGAGCTAGTTCTCTTCTACCGCTCACCTGTTTTCTCATTACCTTTTTGTTTACCTTCTGACAGATTAAACACCAACCTACCAATTGTTTAGCTACTGTGTATATTCCTATGCACCCATAATTTCTCAAAAATTGGTCACATAAAGCTTGGGCTCCCCAATGAGTGCTCTGATGCAATTGCATCATTACTTCTCTAGCTAAAGATTTGATCAACATTTGTCTCCCATTTGGGAGTAACCAAATGCCTTCAGAAGTTTCTGTTCCTCCTGTTCTTTTCAATTTTTCCTCTTTCTGTGTGAACTTCAGAATCTGCTTCGGAGGCTCTTCCGTTGGTCTTAAAGCTACCACAGCTGTCAGTCCCTTTTGTGCTGCCAATTTTACTCGTTTGTCGGTTTCTTTGCACTTCAAAAGATGTCCCTTGCTGATGCCCTTTTATATGCACTATAGCAATCTCATTCGGTTCCATCCATGCTTCGAATACTTCAGTGACTAGCTTTTCAGGTGTTAGTCTCTTCCCTCGGGAATTTATTAGTCCTCTCTCTTTCTAAATTTTCCCAAAGGTATGTGCTACTCCATATGCATACTTTGAGTCTGTATAGATAGTGCCTTTTTTTCCCTGAAGATAATCTATGGGCCCTCTTTAGATCATATAGTTCACAACTTCGGGCTGGGAATCCTCCCTCTTTCATTACCGTCTTTTTCTTCCCCATCGATGATGGCATAACCACTTATTCTCTTTCCATCTACGCATCGGGAGGAACCATCTATAAAAAGTTGTGGGGTTTTTTTCCCCTAGATTCTAGGTGTGTCTCCTAGGTCCTCCCTTACCTTGGTTTGGTAATCTATAAGGTCTAAACAATCATGCTCGGGCTCTCCACTTCCCTGTCCATACAAGAATTGTGAAGGGTTCAGGTTTCCATCTACTACGAGAGTCAAATCATTCTTTTCCATTAAGATAGTTTTGTACTTAAAAATTCTGGAATCTGTTAACCATCTGCCAGAATTCCGAGATAAGATAGTTCTTACAATGTGGGGGTGTGTACAATTAGGGCTCCCCCAAAGGTCAGTTTCCGGCTTTCTTCCGCTAGTATCGATGTGGCCGCTACTGCCTGTATGCACGTGGGACACACCAGGTCCATTAATTTGGATAGATAGGCCACTGCTTTCATTTCTCCGCCCCGTTCCTGTGTTAGGACCCCACATGCTATCCCTTCTTCAGCGTTTACAAAAAGGTGAAATGTTTTTTCTAGGATGGGAGGGCTAAAAACGGGGCTTTTATTAACTTCTGCTTCAATTCTTTAAATTGCTTTTGTTCGTCTTCTGTCCACTGTATTGGACCTTCTTTTACCAGTTTGTTGTACAAAAATTTTACTGATTGAATAAACCCCTCGATCCATAACCTGCAGTACCCTAGTAATCCTAAAATCTTCCTTATTTCTCTTTTTGTTCTTGAGAAACTTAGTGCTGTTATCCCAGAAATTTGTTCTGGATTTATTTTTCTTTTTCCTTTGCTAATAAGATACTCTAAATATCTGAGCTCCTTTTGTACAAATTGCAGTTTTGTTTTTGAGACTCTTAATCCCTACTCTCCCAAAAAAAAGTAGCAATTCTATCGATGCTTGTCTGACTTTCTGTTCTCTCTCACCCGATACTAACAGATCATCTACGTATTGCAAGATTTTTACTCCGGGTCAAGTCTTCCACCTTTTCCAGTTTCTTCCTAATGTCTGGCCAGGCATGGGTGACAAAATTTACTTTTAATAATTCCTGACCAGTCACAGTCTCTGGGTCAGTCCTGGAAAACTGTTGAACATTCCTTTGGAGCCTCTCCAACCATTCCGTTGCAGATTCCTCTTTCCCTTGTTTACTGTCAAAGGCCTCGCTCACATTTGACCCCCTCGGGGCTGCCTCCTTAATTCCGCTTATAATTAATGTCTGATAATCAGACATGTTTCTTCTCCCTGCGGGGTCATTTTGATTCCAGTCGGGTCTTTGTAGGGGGTATCTTTTGGTCGCCCGCTACCTCATGCACGTTTTCCCTTTCCCATATTCTCATTCCTGCTACCCAAATCATTTGTCTTTCCTCAGGGGAAAACAGAGTCCCCATGATGGACTGCATTTCTTCCCAATTATACACATTTGGACCTAAGAATTAGTCTAATTGTTCAGACAAACCCACGGGATCTTCCAGCAACTTCTTCGTCTCTTTCTTAAAGTTCCTGACTTGATCACAAATCCTACCCCATTTTGAGCCCCTGGCATCGGAGCCTTCCATAAAAAATGCAACCTGATTGGTTCCGCCGCCTCCTCGTTTTCTTCCACTATGGACCTTCCCACTTCTTGCCTCCTTCTTCTCTGGCTTTCCCTCCTAACAGAGGCCTGAGGCTCTCCCGCACCTTCAGGAAGGTCCGAATTATATGGGGGAGGTAGACATTCAAGAGGGTCCCAAAGTGGTCCCTTATCCTGCTCCTCCTTCCCTTTTTGCACTCCTAATTTAAAAATTCCTACGTCCCCCTTCCACCACCCTGCATATTCACTCTCTTCCTGATCGAATGGTTCATTAGAATTTACGTATGGATTTAATACTTAGCACACCCATCCCTCCATAGATCCGTACCTTGGCCAATACAACTTGTCCGGCCTCATGGGCTCTTTGCTCTATTCAAACATACAGTAATTGATCATCTTTGCTTTGTCCTTTTCCCGGGTGCAGGATTCTCCTTCCTGCCCCCGTTGTAACAACAACTGCCCTAATGGACTGTCTGGAGGCATTTCTGGAATTCCTTGATTGGCCTTTCCCTTAAATCCTTTTTTTTTACTTTTCCCTTGTCCCGTTTTTCCCCGGGGGATCTCTCAACTCCAGCCTCTCGCTTTGTCTCTTCACCGGCCGGTCTCCTCGTGGAGATACAGAACCGTGGTCAGAAAGACTCCGCGCTCGCTTTGCGGATCTGGTCCGTGTCTGTCTCACACCACTCTCAATCCCCGCCACCCAGCCGCCCGAGTAATACTTAACAGTCAATTTTCTCACCCGGGTCTTGTGCACGAGTATTATCGGCTGCCGCGGTTATCCCTGGGACCCCTCTTTGGTCCACGCCAGGCTGTCACCACCGGTCCCTCACCGTGGACAGGAAGAATCCGAGGATTGCTGAAATCAGCAATGGTGCCCCGTCCCATCCCGGCTTACTCACCCATCCGAGGCTCCAGACGTAGGCTTCAGAGATCCTGGACGAGCCCCCAGATCGTGAGAAACGCGCTCACTGTATCGAATTTTAGTCAGGGACAAATTCTGTGGAGCAAAGAACATTTATTTACAGCGCTGGGAGTTACACAGGGGATTTCTCCTCCTGTGGCTTAACTCTTTTCTTTACATATGCTTGCTTTTATCCCCTCTTATTAATGCATATTCATGGCTTTTCCCCTAAAATGATTTACATAGTCAATAAGTTTCCGGTACGCAATCCACCCCTTAACATGCCCCCGTTTGTGACTTTTGTGGTTATTTTAGCTACCCACCCCACCCCCTTGCCTTGCAACGGTTCGCTGCTTCCTACCGTTACTCCCTCCTGGTATTTTCCCATTACCCGACGCTCTACATTTCCCGACCGCACAGCAAGCACATACGTATTTTAGCTGAAGCTAAAGCTGAAGCTGTATGAGATGGATTTTTCAATTCCCTCCGCTAAAGGAGTGCACGCTGTCACAGCAAGAAGTGTGAAGATAGGACGAAACATGAGTTCTAATCATTCTGCCATTTGTTGATAGTAAACTTGACTGTAAATCATACAATGGATGGCTTCAAAACGTTTCATACTTTTTTAAGCTTTATCAGCCTGAACTGGAATCATCTCTACAGTACCAGCTACTTTAAAATAAAATGTCTGGTTTTCCTCTGATAGTTTTTATTTTAAAAATATACAACTTGGACAATTGTCTTCCATACAGTAACTGAATGTATGACCAATTTTATCCGATGGTGTTCTTATGTAGTACCTCCTTAGCTAGAACTGTTGGCTTTCACTGTGTTTCTCATTAGAGCCATGACCAGAGCTCCAGCCTAACCTCTGTTACGAGAAGGAATACAAGTGCAACACAACAGGTACTGTCACAAAGTTTTCAAAACTTCAAAAGGTTAGTACTGAACCTTCATTGTTAAGGCCAAGGCACGGTTGGAGCTGAACTTGGCAAGGGACGCAGAGAATATTAAGAAGGGCTTCTACAAGTACATCAGCCGGAAAAAGGAAGGTCAAAGAAAGCGTATTCTCCCTGATAAGCAAGACTAGAAAACTGGTAACAACGGACAAGGAGAAGACTGAGGTACTCAACAACGTTTTTTGCCTTGGTCTTCGCTGGTGAACTGTCTTCCCACACCTCTCAAGTGGATGGATTGCAAGGGGGAGAAAAGTCTCTCCCACTGTAAGAGATTGGATTTGTGACCACCTGAGGAACCTGAACACACAGAAGTCAATACTTCCACAACTAAATCACTTCTGACGTATTTCCAAGGAAATAAGCATCACTGAACTGGGCGTTACTCAACTTAGACACTTGCTGCCATTGCCTCATTGACGGCTGCGAGCACAAAAAGTGAGTCTTAAAAGTAACACCTTAGGTGCAAAATCTTTTCCACTTTCTTTTTTGTAGTGAATGTTGTGTGTGAATAGGGCTATTTTAAATACATGTGGTTAGTGCAATAACATTCTGATAAAAACCATTTTAGAAAGATGTTAAAATAGCCTTTAAGCATATTGTGTTCTTTATTGATGTTTCACATCACCAGCTTCACACGACTCAAGTCCTTCAGTGAATCAATTTCATAACTTTTACGTTCTTGTACCATAGATGAATACAAAGAAATGGAATAAAACAGAACCGCTTTTAACTGTCCGTAACATTCTAATTTTGGAAAAGGAAGCAGAGATAAAAATCCTTTGAAGTCATTTTCTTGTAGTATGATACGTGACTCAAGATCTTTAAAATGGGCAGTTTTCACTGGACTAGTCTTATTTACTATCTTAGCCAAAATGGCAAAATTATAAAGAATTACCACAGTTAACAATATATGCTTTTTACACTCACATTGGTGATTGTTTTATATATTTTATAATTACTGAACATATTCTCTCCTGCTTCTAAGAAGAAATTAAAAGATGAATCAAAGTACCTACAATTTCTCACTAGATGCTGCAGAGCTGCATTACTGGAGAACAGAAAGACAATTCTTGAGTGCCAACGATCCAAAAGCGATAAAAGCCACAGAGCGCGCCATCTACGAATGCTAGGTAGGTGTAATTCATTTTTACAGCTACATTCTTCTTATATTCTGGGCAAACCTACTAAAAGACAATATTTTTGTATAGAATTATTATAGTATTAGACGTTTTAACATTTTCCTTGTAAGCAATTTAGGAACTGAAGTTATTTAGCAGCAGTAAAGATGTTGTGGCAAGAATTAGCATATATTCCCCTCAGCAAGAGAAGGGAAACCCTGCCATAAATGTCACTCCTATGCATTCACCATTGTCACAAGGAATATTCTTCCCTCCAGATCAGGTAATATAAGTTGACGGAAGTACTGCTGTTTTCCTAATAGAGGGCCAGTAATGAGAAATGACATCTTATACTGTAATTACAATGAACAAACGACATACAGTCCAATTGTGTTCTTAAGGTATCTATATATAAACAGCACGATTTTGTAAATGCCCGTGTGTTTGACCCCTCCAAAACACAGCAAATAGTCTTTCTGTTATTTGTACCAGTTAATAGCATGTCTCTGGTTTGTAAATGTTATGTAAAACATCACCTGCAGAAACAGCCAAAGGATTTGGCTCACAAAGATTGTACTGGACATGAGGTTTTTCTGGCATGCTGTTGGTCTGTGAACGGCACCTTTGGTAATTATCTTATCCCTGCATGGCTGTTGTCCTGGTTCGAGCAACACAGGACTAACATATCTCCTAACGCTTGGGAAAACTGCACTTTTAGAAGACTCTAGTGTCTGAATTCGTGAAAATATTTACTTTATAGCCAGCTAGGCTATGGGGGTTTCAAGGTCTCAGTGTTTTCGAGCTCACCAGGTGCAGGGATGAGGAGGAGCGAGACCCAGGCACTCGACCCAGACTGGCCAACAGGATTATTTCGTACCATGAACGTCACATTCAGTATAAATTAGGAAGTTTGCTGCATAGTGTCCTCTCTCTTTCCCTTGATGGCAGCAGTCCAGAGAACTTCTTGCCCCAGTGCCGGACCCCTGAGCCCTTTCCTTCCTCCCGAAGCCGTAGCACTTGCAGCATCCGACATTTGTTGAGTATAATCCTTGTGTATTTTGTATTGGGATCAATATTGGTTCATTAGTATTATTGTTAATTATTTAGTCTCATCGTATTAAATCTATTTATATTTCAGCCCTTGTGTTTCCTTGCTTTTTCCCCGATTCCCCTTTCCGGGTTGGGAGGGGTCATCGGGTGATAAATAATTGTCTACATGACAATAAATTGTTGTGGGTTTCTCAAACCATAACAGAAGCTTAAATCTTCCTTTGGTTCGCCTGCACGTTCTAGGATTTAAAGAGAGAAATTGGACAGAGGTGGAGAACCATAGCGGGGTAAATGCTTGCAGCTGGAAGTGGTATTTGTGTATTCCTGACAACCTGGGCGGTAACCACCTTCAACCCACTCTCACATGCAAACACCACTAAGATAAGCAAACCATTTTCAGGGTCTACTAAGCCACATAACGATGAGGACGAGTATCAGAAGCAGAGCAGGAATCATGACGTGTGCCCCAGCTGCACATTTTAGGAAGCTGCTTGCAACAAACTTCTCTCCTCCTGCGTGTTGCAAGCCTGTCCCGTGCAGCAGCGCGTACCTCAGGTACCTGGATAACCACGTTAATAACACCGGTTCTCCACCACGGAATTGGCCTCACCACCAGTCAGTCTCAGCGTTCTCACTCTAATTCTTGTGCCAACAGCTCGTGTGGTAGCAAACACCGACCAATCGAGCCTGGTACTCAAGCTGGAAAAATAAGATTTATCTTTTTTTTTTCTCTCTCTTTTTTTTTTTTTCGTTTCCTTCAAGCGCAGTGAGAGTACGTGGTGGCAAAGAGGGACGGCGCAGAGGGTCCCGGAGCACCCCGTGGCTCGGGCAACCAGATGCCTGTGGGACCGCCGTGCCTCGGCCGCCGCTCGCCGCCAGGTACCAGCAGAGGCCACCACGGAGCGATGGACGGCGGTACCTCGACAGCCCCGCAGCAGGAGCAGCCCCAAGCGGTGGGCCCCTGCCTCCCCCGGCAGCCTCACAGCAACCGCAGGGACAGCGGCCTCGCCGCCCCCGGCGACCCCCTCCCTCAGGGTGAGGGGCGCGGCCGGCTCCACAGCTCACGTTCCGTACCGCGACATGGCCGCCCCCGCAGGAGCTCCGGCCCGAAACCCGCTCCCTAACCTCGCCCACCGGGAGAGCGATCCCGGCTGACTTTTCTATCCGTACAACAAAATGGCGTCCGCCTCTCGCCGACCTCTGCGCGCAGCCGGCCGTAAAGCAATGCCTCGCTTCCCGATACCCAGTGTCGCAAACCGGTGAATGGCTCCGGAGAGGAACCGGAGGGGGTGGGGCGCGCGAGCCTGCGATTGTGGCCCGGGGGGGGGCGGCGGCGCGAGCGGCGGCGGCTCCTCTTCCTCCTCCTCCTGCAGCCCCCGGGGGAGCGCTGCCCGCCGGCGCGGGGAGGGGGAAGATGGACCCCAACAGGATCATCCAGGCCTTGCGGGGCACCATCGACCCCAACCTGCGCATCGCCGCCGAGAACGAGCTCGATCAGGTGAGCGGGAATCCAACGGCGCCGCCCCGCCCCCGACCCCCCTCACGGCGGCGCCTCACCCCCGGCCGCCGCCCGGCACGGGGTCGCCCGGACCCGCCGGCAGG
>JAOXJK010000001.1:64985981-65008621 GCA_025774025.1 Xenus cinereus
GGCGGCCTCGCAGCGGGAGACAGGCCCGCCCCGCTGCCGGGACCCCCGGGGCGGGGTCTGCCGCTGCCCGGGCTGCCGCCTCTCGGAGCCTCCCTCCGGCTGCCGGGCGAGGAGCGCCGCCCCGTCCGTAGGTGGCCCCCGGTCCGTGGGTAGCCCCCCGGTGCGTGGGTGCCCGTTGGCTGGGGCGGGATCGCTTCCCTCGGTCAATGTTGCCCTCAGTCCTGTGACCCGGGGGGAGCCGGGCGTTGCGGGGCGAGATGCGGGGCAGTCTCCTCCTCGGCGTGTCCCGAGTGGGGTACCCGGTGCTGGAGGGCACGACGCGGGGCTCGGCGCCGCTCCGGTGGCTCTCTCTTGCTCTCGGGGACGGCAGAGAGCAGTGACTCCCCGGGAATGATTCTGTCCCGTCGTCCGGCAGCTCGGCCGTGTAAAAGTTTGGGAAAGGCACGTTGGATTTTTGTGGGTGGCATTTTATCACAGCATCCCGCAGGTAACGTGGCGGCACTACGCGCCGAATCAACACTGCGACCGCAGTCTCAAGTTTGGACATTTGGAAAAAGTCCCTTTGCACGGCATAAATAAAGCTTTAGCGTCTATAATTTGATGGAATATTTGACCAGCTTTGATTGAAGGACTTGGGTTTTTCGACGGAGTTGGTGTGGTAACAAAACGGGCAGTGAGAATTGGCTGTCAGGAATTACTGCTGCTTCGGGATTGCTTCTCTGGCTTGATTTGCTATTTGGGCAACTTAAAACTCCTTCTGAATTAGGTGTAGCTAATCCTTGCTTTAGCAGTTGGCGAGTTCCTTTAGTAAATCAGTGGATTAAGTGCTGGACATTGAGAATGCTCGTGCGGATAGTTAGATACAAATGCAAAACTTTTTTCCTTTATTTGGTACAGCTACTTCAAAAACTCATCAGGACCTATTTTTATCCCTACTGTTAAGGACTGAGAGAGAAATTATAAATATTTGTCAGCAGCCTGTTGCACGGGAATCAAAACTACAATAATAAACTGGTGCATGTTTGTCAGGCTCAGAACAAAGAGGCAGCTGTCTGGATTCCTGGGTCCTGCTCCTAACGCTGTCATTTTAACATCACCAATAAGTACTGTGAAGCTCGGGAAAAGTTTTAAAAGTGTTTTAAGATTGACACTGGTAAAATGTTTTAAGTCCAAGTGATGAGTAAGGCAATTTCCTTGACATACCTGGGGTTTAGTTTCAAGATTGCAAGTGTATTTATTGAGCACAGGTTGAGATACAGACTTTTATTTAAAATAGCTGACACATTTTCTCTTTTCTAACTTATAAAGAATGAATCGTGAAATTAAGACGTATCTATTATTGTGTAGCTCTCCTGTTACTAAATGAAACACGATGTATCTGGTGCCATGTTGGTAGTTTGACATGACTCTTTGGCTGAGTGGAACAAAAGTGCTCCTGAGGAATGTTGCTTAACGTGGGCCTTTGACATCTTGAAGCCTTTCGGTGCTTTTGAAACAAGACTTCAAAGCGACTTGTCAGATTCCCGTGTATCTAATGATGGTGTTGACGTGTAACTGTGTGCCTGCAAGTACTGGAATCCAGATGCTGTTCTAGCTTTTATCTTGTTCTAGCGAAGGAACTGACCCACCAACCAAACAGAAACCCCCCCAACAATAACTATTGGAAAACCAAACAGAACAGGGGTCACCTTTCTTCAGTGCAGTAGTTAAACTGGTGCTGCTCCTGGTACATGCTAATGGGTATTAAGGTGAAGCTTCTCTTGTGTTAGCCCCTCTGCAGCGTACATTCGCTTCCAGGTTTGAATCCAGGTGGTGACAGGAGCTTCCCAGAAAGTATAAATCCTTACTAGTCCCCCGATATAGCACGTCTCTGTAGGCACCTCATTGCTTGTACCAATTCAGAGAACGATATCATAATAAGCCCGACTCCGTAGTTTGCTTACAGTGCAGAGTGTGGAGAACAGAGTTAAAATGAGTGAAAGCTTGCCTACCTGCAAAAAGTCCCGGCATGTTTGAAAATGCCTCTTTCTCTTCTGTAAGTTCCTGCACCTGTGTAAAGATAGAGCTAAATCAAGGAAGTTGCTGTCTGCCTTGTGGATTATCATCTAACTGCATTCAGAATTGGAATCAAGATTCCTTTTTTTCCCCTTATTATATCTATTGGAAGGCTGTTTGTGAATTTTCTTCCTCCTGCAGCCAGAAACAAGTATTAGTTTCCAGTCTAAATTAATTTATGCTCTATTTATATCCATTTGTGGCAATCTTACTTCTTAGCTAGAGTAGGTTTCTTGGTACCCTCTCTGACATATTTTTCAAAGGCTGATCCCTACCAGCCTGTTTCCCTAGCCTCAACAGGCCATATTTCCTTTGCCGTATCATAAAACTGAATTTATGAAATCTAATAATAGGAGAGCACAGCTCTTCTCTATACTTGTTTCCGTTTGAATTAATCTTTCTTCTGTAATCTGGTCATTTGTGTTTGCAGTGTTTGAGAAAGCCTCATGCCCAATGCCACTGATATCTCATTGGATATATCCTAAAATTACAATTATCTTCTTCGTGTCCAATTTCTACGTGTTTCTTATCACTTAATGTACTGAGATCCTTTTATCCTATGGTGATTCCTCACTAAGAAACCTCAAGCTTTTAGGAGAAATTCCTATTATCCTTGAGTGCATGACCATGTACTTTGTCCTATTAGCCCACTCCATTTTTGTTGGGGCAGTTCTAAAGATCATTCAGTTCTTAGTAGGTTGTTTATGATCTTTCTCCTTGGATGGCGCGTGCTGCTTCTGAGTCATCAACAGACTTCACTTCTCTTAGTGACCTGAACACAAATGTAAGCGTGGAATTAGTCTGAAATGTGGTTCTTGAAACCAGAGCAGTAATTTTCTGCCAGGTCAGTAACCTCTATCATTAACTGCTGTAATTTCCCTGTTAGCCTGTTGATTTTCTAAATCTATACATCTTTCCATCCTCCTCTTTTTCTTTTGTTCCCCCCCCATTTTTTTCTTCAGCTCTGTCACATCGTAATCATTGTGCACTTTATGATCGTGTTTGTCGATCATACTGTACTTAAAACAGTCAATTAGCATACCAAGAAAGATACTCAATTTCTCTGCATTTTTCTTTGATATTTCTTCTAGGCTGTAACTCTTGTTAGGTGTGTCTCATGGACTTCGGGGGCTTTTGCTGGTTTGAAAGCAGCTAAATGCTGCTTTCATGTGCCGGTTCTCGGAGTGTTATGGAATGTACTGTCTGATTGTGTGAACATACAAAGTCGTCACTGATTCCAATTCAGCTAGGAATACCATACAATTTTCATGCATTAATCTTCATTGGCTCAACCTGCTGTAATAGATTTCTTTGGCCTGTAACAAAGGGGAAAATAAGAATACAGTAGCAGAAATACAGATGTCTGTTTAAATCTCGAGAAGGAGTTGCAGAATTTGGCTTTGACGGGAACTGAGGAGCAGTGCTAGAAGAAGAGAAAGAAGTGTGAGAAGATTGCCCAAAAGCAGAAGAGTCCAGCATAAAGTTGGGCTTCTTTCCGTATCTTCCACATCTTTGTTGAGCTGGCTGCCATAATAGGCAGGGATCCTAAGGCCACTCTGCAAGTGACAACGAACACCTCTTGTTAGCTAGAGGAAGGAATCTCAGGCGTTTTGTATTGAAGACCAATTTGACGAGTAAGTTGACTCGCACAATGCTAAGTTCTGTGAAAAGTGGAGTTTGTTTGAGACTGGGTGGATTTGGCAGTGGAACCCATGGCGGAAAGAAGCTCAAGTAGGTTCTTACACACGCTTATTTTCATCGTGTATGAAAACACTGTGTGTTTTTCCCTCCCCAAACAATACCTTTGTGCGTAGACAGGGAAAGAAGAAAGTGTCTTTTGAAGTTCTCGTTGATTTTAACAACTGTCTGTTCTGGTTGGTTTTAACAACTGTCTATGACTGACAGTGTATAAAACAAAGAGAGAAAATACTTTAAAAATATTCCCGAGTGTGACAAATACTGATGGAATGTCTAAGTAACGCATTTTCAGTGCACAGCAAACAGAAAATAAAGCTCAGTAAACCAGATAGTTGAGCATTCAAAGCAGATGTACGTAAGCCTTAAAATAATCTTTGTAAACAGGTAATTGCATACATATTCAAGGTACAAATTTCTTGAGTGTGTTTGTCTTTGCAAACAAAGATGTAGTGCCTTGATTTTTCAGCAATTTTTACGTGCCATACTTGGATTCAGAGGTTCAGATGATGTTTATTGCTGGTGGAGAAGGATGCTCGTGGCTTCGCTTTCAGGACCTGAGGGAAGGCTCTGGTTTTCCATATCCATTATCCTAGATCCTCCCATTGTTGTTCCGCAGGGGGGAAAAAACACCTTCCAGTGCCGTTCTGCACTCGGCCACGGTGGTTGCCATCGGCGCAGTGGGAAGGTGACTGACAAATGTGACTACGGAGCAGTTATTTGCTTAAATGCGACAGCAAACAAGACACAAGAATAATGCTTACTGAAATGAGTTTAGTAGTATGTAATGCCTGATAACCTGGGAGCCAAATCTGAATCGTAGAATCATATGGGGTTGGAAGGGACCTCTGGAGGTCATCTAGTCCAACCCCACCGCCAAAGCGGGTCCACCTAGAGCAGGTTGCACAGGAACTTGTCCAGGCGGGTTTTGAATGTTAGATGTGAAAAGTATTTGCTTCAGTAGGGTTCATTTGGGGAAATTTTTACATATTTTTCCTGCTTATCTCCCCTTGTATTGTAGTCCTCGACACGTGACGATGTTCATCTTGCTGTTTTTCGCTGGCCCATCTGAGGCTTTCTGGGGTGTCATCTGTTCTGTGCCCAACCAAATGGAAGAGGAAACAGGCCAAAAAAAAAAATGCTGTGTTCTCTGGCGTTTTGAAGAGCGGAGCTGTGATGCTGAGGCGGGGAAGAACGCGTGTTGGGCCCAAGTTGAAAGGCCCGAGCGCAGAAATCTGTGCAGCTGCAGCACACAGATCCTGAGACGGTGGGCACAGGTGGAACAAGATCTGTGGGGACGTACGCGTCCCCCTCCTTGGTCATTGCTGTAAATTTACCCAGTTGTACCTTACCAGTGCTGCGTGCCTCTCCCAGTTTAGCTGCTAGCCTTGCACGTGCCGTATCCCATCCTCTTAACCCCAATAGAAATTTAAAGAGATATTTTTTTTTTTTTAGCAAAAACGCTCTGATCCGTGATTCGTGCAAGAGCAGTCAGTGTGTGTTTTACACAGCTTTCAAATGATTCTTCTTTATAAGTACTCACTGAAAGTTTGTTTTTCAAGAACTTTTACCTTTTCCTTCAAAGTAAACACCTGCCCCCATCGATCAGCACCTCCAGAGAAAGTTTTACCGGATCGCGACGATGTGAATTCGGGGCAGCGTCACGATTCACAAACCGCAGAGAGCGGCGTGCTGTGCTACGGGCGGCGTGCCCGAAGGCTTTTCTCAGCCATCTGGTGCCTCCCCGCGGCTCCTGGGCATGCCTCTTCAAAATCAACAGCTTTCCATTCCTTCCGTGGGACTGACAGTGTTCCTTCTCTGCCTTTGTAAAAGCTCGGGTGCGGCTGTAACCCTGCGACTAGCTGTCCTGCTGAACTCCTCGAGGTCTGACGTCTCTTCCCCGTCTCCCTCCGTTTACACCGTGCGCACCCGACGATTGCTCTGCTCCTGCTTGTACAGCTTCCCTCGCCGGTGTCCGCGGGCCCGTTGTATGGTTTCCCGAGCAAGGCAGGGAAAGGATACATCCCCAGGTGGCGGTTAGCGTGACAACTAAACCGAGGAGAATGTGCTGGCATAGGAAGAATGTTGCTGCACGCGGCTTTTTTAGGAGTCCTCCGTTCCAAAAATGGCGAGCGGCGTGTGGTTTTCCTGAGGGGGTTTGTTGCTGCACAAGCGAGCAGGATGGTATTTGAGCTCCACAAATACAACAGAATCGGGTGTCTTGTTTCTAAAACGGGCGCAACAATCCCTTTTGATCTCTACGGCGTTCGTGTTTCTGATAACGAGTAGAAAACGAAGCTATGTAAAAATGTGAATTTACGGTAATGGCAGTAGTACGGAGTAGAAGGATTTAGTGGGAGCTTGATACTGTGTCCCTGTTATCTCTTACGGGGTGTCGGTATGTAAGGAAGCCCTCGGTGGGGATGGGGCCCCCTCTGAGACGCTGTGCGTACCTTCTGCGTAACGTGGCTTTTGTCACCCCAGGCGCTTGCCGAGAGGATTCGCTGCCCAGGCCAAATAACCATATTTGTGTATATCCTGGCAAAACTTCAGGGACAGCAGTCGTACGCCAGCACAAGTGGTAACAATAAAGCTTCCTGGGGTAGCGGTGGCTTTAATGTAGATTCAGTAAAAGCTGTTTGCGCAGAGAAAGGGAAATAATTTACGCTGTTATCGCTGTGTCCACCCTGCACGTGATACTGGTAGGATTACTACAGGAAAACAACAACAACAACAAAACAGCCCCCCCCAAAAGGTTGCATTCCCAAACAACGTGTTTATAGTAGTAAAAGCTGTGTATAGATTGTGTCTGAGAACAGCATATTGGAAGAAAAAGGTCGATTAGGGTTCACGCACGTTTTTGGTTTTCTGTGCTGCTGGGATTTCTCATGCTTTCCTTATCTCCCTGGGAGTGGGGTGTTGAGTGCTGGAGGCTACCGCAGCCCCCGTCAGAACCCACCAACGTTGTACAGATTCTGTCCGGTAGTGACCGAGGGACAAACTTTGGACTCCAGGATACTCCATTGACAGGTGATCTTTGGAATCCAGTGCACTTCAACCGGTTGACGTTGAAAGCTGGTATTTCAGTGTGTCCGTAGATAAATGGAGTTCCTGTGCTGTCTGTTACAGCTTTTACTTTATTTGGAGCATTTCTTACGGAAAATTAAAGTTTATAGAGAAGGGAATTGCAGGAAAGTATGCTTTTGATTTGCTATTACTGCTTTTTTCTGAGATCTCAGATTACTCTATAAACGTCAAATGAGTCTGAGCACAGCATAGGTTAGAATTACAAAATCATTATAATGAGTAAAATGAGGGCCAGAAAGTTAAGTGATTTGGTGAAGTTATTGAATGATAGTGTTGTGATGCAGCTGTTACACTTAGGCATCATGAAAGCAATGTGATTTTTACCTCATTGTGGTAATGTTAGATCAAGGAACTGGGTACATGAAGAGCAAAACATACCTCTTATTTCACAGCTTTCAAATGAGGCAAAGTTTACGGAAGATGTAGTATACTTGTACTTTAAGCACAGCTCTGGAAACAACCACAAAACTGCCAGGCGTAGTCTAGTTAGAAAGAAATACTATAAAAAATGAAATAAAGAAAGCTTCTGCCATCTGGCCTCAAGAGACATCTCTCTTTGAACGTAAAGCACATGGATCTAAGTGATGAAAGATCTGACCTGCTAGTAACTACTGATGTTGCCAAGGCTTAGTAGTAACTGCACCATGCAAAGTCAGCAATTTTTCACGTTGGAGGACCCCTGTTGAATGACAGCAGTATAATGCTATCAGATTTTCACATCTTTTAAATCTGGTGTGCTCTGCTCAGAAGTTCAGTGAGCATTGTTTTCTCTTTGAAATTCTTCAGCTGCATGGCTGATGTAATGTTTGAAAACTTCCCAGGAAGGCTGTGGGTTTTGAAATGTTATCTGTCTGTGCTTGATTTTAATTAAAAATGGTTATTCCGCTGTGTTTCCCCAGTTTTTATTTTTCTGTTCAGATGCTCTATACATCTAGTTTGTTAAAAGATAGCTGTGTAATAAATGGCTAATGCAAATGCTGTTTACACTTGAAAATAATTTTAAATGGTTTTCTTGATCTCTTCAAAATCCAGTATTGCTATTATACCACGATCTATTTTGCAAATAAATGGTATATATTGATGAAGCCTGTCAATATCCATTTGACTTATGAGGCTAAGTTAAATAATTCAAAGACAGATTTGTGGTGCTTCTCATTATGCAGTCTCAGAATTTTTTTAAATATTCATTATCACCAATCCCTAACAGCGTTGTCATAATACTTATTCCACCCATGTGCTGTTATGTGCTCAGCTTTTACAAGTGATTATTTGGATTGCTGCAGATCTAGGTAAATCTAAGTGGGTTTTTCATACTTTCATGCTTCATGAGGAGACTCAAAGAACACTGCAAAATTCTCAGTTTGTATTTCTTATTCAGGTTTTGATAATACAGTCATCTTTGAACGTAGTGATTTGCTAACTGTGTTTTATATGTATTTCAGTCCTATAAGATCATCAATTTTGCTCCAACACTACTGCAAATCATAGTATCAGATGAAGTTGAATTTCCAGTGCGTCAAGCAGGTAAGATAAATTCCTCATTTAATTTTCTTTCAGTAGAAAGTCAGTCTCTTGGTTATTTCAACAGAGTATTGAACTGTTGCAATGTAAGTGGGTTCATGTTTGTTCTGAATGCAGAAAAGGCTCTATCTTTGCCATTTCTTTCCTACATGAGAACCAGATAAACCATGGGTGTAGGGTAGAGTCCTCCTTTGGCTCCTCTGTGTTTGTAGTGATCCCTACTGGATTGCTGTGATACTGGTATGAAAAGAGAATGATTTCTACTTAAAACTGGGTACCCAGGGAGCCTTAGGTATGCTTTCTTTCTCCTGATGGTGACAAAGTAGTGATGCCAAGTCAAGTGGGAATTTAAAAAAAAAAAGTGGATCTCATATGAACACATATTTCTCTATTTGAATTCCTCTTCCTGGAAAAAAATGAAAGTTTTAGAAAAATGAAAAAAACCCATAGTTCCTTAGGTCAAGGGTAGCCACATATGCTTAGTCAGTATGTATGGTGTCCATTCACTAAAGTAGATATGAAGGAAGGTCACATCACTGATAAGTTACGAATTTATGGTCTGAGCATGTCTAGAAAGATCGCCCAACTGCGTGTGAGTTCAGGTATAGTGATGTAGTTGACTTTAGGGTATACATTTGTGTAAGATCAGCTTCTAAATTCTCATTATCTATGTTTAATATTCTTTTATAATATTTTTGACAGATACATAAAACATTCAGCTTTTTCAAGAAGTTAATGAATACTTGTTCTGGTTTCAGCTGGGATAGAGTTAATTTTCTTCCTAGTAGCTGCTGCGTTTTGGTTTTAGTATGAGAAGAATGTCAACAACATGTTGTTTTAGTTCTTGCTAACTAATGTTTATATTAGTCAAGGTCTTTTTCAGCTTCCTATAGAAGCTGAGAGGGAGCATAGACAGGACAAGCTGGCCAAAGGAGTATTCCATACCATAGATGTAATGCTCAGTATATAAATGGGGGTTGGCCGGGGGGCTGCTCGGGGTGGGCTGGGCAACCGATCATCGCGTGATAAGAGTGACTTGTGTTGTATCACTTCATTTTGCTTTTACCAGTGCTGTTATTGTTGTTATTGTTATTTTCCTCTTCTGTTACTGTTCTGTTAAACTGTGTTTATCTCAACACTTGAGGTTTTTTCCCTTTCCCCTCCTTTTCTCCCTCTTCTCCCTACCCTACTGGGAGGGAAGGCGGGGAGTAAGCGAGCGCCTGCGCAGTCCTGGTTGTTAGCTGGGGTTAAACCCTGACAATACTGTTTCTTTCACGGCTCTGTTTTTATCCTATGGAACAGCATTTCCCATAGAAGCACTGTTGGGTTTTTTTTTTTTTGTACAGATCCCATTAATCCCCTGAGTGCATTGGGGCATGCTGACATATGCTGTTTGTCATGCTGGCATTTATTTTTTCTAAGATAATCCAACTTTGAATGGTGGTGTTACTACAGAATGGTTTAAAGTTTGATGCTTAATCTAGGTCTCCATAAGGTTATTTTTATAAATTAGTTTCTCATTTCATTATTGTTCAGGGAAAAAAACCCCAAGTACTTAGAACATATTTTTTAATTTTTTTTGTTTAATTTTTTTTTATTTTTTACAGAGTAGGGGTATAAAATAGAAGAGCACATTTATATTGCATTTTTAAGTCAACAGATTTCCCTGGGAATTTTTTAAAAGCAAAGAATTTGTATAACAACAAATCTATGGGTGAACTAAATTGAAGTCTTGGGCTGTTTTTTCTGGACCTGTTTCTTGTCTGAATGCTCTGGCGTGTCATAAACAAAGAACTGTTTTCCCTCTTGCTCCTGTTTTCATACTTCGCAATTTGTCATCAGCAAGAAAAATTATTGTACCCAAGGATATCTTATTTATACTTTAAACCCCTAGCTGGTAATCAACCAAAATAGTACAAGGATAAGAGTTTATTAAGAATGTCTTACACCATATTTCCTACGTTTCCTAAGGAATACCTACAGGCATTTTAGTATTGAGGCACAAATGCTGCTGCTTTACTTTCAGTTGAAGATTAACTTTATTTTTTGTGTTTTTTCATGTGAGACAGAAGGGAGCAACTCTAAGGGATTATGGGAAATCCTAATAGTGAGATAAAGCTTAGAGAATGCACAACAAACATTTCTGTCTGAATAGAAGGTAGGCCATGTGCCAGTTTCATACTGGGCATTTCCCCAAGCAGAGTGTCCCATCTGCGTGCGCAATGATTTGTTTACACGAGCCTTCCAAAACTTCACTTACTGAGTTTCAGTAGTTGTTTTAGGGAGAAGTAAAAATGCAGATAAGTAGATTTTTGTTTGCTTGTTTAGAATGATGGAATATTAGGTCCATATGGAAGACTGCTGTAATAAAGAATGTACTCCAATAGAAGCTGACTGAAATACCATCCTGTTCTGTTTAGGACCAGCCACTTGAGCCTGATCTTGTGTGGAATCATAAAAAACTTGATTTTCTGAGTCAGCTGTGCTTGGTGCCTATAATTGTTAAGAACTTATGCAGTGGTTTTCAGTCTTTTCAACCTTTTGTTCTACTTTTAGCTGTACTACATGTTGAGCACAAAGTAATGTGGAAATGTGTTAGAATTAAATTATCTCCCCACTGTTTGTACTTAGCTGCCATTTACCTGAAGAACATGGTGGGATGGTACTGGGCGGATCGTGAACCACGTCCTGGAGAAGTAGTATTTCCATTCAACATTCATGAAAATGATCGTCAGCAGATTCGTGACAACATTGTAGAAGGAATAATTCGCTCTCCTGACTTATTGAGGTACCTTATATCTCTACAGAGATATTTCTGTGGCTCAAGTTTTCAGACTGGTAGTCAGGGTGTAGCTAATGTGAGAATCTCAATTTCTTGGGAGATGAAGCAAGTACCTATTTTGAAAATGTAACAATAATCAATGTTACCATATTTATTTGCACTTGTTTTTCAGAAATATATTAAGCTGGCTAAGAGCTCTATGATGTGATTTGTCCTCTTATAGTGTAGTTTAAAGTGTGTTCTAATACTTGCTGTAGCAACAGGCTATTTGGCTGATTCAGAGCAGATAGTGTAGAGGGCTATCTGCAGTACAGAATTACCTCTTCAGAGAAATACTGCCCAAGATCTTTTTTTTTTTTTCCTAGTAGCCCTTTTCTCAATTACTTTTGCAATTTTTTATGTAGTCCTAGTATCTAAATGTATATTATCATTCTTGGTTTTAAGATATCAAAAGAATGAAAAAACGCTGTTCTCTTTTCGTTGGAAGAATAGTTAAGATTCACAGACATACTGCAATCTGTGATTATTCACCACTATAATTAAAATAAAGCTGATAGAATGGGATTAGGCCATAGTGTATAGATGTTCATCTTTGTAAAACAGAAGAAAATCTTCCTTTTCTCTCCTCTTCCTCTCTACCAGCTAGGTGCCCAAAGATGTCTTTTTTTCTCAGTAGTCATATCTGGAGGAGGAGTGCTTGTCTGTGGATTGAAATTAGGATTAGGGAAAACACTTTAAAAAAATAATGAAACATCAGAACGTATTAGGCTGCTATAGCTTTGCTGTCACTGGAGGTCTTTATGAATAGGTTAGACAAACACCTGCCAGGACTGCTTAGATCCTGCACTGAGACAGGAAAATGAACTAAAACATCGTTTCCAGTTCAGCTTTTCTAGCATGCTCTGACACAGATGTCTAGAATCCCCACTGAAAGAAGTAGTTGCTCCTTGCCAAGGTTGTGCTACAAGGTAAGGAAGCTTGTGTTGTTTCTGTGATAATGTAATAGAGGCATATCGTTTCCCCTCCTATCATGTCATAAATACCAAGGCTGAGTTTATACAAAAGAACACAAAACAATGGAAATTCGTGGAGGTTTTTTTTGCAAACTAGTTCAGGCATCATTTCATAACCCGATATTCAAAATGCCCTGACATTACAGTGACAATCTACATCTAAAAGGATTGTTGAAACCCCTGGGACAATCACCTGGAATAAAGTAGAGGGTTTCTAAATACTGACTAAACTTGTAGATTTGTCAGAGGTTAAAAAAGTCAAAGAAACTTTACTGGAATTAGTCTGATGCTGTAATACTGTTATTTTTCATTGTTTACTTGTGAGAATAAGGGGGGAGGAGGAACCAAATCAGCAATGAGCACAAACTCCAAAGGCTTGAGGGGCAAGGTAAGCTTGTACAAAGCTAAAAGGATTAATAGGTGGAGGGCCCCTTATTGAACTGCTTTGTAATAGTGGCTCCTTATGTGATGGGCTGCAAGAGGATACTCAAGGAAAACTAAATTTAGAAGAACCAATATTTTCTGCAGACTTTTTTTTTTGTTATTATTTTTATTTCTAAGCAGAGCCAAGAGTATTTATTTACACCTTCTAGTTCAGTGCCACTCAGCTTTTTTAGTCACACCCTATTTTAGTCAATTAACAGACCTGTCTTGCCTCACTATTGTGAGTGGCATCTAAAAGTGTGTGGAGGGAGAGGAATGGTAAGATGTTTTTACCTAATTGGCTCTGCCATATGCTTCAGAGGTTGAGAAGTGGCGTTCCAGAAGATCCCAGGAAAAATGTAATTTCATGAGGAACCTCTGGCTTGGATCATACTGCAAACCAATATTGTTTAATAAAAACGTACAAATTTGTGTTTTTGTGGTTGCTTTCAGCCTCATGAACATGCAGAAGTATAAACATTAATTTTCAAAGTACAAAGCTAGCTGGTTTCATGAGTAATTAATTGTTTTCAGATATTGCCTGGCGGGTGAGGAGAGGGAAGAGGAAGGGAGCAAAGTAGCTAAAATGTTCTGAAATTAGTTTTTTCCTTAAAGCTCAATCCCGTGGGGTTTTTTCTTCTTCCTTTTCCTTTGTTACTTCTCAGAACTCTTTCAGTGCTGTCAAAATATGTATATTGTATAAACCAAGATTTGGGATCTATCCTTTGATATTAAGCACTATACCATGATCTTCTTTACTTATAATGTATTTCTTTTTCCCTCCTGCTGTAGAGCCCAGCTGGCACGCTGCCTCCATGCTATCATTACATATGACTTTCCTGGCCATTGGACAGCCGTGGTAGACAAGATAGGCTACTACTTGCAGTCTCAGAACAGTGGGAGCTGGCTTGGGAGCCTCCTGTGCCTGTATGAGCTGGTGAAGAATTATGAGTAAGTTAATGTCCATCAGTAGATGAGGAATCAGTACTTTTAGTCTCGGCTGATTACTGAGAATGACATTCTTAAGAACACTGGCAATTCTACAAGGAATTCAGGTAGAAAATGGGAATTAATAATTGTCATATGCATCCTTTCCTGCAAATAAATTAAAACTATTAATCATCTCTGTATGTTCAGCGAAATGAAAGCAGAAATGTCAGCAATAATCTGTAAGAATTTACTGACATTTTTTCTTGAGGCTTTGTACTATTGATCTGATTTAACCAGTCTATGAAAAATGTCTTAAATGATTATAACTTCTTTTGTTTGAAGATTCCCCAAATGCTGGGTATATGAATGCAAATTACTTTCTACTTTTATGCCATGAATACAGTACTGTCATTGTCATATACTTCTATTGCATGTTGTTACCTCTACCATCCTCCTGATAGTCTAAATCCAGAAAGCCCAAAGTAAGAGAAATATAGAGTGCTCTCTCTCACTCATTTTTTTTTAATTATCTGTTGTTAGAAACATATGTATAAACTGCACAAAAGAAATGTAAATGGAGAAAATCTTTTCAAAACAAAGGAATTGTCTTTCCCTTTCAATTGCTATTCACTCCTATTTGCTCAGCACCCAACTTGAGTTTGGCATTAGTATGAATGTCAGAAAAATTCAAATGCCTGCTGACACTTCAGTAGTAAAGAACATTAGTTTTTCCTCCCAGTAGCTGCATTTATATAACATTTATTGGTTTCATAGTTAGAGAATTTGCACAAATTGTTGGGATGGGGGCTAGAGAAGGGGAGAGCGAATGAGTGAGTGCTGGATATTAATTTAATTTTGTTTAGGATACAGAAATTAAATTGCTGGTGAGGAATAGGCCTTAGAATCTCCAGTGTGTAGATCCTAGACCAACATTTTTGTTTCCTTTGCAGATGCAGAAAAGCAGAGGAGCAAGGTCCTCTCATAGCAGCAATGCAAATATTTTTGCCTCGGATTCAGCAGCAGATGATCCAGCTTCTGCCTGATAACTCCCATTACTCTGTACTGCTTCAGAAACAAATCTTAAAAATCTTCTATGCTTTTGTTCAGGTTGGCATCTGTGTAGAGGAAAATTGAAACTTTTACTTTGTTGGGTACAGCAACACTTCAGTAGAGTCATGGGTGTGGTTGAATATGAACACCAATTTAGATGGGAAAAGTCGCAAACAATAAACAGCTTTTATAAAAATATGATCTTTATGGATTTTTCTACTTAAAAACTGGTCACATGATCCCCAAGATTATTTTTTTTAATGAACCTAGGTACTTCTGCACATCCTCTCTGTAAGCCTGCTGGAGAAATATTCCTATTTTTATAAAGTGATACATAACCTGATATAAACTGTATGGATATCTAGACTGTGCTGATTGGCCTCTGAAAGTGTTGGTAGTGCATATTGTAGTATAATTGTCAAATAGTGCACTTCAGTAGGTGGCATTTCTTATTATCTTCTGAAGATCTGGCAGAAGTTATTTATCAAGGCACATGCATTTGACAGAGATGAGTTTGGCTTTTACAGGGATCAGTTTGGTGACAAAGTACTTTTAGAGAATGAGAAAGAAAACAAGATCCTACGAAAGGGGCAGCCTGAAAATTCTCACTGGGGGTTAAAAAGCTAAAATAACTTGTTATTAGATATGGGGAGGATTAAAAAGACCCTGAGATCCTATTTTACTTTTCAGTAGCTTGCCTGAGTATTGTCACTTTGCTTTGGATTTGGTAGGGAAGTAAGATTTACTAGATAGTAGCTAGGTAGTAATTAGGAGTATGTTTCACTTACTAAAATGTTGGTTTACCCAAGCCCTGTAGTATAGCTACTGCCATCGTCCCTAAAAGTCAGCTGGGCTTTTGTGAAGAAGAGGGAAAAAAAAAAAAAAAAAAGAATTAGCAAACTCTCAGACCAAGGAGCTTTCCTCAAATACCATCTGCTTAGAAATTCCTCTGTAAATTGTGCCAAGAAGGATGCAATTAGAGCAGTATTGATATCTAACCTAATGAGTTTTAATTTTACTTAAATTCTCATCTTTCTCTGAATGTAACTACTGTAGAAACATCTTCTACCTTTCTCATGACTGTGTTTTTATTTCAGTATGTTTTGCCGCTCCAGTTGCTGAATAACCAGACTATGACTCAGTGGATGGAGTTCTTCCGTACTATCATTGATAGAAATGTACCTCCGGTAAGTTTTAATTCTCTAAAGACCTCTGATACTTGTGTGTTGGCATTTGGGGAACAGTCAACGTGAAGGTTTTCAAAGTGTTATTTTTTTTAAGATGTCATCTAGTTAAGATTCTTGTCCTTGGAATAAGAGGTGTTTCTGACATAAACGTAGGAAGATCCTGTCAGAATTTCATTGTCTGAGGTAATGACACCATCTAAGCTCCAATCTGGGATATGTTGGAAGTTTCCAAATATTTTAGCAAGTTTCTCTCAAACAAGAACCAAAAGCTCATTGCAAAGCCATCATTTGTTTCCGTTCCTCTTTTTCTTTCATCAGTCGTTACATTTCTTGAACAAAGTAAAAATAGGAATTAAATTTTTGTTTGTGTGTGTACAATATTAACTGTCATTTCCTAAGTTTATAGATATTTATTTCACAATCTTAACATTGTTTTAATAGCTTTTGCATTAGTAAATGGTTAAGGTGTACATATTTGGAGGAGTTAGTATCATGCTTTAAGCCAGTTGCACGATGCTGCTTAGCCAAGTATATGTGAGACTTTCCATTTTTTAAATATGCATAATTTTGAAAATTAAAGTACAGGCATTGTACAAGTATTGCACATGTGCAGTTGTATTGACTAATTAAGGTATTGGAAAGTTCCTTAATGTCACATAACTGTTAACAGAACCAAAGCTTTAGTTGATGCTGTGAATTTGTATTAGTTTACTCAGCAAGGAATGTTTAAAGCGTCATTTCTCTCAACAATACACACAGCTAATTTAAAATAAATCTCTTTATTTATAGGAGACTTTGCAAATTGATGAAGATGATAGACCGGAGCTGGTGTGGTGGAAATGCAAGAAGTGGGCATTGCATATTGTAGCTCGTCTTTTTAAACGGTAACAAGCTAACAAACTGATTAAAAACTAAATTTGGGTTACAAATTTGTAGTGTTAATTCAGGTGCAATTAGAGAAGACAGTTTAGTTGATTTAAACAGCTCATGGTCACGAAGAGGTATTCCTCTGCCTTGCAGTGGCACAGCAATGTGCCTGAGCTCTTGGTGAAGTGATTTGACTCTCTAAGATGGTAAGAAATTAGCCCCACAGGAAAAGTACTTTTTTTTTTTTTGACTGTTTTTTGCTGTTGACACTACATCTAACTGCAAGTGATTATATTCTCAAATACAAAGACAGGGGAAGATTTGAAAAGAAATCCATAAACATGGAAGTTACAGAGCTTGTGACAAAAAGGTGGCTATATTTGCTTGTCTCTAGTATTGGGCTTTATAAGAATCTAAGAAAAGAAAAGGGAAGTGGGGCATTATTTGGGAAATGATTACTTGGAAGGAATCTGTGGGAAAAGATTCCTTTGGAGATGGGAGGCTACTCGGGGTCCTTTGTGTTTTAGAAAGTACTGTGTTTTCCTGACACGGCAGACTTCTCGCAATGTAAGTATCTGTGTCCTCTTCTTTTACAAGGTATGGAAGTCCTGGAAATGTAACAAAAGAATACTTTCAATTCTCAGAGTTTTTTTTAAAAACCTACGCTGTGGGCATACAAGAGGTAAGTGCACTTCATCTGTTTCTGAATTAGATCATTTTGACTAAATAAATGTATTGTTTTCTTCAACAGTGTGCTCGTATCAAAGTTTATTCATTAAACAAAACCGAACAATGTCAGATAGGTTTTCCTTACAGTGATTGAGAAGTTCCTTAGAACTCAGTGCCATACAACTGAGGTATGATAACATGATTTTTCAGCAATTCAAAAAAACCCTGCAGGAACATTCTTAGAAAAGTCGAGCGCTGATAAAATGGTATTATCATCATGAGTAAACATTCTAGATATAGCTGAGAGAAAAAACTATTGATGCAGAGGCCTCCTGTCATAGAAGGGTGTATTTTCATCCCGGTCTTTAGTAAGTGCTTTTGCCACAAACAACTTAGGCACAGTAACCCAATGATACTGTTTTATTTCAGGAAGATAAAAGCAGATTAGAAAGTGTCTGGAGAGCAGCGATAAAAGCTGTTTTATACCTGGAGAGCATTTTTCAATATTCGATTTCAAGATTCAATATTTTGTTATACATTGCCCTTGATTTTTATTGCTTTTCATTTACATGCCAGTTCTTTACGCTTGTTAATGCTTAATAGTTCGTCTGCCATTAGTGCAAATTAGTGGCTTTATACAGTAGGTTTTTCTTAGTAGAACAAGGCTTTATGTTAAGGAAACATTGTGTGATGGAGTTTGTGATAGCATGCTAGGTGATACTATCTGATGGTTACAACAGGTAAATGAAGTTAAGGGTTTTGGATCTCTTCTGATTCACAGATTTAGGTCCTAACCTATTTTTCTTTCCTAGTTTAGAATTTCTATTCTTATCACTGTTCTTCCAAAGTAATTTGTCTTCTTTAGGGGCCTGTCCTTAAAAAAATGAACACAGACACCACTAATAGATTTAGAAGCCAACCAGTTTGAAAATCTCACTGTGGCTTTTCCTTATCTGTTCCTAATTTTGCTGAGGCCTGTGTAAACTGTCAGCCTGTGAATATTGAAGTGTATTTTTGGTTCACAATCACAAGTGATCACATGGTGGGGCTAGTAGTAAAGGTAAACATGTATAGAAACGCTTGCAGGATTAGCTCCTTAATGCTTATATGATTTCTGATTTTTGGATCAAAGGCATTACAGTGGTTACTAACACTCGAACCTCTGCTGTAAAGTTAATTAATCTGTCCATGTACGTTCACTGAAGAGGTGCACTGCAGGTCTGTGCATGAGAGAGAATTTTCAGTCTTCATTTAAAAATATCAATTTATCATTTCTTTAGGTTCTCTTAAGAATCCTAGACCAGTACAGACAAAAAGACTATGTTGCGCCACGTGTTCTTCAGCTAACGTTAAATTATCTGAACCAAGGGGTTATTCACTCTGTAACATGGAAGCAAATGAAGCCACACATGAAGGTCAGTGTATAAAACCCAGTCATAAACACCGCATGTCATCGGGGTGATTAAAAAAACCTCCAGAAATCCCCACCAGTTCTGCAGTTATAAAGGAGGTTTCATGAATCTTTCACGCAGCAATGGATCTGGGCAGAAAACAACATTTCTACAGAAATGTGATTGGGTTTTTTTCCAGTGTTATAACTCTCTCTTATTACAGATACTGTTAACTTAATTAAAGATTCATTTCCTTAAGTTCCTTGTTTTTTATTTTTGAAGTCTGCCAGAAAGTCATAATGCTCTGGCTTTTATTAGTTGCTAGTGTTCAGAATTATCTATAGATTTGGAAATTCATAATTGGTTGTGGTGCAAAAATAGCAGGCAAAGAGAACATGTAAGGAACTGAACTCTCTTTTAAGGACATGTTTTATAAATGAACTGAGAACAAGTGAAAAGTGATTTTCATGCTTTTATTTTTTCACATCATAAGCTCCCCTGTTGTACTTAGTTAATCCCATGAGTGTTAAGAGGAAGGACTCTGAAATGCGTTCACATGTTTCAGGTGTTGCATTGGTGAGATCCTTCTGCAGAATGTGATGTTCAGCTGTTTATAGGCTGTATCCTGAAGTGTATTTTCTGTCTGGTACTGTATTAATATAAAATTAGATTAAATAATTACTGCTGTCTGGGACTGCTGCAAAAGGAAAGTATATATATTTTCAGTTTACTCCTGTTAGCCAAACTAAAAAAGCACTTGTTAAAAAACCTCTTTAGAAAAGTAAGTCTAGTAAATTACTACATAGTGGAGGGGTTTGATTTTATGTGTACTTATGTGTATTTGACTTCCCTAATATTAGAGTATAACAGAAGAAGTCATATTCCCTCTAATGTGCTACAAAGATGAGGATGAAGAGCTCTGGCAAGAGGATCCTTATGAGTATATCCGCATGAAATTTGGTAAATGTTTGCGTTTAGCATTTATTTTATGCTTTCATCATAACTGTACACTGTAGTCTCAATTAACAGCATGGCCACTGTAATGTCTCTGTCTTCACCAGTGTCCTGAACAATAGGAAGAAGAAAATCTGTTTCTTAAATCTCACCAATCTCTAGTTAAAAGAAGAAGGCAGATCAAGTGAGTTTTGGCCATTTGGCTGGTAGCTTTAAACTAAATGATTCTCTTAATGGTTTTTTCTACTTCACGTGTGCTCAGTGCAGCCCAAATAGACTGGCTTGCTCACTTTTTAACGTCAGTTTCAGAGTCCTGAATTGCAGATGCGCCAACTGTCTGCAAGTACTTGCAGCTCTCACTTTCACCAGAAGAGGCCTGACTTGCTCTTTCCTATTGAAAATTGTTAATGTCTTCAGCGTTTTTTTGCCAATTAGTATTACTAAATTGTAAGATAATTAGATACATGTATTCTTTCAAAAGATGCAGTGCAAAATCTTGGAAATAACAAATAGGACCATATTATGAATAATTTCTATTCTTAAAAGAGTCACGTCATTGAAAAAGAGAAGGGTACTTTATAGCAAATTTAGCTGGAAAACTCCAGTAAGGCGGGCACCACAGAGATATGTAACATTCAGGATTTTTTAATTAGTTGATTTAGCATTAGCATATGTGAAAACAGAATTTAAAAACTCATAGAATTATTAAAAAAACTTGGAGAGTTGTTATGCAAAAAATGAATCACGATATAGTGTTGAACACTGGGGTACAAACATGCTGCTGGTTTTTGGTATATGAATCCAGTTCTTTCTGTGTAGGGAGTGAATCTAATTTTTACATGTAGCTGAGACAGCTAAATACAGATTTAAGTGGTATTGTGGAAGGTAAAAAAACCAAAACAAGTATGAAAGTATATTAAGTTGAATTTTAGAGAGGCACATTTGGCTTTGGAACAAGAATTCCAGTAGTCTGGTAGTATTTCTTAATCATGTTTTATCTTCGAGTTCTCAGGAAAAGTTAGTGTGTAACTTGAACCACATTTTAAGATTACCTTTTTAGATCTTTTTGTGTAATTCAATTTGGGTGGGGATGTTTGGATTAGAACACGTTTGGCAGCACAGATCTTTTTTTTCCAAGATATAAATTATATTTTCAATATGATTAAAGGAGGTATACTTGTAATGAACGAAGCTAAAAAGCTTCGACTTTCGGCAGATTTAAAACTACCCCAGGTCCAAGGAGTTTTTATATACAAAAAGTTTCCCATGAGGTTTTAATAAAGTCAAGCCAAAATTGTGTACATATGGTATACAGATGGTACTGGAATGTGTTGTTGTCCTTCCTATAGTGGTTTTAATTTAAAAACAAAAAAAAAAGAGCCAGGATTTTTCATCCCTTAAATACATGGTCTCAAAAGAATTAATGAATAAATAACACATTCCTAATAAAGGGAATGATGAAGTAGTCGGTAGAGTTGGAAGACATGAAGTAAATGCTTTTATAAGCTATGTGACATAAGCTTGGGTCTGGCTCTTTAACCACAAAGTGAAGAGAACTGTGTTAATAGTTTTGAAGTTAAATATTAACCCTGATTTGTGATTTTGTGATACCCTACAAACAAGATGGTTTATAAAAAAGTTATTATTATGTCATTCAGAAAAGGAAATATTTTTTTTTGCCTTTTTTTTCCTTAAATTTGTTAGATGTATTTGAGGATTATGCATGTACTACAACAGCAGCACAGAATCTCCTTTATACCGCTGCGAAGAAGAGAAAAGAGGTATGGAAATAGTGGGTTTTAATGATTCGAAGTTTCCTTAATAATGTCATTTCCCCTTAAATTTAAAGATGCTACAGGAAGCAAGTCTTCAAAAATCTACTTGCTAATACATAGTCAAATGTTTTCCTGGCTGTGTGCTATCAATTTTGGGACTATTAAAATATGTGTTTATGTATAAATAAATAAATAAGCGGGTTCCTCTTGCGGTTTTAAAATTTACCTGCCGAATACAAACTGAGTTGTAACAGATGTACTGGTATTTTCCCAAGTTTACAAACAGCCTCTGTCACGGCTGTTTTGAGCTTCCCAAACTGTAGCAGTAGGGGAAAAGTGAACCCGATCCTTATTAATTTTCACCGATGCTATTTAAAATCCTGTTGACAGCAGTGAAATTAGCAAAAATGAAACCAATTTCATACAGCTGCTCTTTAAATGAGGACATAACTTTTCTGTAGATCTTTCTGTACTTACACTGATCTGTGCAAAAGCACCCAACCCAGCCCTGGAAAGCATGTCAGTTTTCTAGAACTGCAAAATTTTTTTCTGGGTACCGTTTTAACACCCAGTAAATATGGAGCTCTGTTCCCAGGTGGATTTTTACATCAGGTGGAATAGCCTGTGACCTTTCTACTTTTCTGTTGTCAAAACAGTCCTTGCCCGCTGACCTCATTTTCGTAATTTTGAGACCATCAAAACATCATATCTGAAAAGTACATAATGGGTGTGGAAATGACATTAAACAATTGGTTTTGCCAAGAAGCCTTTCTGAGTCTAGTCAACTTCAGAAGTTACTGCCAAAATCATTAGACTAATACAAGTTTATGAGGTTTTAGTCCAAGCTGTTCTTGAATGCATGTTCATACATATATGTATACACATGTATATATTTATATATGTGTGAGACAAGCCAGAAGAGAACTTAAGGGAAAAAAAATGCATGAGGTACTATTAGAGCCCCTTGGCTTTTTGTCACCTTTTTTTGATTTTCTTCAAGACAGCAAAAATGCCTTATTTTCTATTACTCATGTGATTAATTTAATTTTGACAAGTTTGGCTGAAAAGTTGAAAAAGGAACCTTCTGTATTTTAGCTATGGAAAGATTGCACATGTAGTACCTCACAGTTGCTTTGGCCAAGATAAAGTCTCTTCTTAAAAATGCCATGTTAATATTTTGACTTAAAAAATGTTATTAAAATAATTTGACAAAAGGAGATTGTGTGTTTTCTGTCTCGCAT
>JAOXJK010000001.1:65008650-65060099 GCA_025774025.1 Xenus cinereus
TAGCTGAAGTTGTCCAAACCTCAGCACCTCCCTCTCCCCCTGCCTGCACTGCAGCCCCAGCTGTACCAAGCTCAGGCCCTGAAGGTAAGTGGGTAAAGAACTGAAAAAGGTTTGTAATTCTTAGTATCAACTGCCATTTCCAATAAGAAAGTCTTTGTTTATAAAGTATGGCTAGCTCTTAGCCATATTTATAAAGTCTTTAGAGAGACTGCTCTGTGCGATAAGAATCTGAGGGTTTGTTTCTTTAAAAATATTAGCCTTCTTTCCTGTTTTCTATATTCCCTTTTATTTGCAGATTTTTCCTTTCAAGTTTCTCCAAAGTGCTGTTTGTTTGCTACGGAGCAGTCCCTTGGTCCTCTCATGCTTTACTAGTAAAATGGAAGTGTATTAAAAAAGCAAACATGCATTCCATCAATAACATCGCCTATGGTTGGGCGGCTTCTGGTTCCAGAAAAGTGTTTGCTTAACATGTTGCAGGAATGTTTTGTCTAGCTTTCCAGCTTTCTTACCCTACAATGTGTGGCTCTAAGTCCTATTTCATCAGCCAATTGGGAGTTTTGAAAATAACTGGAAAGAACACAGAGTTTCTATCTTTCCTCTTATTCTTTTATTCCTATTTCCGCCTATTCTTTATAGACAGTATCTTCAGAATTTTGAGTATTTTTCTTGAATTTGAATACATATTTAATCCATACTGTTGCTCTGTAACGTAATCTTGGTTACAGTTTCCCTTAAGCTTTTGTAGATGGTGGAGTCTGAAGTATGCCCTCTCCATGTCAAAAGGAACTGCCAAAAGGTTATCACTTTTAGCATAAGAATGGTGGCCTTGTGCTGGAGGCTTCCTTTTTAAAGTAACTTATTTTATGTGAGTTGTCTCTCTCTGCGCAGGATGTGTCTTTGTGGTACAAGGCACATCTTACCAACGTTTAACATCTGTTTTTTACCAATGTACCAATCTGATCTGATCTGAAATCCTGACACATCAGTAACTTTTGCAGACTTTTTGTAATTATATTGCATTGTAAATGCCCTCCCTTGTGCTGGAGTATAGCAGTGAAAGAGGAGGACATTGTTCATGTTGTGATGAGCCTTTCATATTGACTGTGGGCTTCTAAACCTATTTATCTCTGTCCTGCAGAAAAAAAAAGGGGTTTATGCTAGTACACTGCTCCTATTGAAAATTTTCAGTCTTGAAACATGAGGTTATAATATACTTTATAAAAGATTAATAATCCCCAAACACTGCAGGCTGCTTTTAACTCTGAATTTCTTGTGTTTGGAATTTGGCAGATTGAAAAATTCCGTGAACTGTTTCTGCATAAAATACTCTATTTATAAGTGCTTTCTGGCTGGTGAGCTGACTGAGATACGGATTGTGAGGAGCTCATAGACACAATGACCCTGCCTGAGCCACCAGGCTCTCCACAGTGGCTCCAGTTGAATGCATGCGAACCCTCTGACCTGTGTGCGCAAGGGAAAATTCTTTTCCCTTCTCTGCGCTTTTTCTCTGCTCAGTTCTTCGTCTGTCTCTCTGAAAGTTTGGGAGTCAGTGTGGGGAAAAAGTGATGTATGCATTGGTGAAGTAGAAGTGTGATCACCTAAGATACATTTCATATTCAATGTCCCCTTTGCCCTCTTCCTCTCTTAGCCACCGAATCATTCCTTTAGATGCTGGTCCCCAGCATATATCTTTTCAATTGTCCTGGGGCTGTAGGTGCTAGGAAAGACCCAAGTCTCCATCTCCATGTTGGTGGCTCCTGGCTTCCTGTGAATATCTTAGCATTTGTCAAGGTTGGAATAATGAAGAATAGTTTTCTTCAGATATCCTTCTTCAGCCAAGGGAATTTCTATCACAAAGGAATTATCTTAGTCCATTAATAAACATGAAAAAAGAAGATGTGAGTTATTATTGTATTGTGTAAAATAATTCGTTTTGATGCTTATAGTAACAGTAGATCATTTGAAACTCTGATCTGCTTCATACTAAGCTTGTATTTATCTTCAGCTGTGTGTGTACTCCTTTGTAGGAACAATGGAGTTACCTAGTTTATTGATCCCAATTAATTTTTAAGAAAAAGTATCTGGAATCAATTGCCTTAAAGAAAAAGCAAATTCCAGTTTACAGTATTGTAATGAGTAATATAGAATTGAATGTTATATATACACTTCTTTCACTTATCTAGCATTGAACTTGCTGTGCTTATGTGGTTTGTTGAGGTATATGATCTACGTCTCTTTGTGAGAGAATGCCTTTATTACATAGACAAATCATTGTATTTTTCATGGCTGATAGTTGAAATGGATTACTGGCTAGAATGATGTAAAATGAATGGTCTCCAAAATTAATTTCTGTTTACACCAACAGAAGAGTGTCTTCAAGGATCAGATGGAGCTGACGTTACAGAATCATGTCTTTCCATTGTTCATGTCTAACCTGGGGTACCTCAGAGCTAGAGTAAGTTCCCCAGTTATATCGATTTCAGCATTTGCCATGATTCTTTCCTTTGAATTTTCACTTCATTCTGAATGTCAATTAAAGAAATCAAGCAAATATATAGTAAAATTTCAAGTAACCACCAAGTGTAGTGATTTTTCAGCGTTTTGATTGAAAAAATGATTTGTCAGTTAAGTGAATTGACAGAAAGTCTGTGTCATGTTATTGTTTACCTCTTTGATCAGACTTGAGGATTTGAGCGGTGATTGTGGCCCCTTTGTGACCAGTTTTCGTAGCAGATCTCAATAACTAGAGTGGTTGGATGGTTGTGAAGAATAGGTAGGATTTCCACAGGGTCAGTTTGAGTGAACTTGAAGAAAATCCCTAACTGCCTATATCAGTCATAAACAGTTAATTTTCTTTAATTGCTTTTCTGACTTTTTTTTTCCCCCCATAAGGAACAAAACTATTAATGCCAATTAGGTGCATACTTAATTTATTGGAATTTGGGAAAGGAAAATAAAGAACCACTTGAGTGCAAAAACTGTGTTAGATGTTCGTGTATGAATACACCATAATTAAGGAAAAAAAAGCAATACATGCAAACATAGAGATAGTTAGCATTGTTTTTAAATCAGTTAAAAAAATGCTAAAAGTTGCAGTAGTCCCTAACTTGCTTTTCTTTTTGTCATGCAGTCCTGTTGGGTACTTCATTCGTTCAGTGCTTTGAAATTTCACAATGAGCTAAACTTGAGGAATGCCGTAGAGTTGGCAAAGAAGAGCCTGATTGATGATAAGGAAATGCCTGTCAAAGTAGAAGCAGCCATAGCTCTTCAGATGTTAATAAGCAACCAAGAGCAAGGTATGTTACAGTGATTCATCATTTGTGTACACTGATTTTTTTTTTATTTTTTTTTTAGAGATCAGGAGGTTGGTGCAGATTTATCTAAGTATTTCTGCCATTTGAAGACATAGATTTCAAAACATCACATCATGTTCAGAGAGTGTCACTTGCTCATCAGTTACTGTATGCATCCCAGAATTCTGACTGCCAAGTTTTTAAGGCAGGTCTCTGCACAAAAGGAGTTAGAATCAACATATACCCTTTAATAAAGTAAATAGCAGCTGTCTTTGTTTTTCTTTAGTGAAGTGAAATAGTATGTTTAAGAGTGGATGCTGCCTATGTATGAGGGCATGTGTTCCCCCAAACCAGCAGATTTTTGTTGTAGATGGCATTTCAGTATTGAAAGTGGCAGATACACAGTTTATTTACTTTGTTAGTCTACTGGTTCTGGGCTGCAAAAGCGCCTTAGGTAGGTCCTTTGGTTGGGGTTTTTAAAATGAATTAAGCTTAAAAACCCCCCTTTGTTAAAGAGTAGTCACTTATCTAGTAGTTTTGAGGCACTGTGCAATTGTGTTTATGGGTAATTGATTTCACCTAATTTCAATTGTTTTTTTAGCCAAGGAATATATGAAGCCCTATGTAAGGCCAGTTATGCAAGAGCTCTTGCACGTTGTTAGAGAGACGGAAAATGATGATCTTACTAATGTAATCCAGAAGATGATCTGCGAGTACAGTCAGGAAGTAGCTACCATTGCTGTTGACATGACTCAGCACCTGGTAAGAGACGGTTGTAAAGTAACAGTCCAGTCAGAAGTGCACGCCTCGTTCAGTAAACATTTAATGAAATTGGTTTGTTCTGCACACCATTTAAAGCAATCTTTACAAAGGTCCACCTATCACAATGTATTTTTTTCTGTATGCAGCATCTTTAAAACCTGTAGGTTTTTCAAAGATACTGAATTTTGTCGCTGCTTTTAATGAGCTAAGCTCTAACTATTTAACATTTCAAATGACTTGTTGTAGCCAGACTTCACAAAAAAAGAGGAGTTTTCAATTTTCTGTATTCTGCTTTCAAAAGTAAGGAGCATATTTTTCAGCGCTGACAGCTCTTACAGATAAGGCATTGCTGCTGTTGCGTTAGCTGTCTTGGTTTTGCACGACAAATTAGAAATGTGAGTTTGCTCTTGAATGTCAACTTGCTCGGTTTCTTTTCATAGGCTGAAATATTTGGTAAAATAATTCAGAATGATGAACAAGATGAAGACCAAGACAAAGGAGCTATGGCCACGGACATCTTGCACACAATTGACACTATCCTGACAGTTGTGGAAGATCACAAGGAGGTGAGATTTTCTTTTATACGTCTTTTCTACTGCTGTTCCCTCGTGCCTTTCGTTCATGACAACAAGCACTTCTACATATGTTGCATCGCTTGAGTTGACATGAACGTGCATTTGCTATAGCAGGATGGTGAATTAGTACCAAGTGATTTCTGACAAATTTGAATTTAAAGCCCAGTTTACTTTTGTCTTTTCTTAATTGTTTCGCTCTCAACTTCAAGGGGAATTTATATCCTAAGGGTAAAATCCTTAGCCCTTATTCTGTTAAACACTTCATTGGATAATTGTATTACAGACTGTTAAAATGGACTCTAGTGAGGAAAATTTTGCATAAGGCTAATTTTTTACAATGGTGACTCATATTTTGTTGTTTAGCCATCAATTTCTTGGATAGAATTCCTAGGAGTTGGTCCAACAGTTGTGTAATTTAAGTTTACATTTCACATATTCAGAGATGAAAGAGATTCTTTCTGCTCGTAGCACCAGGGCTGACTGAGGTAGAAAGGAGTTAAGTGACTGATCAGAGAGGCAAAGTCAGTTGGTAACTTAAACTCAGTTGGCATAAAAGTGCTTTGTCCTTGATTTTTTTGCTTCCTTGATTTACAATGAGAAAGTTTCATTGTGAGTGAAGCAATGAAGCTTATATTTTTAAAAATACATTAATTAAAATACTAATCATTTTCTTCTAAGACCATTGTGTTCCTTTGGATTTCAAAACATCTTTCATTCCTTTACAAGGAATGAAAGCTAAAATGAAAGCTGGTAGCTGAGCTGAGCATCAGGAATGATCATCTGAAGTGCCTCTTCAGGTTTTAGCCTAGGAAGGCCTTTGGGGTTGGGATATTTTTGGTATAAACTTAGCAGCTTGGTTTTTTGTTACGTGAAGCACAAACTAAAATATTGTGCCAAGTGCTCTTCATCTCAGGATCTTAAATCACTTTAGAAGTGATATAAATGATATAGAAAATATATATGAGGCTGAGAACTCCTTAGAAATTCCTTTCCTTAGGAAAAAAAATACCCTTAGAAATTCACCATTAAGTATGGAGAGAGTTTAGGGGATGATTGCTTCTGAGTCGGGTGTCTGAAGAGAAGTGGATGGATCTGTGGTCATGTACTTGATCCATTCACTAGAACAACCCCAGAAAGCCTGACATCCTGCAAGATGATGTCTGTAATGAGTGACCTGTGGTAATAACATCAAATGTCTGTATTTGCTGGCTTTAATCAGACTTATGACGTGGCCACATAGCTCTCCTTGTAATTTAGTTTAATTCGTAGTCTCTCTGTCCAACGTGGCGAGGCTGAATCCTGACTTCGACACAGTTGTATGTGATTTCTGCGTGTGTTCCTCTTGCTGAGCCGACTCAGGGAAGCTCTCCATAGACCTTAGGCAAAAGCACCTTTTCTTTTCTTCCTTTTAACACATTCTACTTCAAAGATTTTGGACTCGGGCTTTATCGCAAACACTTTGCGGTGTCACTTTATATCCAGACGGAACAGTAGGTAAAGTTTTTAGTAGGATGTGTGGAATAACCATAGAATAAGATAATTTTTTTTTAAATAAAAAGAAATGCTGTAAGTGACAAGTTTTAAAGCAAAACTGCATATTGAAAACTTGAGTATTTACATCAGTGAGACTTTACTTCATAATATTGTGATTGTAAATACAGTATTTAAAATTGATAAAAGCCTTTTTGCTTTGAAGAACTTTACAAACTGAATTCGTCAAAGACATTGATTAAATTATGAAGTTTTTAGATTTAAATTTTCATTTCTAGGTTTTTAAATAAACTTTATATTTTTATTTCAGATAACTCAACAGCTCGAGAGCATTTGTTTACAGATCATAGGGCTCGTTATGCAGAAACGCGTTATAGGTAAGTTTTAGAGATAATTTTAGAAAAACATTACATATCTTTACATTAAAAAAAATTTCTTAAATTAATTAGTGCAAACAACACTGTCTTCCTGGACAGAACTTCATCTTTTTTTTTGTGTGCTTCGTTAAAGAAAAAAAGATGTTAATTTTCATTTACGGTTTGTTTTTCCTGATCTCCTGTTGTACATTAGTCAGGCTGATTATTGTGTTTTGAAGGTCAGCAAAAGCTGAAGAAGCAATTCTGAATATAGTTCTACCGAGTTGTGTGAAAGGACAATGTCTGCAATTACATTAGTATTTTATGGACATAGTCTGCAATTAAATTACTGCTTTATCAGTAACCTGCACTAAAGAGCTACACAGTTTTGTTGTAAGACCTTTAAATAAAAACAAAGGTTGGGAAAATAAAAATATTTTGCAGTAAATCGTTCAGATGCAATGCCTTTGATGTGCTGGTAATATATTTTTCTGGTGTGTATTTATAATGAAAAACTGTGCATATTGTTGTAACTATGGGCAACATAAGGGCTTGCCCAAGAGTTTTTTCCAATTTGTATTATTTTACTACATATTGATTTTGCTACTAACTGTTGTCTCCTAGTTGTAATATGACTTTGGGCTTGGTTTCAGATTTCAAGATATTTGCAAGCTACATTTATTTTTTTTAAAGCACCCTACTTCAAATTGTTTCTCCTTTCCAGAGTTTTACGAAGACATTCTCTCCTTGGCTTACAGCCTGACGTGCCAGATGATTTCACCTCAGATGTGGCAGCTTTTAGGTGTTGTATATGAGTTTTTCCCGCAGGTTTGGTATGGGTGCTTTGCAGGTATGATCACTTCTATTCTGTCGATGTTTCCACTGCTTGGGAATGCATCTCTGAAACCCATCTTAACGAGGGTCGCTTCCATTTAGTGTCTTGGTTTAAAGTGATCATGTATTTGAGTCATGCCCTGACCGTCTGTTTAGTGTGGGAGTGTAACGGGAGCATATTTAAGTAGGAGAAGCGTGTTCAAATCTGTCGTGTGATCAGTTATTGTAGGAGGTCCTGAACTCAAAGAAAATTGAAAAATACAAAGTTAATGTGAAATTACGAATTAATTAATTAAAATGTAATCCTGTTCTATTTAGTCTCCTGAGAATGCAACCTGCATGGTGTGCTTTATGAAGAATTCTTCTAGAATAGTCTTTTGCAGAGTATGAATTTCCAACCATATCCAGGAATCTGGGATAATGAATCCCATTATAGGACTACAGCCTCACTCGTTAGCACTTACATGGATTAGTTTGTAATTTTTTTCCTCTTTTGCTCTCCCTCTTCTGCAGAAATGATGCCTCTCTTGCATAATTACGTGACCATTGACACTGATACTTTACTGTCTAACCCAAAGCATTTAGAAATCATTTATGCTATGTGTAAAGAGGTAAGGCTTCTTACTGTTAATGCTTATTACTGTTACTGAACAATCACGTTAGCCGAGTGACCTGAACATGCCAGGTGATGGCCAGTCATTTCAGAAGGAAATGAAATTTGGTCTCGGCTCAGTTCCGAGTACACATAGCACCTTCACAGGTTTTTTAAGTGACATGCTTTTTAAAAAATTACGTGCACAAATCTGTGTGGGAGAAAGTTGCTGTTCCTCTTCACTCTCTTCTATGAACATCTATTTTGGTAAGTAGAGGAATTAATGAAGCCTGATTTCCTTGGGTTGTGTATCTTGCGATTGGATTTTCTAGTTGTCAACTTCGGTGCAAACTCATTTGAAGTTCTTCCTACATTTATAATGTTTCTTTTTTACGCTGATTCTCTCATGTATAATAAAGTATGAAGTCACACTGCAGCCTGTCTCATATTTTGGGCATTATAGAGTGACATCTAGCTACCTGCTTATTTTTCAGAACGTTAGAGAGATTAAATGCGTTTGAGAATTCTGCTGCTTTGTCAGGTTTGATTGACCCTGACCATAGGGTTGAAACATAATGAGAAGAAGCAGTCAGTTTCACATATATGCATATATTCATAGAGTGATTCCATACATCTTGTTTTTAACCAGAAACTAGCCTAGAGATAGGACTTCACTTTGCCGGGCTGTTAATCTGCCATTGTCTATTAGAATTGGAAGTCACAAAATGGAAACAGCATATGGAAAATGTCAGTGATTCTTATAAGTAACATTTCACTTAAAAAAGGTAAATCAATGACATATAAAGAATACTATCATTCATAAAGAACTATAGCAATTTCTTCTACATTTTTACATTAGTCTTTAGCCACTTATCCTTGTTTACGTCCTGCAGAGATGATTTTTGGTGTGGCTTAATTTCTCACAAAATACGGCATGAATAGATACATATATGACGTTTAGAGGGTTTTTGATGTGTGTGTGTACAGGAGCACGTGCTTTCAAAGTTGTCAGTGATTAATACTGATAAACTACATTGTCATTCTGGTTGTTAGGTATTAACAGGAGATTTACGAGAAGATGCAGAGTGCCACGCAGCAAAACTCCTGGAAGTAATTGTTCTTCAATGCAAAGGACGGGGTATTGACCAGGTGATATACATTGAATAGTTCTTCTCTTTTACTGGCTTCCAACAAGACACGTACGATTCCTGAGAAAAGTGCTTGGAATTAGAAAATTTGAGGGAACTGTAAAAAGTAAAAAATGGGGAGAAATACAGAAAGAGGTAGATGGGCACAGAAGAGTTTGTAAGGTTGAGTGTGTGTTTGGTTTTTTGTTGTTTGGGTTTTTTTCATTTGGGGTTTTTTGGTTTTGGTTTTGGTTTATTTTTGGGTTTAGTTCTTTTTTGAGATGCTAGATTAGTGGGCATGACCAAAAGAGGAGTATAGACTGAACATTAAGGATATAGTATCATGTGCAGAACTCTTTTTTTTTTTTTGCGTGCCTTCTCCTAATAAGATTTCCCTTTTGATGGAAAACACAAATTCTTAAAGCTGTTGTGGCTGAGAGGTTAACTATATGTATCCAACTACTTTAGTTGTTTCTCCAAGCAATATGAACTGGGTCCTTTTTAATATTTTGAATTACTCAGTGCATTTGGAAATAAAATTTTTAGCTTGGCTGGATTGTGATTGCTGGGAAAAACATAATCACAATTTTCCAAAGTTTCTTAGAACACATTTTTAGATAGTAGTCTTTTTCCAATTAAGGGCTAAATTCTGGTCTTATGTTTGACATAACACTGCAGCCTAAATTACTTTAAGATATCATGTTTGATGTTGCCACAGTGCAATCCATGGACTTCAGTGATAAATTTTCAGTTAATTTCACTGAAAGCGATACCACTTTACTAATGTAATTCTGAAGTAACTGAAGATAAAAATATTCCCTGAAAGATTTTATTTTAAAAAGAAATCTGGAAGAGATTAAAGTGAATTGTATGTATTTACATTGAAATGAGTACGTGGTGGAAGGATTAACTGAGCTGCACTACTCTGTGAATTAAAATGGTTGTACACTGAACTGAAACTCATAAATTAAAACATTCATAATGCTTCCCAAATTATTATAAAGTATAAGCCTGCACATTGAAGTGTATGCAATATTTATTTCGTTGTGTAGAAATTTGTGCTTACTTGCTTTTGTCTGAACAAACTTACTCATTTTAAACTTTTATAAGAAAATTAGTATCATTTTACATTTATTAGGAAAAACTTTCTTTTTCATGCAGATTTAGGTAATTTCATTTTTAATGCCTGTTAGTTTTGAAATTGTTGGATATCTTTATTCAAAGATGACACTGTCTTTGAGTTGTTTTCTAAACCTTTTATATACACTAGAACAAATTCCACCAAATGGCCCCAAATATTCTCCTCTGTGCCGAGAATAACTGGCAATTTTTAGTTCAGAGGAAGGCTGTTTTCGGGAAGATTTATAACCATGTAATCAGAGGCATAAAAGGCTTTTATACTAGGAAGTGAATAGATTGCATTCCTAGGTTATACCTGGACTTCAGTTAACTCTAGAGATCAATACTGATAAAAGTATTTTGAACTTTTGTATAATCTGGCAACAAGTATAATGCCTGAGGTTTTGTGTTGTTGTTTTTTTTTTTTTTTTCTTATCTTTTATATGCCCAGTGTATTCCACTCTTTGTGGAGGCTGTTCTGGAGCGGTTAACTAGAGGAGTTAAAACAAGCGAGCTTCGTACCATGTGTCTTCAGGTTGCCATAGCTGCGCTCTACTACAATCCTGACCTACTTCTGCACACCTTGGAGAACATGAGATTTCCACACAATCCTGCGCCCGTCACTGCACAGTTCATAAACCAGTGGATGAACGACACAGACTGTTTTCTCGGGCAAGTATTGTGGTTGTTTTTTTACTTTTAAAAGTCCATGGGTTTGATTTTTCTTGTTCGCTTCTGTTTGTATCTCTAGTCATGTTGATGCAAGAGTTCTCATTCCTTGGTTAGTCTAAATAACAGTAATCTGCACCAGGTCTAGTTGCTATGGTGCCAATAAAGGTGAGCTATGGCCATGTAACTTCCCCGGGTCTGCTGAGCTACATGCTGAATCTTCTGTCTTGTGAGGATACAAGGGTAAAATACATGTCATATTTCAGAATTCTTTTAAGTTCCTTAAATGTGCTTCTCCAAGAGATCGTCCATCATGCATTGAAGGTAATGTTCAGAGCTGACCAGCAGGATTTCAGTGAGATGTTAACTTTTTTTTTCTGAAACACAATGTATACGTATTTTCTCTTCTATATTTTATAAAGTATTTTTAACTGATCCATTTAATGTGAAAAAAAAATTCTGTCCAATGAATCCCACACTCTGACTTTAATCCCTGTGAGTTGTTCATAATCAGCTTTGCGTATTTATCATTATACCGTTGATGTATGGATTGTTCAGCATAGTCCTAAATTTCATTCCAGCCTCGCTTGAATATGTGTGAACACTGCACTGGTGTGCACTTGGGCAGGAGCTGAACATTTGTAAAGTAAATGAAGGTGGACAAAGCCTGTCATCGCATAGCTAAGCGGGCACTTGATGCTGGGTGGATGTGAAGTCCAGTGCTCAACAGTTAGTGCTTGCCTCTCAGCTGAGATGTGGTGTCTGACTGTGAGATTCAAATCCACTTAAGGGCAAAACAGAGAGTCAGATGTGGTTAACATCTACCTCTCACCTTCCTGCTATGAGTTACGTTTTGTCATTGGAGGCTGACATCTGACTGCAGGTGTATGGATAGGCTTAGAACGTCTCTTCTCTGTGCAGTCTATGCCAACAGACAAAGTGAAGTGTCAGCGTGTTAGGAGTCGTGCCATGAATGAACATGGGCCAAGACAGGCAGCTCCTGACCCATAGATGCATACCTTATTTTAGGTTGCCATTCTTTTCCTGCTGGTTTTCTATTGGTCCAGTCTTGTCTTTCCAACTCTAAACAAGTTTTCTAGGAGGCTTCTTTTAAGATGGTTTCTCCGCTCCCCAGTCATCCAAATAGCTTTTTTTCCATACCAATTCTTATTTGAATTAATCTGTTTTGAACAGAATTATATGCCATCTTGGTATAGCTGCATTACTGCCTCGGTTTAGAACTGTGTGGTGCTTTATAGCACTGCATTACCTTTTTCTTATCTCTAATAAAATAGTGACTCCCAGTCAATCAGTCACCCACTGGCATACGTGGGTTTTGCTCTCAGCATACTTTGCTGTAAAAATAAAAATAAAATAAAAAATACTCAGCATATTTTTAAAACACATACCAAATGTATACGGTAAAGATTGTTTTCCACCCTACTCTGTCCTAAGCACACAGTTTAGTGGGATGAGGATTAAAGCACAGTAGTTTGTAGAATTGCAGCATAGACTACCTTATTTCAGGTCTGCATGTTAATTCTGTCTGTTTTACTGGAATGAAAACCACTTGGAGATACGAGAGAAATCGCCTGCTTTGATGTATACAGGCTTTGTGCAGATCTCCCATTCACGTCTGTGTTTGAAGGTACTACCATAGCAGTCTCTCCTTGAAGAAAAAACAAATTAAACGTACTAAATTAAACAGATAAAAAAGGGGGGGAATCTTATTCCTTATAACAAAAATGGACAGTTCATATTATCACAAACATTCTGACTTTTTCTACCTGCTGTGTATATGAAATGTTTGTAGTATGTCCTGTATCTTAAGATATTTTAAGATACGTATCTTATCAATTTAGAGGGGTTACTTGAGTCAGTGACAAAGGCATAAAGGACCTGATGTCCCTCATTTCTTTTGGAGTGCCAGTGGCTGAAAAAGGGCACCTTTAAGTCTACCTCTCCAACACCGCTGGGAATATTATTGTTAATTAGTAAATTATTTTTGTATCTACCAACTTTAGAAAAATGCAAGACGTTTTAGGATTTCAATGTACTGATTTTTTTTTTTCTTGAGATTCAGCTCTTTGTGCTGTCATTTTTTCTTCTGCATATTAAATGCTGAATGCATACAGAGACAGTATGAAAGAAGATATTCCCTATTGGTGGTAAGCTTGTCATGCCTTTTTTAAAATAAATAAAAAACGAAAGAGATTTTTGGCTTTAAACAGCTCATCCTGGAGCATTCAGTGAGAAACTAGTTAGATCCAGAGGGGAAAAAAGCTGCAGGTGTGACTAGGCTCCAACCTCAAGTACTCCTGTGAGCTACAGCTTAACTTTCAGTTCTTTTGTGTTGCTTTTCAAAAAGCATCAGCTACTGCAACTACTGTTCAACTAAATTCTTCTTCAGAGCTGAGACAAAAGTAGACAAAGCCTATGAAAATGATACACGGAGATAATGATGCCAGATTCTCCTCAGACTCGGCACTTGAACGGTAATAGAAGATTAAAATGTATCTCTTTGATCTTTTGCTATCAGCAGTGAAATAAATATCTGTACTATTGCTTAAATCTAAAAATCATTCTTCCTTCAGTGCTGTCTCCTCAGTATGTGGCTTCCAGGTGTAGGGGTTTTGCTATAGGACTGCTTGTCAGGCACTGTGATGTGGTGTAAGGGACTTCCTTTCCCTCAGGACAGCACTGCTTCTAGAAGACCATTTGTTTTAGTAAGGGTAGTAAGGGTCATCCTCTGAACAGCAGTCAGATATTCAGAAGCCCAATTGAACAGGAAAGGGCAGAAATGCAAACGAAATCTGGCTTTCTTGAAACCCTTCCTTGGGTCCACCCCTGCAGACTTCACGTCTCCATCAGTGAAGACAGCAGTGGGCACTCTGATTTGAACAGTCCTTTTTTCTCCCCAGCCGTCATTCACTGCTGTGTTGGTTTACAGTTAGATTGCTTTCCATCAGGAGGCAGTTTTAGGCTTAAATTGAAATCAATTGTAAGACTCACAGATCCTAGAGAAACTGGAGAAGGTCAAAGAAGATCCACCTCCAGGTGTGAAGGACCAGGTGAATCTTACTGCCATTTCCTCGTCAGCCATACAGGAAATCTGTGACTTACTGGTAACAGTGGCTCTTCAAGATGCTTTGTTCACAGAAATCTCACACCCCTGTGTCCTTCCTCTGTTCCTGTGAAGTTGTAGTATCCATAGATCCTGCTCTGCCAGCAGTAGGGTTGTGCGTGTCTGCATGCTCTCAGGCTGGAGTCAACCATGTTTGCCAAAAGAATGCAGTATTTCTTGAGCAGCACTTGTGAACGCATGAGATGGGATCCATGGGAATAATACATCTTCAGGGGGAAAAGCAGTTATGGTAAGCTAAGTATCTGTTGTTCCAGGCTATTAAAAATAGGGAAAATATTTAAAACTGATTAGAAATTTGAAATGTTAAAAATGACCCAGGCAAGGAGAGCTCAGAACTCATTGTAAGACCGTGCATAAATCCAGTCTCTCATTGTGGATATTACATATCTGTGCCTGCGTGCCCATATAGCCCATGTACCACAGCATATTGTATTTATTTATTTCTAAATGTTTTCTACAATAACTTCTAATCGAATAAGAGTGAAAGACTGAAAAGCCATTTGTAGAAACTTTTGTTCCTTACTGCTTTCCACCTTTTCCCTGACAGCCTGAAATTGGAGTGAGACTTCTGCATGACTTATGCTTAACTCTCATACTAAAAATTCTTCTGTGGAAACTAGGGTGAAAGGAAAATCTAACTTGCTTCAAAAAAAAAAACCCCTAAGTAAGTGACTTTATTTTTTTAAGAAGCCAGGGGGATTTATTTGATAGGAGTTTAAATAGTTTGAAATCCTAGTTTTCTCAGAATTGTATATAAAATCCCAATCTTATATAGGAAAACAGGGTTGGTTCCAACTTCGCAACTAGAAGGAAATGGCTAATTATTTGCAGTTTGTCCAGGAATTGGATTGATGTAATAGAAAGCAACTTGATCCTCACATAAAGGGGCACAGCAACCCAGTGAAGGAAAGGCTCAGTGTTTTCCCTTTGAAAGCCTTTCAGCTCAATTTAAAATACGGAAGATTCTTAGATCTTTTTGTCCTGTATTGGAAGGAAGTGTATTAGCAAGAAAAGGTTCTGCGGATTATAAGACCACACACAGCTTGTTAAAAATAGACTTGCCTAGGAGTTATGCACTGCACTGCCACGGGTTGCATGTTTAGCACTCCAGGCTTGATGTACCATTGAGGGAGCAAGCAGAGTCGGTGATTGTTAGGGAGGACCATTCTCTGCTGCTGAGCAAATAAATATGGATCTCCAAGGACAAAGCACTGGGGAGAATTTTATCCAGGCTGCCTCAAGCAGACAGAAGGGTACTGAAATAACGAGCCATTTGAAAGCAAAGGAACGGTCCTGGAACCATTCTTTGGTGTTACAAAAATATGTAAATGACATAAAACTCTGTTTTGCTTGTTCAGTCCTGTCTGTACTTCGTACATCTGGGGCACAGTAGAATGCTGAACTTCAGGCAAGGCGGATGCTTGTCCTGCTCTTTGTCTCTGCCTGGCAGGTGGAGGAAACAAGTCTCCTTCTGGCTCGGGTTCATTAAAGATGGCTTGATGCCTGGATTTCTGCTGTCCTGCTGGGCCTTCTAATAACATGCATATTCTGAAGACATGTGTTCATTCTAACAACTTCTCTGTTTAGAAGCTTGAAAATGGAGCATGACAAATATGATGTATTTTTGCCCATTTGGGCTTCTTCCTAATGATGACACCCTTTTAAACAGCAATGCTTGATTCTTGCACTTTCGCTTGCTGTCCAGAAAAGATAGTTTAGTATGAAGCCAAGCTACTAATTACTAAGATTTTTTTACTTTTCACTGTGTTGCATTTTGCAATTGATATTGTGTAATGGTAGCCTTTTCAAATATATTATAAAAGGTAGTGCCAAGTGTCATTAACTACTCTGGCGCAGGTACCCTGAAATTGCTTCATTATACATTTGGGACTTGAAGAAATTTCATGGCTTCGCAGCGTCAAGATGCAGGGTAGAAGTCTTGTGCAGAAATTACAGAGCTTTGGCCAGACTTGGATGAAGGTGCTGGCAGAGAGGGGGGTAGAGAAAGTTCTTTCCTTTTGTACTTGCAGTAATTACAACTCTCTCAGAAAACCTATGCTTCATTCATGGGTAGCATCATCGTTAGCTTGGATTTTGATCTTCACAGTGTTGGCATGAGAGCGAATGGCGATGAGCTTGTTTTCAACATAGATAAACTGACAGGAGTAAGGGGTTTAATTTTTGGTTTTGGTGAAAGCAGATCCTGTTCACCTCACTCAGTTTCCTTGGTTGATTTGTATACCCTCTTTTGTGCCCCATGCCTTCTGAAAATAAAGTATTGCAGTGAGTAGTTATGGAAGGATGCTCTTTGCCTACTTGAATTTTGGTACCACGTGTAATGAGGCAGCCAAACCCAGCGTGACAAAGCGTGTCATTTGATATGCTAGTTTACTTTGTTTTTCTTGGATGGTCTTCTGTGATCATAATGTAATGCATGGTCATATATAATTTATGGTTGTTGTTAACTCCTCTGAGAAAGGAATCACTTCACTAAGCTCTAACAAGACGAACAACGTGGGAGGTGTAATGAAATCCCTCCAGATCCCCAGCCTTGTTTAAGCACATGTAAAGTTCAGAGTGCTCCAATACATGTATTACTTAAAGAATATCATAGTTGAGTAGCACATTATATGGAATCTTTGGTAATGAAATTGTAAGCACTTTTAAAATTGTACTTCTGTATTTTTGAAGTGGTGGATTGAGCTACTAGCTGTTCCCCGTAAGCTTTATTGCAGTCTGTAGGGCACATCTCATTAATTTCTTCTCTCTTAACTTGTATCCTCTTCATTCCAAAGTAAAACTCGTTCAGTAACGGAAGTATCTACTGAGAGTCTGGGGGATGGCCATTTTCTGCCAGCTCTGGAGGCTTGCTTGGGTTCTGTAGGTCTTGCTGGAACTACTTGCCCTGCAGAAGGCTTGCACAGAAGTTGTCAGCATCAAACTGAATAGTTCAAACAAGCCTCTCAAGCCCGTAATAGCAAAACAGCGTAATGTTAGAAAAGAGTTGAATACTACTGGTGTTTCTAGTAAAGGAGAACCAAAAAGCATCTGCAGAGGCAGTTAGAGAATTTTTGCCTGTCTTGTTTGCAAATAACTTCTATTTCTGGTAGTGAAAATCAGTTTTTATTTTTAAGAACATAGGCTCTTCGCTTGTTTCCTGGCTATGGTCACATAAAAATCTTTCTGCTACTAATTTCATTATTTTCTTTCCCTTGAATTATCTATAGTTTGTTTGTTTTACTGGAGATCTACTCATTTGCAAGTTCCCTGTTTGAGTGTACTGCCAGTTATTCTCAACACAGTGGAATTATTTCCCTGCTTTCACTGGAGTTAGCACGGTATCTCAAGTTGGTGTTGGAAATTGGGTGTATAATACAGCCATTCTGATGGAGTCTTAATAAACATGTTTAAATAAAGCTGGCCCTGTGGCACTCCATAAATGCACCCTGCAATTCAGTGCATTCCTGCTTATCATTATTCTTCACTAATAGCCTTTTTGCTAATTTCAGTCCCTGCAACAGTACTGCTGTCGAAGCCAAGGCAAATTAATTTTCCATCCTATTTAATGATGATAATCTGTATCAAGTGCTTTATTAAAGACAAGATATTCTATATAATTATTAAGCAGTATTTATTTAGCATTACAAACTTTGCGTTTGGTAATCAGAAACAGTTGTTCCAGGAATTTGACTAGCGCTTGAAAGGTATTTAATTGTTACTGGACAAGTACTTTCCAGTGGGGAACTTGCATTCAGAGCAAAGGAGTGGGAGCTTCGAACACAGAGTTTGAACGTGGTCTCTGTGACATTGTCTTCTGCCATGTCAAGCGCCAGGACACTACATGTCCTTGCAGTGAAAATCTGTTTTTTGTCTAACAAGCGTGTGTTGTTTCAGACGCCACGACAGAAAGATGTGTATAATAGGACTGAGCATCCTAATGGAACTGCAGAACCGACCACCTACAGTGGATGCTGTGGCTGCCCAGATTGTCCCTTCAATCCTTCTCCTCTTCCTGGGCTTAAAACAAGTTCGCAGCTCACGAGAACTCACAGAACATGAAGATCATGCTAAACGTGAAAAACACGTTGCAGAAGATAACGGTAAAGTGTCTCTTTTTCACATTGTGGATTTTGTCTGGATTTAATTTAAAGGGGGTGAGAAATTGCGGCTAATTTTTAAGACTCGTTATTCTGCTGGAAATAGCTCGGTTTACTGGGTGCTTGAAAGATCATCTTAGGAATTGATATTTTCTCCGAAAATGTAATCAAAACGTTTCAATGTATAACACTTTGTGAAAGGGTAGTATTGGTTAAAGAGTAACAATAAAACTTGAGTTGTGAATGTGCTCGGTCTTCTCACGTAGGCAGCAGGAGTTTGCTAGGACTGCACTGGTTATATTCTTGATTCCTGGAAAGAAGCTGTTCCTAGTACTCAACTGTTTGAAAGACTTGCTTGCTTGAACTTTGAAGGAAATCCTAGCAAGTCTTCTTTGCCCAAATGGAAAGTGATTTGCAAAGTGGAGTTTGAGACAGCTGAGGTTCCTGGAGTAGACAGACCTCTAACTGCTGTGTCTGCCAGAAGAGAAAAAACATCAAAGAATAGCTTGTGGAGGGAATTGTGGGGAGTGAATTTTACACAGCAGTGCAGGCAGTTAAGTGTGGCTGTATTTGGACTTGGAACAGGAGATAGATAGTTTGAGGTCTGAAAATTAGATTGGATGTAAGCAGATTATGTAATCCACTCAAATTTCACACATGATTGTTCCGTAATGGAATTACAGAATTCTTTTCCATGCATAGGATTACAGTATGGAAACAGCACGGTAATTTTCAAATCGCTCTCCTTTGATTCAGTCCCTGCTTGTTGCAGATACAATCATCTTTATTCTTTCTAAACTGTTAACACAGGAAGAGCTGAAGGTATGGAATTGGAGGGGGACTTTTTTAATCTTGATTGTAAATCAGAAATACTTTTCCTTAAGAAATAGCAGTGTTTAGAATGGAATGTGGGAGTTGCATTTAGTTCAGGATGTAATAGTTGTTTCATAAGCAGAATGGAAGGTTAAGCTAAGCGAAAGATGCTATTTTAAGTTTGTTCAAATAAAGGAGCCCTCTGAAGAACAGCAGGCAGACTATTGGTCTACATCTGGTTTTCTCTTTGTTTTGTACCAATTTGGGAAGTCTGTGAAAGTCTGTGTTCATAATCTAAAAAGCACAGTGGTGGAGGACTTTGTCAAAGACACATTTTCTCAAAATTTTCAGATCCTATAATTGCACAATGACTGCATAAATGAAAGAAGGAAAAAGATGGCAGTTCCACGTTCCCCAGGTGCACTTAGAAACAAAACTTTAACTGATCTTGAATGTAGGAAGCATTTTAACAGCCTCATTTTTCTAATTCTTCTAAGATTTTGGGGGGAAGAGTGTTAACAGAGAGTCCTCTTTCCAGCCAAAACCTAGACTTGTTAATTATTCTTCATTCATAAGTCATTGTTTTATTATACTTTTTAAACTTTGTTTTACAAAACACATCGATGCTTTTGCAGAAGAGATACCAAGCGATGAGGAGGAGACAAATGAATTGAGCCTGGCAGTGCAGGAGAAGCATAGTGGAGGAGGAGGTGGTGATGGTGGTGGAGGTGGTGAGGAAGAGGATGAAGACGATGATGATGATGACTGGGATGAAGAGGCATTGGAAGAGACTGCTCTTGAAGGGTTCAGCACACCTCTTGACCTTGAAAATGGTGTTGATGAATACCAGTTTTTTACACAAGCACTTTTAGGTATGTATTTACTAGTTGGCAGAATGATATAACCATGATGAAATCGTTTGGAGATTTTTATGATCGTCACCGGGAAAAACCCTTTTCTTTGTTAAGAGCAGTAATTTAGATTATTGAAACTGGAAAATGTGATCTTGCTTTCTAATGTTAGTCCTAAGATTTTTTGGCTTACAGGTACTGCAAAAAAGAAATGGTAGCAAATACAGCCAGAGATTAATTTTTTTCATGTTCTCTTTCAGAACTTTTCAAACACAACCTAAATTAGTGGGACTCGGTCACTAGAGGGACTTCTGTATATAGAAACATTTGTCACTTTCTAGATGTTAAAATCGTAATGGAGAAATTATTTTCTCTTAATCATGTTGCTTTTAGTTTTGATACGAGTTTTAAATTAAAAGATTCGCTTCATCGTTGTCCATGAATAATGGCCACATGGGTAGCTTTCTGTTTCAGAAAGCAGAGGATGTAATTAAGTTCCCCCAGAATTGCCTCTATTACAGTGGGGTTGCTGCGCTAAGAAAACCGACAGGAATACTGAACCTGTTCTGTGGCGCAAATTCTGTTTTAAAACCAAGCAGGGATTCCGTGTGTTTCATTTTGTTCTTCTGAAATTAACTTGCAGTGTAACTTGATAATCGCTTTTCATCCTTTCCCGTTCTGACAGCGGTGCAGAGCCGGGACGCAGCCTGGTACCATTCGCTGACAGCACTGTTGAGTGAGGACCAGAAGAAGCAGCTGCAGGAAATCCATACATTAGCTGAACACCGGAGAAATGCTGCAGGTGAGTCACTTCTCTGGGGCCATTTTATCTTTTGCTGGGATGTTGGAACTGCATCTAACCTGTAACAACAAGGAGAATAAATCTCTGTGCTAATTAACATTTCCTGAGAAGCGTGAGTAGGATATTGAGCTTATATTATCCCTTGCCTGGAAGTGTGTGTTATTTAGAGAGGCTACTTTTGCTTCTAATTGATTGCCTTCTCATTAACATGTGCTGCTGTTTGAACTGGGTACAAACTAGTTTTGCACAATCTGATGTTTGGAATAAAGAGCAAATTAAGGCAATATCTAGCTGTCAGCCAGGCATTTGATGAAGATTACTGGAGATTATTATGTGTATAACAGTTTTGTAACTTTTTAACTGCTAATGTTGCCTTCACAGCCAGTGTAAGGTTTTAGGTGTTTAGAAAGCTTGCATCATGGAAAATCAGATTTAATCAAAAAGCACACTGCATAGTGTAACAGACTGATTCATTTCTCAGCTTTGGTCTAGCTGTGTGTGTGTTTATGCATTTAGAGAAAATCTGGGTGTAATTTATTACTGTCACTTCGTTTAGGGAATGAAATTTTGACTCAACCAAGATTTTTTCCCACAACTTTGCATTCTTAGCTGAGCTGTATTGTCTCTAGCAAAAGCATTCTCTATAGACCATATTTCATATCCTTTCCCCTCTTTGAATTCTAGAGACTTAAGACAGTAGAACAAGAAAGTGGCTACACATTTGACAACAAAGGACTGATCACAGCCTTTAACTTTGCTGGAAGTACTCCTGGTGGCAACTGAAGGATCAACTACAAAGGTCATTGGGAAGGGTCTCATCATTACATTTTCTTGACATCATCATGACTTCTGAGAGATAGGGAAGAGTAATTTAATGCTGCTGAAGGTTTTCTGGAAAATAGCAGTGTGCTTCCCCCACCAGAATGCTCTTTCTAACCAGCTACTGTAATGTACAAATTCTTGTGGTGTTTTGATAATTTGATGGACTGAAAGGAAACATTTGTCCTCAAGGAACCTGAATGACTGGGAGGGGCCAGGCTGCATCTGATTGAGTTGCACTTCTCAGGTTTTTGCTGTGCAGAATTGATAGATTCATATGGATAACAGTGCCTTCTGTTGTACATGGATTGCCTGAACAAATGGATTTTGGAGTGCATTATAATTTTTTAAGTGTAAGGACATTTCTTGATACACTGTAAGCCTTGGTTCCATGTTTTCCTGTCACCGGCTTTTTACTACTTGGTTTAATTGTTCATTGGTTGCATACCCATTGCTGGATTCTGAATATTATCTCATCTTCCCTATTTGGTGCAGACCAAATGTGTAGAGGAAGGTGTCTGTTGGAGTTGCAAAGCATACACTGGTTACATCAAAGAGTCTTAATAAAATTGCAGATTTTCCCTTGATGCAGTAATCTTAAACTATTTCTCTTAGCTATGAAATCAACTCACTGGAGTTACTATGGAACGCGTGGCAGGTTGCTACCCTAAATCCACATTGATATTACCTCCTGGCTGGACAAGCGGTGTTGCCTTTGCATGTAGATGTTCTACATGGCAACTTTTTATTTCCAGTATTTTTGATGAATATTGGATTTTACTTGGGATTTTATAAACCTCTTTTCTGTTTTTATTCATTCATTACCATTCCAGTGGTAGTACTGAATAATGTGGTACAAAATATTTACAGTGTTTTATCTCGATAGAAGAAAAACAGCTCCAAACTTATTCCTTCTTACTCTTACGCTTGCAATGAATTGTGATTGAATTTCTGATCTCCATTCCATTTGGCTGCTCTTGTCCTGTGCTGAAATTTCATTATCTGCCAGATTTTTCCCTAAATTTCAAAGAGTGGTTTCTCATAAATTGAAACACCTATAATGAAGTGTTTGTGAATATGTTCATTTAGTGAGAAACTGATAGCAGTACTAATTTGAATAGGTGGCCCTCCTTTAGATCTATTGGGATCACAGTGATGTAGCCAAAATAAGTAGGGGTGCTGTAGAATGTGAAGTTTGAATTGGAGATGAAATGTTTAGGCCAGACTTTGTCTCTATATGTTAATTTCTTTATGACTTAAAAATATTTACCAAGCAATATAAGCACATATTGATAATGTATTTCTTTAGAGCAGTGCCCCAACTGAGAAGTCAAAGCTCTTCCCATACCCCATCAAATTTTCAACAACTATAGGAAATAACAGGTTGCTGGCCTTGCACTGTGCTAAAGTTTTCATTTTTTTTATATGTCGGAGTAATTATAATTCAGTCAGATAAATCTGAAGCCCTCTTTGCCTTGACCTCTGAAAAAGGCCAAAATGTCTCTGCCCATTCTTTGCCCCATCTCTGGAATTTTCTCAGCCTGGCAGCTGTGGGGCAGAAGATTCCCCAATGGGTTTCTTTCCGTTGCTGCTACTTAATAGCAACAATGAAAATTTCTCACTTTAGATCTGTTGTACATACAGAAAACTCTGAGAGTTCCAGGGTCTGTGTTTCCAAAAATGAACAATATATTGAGCTGCATTGGGCAGGCTCTTTAAGCTTAAGCAGCAGTGCCAGGACATCCTTTATTTTGAACGTCAGGCCATGAAAATTACAGGTCACTCTTGCTAATTTAAGCCTGGAGGTGTAATGAATGAGACAGGAGGAAGGCATTGTATCCAGTTTGTTGGTGAGTTTCTCAGAAACCATGGAAGTTTTGAAATCCTTCACAAATTTGAGAAATGTTTTTTGGAAGTTAGGGACAACAACTTCGCTCTTACCTGACAATTAAAGTTAAGTATTAGGCAGGTAAACTGTTTAAGCCCTTTATTTTATTTTTTAAAATGACATTGTTGAGTTGGGTTTCTTTCAGAGTCCATTTGCCTTCTCTACACTAGCATGCAGAGTGGAAAAGGGTTTTATTTTTCTTCTGCTAATGAGGTCACTTGCACAGTCACAAACTAATATTTAGGAGTTAATGTGTTCAAGGAAAAATCTGCTTTTGCATAGCATCGTCTGTGTGTCACTCAGCTGAACTATGGCTGCTCCCTAGTTCTGCTTCTTGTATACTTTTCAAATCAACTGCCAAGAAAATTTCATCCAGATGTTTCTTACAAGGGGTTTAATCAGCAGCGTGGAGTCGGGAATTTTTGTTGTCTGTTTTGCAGTGGGGGTCAGAGATGTCTGAGGGGATGGCATGTAAAAAGGTTAAATGCCCTTACCTTCCCAGGAGATTCATGAGCAAATGTTTCTACTGGCAAAAGCAACTGTTAATTATTTTATTCCTTTTTTTTTGAAAAGGGATTTCATCCAAAAAGATTTATTGGGCTCTAGCCTCCACTTTAACATATGGTTCTCTTTTAACATGATAAATATCCGTTTGTACATGATCATAAATAGGTAATGGATTTTAGGGATTTCTTTCTGAGCTGTGTCCAGCTTTGTACTACATTAAAGGGAGAGTAACAAAAATGTGCATTACTGTCTCACTTTGAAGCCAAGGTAATCATGGAATATCAGATACCAGCATCGGCCAACCAAGCACGATGTATTTGCTGTTGGAATTACAGAAAATCATGAATGTAATGTAAAATAAAAGAAAGGCTGATAACCCGTGACCTGTGTTGCCCCATGCCCGTGTTCCCAAAGTGTGAAGGTGACTCACATGGGCACCAGGGGGGGCTTTACATAGGAAAATAGCATTGTGTAGGTTATAATCATAGCAAATGTTAACTTACATGATAAACTGCTTTTTCAGATAAAATCAACTGATCTTGGGTATTGAATTGCATCTGCTGTTTTGTCACCCTTAAAAGGAAAATACGAATCACCACATGTTTTGGCTGCTGCTTTTTGCTCGCTCTCTTTCAAAGTTGAAGTATTTGGTTTGGTTTTTTAACAAAGCAAAATTCTTAATCAAAGTGCCCAGCTTCAGAAAGAGTGCAGAATATCAAGCTAAAGAAAAAGCTAAAAAACCCAACAGACCTCCCCCCCCAAAAAACCTGTGTGCACAGTCTGATTGAAACAAATGTTCTCTGGGAGTGTAAGTCAAGGTATTTAAAGAATGTTACACAAAATGTGACTGTGAGATTCTTTGCTTTAAGGGGAAAGGCTGCCTGCGGTGTTTCAGGGAGACATGAAGTGAACCGCTTTAGAACATGCTCTTGGCAATGAAGTCCAGGTGGTTTGTGACTCTGGATTCCATCATACATTGTAGAGGAGAGAAGGTAGGACAGTAGAGGATTTTGATTTTTTTTAAATTTTTTTTTACTATAGAGCAAGAGTCTGTTTTCAGACTTTTGTGAGCCAAAGGAATTGTAGGCTACATGAATGGTTAACTGTCTTTTGTTTCCAGAATACTTTTCAGCCTTTTTTCTTCCCTTCTTTTCTTCCCGTTGCCAACCACTATGTTACCAGTTATTTCAGGGGATATTCAAGATATCTGAAAAGGTAAAGCTTAAATATTTTTTAAAAAAATCCTGTTGTTCTTAAAGCAATGCAATCTATCCATTGCATTTGTATCTGTAGAACAAAGTTTCTTGTTTGACATAACGCAGATGATGCAGAACTACAATAACCCCTCACTCGTGTCTGCGGTTTGAGAGGAGTCTTTCTCCTTATATGGGTACTTTGAAATCCCCACACCTTGTAATGAAGTTTTCTCAAAGGGTAGGCAAAAATGCACTGTGTAATGGAGTACCCAGTCCCAGTTCCGAGATACGCCCTTGTCAAGCTTTTGGTAGTGTTTGACAGTCTGGTGGTCAGTTCTTCAAGGATCTCCGCCTCTGACTGAGGACATTCTTCAAGTCCAAGAGACTCTGTATCTTTACAGGTGGACAGAGAACCATGTTTCCCTCATTGCAGCAAAGCCTACAGCAGGTATGGCTAAGAACTTCTTGATGTTATGAATGAAAATAACCTTCTTGTCTCTTGAATGTCAAATCTTACCCCAGATGGATGTGAACAGTAGAGTTGATGTTCTCGGTGTGTTAAATGAAGCCAGACACTATTGCAGATACTAGAAGGCTTTAGCATAAAGCTGTATCATAAAGCAGATGTATGAACAGGCCAAGCTGCTTGCTTTTGACACCTCTTCCACTGCTGTTACCTTTGTAAAACCAAACAAAGCCAGTGTAAACCAAAAGAGAACTAAAGCAGTGCTTGTGCACTAGGCAGGCAGAAACTTCCTTGGCCCGCGGATCTAATTGTAATATTCACTGCAAATGCTCTTGCATTCAGATACCTTTAAAATAAAATATGCAACATCTGTATGGATGTCAGTACCCCGAATGTGAAAGCGTTGATGAGAGGTAAAGACTTAATGTGATTTTTCTCTGACAGTAACAGATGCATCACTTTAAAAAGTCTAGAATCCTCTTCTCTTGGCTGATATACAATCACCAACGGGAGACACTCAGTGGGATTACAGGCTTTCTTAAAGATTGCCAGCATGCTTTCTACCAAATGGCTGCCTGAAGTGCTGTACAGCTAGGGAGCTAACTGACCAGCCACTCCCCAACTAATTACTTTAGAGGAAGAGCAGTTCAAAGAGAATCTGCGGGCATTTGTATCTGTGATGATGTAGGAATCGGGAAAGCATCCATTTAAATTGAGGTCATGTGTTTGGTATGATCTCAGATCTGCAGCATTCCAGATTTTGCCGGGATCTTCTAAAGGAGTGTCCAAGAACTTTGTCCAATGCCTTTCTCCAGGAAGAGAATGGGCTTGACTTCTCAGGCAGAACCAAATGTGGTGTGACATTTTGAACTTGGGATCAGAAAGCAATTTGGTTATAAGCTGGTAGTTACCTGTACCAGAAAAATGAGGTGAAAGTGATATTCTCTTCATTGTCTGTGTAGAGGTTCGCCATTTTAAGTGGATGGTGGGGTAGGAGGTGAACTTTCAGATGCATTGATTTCCCCAATGTGAGTGCCCCAGTGTCAGCTCCAGGATTCACCTGAGGTTAATGGAGAGTGTTGGTCAGGGTCTGCCTGCTGGACCATCCAGGATTATGTTAGATGAAGTGAAATGCACGAACTGACAAATGACTTGGTACTTGAAGCTGTTGAGCAACAAAAAATAGTGTTTTCTTGAAATGAGATTTTAATATTATGATCAGGTATGTTCTCATTTTCAGGTTTCTTGCCCTTACACAAAATAAAAAATGATTACAAGACATGTAGGCCTATTGATTTTTCACAGGACTGTTTAACATTGAAGGTGTTTATCCAATAATTGATCCTCATTTTTAGATATTTTCAACATGTTTGTTAGTAAAGTTGCACATATGCCTCTTTTACTACTTTCTGCGTATGCACAGAAATGAACTTAACAAAAGGAAGAACAGCACTTTGACTTTTCTCTTTAGAAGACTATGCAGAAGGAAGTTATTTTTAGAAGACAGAAGAACTATGGCCTCTGAAGAAAATATGAAACAATATAGGTATAAAAGTGCATGAGGTAAAGAAATGAATATAAGTCAATATAAGCGAGACTCCATTCTTTGATCACGGCTGTAATTGCCAAACAATGTGTGAAAATAGGCTTTGATTAGATGTGCTGGTGGTAGTATGCTTAACGTAAATCACCTGAATTTTTTGGGGGCTCAAAAAGAGACCAAAGAGGCCATGCAGATTTCTTTTGATATTAAAAGCAAAGATATGAGCCCATACCTGCAGTGACTAGAGGAGGGGGACCACCATGTGCTATGTTAGCAGATTGAATTGCAGGATCACCACCTTTCTAAGAAGCCTAAAATACTAAACTGTGGGTTTGCTTTGAGGGCAAGAATTGACAAATGGGAGACATGCATCGATGACAAGAAGAACCTCTTCCTAGCTTAAAGAATTCTGTACAGTGTTCTCGTAAGCTGTGCTGAGTTTGCTTTAAAAATAGTAATAAATCTTATTGCTTAGGTCGAATGTTACATCTGTTGTGTATTTATATGGGAGGAATAATATTTCTTAAAAAAATGTAACATGCCACCTACCAAGGAGCCCAGTCTCATTTTATAGCCTCTCTTCATACAGCCATAAAACTTATTTGCAAGAACACCCCAGAATTAATTTTAAACAAATGTGTACGTTATCCAGAGTTAGCGTGTGCATTTGTGTAGCAGTGTGGGTTTGTTAATCTCAGACTTGTGAAGGCAACTGTTCACATGCATGCTTTGCCTGCAAAAGAACATAGCTGGCGTTTGATGTAGATAAGATCGTTATGGATCATCCAAATACAATTCCCAAAATAACAAAGTAATGGAGACAGTCATCTTGCAGTTCTGAGAGAGGGAATTGCGCCGGAGCTTGGGCCAGTCTTCTGTGCGTGGAATTCATACCCGTGATAGTTTTACCAGGCCTCCACAGGACAAGAGATTCATCCTGCTGAACCTGCAAGCCTGGTATTTGTACCAGCGGAACTTCAACTTGTATCAGTGGATCAACGTCCCCGATGGTGAGTTGAAGTAGCCTGTTAGCCAGATTGCACTGATTGATAATGCTTGCCCTTTTCTGTTTGAGGTACTTCTGCGAATCCTTCACAGTATCTCCAAGAGCAGTGGTTAGTGGCCCGTTTTTATAACCGGGAAGGTTGCGTTAGTGTTGTTTGCCCAAAGCCATAGCAGCGTGTTTCAGCTGGCATGAGAAATTAAAATTCTGGCTCTGTAGAAGCGCCTGGGATTTTTGCCATTGGCTCTAATGGAGGCAGGATTTCACCCAAGAAATTTGCTAGGTCCTAGTGTTTGGATCACTGCTAATACCTTCCAGAGAAGCTCTGCCAGAACGTACTTAGTTTATGAAATTGCTTAGAAACAGTGAGTTCCTCTATTGAGCTGCAATTTTAATCTGTCTAGCGGTGACATTGTTTAATTGTATCTTGTGTGGGTTGCTTGGTATGATGAGCTCTCCTGTGGAAAAATGGTTCTTGGCTAGGTGATGACTGACATCCCGACTGCCAATTCCTCTTGAGGCTTTGAAGTGAACCTGATGATGTGGGAGCAGAACTCCAGGTGACCAGCGGTATCATCTGTACCGTGTATCAGGGTGCCGGGAAGCTTATAGCCTCTCTGCAGGTATTAACAAACGCGCTGGATCAGTTGTGAAGTTGGAGGTTGTGATTGCCACATTTAACAGGCTCTAAAGAGTGTATTTTTTACTGAAGTAAATACATGGCTCCTATGCCACCTCCTGCCCTCTGACAAAGCATTGGTCTTTTACCTGGAATCACATTCTTAAGCCAAATTGTAACTCCAAACCTCTTAAAATGGTAATTTCTTTTGGTTGGTCCCCAGAAATGGTGAAAGATGATCAGCGTTTGCTTTCTCTTGTTATCAGGTATGTTAGATGAATAATTTAAATAATTTACTTACTTGGCTGATTAAATCACCGGGACTTCAACCAGTCTCCTGCAGGTTCCTACTGAATTTGTGGTTTTTCTTCCTGGATTTGTGTGCAGTTCAGGAAAACTCTCCCTAGTCATATAAATGAGATTTAGAGTAAGATATAGAGAGCCTGGAAACATCATATCAGTATATGACAATGGATGTTTTCTTTTTTATTAAAGATACTGGCCTTCTGTCTCTCAGCACCTTGTAGAGCAGGGTATGCAACTGCAACAAATAAGGATGCCTTAACCAGCTTCAAGCTCTCCCTGCTCTATTAAATATAAATAATCCATACGGTCCTTTTTAATACAACACACCTTGCCTTCCACCTGACTCTCTTGACAGGTTGCTGTGCACGGTGCAGTAATGGAGTGAAATGGCTGTGCCTTTGCATAGGGATTTGATCGCGGCTGTGGAGCTGACACCTGGACCTCAGGAGCAGCGGTGGCTCTGGAAGAGCTACATCTGTATGGAGAAAGCATACCCTGTGTCGTGTTTTCCTCCTGCCGTAAGCAGAGGGTGCAGGAGGTTAAACAAAACCGTAAGAAGAGTAATCGGAGAACTCCGCAGCGCATCTGAACGTGCCCCGAACAGAACCAGCTATTGCCATCCGTTCCTATGCGTAGAACGCTCAGGAATTTGTCAGCGTGAACTGAAATTAAACATGTAACATGGAGTCTAGTTCCTCAGTACAAGAAGGATCGTAGTTGTTGAATTCTGCCAACCTGGAATCAACTCAGTCAGGGTGAACAGCATGATTAGCTCAGTTTCTCAATTTGTGTTATTGTTTTGAAGAAAGACTGGCGGGGTCTGTCTGCATCACTGTGGGGGAGAAACCCCAACCTGGCCAAGAGAGGGGCCATGCACAAGAAGTTCCCTGAGCACTGATTTCAGTGGAAGACCAAGCATGGAAGTTGCTCCAAGGAAGCAAGTTACTTGTTACTTCTCCTGATGTTCAATTACAGAATATTTATCCCATTGTATTATTAATCAAAAGGTTTACTGATCTCACGAAGGTAGGACTAAGGTAAGGAGGGTTGCTAATACTTTCCCATTGTGCTCCTCTGATCTGTAATATGGCTGATTGCAGAACCCAGGGCTGTCTGAGCCACCAGGCTGGAGGATATAAAAGACTCTCCTGGCTGCCAAAAGTAGTTCTGTCAAGAATGGAAAATCCTTCACAGTCTCAGGCTGCCTCAGTTCTTGTGGTTGCTTCTTCCTAACGGTTGCGAAGGCGCATTTGATTGTTTAATGGGATTTTCTATTACTTAGCGATTGATGCTCTTCTAATAAAATACACATACTGAAAAACCACTGCCACTGCGTGGCTGAAGTAGCAGCTGTTTGTGGTTGTGACCCGTGCCTGGCTGCCTGTCACACAAGGGTGAGGGAAGGAGCACTTGTGTTCGTCTCCTGTCTGCTCTGGTTAGGGCTTTGTCACCCTCTCGCTTTGCTCTCTGTTCTACAGCTTCAGGATGCAGTCATCTTCCAGGGCGTCAGGAACTTTCCTTAGATCCTCAGCTTCTGCTTTTTGTAAACAAAGAAATACTCTCACTTCATCGTGATTCTGGATTTCTTGTCTTCCTCTCACATGTGCACCTCTTGGGGATTAGTGGCTGTGATCTGCTGAATTAGGAAGAACAGTGGAGTGATGCCAGATAGATATTCCCACAAAGCATGGATTATTGATCATGAGATTCTTTAACTATTCTGTTTCTTTCTTTAGATACAGTATTGTGTAAAATGTTTTCAAATAGATTTTTGAGCAATTGTTTTTCAGCATTTCAGGGTCCAAGTACTGATTGAATTAAATTCTGTAACTGTACAGCAGGTTGGGGAAGATACAGAAAACATGAGGCAAACAAATCCAAGGTTAACTGTGACAAGAAAAAGAGAGTATTGCTTTGTTTATAAAATGTAGGTACTCAGTTTATAGCTTTGTATTCTTGCTCTGTTCCTGACTTTAGAGGGGGGGGAAGATTTAATTTCCTTTTACTTTTCATTTGGGTATAACTCCAGATTTTACTTTATGACAGTACTGCTGCAGGAAAAAAAAAAAAAGCACCATCTACTTAGTGTCAAAGGACATTGTGCTAGTTTATTTTGTTGCCATCTTTGTGGCTTTGATCCAAGGTCACTTGCATTATGGGACGCCTGAGTCCAGGATTTATTCTGCAGGAGATGGCCTAACAGGACACTAACGGTTCGTAATGTAATGAATTTCCAAAGCCGTATTAAAGCACTGGGAAGCATTTCATTCTTTCCTGGATGGCTTCTGTTTCACAATGTAATTTCGTAGAGTAACATTTTCTTACTGTTTTTTTTTACAATATTCTCTTTTTGGTTGAAGAAAGATAGGGGGGAAAAATCACCAACTGCGGGATATGACTTTTAAAGACGCACAGGTGAGCGCTAGTATGTGTAGAGAGCTAATGGGGAGATAAGGAAAAAAATAAGCACGCCACCTGATTTTAGGCACCTAATTTGGATTAGGAGGCATATCTTGTTAGGCTTTTGTAGTAGAGTTGGGGTTAGCCAAGCTTGTGCTTCTAAGCCATTGGATGCTCTAAATCATTGTCTGGCAAAGCCTGCTTCCTTCTCTTCTTATAAAGTGAGCTCAGGGAAACGTACCGTTCAGGTTAGGTAGGTAATTCTGCTAATGTGAGTACACCCCCAGTGGATTTATTTGGAGGGGAAAGGGAAACGCTCGGGAGGATTACAACCAACAGTAATTAGAGAAGAAAAGTCTCCACTTCTTGTTTGCTGATTGTGTGCAAGTGTATAGTCAGTTTTGCTGATGTTTGTACTTAAGAGAGATTCTGAAACACGAGTAATTTGATGCGTATGCTTTGTCTTGCTACAGTAAATTACAGCCTTTCCTTGCCCGGGAGCTGAGCTGTAGCTCTTCTTTCGGTTTATAGTGTGTTATGTTGCCTTAATTGCACCACCTATTGCGATGGTTTTGGTGCTTTTTATTTTTGTCTCTTACTGTGGGTGCTCTAACGCAAGTAAATGATACTACAGGATTCAGGAAACTTGTCAGGCTGCATTCAGGTCAGCAGTTCGTCACTGAGTGCTATGAAAGATAATCTATGAACGTCAATGTTGTAGGACCTTGAAAAGAGGCAATCAGGAGGAACAGCTTGGAAATCTACTGAGCAGGAGGACCCAAAGCTAGATAAAGTTCTGATTATGAGTTACTGAATATGACGAGACCCTGGGCTTGTGGTGTCCAGATCCTGGACTTTCTGTTTACCATTTGCTGATCCTTTAGAATTGGGGGAAAACCCTAAAGAAGGACAATATATAGACCCATAAAGAAGGGAAATCCAAGGGGGGAAGTAGGTTACGGAGCTGGATTTTCTATCAATTTCTCTTACTATCCCTGCTTAGAACCACAGAACAGTTCAGTTTAGATGAGACCCTTTGAGGTTTCTAGTCAACCTGCTCCCGTAAGCGGGGTCAGCTTGGAGATTGGACAAAATTGCTCAGGTTTTTATCCAGTCTGTAGTAGGATGGGCGGGGGGAATTCGGGGTTAGCAGCGGCAGAACAGCTTGGCTGGGCTGTGTGGGCAGAGACAATTAGGAGGGCAGGTGTTTGACTTGTTCAAAATGTGATAACGGCGATAATCTTGAATGAAGTGGCTCCGCTTCAAACAGTCAGAGGATAATTAGACTTTGCATGTGAAAGGAAATGAGCAGAAAAAGCAATAAGCGTTAGGCAAGAGTCCCGCTACCGTACAATTTCTAACCCTGGAAACTGCAGCTTGCTTGAGGTAGCGTTGGCTTCAATTACAAGGGTTATGTCACTTCCTCAGAGCAGTCCAAAAAGCTGAAGCATGAACTATAGAGTTCTGCGTTATCGTGAACTGTAGAGTTGTGTGGGAGGAAGGGGTATAAAAGGAGAACCTACATGAGAAATCAGTGTCTGCTTGGATTGCAAAGTGTCAGCAGGTGTCTGGTAGGTTCTCCTTGCTGAGGGAAGCAGGTGGCTCATTATTCACAGGAGAAGAAGGAGCATCTCACTGAGAAAGTATCTAAGCATGGCAGAACCAGATGAATGGAGGGATCTCCGGAGGTTTCAAGGAGATGGGTTGTGACCCCCGTATTCTTAACCTTTTCCAAGATAACAAAGCATATTGGTGAAGAAGAAAAGGCTAGACAGGGAAATACTGGCTTTTGAAGATTGAGAAAGGCACCTGCAGTGATTTATTTTGTGTTACTGCAGGGGGAAAGTAGAGGTGCGTTCCTGACCGTGAAACCTTTGCTCAACCCTGGTGTAGAGACACGCAGCCAGCACAACTGTGCCTCCCAGTCTCAAGCTTTGCCGTCACATTTTAGCTTTTTTCGCGAGGATCCCTCAACGGGAAGTGCAGAGGCGGTGCCTCTTCAGGGACGTACGGGAAAGCCAGGCAGGAGATGTAGCGGGGCTGTGGGGAGGTCTAGGTAAAAAGAGGGGGCACGAGTCGAGGGAGAAGACACGGAGGTATGAATACAGTTAGGGAGCCCACCTGCCCTCCTGGTCGGGAGGCGGTGGGCGCCGGGACACGCGTGGGCCAGGTGGGGGGAAGCGGCCGCTGTCCGTGGTGCTGGGAGGCCGCTGTCCGTGGTGCTGAGCGGCCGCTGTCCGTGGTGCTGAGGGGCGGTCGCCCCCCCCCGAACCCGGCTGGAAACCGCGGAGTGGGGGTTCAGGCTTCCCCTCCCGCTTCTGCCCGGGCAGGCTCCTTCGTCCCGGCGGCAGTCAAGGGTTCTCCACCTGCTTCTCTCTAATCTTTCTCTGTGTGTCGTTTCTCAAGTGGCGTGGCTTTGTGGCCCACAAGAACCCAGGGATTTTCACCGTGGTAGATAACTCCGAAAATCTCCAACCAGGGCTACCTTTCCTGTTTCCTTGCAGAAAGCTACTATTACTGAAATAACCATTCCCTAAGCTGAGCACAGTAGGGAGTCCTCAAGAAGATAATTCTTCTGAAAATGGCTGTGCTACACCCAAGCAGGGAGCAAACCTGCTCGTACCACCCCAGCACATTAACTGACAGAGTTGCAAAACCTGAATCCTTAAAATCCTGACTGAACTGATATAGCTGAGCTCTGCGTGCCCTTGATTACAATACTTGATTGCAAAGAACTGCTTACAGCAGCTAAAAATATCTGATGTATTCAAACTATCAACGACACATCCAGCATATAATACTGGATGCCACCCACTGGCTTGAAACATTTTTTCACCATGTGCCTGACTTGCTACAGGAGCCAGAAGGTAGGGAGAGAGTCAGTCAGGGGTGACATTGAAGGAAAGAGGCCTCCATATTACTCATCTCACTTGTTGGATCCGTTTGTGGTTCAGAGTTTTGTAGTACTAAAAGCTCTTTGCGAAAGTGTGATTATTTAAATTGATGCAATCTCTCTGCTGGTGTTGGAGAGCTACTTCAAGCCCAGCATTTCCTAGGAAAGCTGATTGCAAAAGATATTTCTATAGGTTTTATTACATACATGTGACATTGGTTTGGTCTACATCAACTTTTGGGTCCATGAGAAGATCATATTGGATTCAGCTGTACCATTCTATGGGTGACTAACATTTAAAGATTTAACGTTGTTAGAATAAGGATAGATTCATTTTTCACTTTGTTGAAATGTTCATGTGTTCCTTCTGAGAGAGTATGTATGCCTGTCAGGCTAAAGGAGGAAGAAATCTCAACACCCACCATCATCTTGATTCCCTAGGCCAGCTGAGTATCCAAGGAAGGAAGGAGTATTTGAGAGGAGAAGATCCTAGATCTCTACAAGCATTTGATTTCTGATGCTGTATTCACTGCCAAGCATCCCTTCTGGCAATCTTCTGAAAAGCTCTTGTTAGCAGTCTAGGACACGTTTTCTTCCTGCTCCTAGCTTTGTCTTGCATTTGGCCCTGTTTTTCTTTATTTCAGGGAATGACAGAATGCCTTTATTCAGAGTGAAGAATCTTGGTTTTAAGGTTCAGAAAGTTGCTTTGCAGCTCTACAAGCGCTTTACTTTTGTATGTGTTGTTCCTTTCCCTTGCAGGAAGGATGTGAAGTTTCATCTACAACAATATTGCTTTTAATATATTGGCTTGTCCTCAGGATCATTGTTAGCATGGGATATTTTCATGTTATATGTTTGAATTCATATGATTCTAGAGGTCTTTGCTTCATTCCTCCCACGTGTTCAAATAGTAGCTGTGCAAAGGAGACTATTCATCTTATCTGTGCCAAGCGGGAACTTATTTCTGGAACTGAGGTACCATCACCCAGTCTTTGCCTGCAGGAGTATATGCTCTGGACAGGAAGAGTCAGCTGTAGAGGAAATATGCTCCAGGAGTGGAGTACAACCATTTGTAAACTTTCCGCAACAAAACACAAAGAGTGTTTCCCATTACATGCCAGAAGTCATGCCTTGGGACTTCTGTCATGTATGCTTTTTCATCCCATGATCTTAAAGAATGATGTGCATGTAACTTTTACATTTTTTTAATAGCAAGCATGTTAGGAAGATCAGGTCAGGCAGATCTCAGCTAGCCATCAAGATGATTTTCATTCTGTATGTCACAGATTTTTCATTCCCAGGAGGCTAAATTTTCGGTTGGGTTTGATTGCATGAGGTGACAGGCATAGGCTTAGCTTTCCTTTTCTGTACAGTATTCAAGGCTTAATTGATGGTGGATACAAAAAGATACCAGGTACCTTCAGACACCAAAACATTTAAATCCAAGTAAGAAATTATCCTGTCAGACCAGCATATTCTGCCAAGTGGAAGAGAGCTTCATTAAAGCACAGCAATGTCTGTTATGTCCCCATTATAAAATACTAATTTTCTGACCTGATTATTCATACGGAGATTTTAGAGGGAGACATGGAACGCCCCCCAGTTGCTCTGTGAACTATCTCAACATATTCATCTCCTAGTTCCCCTGGTCTTTGGTGTGACTAGGAACATTATATGTGCTTTTTCTTGCCTGTAAACCAGAAAATTACCAGTTTTTCATTAGCAAAGGAATGAGAGTTTGATGGAGCCCTCTCTATGCTCCACTGTGTTATAAGGCTATGCGGTAAATTTACCAATGGCTTCTGCTGCCCAACAGTATCTCCACCCTAAGACCATGTGGCAAATGTTCTGGTTTTGGAGCACACATCTAGCTAATACGTCTCCGCGTTTAAAGAGACAACGGAGCAGCTGCAGCAGCATGTGTTTCATCCTAATAAATACGGGCAAGGCCCTGACCTACCAAATCCAGTTGGCCCTGCTTTGAGCGGGATGTTGGACTAGAGGGCCTGCAGAGCTCTCTTTCGGTCTAAATTGTTCTGTGATTCTAATACAGCTGCCTGAGCCAGAATTAAGGGGGGTTATACAACCAGCGCTGGAGCCATCGTTGCTCGAGTGCAGAGGTTTGCTTCCAGGTGCTGCTTTCGTTTCTCCTGATGAGCACTCAAAGATATGGTTTCTGAGACTGTGCTGTGGCCGACTGTGCAGTCTGAACACGCTGTCACATGGCAGTGCTGGCGTGCCTCTGCCTCCCTGCATCCCAGGCTGGCTTCTCTGCCTGCCACCAGGGATGTGGCGGGATGACTGCCGACTACCTCTTTGCGGCACCTGTACCTAAGAGGAATCTCTGCGGCCAGACAGAGCCCCTTTGGGCAGCTCTCGTGCTTTATAAAAGGCTCAGGAACCTCCAGCTGTGAAAACCCAAGGCCTCCTGCCACCCCACCTGGTGATCCATTGCTCTCCACTGCAAGTGGGTCATTCTCTGTGTTTCTCACAGGGTTTCTGGTTGCACAAGCCAGGACCAATTTATTCTGTGGGCAGTCCTGCATCTTTACTGGAATGCAAATGCCACATGACCCTTTCTACTGCTTCAAAAGAAGATAAATCACCCAAGACTTTAACCTTTATTTTCTAAAAATTGTCTTCTTCAGCTTTGTGTGCCATGAAACCTCCCCTTAAACAGGCGGGAACTGAAAGAACAGGAGTTCTTTTGAGTTATACATAAATCAAGTTTGAGCCCAAATAGTGACATTTATAAAGGCAGGTGGCTTGTTGAATAGTATGCTCAACTGCAAGCCACGATACTAAATGTCAGTCCGGGAATGCTATAAATCCTATCTAAAAAGTGCTCGGATTGTTTTATGTTTCAACATGCTAGCCCAAAGCTCCACACATAAGAAAAGAATAAACAGTGTGGGTGGCATAATTGTTACTTTTTTATATCCCAGACATACGCTTTTAGCAATCAGGACCTCATAAATTTTCCCTCCATGCTTGTTGGCGTTGCTTTGGTTTCCAACCAGAGGCTTTGAACTCTGCTGGCTCTTCTCCAGAACTATGATCTTGGCTGCACCGATGTCTGCGGTTTTGGGGGTCTAGTAAAAATGCTCCTGAGAAAAAAAGCATAGCTTCTATCAGTGAAAGACAGAACTTGACGGGTAAGATTAAGGCTTGTTCCCATTTTAAATGAGCCTTCCTTTACTAATCACCTTCTCCTTTGTACTCCCATCCCTGCCTCAAGCCGTGGCTGTCTGACAGTTCGGTCCTTTTAGGTTTAGCCTTTTGCAGCCTGTTCTGCTCCCATACTCGTTTGCTCTATAAGTTTCCCACTTGATTAGCATTTGAAAATCCTTCTCACCTCCTCACCAGGATCTGTGTGAACACTGTTGCCAGATTTCGAGACTGTTAGCTTCAGCTGCCCGTTCTGACCTGCAGATAGGGCTCTGAGAAGCCTGTGACTGGAGCTGCTGGAGACAGGCTGCCGCAGGGCTTGCAGCGTGTGGCAGTTCTTCTCAGGGAAAAGGTTTGAATTTATTTTGATTTCATATTACTTTCTTGTTTGTTTTGCCACATTTCTCTCTTTGGGGTTTTTGGCGGGGTTGGGTGTGTTGGGTTGTGGTTTTTTTTTCAGCCTCCCTGGTATTGCCCAGTAGTCAAAGCCTTTTGATGAGTGTCTCCTGTAGGCTGGGGTCTGGTAGTCTGATAGCACTGGCTCCAAAGATACCTCCTACAGTGTGACTTTTGCTTTCCTCTCATCAGGCCCCTCTCACTGTTCTCATGACAGCACCCCCATCACAAGGCTGCTCAGAATGCACCCGAGGAGCCGGAACGGCAACATCCCGCCTCTCCTCTGGCGTGAGCTGATGTAACGCTTCGGAGTGGGATGCGAGTTCCAACCGAGAACATCTGCTGCCCGTGTGGACTCTGCTGCAAGCAGCAGGTGCACTCTGGGCTGATGCTTAGGCAACGAACAGCAGCCGGTCAGCCTTCCTCAGCCATCGCAGGCTACGGGGCTCCCTGAGTACTGGCTGCCATCCTCCAAAACAGATGCAGCTTGTCCCGGGGAGGTTTCTGTTTGCCTCACAGCAAGTACCTTTCCTTGGGTTTATGGGTAATGGTTTTCCTTCACTGAAACTTATCAAATGCGGCACTTATTCGGGATGTCTCTGATGACAGAGAAGTGGGGGGGAAATCTGGGGTTGCTTGCACAACCTTAAACGGATCTGCTCTGATATCTTTTTTTTCCTCCTTTTCCTGAAAGAAGATTTCACCTTGATAAGTCTAACCTTTAACTATAGGAGACCCACCGCAGGGATGAATGTCATCTTTGTAGAGGAAGAAAAATTACAGGAAGGGTTATGCAGTGCTACAGCTTTTCGGTGTGGTAAATTCAAGGTACTCAATTTACACCTTTATAACTCTTCAGAATGATCTAAGAAAATCACCTCTGAAGCCCAGGCTTTGCCTACTTCTCAAATGCAAAGATTAACCTTTTATGAAATCTTCACGTTAAACCTTGCTGCAATTTGGCAGGAGTTTAGGGAGGAGAGAAGGAAATGGTCTGGAAAGGCAACTGTGATTTAAGAAGCTGTTCTCAAACAAAGCAGCCTCATTCTTTTATTTATCTAGCCTGTCTTTCGAAGAGCACTTTTTGCCTATCAAAACATATTTATTTAGGTCTTTCTTTCATGTGATTAAGACCTTGTCAGCCAGTTCCTGGTTTGCGAGTGCTTGATTCTGCAACCTTAATATTCTCTTAACGTTGGTTTGTATATCTTTTCCTACACTTGGTCTTAGGAGCGAATTGAAAAAAACCAGCTTCTCCACCATATGGAAGCATATGGTGCCTCCCTCACAGGGGTTGGCAAAATGGCTGAGCTATTTAGACTGAGATTGAGCAGAGACCTCCATTTGAGTTAAGAGAGTGCAGCGAGAGCACTCGAGAGCTACTTGCTCTGGCAGGGTGGTCTGCAGTCCCCGACTGTCAGTGGCTGCTGGGAGTAGTCAGGAGCAAGTCTGCAGACTGGTGTTAATCGTCAAATTAAATGGAAGTTAAAGGTGAAATGCTCTATTTGAAAAGCACGGGATGCGCTGTGGGTTTACTGTGAACCACTGGGCTGCAGGGTTTGGGAACCGTTGGTCTGTATGGCCAACTGCTAGAAGAAGGTGGGCCACCTTCTTTCCCCAGGAGTTCTTCAGATGGTTGAAGAACCTGGGCTTGGATTCGAGTTGCTGTGGAAAAGTGAGGACACAGACATCCCTCTTGTCTCAGCTTCTCCATCTCTCTCTGTCACTTGTGAAGGCAGTTGCTTCCTTCTACCTGCATAATCTGGGTGTTGTCACTGAAAGCAAGGTGACAGAAGGAGAGGTGCCTTCTGTGCACGTTTCTGCTCTGTCTTGTGCCACAGTGATCCCTGGAAGCAGCGAACTGCAGAAAAGCTTACTTGGTCCTTGTTTAAATTGGTGGTGGGGTGTTGGAGCTTTTAACTCCAAAGGCCCGGTCCACCCTACATTTTTCTGTTTCTGTGTTGCCTAAAGATTGCTCATGCACCAGGAAAAGCACATCATTCTGCAGTGTTTTCTGTATTTCTTTAGGAGTAAGCAGCTGAAATGAATATAGCTCTGCCTAAACAAAGACTATAGTAGGGATTTTTTTGGCAGTGCTAACCAGCACATTGTCAGTAGCTGTTTATACAAAAAAACCAAAACAACCAACCTCCCACAACTCTAACTTAGGGCAGCTTTCTTGTCCCCTCTTTCTGGCCTTCTCTAAAGTTTGCTGCTTGCCCGTATTGCCCAGCGTCTCTCTCCGCGGCCCACTGAACTCAGCCACTCTCCGTTCGCTGAAGCCTGAGGACCGAACACGACGCGGTTGTGTAGCAGAACGCTTGCGGCATCGATCAGCTCCTTCTAAATGATTTTTATAACCGTCCGCCGCGGGTGTTGCTGTGTGCCTTCTGCGAGCGCAGAGATCTCCCGTCGGGACAGAGCGTGCCAGCGCAAGCACATACGGGTAACTCAGAGCTTGGTGCAGAGTCAACAGCTGAGGGTGAGCTCCTGGCTTTGGCCACGTCTCTCTTGGATTATGGACAGATTTCCAAGGCAGCAGCACATCCACTTCTGGGATGCAGCATACTACTTCCTTCCAGTGTTTCGAAGCCTTGCTTCAAAGCTTCAAGAGCTTCTAAATAAGGCAGTCGGAGCCTTTCTTAATATTGGTTCTCCCTAAATTCATCCTTAAAATATCTGGGCTAATTTTGCTGGAACTCTCTGAAAATATTTAGCCTCAGGCAAGCACATTAGAAGGAAAAATTCTGCAAACACTGAATGTTTGGAAGTTAAGAGCAGCTGAAATCAGGGTCCCATAAAAGTAAGTACGAGGCAAATTTAACTATTGTCATGTGTGCCGGGTGTATGCCTATACTAACATTTCTGGGTGGATACACAAATAACATGTGCAAGTTCATAATATATCCTTTCTCTTTAGGAACCAGCTTTATTCTGGTAAAACTCATTAAAGTCTATGGAATTACAAGGTCATAAATCTTGTATAATGCTGGAAAATCAGGCCCTATAGATGTGCTCTGTGTGTGGTATCAATCTATTTGCAGTGTATATATAAATAAGATTTGTGGTGAAATGAGAAAAACAAGCTGCTTGTACATCATCTAGGAATGAGCTCTATGTTGTGCTTAATATTTTCCAGAGACAAATGTGGTGACAGACTTATCAGAAACACTGGCTGAAATGAAGCTGTTGATCCAAACATCCTCATCATCCTTTATCCTAAAGCCAAAGCAAAAATGAGATGTCCCAGTGGGTGTGGGCCATGGTAACATTACTTTTTATCATTATTATTATTATATTCAGATGTTGGTTGTGTTTACAATTACAGTGCTGGCAGACAGACTGTGTTAGAACTGCCAAAGCTGATCATCTAGCCCCAAATCTGATCGTATTACTGAGAACACAGTCTGGGATTTTACAGGGGCCTGAGACAAATTGACTCTTTCTTCCTCGCCAGCTCATCTTGCCGTATCTATTTCAGAGTGAGGCACAACATCTATTCTGTTGAGCCTTCTCCTCTTGCTTTGGATCCTTCTGGGTGGCTGGCAGGCAGAGACCCAGCAAAGGCAGTGGCTTTGTGCTGGCGGAGGGAATGACATGCAGGTATCCGTGCAGGTTTGCCAGGTAAGCGAGCTCAAGTTCGCTGCGCGTGAAAGATAAACAAGGGCTTTCTTTCCCACCTTGGCACTCTCTTTTTGTAGCAAAAGGAGTTGTGGAGGAGGGGAAATGCCCGACAAGCCAATGTATGTCATTTCTCTGTGGTTAGGCTGATTATTTTTCTGTCCCGGGGATCAGAAGACAACAGTGCTTCCATGGTGTACATTGCATCCAAAGGATAAAGTGGGCCTAGGAACTGAACTGGGACAAAAGATATCCTTCAGGCAGCTCTAGCAGCCAGCACTTCAATGAGTTTCTACTACACAGACTCTGTTCCCCGGATTCAATGGCTGACCGAATGAATATGAAGAAATGAGCAGGTTATCTTGCCCTCTGGAGAGAGAGAGATGCTCTTTGGAAAACAAGGTAAATATTCAGGCTATTTGCAAGCAGAGCCGAGAAAGCAAGAACCCCAAGGAAATGGATATGCACAATATGATTATTCTGAGGAAACAGTCTAGGGCAAACAGCAGAGCAAACCTACTTGAGCTTTGATCCTGACTCCAACAGAAGGGCTGTTATCTACCATAGGAATGACCCCCTGTTGCTTATCAACTCTCAGGAAACGAGCTCATGAGGCTTTGTGATAGGAGCATTCTCCTAGCCCACAAAATAGGAAGATCCCAAAACCTCCCCCTTTACCTTACAGGGTATAGCAAGGACACTGGAGTCGGTGGGTCCAGCCCTAAATCAGGGAAGGAGATTTCCCATATCCCAGCTGACTCTGCAAAACTCTGGGCCACTGAAGTGGTCTGTGGCAGCATCTCCCTTCTTCCCTGCTGGAAGAGCTGTTGCAAGTAGGGATCCTCTGAGAGAATGAGTGTCTTTTGAGGAAGCTGAAATTTGTGTTTGTGTTGTGTTTTTTTTCTTTGGTAGAAACTGCTTGCAGACATCCTGGGGTTTTAATGAAACTGAAATTGCCTCTTTAGTGGCAAAATTATTTGTTTTGTCCTACCCTGCATCGTACAGTGCTGTTGGCCTAAGGAGCCTTGGAGAGGGGATGTAGCTTCAGGCTCAACAGGAAACAGTTTCAGGAGCCGGCAGCCAAAAGTAGCTTCTTCTCACGGCAGAGAGATGCCATGGGAGGCAGGAATCTTTTGAATCCTGAAATCAGTGGGAGACGGATGTCAGGAATATGATTCTTGCAGAGACAAGATCTGCTTTGACTGAGTGCAAAGGTCTTCTGACATGTCACTCGCGGGGTTTCCCAGATGCCTGAGCACCGTAGTTGGCCGTCCCCGCCATTTGTGGAAGCGAGGTTACCCAGCGGAGTTGATGCAGTTCTGCTACGGCTCTCATAGCAGCAAGACCGTGTATCCAAAGTGCCTACTCTGTTTTGAGCTGAGGAAAAAATGTGATTTTGCTTTGAAGGTGGCAGGTTTTTCCTGCCCTACTCAGCTTAACAGCCATGGAGAGAGAAGGCTGGGAAGGGGGAAGAGAAGAGGGTGATCCAGAGTGGTTGCCCTGCGAGGCGATGTCTGGCTGCCTCAGCAACGTGCTGCAGCAGCGAGAGGTAGTGATTCCTGAACCACTACTCCACTTCCAGAGCCTGCAGGCTCTGAAGAAGATCAGTTGCTGAGTTCCTGCTGTTATCCCCAGATGAGGAGCCCCTCCCTCAGCTCTGCATCCTCTGGGAAAGAAAAAGAAAAAAGAAAGGGCAATGTGGAGTAATGGTGCATGTGTCCCACTTCAAAGACTGGCTGGGCATTTAGTGAGTTAAGAAACAGAGCTCCTTCCACATACCATTCCTCTTTCTAGTTGGTACAATATTTCCCTGTACCCTTTGCTTTATGAAAAAGCAGTTCTTCAAGTTGGTGAGTACTTTCCTTCCATGTCCTGCCTCCTTTGTCTCTCTCCCTCTCTCTCCTAAGTGCATAGTTACCATCCTTGTCTTACTCCCTTTCCTTATCCTGCACTATCAGTGAATTGAAAAACATCTTTCCATAGAGCAGAAGCCTTCACAAGGAAATCATAAAATGCCACCACCACCCCACGCCAGCAGTGGGGTTCAGAGTTGGCCAGGAAGGAGTTGATGTTCTGCTCTCAGCTGTAAGTCCACTATGGGATTTTGAGCCCTTTAGGTTTGTGTGAGCTGAAGGACATCTTTGAAGTCCCTTTCTCTGAGTTCTTATTTTCTAGTTTATTTTATCTCCCCATATTCAACCTCTAGCACATCTTTTGGGGAGTTTGTAGGCAAGTAGGAAACATATTTAGCCTAACTCAGCTGGTGTTGTTCCAACAGCTCTTTCTTGTGGACAATTCAGGCACATCTGTGTTGGACCTCAATCCAAAAATCTGCTGAAATCAAAGGAAATGGGGCTGGGTGTCCTGGCTTAGAGAAGATCAGTGCAGAGGTGAGCCCTTCTCAGGAGAGGACCACCTATTGAATGGACAGTGCCAGCAGGAATCTCCATTCTTAGGACAGGCTGTCCACCTGCTCCTTCAAAGGGATGAATCTTCACAGTTGCTCCTCCTGCCATCCACGTCTGAACATTGCAAGCTGCCCCATGTTTCTCCTTGAGCTGGTAAGTTTCTCCTACTTTCCGTTGGATTTTTCTAAGCATACACTTGACTTTTGCTAATGGATTTAAGAATTGATTTGCATTGACTTATTGTGTGGTGTTTCAACATGCTGGATAGGCAATCCAAACGGGTCAAGTAAAAGCCACTGCTGCGTGTGCAAGAGTGAAAGCAGGAAGAGGAAGGTGCAGATGTTGCTGTCAGCACAGCTGTTTGTGGAGAGGAACCATTTTCACCTTCGCTCTGAGCAATAGGTATTTAGGTTTTGCACGACTAAGAATGCAGCATTACCTTCCCTTTAAGTCTTGCTTGTTGCTACTTAGCTGTTGTCTTTTTATTTGAATGAATAAGCAGCTCTGAGGAGGAAATATAGCTGTTTGGTGGCTGGGTTTTTTTTTTGTTGGTGTTTTTTGTTTCTTTTTCTTGTGGACAAATGCCTATGTAGAGGAACAGTGAAGCTCGGCTTAGATGTTATTTTAAGCAGCTCATTTTTGCTGCCTGACCTATATGACTGAGTTAAGGTCACAGGAAAGTGCATCTTTTTTCCCAGATTAGATGTTGTGCTTCATGCTTTGGACTGATGCTAATAATTTTGATTTCTGGGACTGAAGGTAGAGATAAAAAGACACCTTAATTCTACTAGTCCTTGTTAAATCTTCTCAGAGGAATTCTGTAAGCTCCCTCTGTAAACTGCATCATCCGTTGGTTTCATCTTCAAAAGTAAGGGCATCAGCTACCCTGTGAAGGACAGCAGCACAGGGTGTTTTTCAGTAGAAAGATGAATACGGCATAACTGTCAGTCCTGCTCCATTCTGAGTTTATACAGTACCATTAAGCTGACTATCATATCTTTCATTATGTTGCTTCCAGTTATTTTGTATATTGGGAGTAGTTAATATGCTGGAGGGCAAGGCTGCCATCATTCAGGGGGACATGAACAAGCTGGAGAAATTGGATGACAGAATCATTATGAAATTCAAGAAGGCAAGTGCAAAGTCCTACACCTGGGAAATAATAACCTCATGTGACTGTACAAACCGGGGACTGAGCTAGAAATCAGCTTAATCAAAAAGCACCTGAAGGTCCTGGAGGATATCAAGTTGAACACGAGTCTAGTATGTGCCATTGCAACAATGTGAGCCAACCACACCAGAGACGGGGTGTGTTACCACCAGTACAGCCGGCAGGTCAAGGGAAGTGATTGTTCTCCTCTGTACAGAACTTGTGAGGGCACATCTGGCATAATGTGTCTAGTTCTAGCTCCCAAAACGTATGGCAAAGACTGTTAAACTGGAGCAACGTTAGTGGATGGCCACAAATATGGTCAAGGGGCAGGAGTTTGTAATTTAGAAGAAAAGGCTGAGGGAGCTGGGTTTGTTCAACCTTAAGAGAAGACTCGGGTGGAACCTTTTTGCTGCCTTGAACTACCTAATGAGGGTTACAGAGACAACAGAGCTGCTGAGAGGTGCCCAGAGAGAAATGACAAGAGGTACCAGGCACAACTTGTATCATGGGAAATTCCTACCGCACCTGAGGAAAAGTTTCTCCCTCAGAGGGAGGCCCAGAGCCAAAGAGGTGCCAAGAGAGGATGGAGGTCCTGAATATTGTCAAAGCTTGACTGTGCAAGGCCTGGAGCAAATTTTGAAGGTAGCCCTGCTTTGAGTGGATGGGTTGGACTAAATGCTCTCCCTGATATTCTTTGCTTCACTTTCATTTAGCTGTAGTTAGTCTTTCTCTAGCTCATCAGATTTCTCTACCAGACTACTAGATATTCAAGTTATAGCTCTTCATCATACCTCACAAAGGGAATACTTGTGGTCTACAACTTTTGAAACATAAGTGTTGAACTGAGCCTGTGAACACTTAGGTATGTCTTAGTGCTAAGCATTGAATGCCCCCACTGAATGCAGTAGTTTGGTATTCAGTGGCTTCAGACAGGTTGGGTCTATTGCCTTAATATTTAGTTTTTATTTACATCATTGGGTCTTTCTTACAGAATAAGAAGTTTGCTTTTTATAGAAATGAGAGCTTTCAGACATGATCCTTTGCCTTACAGCATTGTATGGCTGCTCCTTAAATATACATTTCAGATGAGGTATGTTCTTTTTGCCATGTAACCATAATTGCCATTTGATTCCCCAAACTGATTTTGGGAAAAAATATCTCTGTTACCATTCCTGTTCCCTCATTAGTGGTTCCTGCTCCTTCACTTGTTTTCCAGTCCCTGGAATAGCAAACACGATAGCGGCACGTGTCTACTGAGAGGACCAGAAGCAGCTGAGAAGGAGTGGGGATGTGGAACGGCTCTGGCAGGTTCCCAGTGAGCCACCATGCCCTGCTGTGTGACCCTGAAAAACCCCCTCATCACCTCACCTGTGCCAAACGTCAGATTAACTGCTTGCGTGGCCCCGATCCAACTGAAAGGGCAAAGCCCTGCGGTGAGGGCCAGGTGTAGGTGGCAGGAGGAGAGGGGGAGAACACCTTCAAGCCGCCACGCAAGGAGAAACTGATGAATGCTTTCCCACGCGGGCATCGGTAGGCAGGTTACTGGTTCACGGCTCTCCTCTCTATCGAGCAATCTGTCATTTACAAAGGCAATTAAAAAGCGTGCTGCGAGAGCCCGCTTCGCTGAGCGGAGAGGGAGGAGAGCGCAGGCTCTTTGAGCTGAGCGTGACCAGGAGCTGTCGGGACGTGTTGGCATTAGTCCCCTAATGATGTCAGCGGGAGAGCTGCGGCAGAGGTGCCTGGAGAACATCAGGCTGCTTGTCTCAGCCGCAGCTCATCCTTGCTGTGATACGGGAAAGGTCACGCTCGTGACTACTGCGCTGGGCTGCCTTCAGACCTGCCCAGCAGCTGCGGATGAATATGGAAGGAAAAAAAGAAATGAAACCCGAGGCAAGTAATGAAAAGAAGGGGAAAGCAGGCGTGACCTGTTGTTGCATTGAGAACATGTACGTTTGCCAAATGCATCCTGCTCCTTTTCCCCTAGCAGATAACCCATGGGGAAACAAGCCTTTGCTGTTGCTGTCAGCTGATGAGGTTATTCCTTCGGTTGTCACTGACAGGTCTGAGGTTGGAGTTCCTGGAGTCCGTCCTTGTTGCCCTTATAAGGGCTATAAGCTTTTCCTCAGTCCTACACTTACCCTTAAAAATAGCAAGACAGGTCACAAGGAGCCAAAAGAGAGAGGGGGGGGAAAAAATGACAGCTTTGTCACTTTTGCTTCCTTCGTAATGGTTTGTGAATTTTCTTGGAGGAAGTCAAGCAACTCAGGGGTCCTAAGGGCACAATTTCACGAGGCCCTTCACGCTGACTGTGTGCTCTGCTACCCTTTTGCAGGACAAGGACACTGATTTCATACTAACACAACACTATAATGCTTTATAGTAGCTCAGTCCATTGCTTGGTGTATTCTTAATATGCCTTTCCTAACAAACAGAAAAAAAGCAGTTCATTTAGGCTGTTCTTAGAATTTAGATGATACTTTCCCCAATGCCTCTTTCAACAAAGCCATTTTTACATAATAGAAAGTACCAAGATTTTATTTCGCTCTTATCTGATATAATACATTTTGCCTTCATAATAACATGGCATAGCAGTTGCATTTTCAATGCCAGCGTAAACGGTGCCTACATTGTATTACCAATAATCGTAAGATACCTTGACATATCTCCGTAAAGCTCACCTGCATTCTCAAGTATTTTCCTCTTCCCTCTTAAGACCTGAGGAAGATCACAACCTAATGGAAATGCATTCAAGGGAAAAGTGTTCTGGAGATCCATTTGTTTCTTTGGGCTCCATTAAAGTACAAAAGTAGAGTTAAACTGGGAGCAGGGTAGAGCCTTCGCACCCTCATGTCTCTGAAATGCCTGCACCCAAATTGCAGTCCTGATCTTTATATTTTAACTGGGTCACTGAGAGAGAGCCATTTGAATGCTTCATGCTCTGCATCTTCCAAGTAATTGCAGTTTAAGGATTCATTTTAATGTTAATTTTCCCACTTACATGTTTGAAGCTGAGCTTGGAGTTATGCAAAAAAGAGGCATATCTCAATCTATTTTGAATCTGAAACAACGAAGCGTCAGTATAAAACCAACCCTACATTATAACTTCACAAATTAAAACTTTTTACATCGTGCTTTTAAGATGGTGAAAGACAAAGGACTCTGCCTTTTAAAAATGACCCTGTAAAAAAAAGAAAAGAAAAAGTTGGTAAGTTTTCTGAAGAAGCACAAAACAAGATGCTGCTTCACGCATCCATGTCTTTGAAACACTGATTGTTTCAAAGCAAGGAAAAGACTGGATATTTACACTTCTTTATCTGACCCACATCCCATCCAGCTTCTTGGTTCATTTATTTCTTCTTTGCAATTTATTTTTGTGCCAATTGTTTCCAAAACATAGTTCCTAAAATTAGTCCTATTGCCTCCAGACACTAGGATTGAAAGGACCTTTAGGAAAATGAAAACCAAGAGTAGTTTTGCAATGACTGAGACTTACAGCTGAGGGCTGGGGCTCCTGGGTTCTCCTCCTGACTGTACCCACAGCCTTTTCCATAGGCAGTGCGCAAATTGCTTAAAAAAAATCTACAACTTCAGTTTGCCTGGGTGCCTCAAAGTCTTTGCTGCCAGAACCAGTTAGAAAATATTTTTCTCTTCATGGGAAATTCTGACTTTTGGTGGTTAAAAAAAAAAGAAAATTAATTTTCCATCCAAATTTGTAGCTAAGAACTGCGGCAGGCTGAGAGCTCTGTCTGGGGTCACCACCACAGTGTTCCCGAGAGCTCTGTCTTCAGTGCTTCATGCCACAGTCTCCAGCACAGGAGGGAGTCTGGGTCTGAAGGAACCTCTCCTCGTTCACAGGTGCCCTGCCCCTTACTCAGCTGGCGCGGGGCGCAGCTAGTGTGGTGTGTCCTGCCAGATGTAATCCAGCAGGAACCCCTGGTTCTGAATCTGAGGCTTCAAAACTGCAGCTCTGGTGAAGAAACTTGGAAGGATTTCCAAATGCATGGATTTTCTGCTTCTGCCCAGATAAGTTAGCAAAGCGAATGATGAAAAATGTTGCTTAGTCAAAGCAGTGCCTGTCCATTGTGACTGATAATGCTGGACCTTCATTGAGAGTTGCATTTGATCTGAGATGGCTTTACCTTGCAGCTAGCAAGCCGGTACCCCAGCTGCCAGCCTAGCTCTTTCAAGCCTTGTGCCTTCCCCAAACCCCCAAGGAGCGTGGGCATCCAGCTCAGGGCTTCCTCCCTACGTTCTTCCTGCATAAAAGGGAAATGACAGCTATGAGAAACTTTGGCAAACATAATCTCTTGACTTCTTACTCACAGCAACCAGGACAAGTGTTTCAGGGGCTCCATGTCCCCTCACTACAAGACTCGGAGGCCTCCAGGGTCTGACAGCCCCGAGGGCAACGCAGTTCCAAGTTGCACTTGCTTGTAGGGTCTGGCAAAGCTCTGGGGCAGTCTTTTGCTTGGGTGGAGGTGGTTACTCTGTTTGCTTTGCAGTAACCCTTGCAGTGTGTTAAACCCTGTGAAGGTCCATAAGGGAGCACAGATGCTGCCCCAAAAGAAGAAAGAGGAACAAATGCCATCAACAAAGGGGTTTTGTTATGTAAAGAAGTGCTTTTGGTAGCTGGCCACTGGGAAGGGGTAGCCTCAGATGCAGTTGGCATGCTGGTGGAAGTGGTTCTTGAGGCTGTGGAACAGCTTTATTGAGCAGAAATATTGAGAGTTGAAGTGTCACTGATGGCAGGGACAGTGGCAGGAGGCACGAGTGGGGCTATTGGGACAGAGAGAATGAGGAGGGGCTCTGAAGATAAAGATAAGGGAAAAGCAGCTGAATTAGATTAGGGATTCGAAGCAAATGGCATTCTTCAAATGACCAGGCAGGAAAGGGAGCTTCAGAAGCAAGACAAAATGATAGCTGGAGAGTAAAGAAGGCTAATAAGTGAATGATACAGATTTTATTGCAGAAATATGCAGCAAAAGAATTTAATTACAGTCATGATTTATTAAAATGAGTTGGGAAATGTCCCGGTTCAGAGAAGCTTTTTATAGAGGAGGCAGCCCACATATTGCCTATCCAATTAGCAAGAGAGATTTGTGGACATAGGATGTGGACACTGGCAGCCACGGGGTGAATGGAAGTGTGTCCGTAAATCACATTTTGACAAACAAGGGAGAAGACTGTCTTGGCTCATCACAACCACTCCCCTGCCTGTGTCTCTCTTTTTTTTTTTTTTTTTTTTTTCCCCCCAGTACTCTCAAAGTAAACATTAACATTCAGGAAACCTGCTGCAAAAAGCATTTGTTGTTCCTGACGGTGGCGGGGCTCGGGTCTGACACTTGCCTGAAGCATCACAGCGCTCTTCTGCTAGGGAGGAGGACATCACTTTGACTGACTAGACGTGGCAGACCATCCCTTTTCAAAACCTATTTCCAAGATGCTGCCATACCGGCTGAAATGCTCCAACAGCTGTGCAGACAGCCCTGGGTATTTTAGGGGGAAAAAGAAATTTCAGGTACAATGTTTTTTCTCGTTCAATGGGAAGGAGCCAGATAACGCAGCGTCGTGGGTTATTCCACACGAGAACTGTTCCCTTACACATAAACGCCCCAGCTAGAGCTAAAAATTAACAAAGGAAAAGGAGGTTAGGAAGAGGAAAAACACTAGTTGAGCAGCTGTACCCGTGAGGAACCGAAGGGAAGGAGGTGAGTGAGCGGCACAGAGCAGTAGGCAGACAAAGTCAGAGAGATAACGTGGGGCAAAGCCCCTTAAAACCCAAATTAAGCTTAAAAAGCCTATTTTTTTTTTTTTTGAAGATGAGCGATGCAGACTAATAAGGAATAAACGTGCTTCAGTCCCACCTATTTGAGCTAAAAGGTTATAAAAAGACAACTCTGGAAATTGAGTGCCCAAAAATAAGGGAAGAAATGCAAGCGGACGGGCTGCACTTGGACATGCTGGAAGGAAGGGAAGGGAGGGAAGAAGGAAAGGAAGGAAGGAAGGAAAGGAAGGGAAAAGGTGGTACCAGAAGACCCTGCCTCACCCTGAAGCTCTCTTTCCTCCTCCCTTTCCACAGCACAGACGGCCACTGCAAAGCTTTTGGTCGGATTGCAAGAGGGACAGTGCTCAAGTTTACTAGCAACGCCTCCCCCGGGACACATATCAAGAGTTCACGCTAAAACTAAGTCTAATAAAAACAAAGTTGGAGATAAAAGGGAAGGATTTCAATTTAGTTTATTTGAAAGGGCACTTCCTAAAGTCCTTAGGCCAGGGGATGCCATGCAGGAGTTGGTAATCTAAGCGAGGAGTGCCCAGGTGAGACTGGGTTGGAAAAAAAATAAATAAAAAAATAGAGAAATAAAGCATTTCCCCATTTCCCAAAGATTCTTTTTACAGAGACAATGTATTCATAGAATCATAGAATGGTTAGAGTTGGAAGGGACCTTAAAGACCATCAAGTTCCAATCCCCCTGCCCTGGGCAGGGACACCTCCCACCAGACCAGGTTGCTCAAAGCCCCATCCAGCCTGGCCTT
>JAOXJK010000001.1:65065466-65076616 GCA_025774025.1 Xenus cinereus
TGTGCAACCTGCTCTAGGTGGACCTGCTTTGGTGGGGGGGTTGGACTAGATGATCTCCAGAGGTCCCTTCCAACCCCATGTCATTCTGTGATTCTGTGAAAAGCCTCCTGATCCCAGTCCAGGCAGGGGAACAAGACAAAGAAATGGTGGAAGCAAACAAGCCTTGGCTTCATCATTGAAGCAACAGAGGCAGAGGAAGGCTAAGAGATGTGCCCAAAGCTAGAAATGAATTCAGGCAGGAAATACAGGCAGGAGGTGAAAACACATCTCCTGATTTCAAGGCCATCTTTTGCCCCTGAGGGCAAACAAGGACTGGGACAAGACAGACCTACACACAGCGCAAAGGCTCTGCACTCTGGATTTCACTGGCTCTGGTTCACACTGGGACAAGGAGGCAGGAGCGAGGAAGTGGGCATTAGTGTGCTGGTGCCTCTGGGAAGACCTTCACTAGCAGCTGTTGTTACAGATCTTAATAGAGCCAGCTGTGTCTCTACCCTCGCCAAGCACCGCTCCAGCGCACTGGAGAGGTTGGAATAAGGCATTCCCCGACATTTTGAAGTTCTCATATAGACTTTTCCAGTCTTTGCACTTGGGAATTTTGAGATGGGTTGGAAGGGACCTCTGGGATCATCTAGTCCAACCCCCCCACCAAAGCAGGTCCACCTAGAGCAGGTTGCACAGGAACGTGTCCAGGTGGGTTCTGAATGTCTCCAGAGACGGAGACTCCACCACCTCCCTGGGCAGCCTGTTCCAGTGCTCTGTCACCCTCAAAGCAAAGAAGTTCCTTCTCACGTTTAGATGGAATTTCTTATATTCAGGTTTGTGCCCATTCCCTCTTGTCCTGTCACTGGGCACCGCTGAAAAAAGACTGGCCCCATCCTCTTGACACCCATCCTTTAAGTATTTATAGATGTTGATCATATGTCCCCTCAGTCTTCTCTTTTCCAGACTAAGAAGACCCAAGTGCCCCAGCCTCTCCTCGTAAGAGAGATGTTCCAGGCCCCTAATCATCTTTGTAGTCCTTTTGCTGGGCAGATGTGAGGGACTGCAGCTCTGTGGGCAGTTATACTAAGGGTAATAACCTGCCTGGGTGTAGGTGCCTCTCGTGTCCTGGCGGGAGGTCAGTGTCTGTCCAGCTGATGGCACAGCTGGGAGACCAGGCTGGCACAGCAGGCAGGGTGGTCCACAAAGTTGGAGGCTCGCTGTTGCAGTTGCTTAGTGACACTTTCAGCTGGATGGACCAATTCATTATGAATTAAAATGTTCCAGATCTGATTAGATTACTTGCAGGCAGCCTGACGCTGTGAAAATGTATATTGTTGTCTTTGCCTGGGGGCTGAGGAGGATATGCTGCAGGAGGGAGTCAGACCTGATCAGGTTTACCTAGAGAGCCAAGGAAACAGTACTGAGTTTTGAGGAGGCTTCTCTTCCAGGACAGCCCGACTGCGTTAAAGACAGTGAGCTGAAATGTGGCGTGAACATCTCATCACTTATTTTCCAAGACCAGCATACGATAATGATAGCTGCAAGATGAATTCTAATGTTTTTTTCTTTGTTCTTTTAAATCCACAATCTTCTGAAAATGTATAGGTAGATGGAAAGAGGATTTTCAGTGTAGGGCAGCTCCAAAGAAGGTCAGCGCAGGAAGGGAGAGGCTGCCTTTTGATTCATCTGAAATTCTTCTCCCTTCCAAACTGCTCTGTATGAGCCTTGACCGTGTCATTATCCAACTCAGACACTGGCTCATACGTGCATAGCAAGTCCTCAGCACGGCACTCATCAACCCTCTTCCTAAAGGACCTTGAGCTACCCGAAGGATCCTCTCCTGCCTTTGAGAACAGAGGGCTCGGAATGATAGGAAAAGTAACAAAATCCAGCCGTAACTTGCTGAACTGCAGCTAACAAAATGAAAGGGTGTGGTGAAGTCAGGGCTAGCACGTCCCTTGCAAAACCCCATGCCTCAGAAAATTGTGGTTTATTGTTTCCAGCCCTGGGAGCTCACATTACACCCCAGCCAAACCTAGCAGGGCCCTGTCATTCATCAGTCAGTTTTATGGCATGACAGGAGTCTGCAACGTTAAAAGCCAGTTAAACAAATTAAAAAATTTCATGGGATCCTCTGACTGCATCTTGCAAAAAGAAAAAAGGAAATGCCTTGGGATATCTTCTCCTCATAGGGAGGATCATATGGGCGCCCAAAAGGCAACAACAGCAAGGTGGCCACTGGAGAGAGAGAAAAGCTTGCAAAATTTTACGAAGGAAATTAAAATGTGATTCCTGTCAAGTCACTCCTCAGGAGCCTGTCTTTTCTCATCAACATTTCGGACCATGTGATATTCAGAAAAAATGAAAATGCTAGCTGTGGCTGTGAACTACTTTCCCCCTCTAATTTTATTTTGCTTCAACTGTCCAGAGAGCAAATCTTTTGGGAGGTATCCAAGACCTCAGCGTCTGAGGAACTCTTTCTAGAAACTAAATATAATAGCTCTGCCAATTTAGCTGACAGATGTGGTTATTTCAGTGATAAAGCGCCCTGGGACCTTCTAATCCCCTTTTCCAAAAAAAACCCAAACCCAACAACCCCACTATCGCTTTATTCATCTCCCCAAAATATTTTGGTATGTGGTCTTAGGAAAAATGGCTCATTTAATATCATTTTTATAAACCGTTATTGAATGGATCGTGATCCATAGGCTATTCTTTTCATCAAGTTGTCACCCACTGTCAAGTCTGACTAATAAGAGTTTATAGACCAGCGGTGAGTATAAGGGGTCTCAGTGACACGAATACAAACTCGGCAGCTCGGCTTACTGCAGCTTAGCTTGGATTAATTTCCCATGGCAGATGCCAGCCTCACGCCAAAAAAAGACTAACCCCATCTTTATGATTTTTCTCTTCTTCCCTAGTGTCGATCTATGTAAATACAGAGATAACTAGAAAGAGGCCCAAATTACAAAGTGTGGATCTCTGCAGCACTTCTTTGAAGTTGGGCTGTGCCTGTGTTTTCCTTCAGGCTCCTCTCTAGTCCTTTCCCTTACAAAACTATTTGGAGCAAGCTTGGTATGTTTCTACCCTTTCTACCAACAGGTCTGTTTAGGCAGCGGTGCTATAAACGAGGTTGGCTCTCAGGTAATTAATTTTTTTCTCTCCATCTTTTCCCAAGGAAGGATTAAGAGTACAGAGGCATATTGTGGTTTGATAGAGTGGTTTGTTTGCTATTGTTATCCTTTTTGTTTATACAGGAGAGTGTTGGCCTTTTTGCACTGAGAAGATGGTGATGAGGGTCACAAAAATCCTTAGGTCTTGTGGAGAATCACTCACTTATTCTTGAAACAGCTTCAAGGGAAGCTCTGTCTCAGCATACGTGACCTCTAATCTACAAAAGAAAAGGTTGCCTTATGCCTGAGGAACAGAGTTGTGGCGTGAACTCAGTAATAGTTAAGATATGCTGGGCCATGGCGCGTCTTTAAAAGCCTCTAGACAGCCCGCAGGAAAAAACTAAGAAGGACCAAGGATGTGGCAGTGAGGTCAGATGAACCTGGAGCCAAGCCCCTGAATTTGATGTGAAGTCCCAGGGATGGAAGAAAAGGGCAGGTGTAACGTGCTGGGATTGGTTACTAGAGGTGACGGAAAACCTGGTGGAGAGATGTTGCTGAGCAGGTTTAGTAAAAGCGAGCGCGCTAGATTTGCTCTCAAACTGTGGCTTGTTTTGATTTCTACACCTTCCAGGCTCCAAATGCTGGCCAGAAAGCTTCCAGACTCCTATTGCTGGGATCCTAGGAGTGTTTCAGCTGAACTGCAGATGACTTTTGGCTTTGGGCTGAAGCCATGGGAAATTTTGTGAGCTCCAAACTAGGCAAGGCTCAGTAATTTGTTTTTGAAATTGTTTAACAATAGAAATTGAAAGGTTACAAGTTCCTACTGACTGAGAAGAAAGCTGGAGTGGAATCAGGCGGGAGAAATCAGCTGAAACACATGAAGGGAGCCTGAGTGGGAATAAGAAAGCAAGAGAGAGACTTCGGAGAGAGACTCTGAAAGGGGGGAGTCTTATGGTCCCCATTAGCAGGAGGAGCTGAAAAGGAGCTGAAAATCCTGAGCTCATTCTGAGTCCATACTCATCTTGGGGAAAACTGAGAAAAACACACATATGTCTCCCCAGAGCGTTTCAGGCAAGCCAAGAGTTGATGACCTAGGTGCCATCTGCACCCACCATTCTCACAGTACTTCTTCTATCGGTCTTTCTCGTGCTTCCACGAGTAGATAATTACTTTCATTCCGAGTGGTCTTAATATTTTTACTAAAAATTTCTCAAGTGTTGCAACATATTTCACCTGTTCACAACGGACTTACAGAAGTGCAGGTGAGTGCTGAAGAGCAATGATCACCGGGGAAGGTCCAATTTATCTAGCACCAGTTTGAGGGTCACTTAGGTGCATGGTCTACGGAGACAATGGAGAGGGAAAAGGGAGCATTGAAAAGCTACTCCAGTCGTTCCCAGATGCCTCTTTCCCCATCCCGCTGCCTCCTGACGCTGCTCTTCTCAATCGACTTTCAAATTATTTCCTTTGAGAAGCTGTACAGGGTTTTATTGCTTTAATTTTTAACTGATCAGTTAGCTGTCTGTGAATTTCCCAGGCACTTTGGGAAAACAGCAGCCGGCACCTGGTGATGTTTGCAGGTGAAAAGCAGACCTGGGTGATAGCTTGCCAGCAAGCGTAGCACTGGTGTTGGCTTAGGTGGTTGTAATCGCACTTGAAAACTTATTTTTGCTTCAACACAGCTCGAGCTCCTCAGTATAACTTGGTGTAAGAGGACAAGTGAGAAGAAGCAGCGCCTAGAGTGGCTGATTGATGCGTTGTTTCATCTGGAGTGTTTGTTCAATATAAACACTATAAAGTTAAGCACTGTAAAATAAAACTGTATCTGCTTGAAGAAAGAAAATCCAAAGAAGTCACCTGAAAAAAACCCCAACATGTCCTATTCCTTTCTCAGTGGCTTTTATGGAAACTTTCACCCTCCTCAAATTACAATGACTCCATGTGGCTTATTCTACATGTTTTAATATTTTTGCTAAAATTTATTCCAGCTGTTGCTAATCATAGAGATATGAATAATATTATTATATAGAGAAAAGTCTTGACTGGACTTGGTGCAGATTTATTCATTTGTAATTTTTCCATCTTAAACCCAAATATTAAAAACTAGATGAAAGGAAAGAAAAGTAATTGTAACCACTGGCTTCTACTTCACCATGATGAAATTGAGCTTGCTTGGTAATCAGAGAATAAATTTAGAGATTTCCTGATTTTATCTGACTGTCTGATTTTATCAGACCATTTGCAGTGACTGCAATTCAATCGAAACTAGGGATGCCAGAAGATCTTGTATATAAATCAGTTACTTTTCTGAGAGAACTGCTACTGAATTCCAGCTCAAAGATGCCCATAAAACAAAACCAACTGAATCTGAATAAGGAACAGACTTGGAGTCTTTAATCTCTCTTCTTATTTTGACACATCAACTTCCATGAGACAATTACATTGAGGAACGTACAGCCAACTCTGAAGGCCGAGTATAGGGTCAAATTAAACCGAATTCAGATCAGGCCAAGCTGAAAATGCCTCCTTTGTGTTGCCAGAATCAGATTCTTCTTCTGAATCCAGTGCCTCTCTGCGGGAGCAGTAAGAATCCCAATCACTAAATATTGATCAGAGCGCTGTGCCCAAATCCGTTTCTCATGCTGCTTTTGACTCCAAGTGCCCTCAGCATCTCAACATCCAACTTTACAGCCATGTGACAATTTGCATGTGTCCTTGCACGGCCTCGTAGGAAGTGTGTGGTGGCTGAGTTGCTAAATGTCCATTTCTCAGGAAAGTTATGCTTTTTAAACAAGTCTCTAGCAAGATCCCCTTTTCAAACAGCCTCGCGCTCATTCTGACCTGTTTATACTCAGAAACAATGTCCCAGGCAGAGCAAAAATGCAGTCTGGGGCTATGCAATGTAGGTGAAAAAACCAAATTGGGTCATCTGGGTCCTTCATTCACTCACCCAGAAATGGGCCTACCTTGAGTTGGGTTTTCCCTTTTAATTTCTGTGATTCTGAGCCATTAGCTGATTTCCATGAAGCACGTAAGAATTCAACTTAAACTGTCTTGTACTTAATCAGCATTAAATAGATGAATGTTAGAGGTGATAACTCTTATGACTCAGGCCCTATAGGCTGCACTTTTCCCTTGCTCCGATGCCATAAAAAAGATCTTTACGGCAAGGGCAAGACTGAGAACTTTCTATGGCTTTGGGAAATTTCTGCAGTGCTTCTAAGGGAAGAAAAATGCAGATCCATGCTCAATAAGGAAAGAAAAATGCTTTCTCTCGTGAAGTCCCCGTTCTATCACGGGATTCTGCACATCCAAATCCCGCACGTGAAAATGGAAAGTACTAACGGCCTCAGCCGATGAGTGAATCCACTGGAATGGACAACTTCAGCAGCCTATGCCATAGTCTGCCTCTGCTCTGCACGTGAAGAATCCTGTTATTACTGGGATTTGTCCCACCTTTGCACTGTCCCTGACCTTTAAGCTGCGACCACCAAACCCAAGTCACTCCATACAGTTTGCTTGGTGTCTCTCCCTTGTCAAATCATGGATGTTCCACCCACTGCAGGGGTTCAAAGAACCTTGTACAATCCTGCCCATAGACTAAGGCTTAACCTGGGTTGCTTCAAAGGCAGAAAATGCATTTGTTGTATGAGCTGAAAAAGAGATTCCCTCTAATCCGGTAACAACTATGGCAAGCTTTTTCTCAGCTTGAAATCTCTGGTTTTACGCAAGCATATGAAACAGGTGACAAATGGATCTAAAAGTGGGTCATGGAGGATTCTGTGTTACTTGCCATCTGTGTCAGGGGTGGGAAATGTGCATCCATGGGGATCCACCAAGCAGTGCTTACCATGTGATACCTTCTTGTTTATGTAGCTTTGTAAAAACTGAGGGGGTCGAATTTTCAGGGGTAATAGCACACTCTGTGACTGCCACAGGGAGAAGGTTTATTATTAGGAGGCTGTGGATTGAACTTGAAATGCTATATCCCTATGGAAAGGAGAGGTCATCCTGAGGAGACTGGATTCCTTTGTCTCTTGAGGATGACAGGACCAGGGTACTAAGGGCAACAAGTTTTCCTCTTCTGCTCCTAGTACTTCTGGCTCTTGGCCACAGTCGAAAGTGAAAGCGAAAAGCATAGGAACTTTCACTGGGCTTTAGGAAGAATTCACCCAAGATAAACTTTCTCTAGCCTTCATAGACCCAGAAACAATTTGGTAACAAGCAAAAAGGATCATAAATAAGATTCCTCCAGCCCAGTCCAGTGCGGTGTTTCACTGCACCGTTGCAGTGCTGCTGGTAACTCCAAAGTTCAAATCCTGCTTGGCGAAACAGAACGACGCCTGCTAAACTGAACTCCTTGGAGAGGCTTTGGACCACATGGATTGTTCTCTGACTCTCCAAAGCTCTTCCAGCACAGAGGGCAGACTGGAATAAAGATGCCAAACTTGGTTCCAGGTTTTGCAACACCCCTTAATTTAAGATGGCTATTTCCTTTAATAGCTTGCAGAACCTAGTGGCTGGCTCCTTCTTTAATTTTTTTTTTCTTTTTTGCTTTTAACCATATGATCATAATCTATATCAACCAAAGATTATATGCGTGGCAGACACGGAGTTTCATCCTGGGGCTACTGAAATGAATTGCAGAACCATGCAGCAACTGGCTACAAGCAGCAATCAATTGTACCAGTTACCAAATGACTTAGTTTAAATGTAAAATTATTTGTTCAGACAGCAAGAAACTATTTACATGTGCTACTTTTGAGATTTACCTCTAGCTATGACCATATGGTAATTTAACTTTTATATTGTATTTACTGCATTCTTATACTTTAATCAGTCAATGCGGAGCTAAACTCTTCAGAACTCCACATTTCAGCTTGAAACTCAAAACTTTTTGCAGTTTCTCTCTGCTTTTGAGCAGTTGCCATCTTCAGATAATAACAGATCAATCAGTGCTCAACCCTTTGAAGTGCAACAGTTCAAATATGTCTGCTGCCTCATATACCCTGCTGTAGGTTCTACTCCGAATGGAGGCTAAACTTTCCTACTTCAAAAGTAATGAGCTCCGCTCAATTAGCAGGCAAGGTTTTTTTTGACTATCGCACGTAATTAGTTTCGAGGTCGCCAGTTTTGACAGCCGTTTGTTAACAATCTTTTTATATAACTGGCACAAAAGCTGTGGTTCAAATACAAGCAGGCAGTCAAATAGCTGGAGTGCTTCAGCTACACACATGATTCCATAACTCAGGTAGGCTTTTCTGAGGAGCAATTTGGCTTTACATTTCAGAGGGGATGACACGGCTGCTTTAGGTAGAGACAGAACCAAGGCTCGTAGGAGGGGGAAATGCTTCTTATTAGACCAGATATTTTAGGAAGTGGCAAAGCAGCTTTGGAGCAAACCATCCCATCGCTGGATTTTCTTCTTTCTCTCTTTTTCCTCTCCCTCTGTGCATATGGCTGCATGTGTGTCTACAGACTTAAGAGCCAATATACAGCAGTTGTTCAATGTGTCTTCTCCTGCTCTCTGAATTCTGACTTTTTGCTGTTAGTTTCTTTATAGGTGGTCAAGACTTTCAGCAATAGACAGCATCTGGAATTCAGTCTGCAACGGTGGCTGCTGCATCACAAGGTAACGTTTCCCTTTGTGGATCAAAAGGAGAAAACTATGTGACTGTATTTCGGCAGGTCTTGGTGTGAAGAAGGGGAGGTCTTCCTCTGTGGCAGACAGAGCGTTGCTTTCTCTATTTCAGATGTTTGCTTGAGGGAAGAAAAGAAAGATCTGGTCTGTCTTGGAGAAGTGAGAATAGATTTTCTTCTCGTAAAAGAAACTTGACAAATCGGTGTTAAGTACACTGTGTGCATAACATTTCACTGACGAGAAAATGAACAGACGAGAAAATAGATAGGGTTTTTCTCCCTTGCAAAATCTAGGTTGCTGTGCCAGATGAAAGCCAATGGCTAATGTTGGTGCCCTCCTAAGGGTCATGGGGGCAGAAGGAGTTCTGAATGGGTCAGGACTGCCATCTCTTTCCATGGCTTTTGGTGTTGTCAAGCATGGTGGGTTATGAAAGTGAACAGGAAATTATAGATTTGTATAGGAAGCAATGTTATTTATTCCGTAGAGTACGTCTGTTGTACTATGCAATGTTGTATGGCTGTGTATGTTACAGTCATAAGATATTGACAGTAAATCCCTTGATGAGAAAACGATATTTTATCACCTCTTCACCATTTACCATTTTAGAACTCTTGCCTTTGTCGTGAGCTTTATGTGGTGAACAGTAGGACTTGTGACACAGCAGGGATGTGTACCGCAGTCCTGGAAAACTAATGGAGAGACCTGTCACCTGTCCCCTACCCCGATATCTGCTTGCCTGCTTCATGGCAGGAGTGGGGTCTCATCGGACCGGCTCCAATCTGTGATGAAGGAGAAGGAGAGAGGGCTGAAAGACATCAGTGAGGAAGACCGTGTGGACCCTGGTCCATGGGGAGTGGACCAGAGGTAGGGGGGTCTTGTTGGGAAGGACAGCCTGGCAAGCCCCAGCTGGGCTGCTGGGTGCGTTGGGTTTCTGGGGGTCACATCAGCAGCGCTGCTGACCCCCCTTTTAGCCTGCCTAGCTCACCCACCTGCGGTACATCTGCCCCAGAGAACACTTAGACCCTCGGCTGCTCATTTCAGAACTACAGGGGATTGGAGATTTGGTTTGCTGGAGGAATCTAGGATTTCAAACATGACCTGGAGTCTGCTGTAAGGCAATTTCAGCCTTTAAATCTTACACGTTGTTTTTGCTTTCACCTATATTACAGTCCATCCTTCCCCTCATCACTCCTTCCAGTAACTGTCACCATTTTAATTTATGTCAACAAAAAGTCCCGATTCCACCTTTTAGGCATGCCTGCAATGGTGAATTTGTTTCCAGAGCTGCTGGGCAGCTGTGGGTTTCGGTACTGCCGTGCCTCTGGGTACCAGGCTCTTTCTGTGCCCAGGCACAGATGTTGGAGTTCCAGCTTCGCGTGCCCCAGCTTTGAAACTTTGGTGAAAATGAGTACCAACACCACCACCACGAACGGTCTGCCATGCCGGGGAAAGCTCCGGGGAGCCGACTGCCAAAATGTCACTAGCCACTTAAAGGGAAAGTTTGAATGATGACCCTGCTTCTGGTGGAGTTTCCTCCTGTCCCAGATATAAACACGCTGTCCTGGACGGAGTTAACTGTTATTTTTAGCTAGGACAAAAGTGCATCTGAAAAGCCTGTTCTGTTGCGCTTGGAAAATACCAAGATGACTCAAAGTGCCAAATATGCTGGGGGGGAAAAAAAGCATTCCTGGAGAGGGCTCGCCCCGGACAGTCTGCGTGAACTCTTCACGGCTTCCGCTCCCCTCTTTTTTTCCCACAGGCGGGCGGGCAGGCTGACACGCACACACGCGCACACACACGCACGCACACGCACACGCAGAGCAGCTTGGAACTGCACGGGCTGGCGGTGAACCGTGCTCGGTCTATCTTTTTTTCTTCAGGAACAAATTCAAAGTATGTCCAGTATGTTCCTTCGCCTAATTGAATCTTAAGCTTCTTTGCCAGGCGGTGTCGTGTCTTTCCTTTGGTTATGAGCGGGAGGTTTCGTTTGAACGGTAGAAAAACCTTTAATAGAGCCCTCGTTTTTCTGCTTCCTGGGAAAGTCACGGCCTCATACATTTTACGTGCGGCTGAAGAGATGACCTGTAAGGAAAAGTTACCGGGAGTTGTCCCTAACGCAAGAAAGGCCGTGTGTGGGAGGGGAGGGACACACCGCAGTCCTTAAAATAACGCTCGGGAGAAGGCGGCTCTCCGGTGATGTTGGAGGAGGGAGGGGTGACGGACCGGAGTAGAGGAGAACGAGTTCCGCGGCACCGAACCACTTTCCCCGCCAGCAGGACACGGCGGGGACCGTCCGGCACAGCCCGGGTGGCGTGGAGCAGGGTGGGTGCCGTGGAGGAGCCGGCTGGGACGTCCCCGCTCCCCGGGTGACACACGGGGCGGCTGCTCCCGCCGCCGCCACCGGCCGCGGG
>JAOXJK010000001.1:65097959-65144384 GCA_025774025.1 Xenus cinereus
AGTTAGAACTAGTAAATCCAGTCCTTCCAGCACAATAAGGATTTGTATTTTAGATTAAATAAAGTGTCGTCTATTGTAGTTAGATACCACGTAGTTAGATAACTAACCATTGTAGTTAGATACCATGTTGTGCTGTTTTCATAATGTTCAACCTTTTGATAAGTAAATATGAAAAATAAAAATCCTTAAATCCTTTTCTTTCCCATTTCTCCTCTTTTTCTTTTTTTTTTTTTTTTTTTGCTTTTCTCTGCACGTGTAATCAGGAGAAATGGGGGTATCCACCAGAGACCTGCCCGGCAGCCTGCAGCTTCTCCCTCTGCCTCGTTGCACGTCCCTCCGGCCGGCCGGGAGAACGGGAAGCATCGCTTTGCTCACCGGGGCACCTGGAGCTCCTGCCACCCGGCATCACCCGAGGGTCAGCGGAGCGGTGGCCTTTCGGTGCCCAGCAAAGCCATGTGGGCCATTCGAAGGTATTGCTGCGGTTTAGTTTGCAGCTGATCTTACCTTAAAATGTCAAGGCGTTCACTTTGTTTTAGCCATTTTTATCCTGAAATGCGCTGTAATTTTTTTCTTATGCTACTGGAGAGGGAAGAGAGGAGAAGGCGGAAAGGGAGGGTTAAGGGAAGGAAGAGGAGGGAATAGAAAAGTGCATTTCTTCTGCTTGGGAAGAGGAGAATGTCTGAGGACTGTCCAAATCCTGAGACTTTCAGTCCTAATATGATACTGGTAGGCAGTGCTCTCCTTCCCATCTTCTCCATGGAGAAAGCTAAAACTGTAATGCGAGTTTGAATGGGAAGAGGGGGTATGTGTGCACGTGTACAATAATGCCTGCAAGTGAGGTGAGTGCAGTGTGAGCAGGGTAGTATGTGATATTGCTATAGATGGGTATAATTTCCGTCTGTGAGCTTACAGACATAGAGAGAGGTGTGTGTATGCGTATTTTTGTAAATACGTGAAAGCAGAGGTGGTGCCCACTCTTCGTTTATGCCTAAGAATGTACATAAAATGGTGAGAGCTGGGCTCGGGCAGTAACAGAAGGACTTTCACCGGTTGCAGTTCTCGGCTTGTTCATTGCGGACCTCACTGGGGAAGGAAGGGCTCTGCAGTATCTCGGGGCCGGGCTCTGGCACGGGACCAGCACTCGGCATCCTTATTCCTGTGGAACACCACTGAATTGGTCAAAGCGTTTAAGGGAGCGTGACTCAGCGGCCATACAAAAGGCTCACAGTATGGTTTAATTTGCAGACCTGTAGTAATGACTTGCCCTGCGCTGCCTATCCCTTGGAGAAAGTGTTGTGTTCCTTAAACAGATCAGGAATTACCTGCTGCAGTTCTCTGGTCGTTTTACGGCTGGCACCTGAACAGGCCTCATGCAGCACTCCTGAAATCTAGGAAAGGGAGTCTCTTATTCCTTCATAACACCCCTCATTAACCAGTTCAGTAGGAGCTGTTTGGTTTATTTTGGTTCTTTGTTTGTTTTTTTTTTTTAATGATCTTTCGCTGCATCAATATTGATGGCATATAGGCATTACATGAGATCTGTAACTTCTCAGATCACAGTCTGATTCCACTGCCTGCAGTTCAAATGGTTGAACCCCCTCGAGAGCTTTGACCCTGCAGGTGTTTTGTCTGATTGGTCCCACCTGGGGATGCTCAGGTCTTTGGTTCTGTTTTTAGCAAGGAGAGGAGTGGGTTTGGTCGTGTTGCTTCTCCGTGTGGGAATCTGCGACACAAAAATGGTAAGGATGTCAAGACTTTTCAGAGGGGATAAATGGTAACTGCTCTGGCATGGAAACTGTTCTGGCCATCAGGAACAGCTTCTGAAGTTGTTTGTTTATTTGTTTGAATTTATTTCTTCTCCTGTATCCACAAATGAGCAGCACAATTAGAAAGTGTGGGTGACCCTGGGTCCTTCTGATATGCCAGGCCAGAATGGGCTGCCCAGAAGCTGCATTTAACGTCTTGCCTCTAAAGTTTAGGACCTGATGGGGAGGGATAACCTGGGCACGACACTGGAGCAGCTGCTATTCCTGGCCTTTGCCCTTTCCACGTTTCTCTCAATGCTTTTATTCTCTTTGATACTTGAATTTGTTTCCATTTTCCCTTGTGGATAATAATGATGAAGGTATCAATACAAAAATGTCTCCTGTCTTGCTCCATCTTCTTGTTCCTTCTTTTATCCCTGTTTCTTTCTTTCTTTCTACTACTTCTTTCCCCCCTCCTTTTCTTTGTACTTTTTCCACACACCCTCGCTCTACCCCCACTTTTGGGAGCATCCCTTTCTTACACCGAGGGCAAAGCCTCCGGTTTTCCAGCCTCTTCAGGAAAGGCTGCAGAAGGTGTGTTGGAGAGACCCTGCACGTGGGATGGCTTCGGAAGGAACTCGTCCACGCTGCCAACTGGCATTTGCTTTTCGGCAGCTGCCTCTTCAAGTGTTGTAAAGGATTTCTGCACGTGGCAAATCGAGCTCTGCGTGTACGTAGCTGCTGTTTTTCAAAGGGGCTCTCATGGCGTAAGCCGCTCAGCTTCTCTTTTCAAGTGACTGACTGCGTGCAACGCACTTGCAGCAACTTGTTGTGTGATGGTTTGCTGTGGGATGCCCACAGTAGAGCTGGCTTGGTCCCAGCGGCTGAGAGGGAAGCTGTGCACATCTGTGTGAGAGTTGTGCCCGAGAGCCGTGGGGGGAAACCCTGGCATGGGTTAATGGATGCTGCTTTGAAAGAAACGTCTCTAAAACACTATTGGCAACCTTCTTTGGTGTTTTTTTTTTTTTCCTTCCTCTGAAGGCAGGATAAAGCCTAAAGATAATCGTTTCTTGTTGCATGGAATGATGGGCTCATAGAGCCAGGACAGTTTGACCAGTGCCTGCTTGCCTAATGTCAAAGCTTGCTGGTCACTATGCAAATACTGGAGCACACTCCGTTCTTTAATTTCAAGACATCTCAATTCTCAACCACATGGAGCGTGGTTGCGGTAGTACGGAACAGCAAGATTAAATGTATTGCAGCTCACTGACTGTCGAAATGACGTTTGTGTCACCTGGAGGTCTGTGGACCACTACCTGGTCGTATGACTGCAGCCTTACCCTCCCTCCCCTTTGCTGACTCCTCTCGTAGGACAGATTAAAATAGTTGAAATACTTTCTTTCTCGTGTGCTACTGGCATATTATATGATATGAAGTAGGAAGCACTCAAGGAAATTGTTCTATTAAAATACAATCCATCTGTAAAAAAAAAAAATAAATCCTTGCTGTAGCTGAAAAAAAGACAGAAAAAAAAAATTCAAGTTGCTGTCAAATATACAAAATTAATTGCACAATTTCTCCTCTAATCAATGTTTCTCTGACTTGTATAGGTCTCTTCTATGGTAGAAGGGAGGGAAAAAGATTTTAAATATTTCTAAAACTCCAAAGTTGGAGGGCAGATTTGGCATAGTGAAGTAGCTTCAGGTACCTTATCTAGTGCACCGAGTTGCTAGTTGTAGGGTCTTCATTAGGATAAAATAGTTGTGCACTGCTTAATCTGTACTTTTAAGTACTTGTAATGTGATTAATTAGGTTTCTATTTAATAATAATTTATTATGTATCTTGCTACTAGAGCTAACTGGAAAATGCAGAAAAATGTAACGGAGGAGTTAAGGGAATCAGTCTAATTAGCAGTAAGGGGAGCTAGTTATGTAAATTCTTGGTGCAGAGAGATTTGTGTTCTTTATTGGCACTTGCTCTTATCTTCAGCTATCCAGTGTATGTGTGGGTTGCAGTCCTGGGTGCCTTCAGGAGTACGGAATGAGTTAGTATGGATGAAATTGTAAGTTTTATCACCACGATTTATTGCAATTTTGGGGGATGCTGGCATATACTACTAAAACGAGGCTGCTAGGATCTCTTATGAGTTTAATCCACCTCCCTTAGTTTTAAGACCTGAAAGAGGCTTATGACCATATGTGCCCTCCCATATGACACAAATGGAGAAGGACAGACAGGAACTTTCACATCGGTCTTGTGCATCTGTTTGGGATGAGGCCAGAGCTTCAGTGCTTTCACTATGATGGTGCAGTATATGTATATATGCGTCCTATTAAAAAGGAGCACTAGTGCCAGCACCTCACTGCTGCCCACAGAGATGCTCCGTTAGACCCATGGATGTGTTTAACAAGGATGATACATGTAAAACAAATTGTCACAGTGCCTTGTACACATTGTGTCCATAGTTACTGCCACTTATTCTTGATTTGTTGAACCTACTGAAAACTGAGATCTATTTTTTGACCTTTTTTTTTTTAAAAAAAAAATTTCAAAGCTACATATAGCTGTAGTCATGCGATGTCACACGTACCTCACACTCAGGATTGCTAAATGCTGTCCAGCCTGTGACCTCCCCCTCATACCACCTAGTCACCCTCATGGTTTCGGGCTTTGTAAATGAGCCTGGGGTGGTCCCACAGTGTAAGATTCAGGTGTTCTTGAAACACAAGACTCCTCAATAGCTTGCATACTTTTGAAATTAAAATCTCCATTTCTCTTTGGTGACCTAGGAACTGATTTTTATTGCTCTTGGTGATTTAGCTGGTGAGACTCTTCCCTTAGAATGGACAATAGACCAGTGTTTAATGCTGCCATTTTCCATCTACATGAACCTTGCTTTAGTTTTTTGGTTTGTTTTAGTTTTTTTTTTTTAAATTTTTTTTGCCAAGTGACAGAATGAGAGAAGCAGGTGTACTTGGAGCGCTGCCCAACAGCATCACTTTAAATCTCTGTGTACATCCAAAAAAGAGCAAGGAAGCTCACTCCTTGTTAGCACTGTGGGATCCGGACACAAAACCCCATTGATCCAAAATTCAATGAAACCCTTAAGGCTATAGCTGGGATAAATGTGATCTGATGACTAAACCAGCAGCAATGTTGTTTCCTTTTGCAGTAGCAGGGGAAGGAAAATGGAAACGCTCTGCAGAACGTGGTGCATTCCAGGGATGGCCGCGCTGGCCCGAAGGCTGATATACTCTGAGGAGAAGTATGTTGAGGTCATCATGGATCTTCCCCGTGTCCCTGCGCAGCGTGCGTGCTTGGTGTTTGAGCTGAAACAGATGCTGTTCTCCAACACGAAGGAAGAGCTGAGGGAGAGGGGGAAGAACAGCACTGGCACACATCACCCGCGACTACATAGCAATTGCTTGGTGGTCATTTGGCTTTTTCTCACTGGGTGCTTCTATTTCCTGTTCTTGTGTAGCAATGATTATGTTGGTTTTTTTTTTTTTTAAACTAATTTGACAGTATAGCACACTTCTGCTTTAACACGAAATCCCTGTTCAAAAAGCAGAAGTCTCAGCTGTGTTTCTAATGCTTCTCCATGCCATGCAGTGTAATGCTGCTTCCTAGATTCATACCCAACAGAGGCAGAATGGTGTGACTGGTTTCCCAGATGCGGGATTACGCGTGTGCAAACTTTACCTTTTCTTGAATTTGTTAGAGGGAGTTTTTTTAGCAAGGCACGGCTCAGAATATGAATCCGCCTGGCTTGTAGAAGTGGGAAGAAGGCATTTTCTGCTAGATTTGATACAACTTTCTTAGACTTTAGCAAGTCATTCTTAGTTGCGCTCCCACCCTGAAGGTCAGTGGTGGTTGCCTTCATACATGGTACAGCAGCAAAAAGCCCTGCATGCCTCTGAGAAGACACTAAGGTAACTATTATTAATGTATTATTTTGGTCTGGGGCAAACACACAACAAAAAGGAAAACCTGGGTACTTGACACTGGCCTAAAAGGTCCTTGCTTTTGTAAACATCACACCGTTGTTGGAGAAATTCCAGGACAGCGGCCTGGTTTAGGATTCAGCCTGTGGTGAAAAAGGCCTTGGAGTCTGGCAGTCAAAATGCTTTTCTTCCCTAGGAGAGCACAGCGAGTAACCTGGAGCATTAAGCAATGGAGCCAGGCTAGGCTTTTCCCTTCCTTCCTCTCTCACTGGTCATCTCCTGAGGGTTGTGAGGCTTTGAAAATAAAGGAGTGAGCTCCTAGCCTGTGATGCTCTGAGCAAAGATTGGTGTTGGATTGCCTCCCTGAGAAAGGAGAGAAAAGAAGTTGTCCCTGGCCATAGGCTGATTATTTTTTATTTTTTTTTTTTAAATTGAACCGAGAATAGGATGACACAATTTTACCCCAAGAGACAAGTAGGACCCTGAGTCCCAAGGCCTAGGAAGGCACATTGTGTGCTGAAAGATGACAGATTAGATAAGTGTCATTGTTCTGCTGGTAACTGTGGGATGGTGTTGCAAGCTTTTTATAATTGTAGCAGATTTACTAAGGCTCTGCTGTTCTTGCTATTTAGTAAGCTTAAGTTCTGAGAGAGGTTCGGCCCCACTTTGGAGAGGTGTATTGCAGAGGTGGGTTTGGCCTGTGCTTTACTCTTCTCTGAGATCAGTTCTTTAGACCATTTTTCCATTGTGAGTCTGAGCAATAGCTCTAGCTACTGCTGTGTCAGTGTCCTGTCTTTTTAGGAAATGTTCACTAGCAGTAATACATGAATCTTCCTCTCCTTCGCCTGCAGTCAGTGATGATATTTATTGTCATGCTCAGGTGGTACCTGAGGCCACTAGAAGGCTCTGCTAGAGTCTAGAAACACGGGAGAGGTGGATGCCCCTATGCTTAAAGCCTTGGATTTACGCGCTTTAGCCTGTGTCTGTCTTCCAGAGAACCCATGAGTAATCTTGTGAAAATAATTACATCTCTCTGTTCCCATGGCGAGTGCTGGAAGATGAGGAGCAGTAGTGCATGCTGCTTTTCCACCTCCATTTGTGGTTGTTGTTTTAAGACTCCCCCCAAAACAGCTAAGGACTGTCTCTCTTATGTATGCTTGTGGAATTATGCGTCTTAATCTTTGAAATCTGCAAGTGTCGTTTCAATACAAGTGCTTGCTAACTCAAGTTTACTTAAAAACAGCACCGCTTTGGTATGGTGATGACTAATGTTGCATGCACACACAAAAAGGCATGTTTAGACATCATTAGGTTGCAAAATTATGCACTCACCAGGTAAGAAAGGCCTGATTTAATTTTGGCCCTGTTGTGTGTTTATGTTATGAGAGTCTTTAACTACACTATCAGATACCATTTTTTCCGTGTGATCCCTCCTCTATTCATTACCCAGAATGGGTGGTGTTCACTTAATGAGCAACTACTCAATATTTTGTTTCTTCCTTGTCCAGAGCACAGCCCCATGCCCTATTTACTTCATGGCATTCAAGTCCTGCTCTGAGACAGATTAACTTCTTCTGTGTACAGACTATCAAGTGCTGGTATTTCCTTGCAGTTTGTTGCTTCAGTCTGTAATCTTTTAAAGTGCATTTGGCATGGTTTCTGGATGTGTAATTTCCTTGCTTTTCAAAACAAGGAAGGTAAATAGCCAGGAATTTTAGAGCAGGGAGCCACAGGCGTGTGAATTGCTCGATTGAAACCTTTGGATCCACCTTATCGACATCTGCTGCTTGAGCGAGCAGAGTAGCTGATGGCAACAGTAGATAGTGCTCTATGAGAGTCAGTATTAATAGATGGGGGGCTTTTCCCCTTAGATACTTGCGGACAGAGGAGGCACGATGGTTTGTTCCCTTCCAGACTGTGAGAGGAACAAACCGCTGCATGTGCAACTTCTTCTGGCAGCCCCTTCTTTCCTTTCTCCTCAGTTTGTTTGTCCTGCCCTGTCTACTCCAGCTTGCCCTCATCGCTTCTCTTGCTTGCTTCTCCTCAGTCATTTAATTGCTTCCAATCTTTGCACCTCAGGGTTTGCCTTTTGGGTCTGGTTGCTCTCCCCAAAAGCTGCTGTGATAAAACTCCCTCTTCCCAGGACCCCTCCTGTAGTCCTTCTGCCAAAGTCCTTGCCCAGCCAGTTCAAGGGCCCCCATCTGTGTCCTTGTACTGCGTGTTGCATCCTCCATGTGCTCCCTGGTCCTCCAGCCTTGCAGGTTTGGTCTCCTGCTGTGGGAGCTCTGCCCAGCGACGGTGCAGGTCACTCTGGGCTTTTCTTCTTGGACCCCAGCTGTCAACACTCACTGTCTCTTTGCTCCCTTCTTTTCTCCCCCCTGGTTTCCTCTCTTCTCCAGCTTTGTGGGTTGGGCTCTCCTCCGCCGCGAACTCGTGAGCCTTCCCTGTGCTTTGCTGCCTGGGTTTGAGGAGAAGGGAGCTTGGAGAGCCAGGCAAAAGCCAGGAGCCTGCCCTGATGCTCGGTGGGGTTGGCTTGTTTGTGTGGCTCCACTGTTGGCTTTTTTGTGTGTGGCAGAGCAGGCGCCCGTGCATGCAGTTGTTAGAACAGAAGCAGCTCGGTTTTACATTTGACTTCCTTCGTTAGATTGTTTTAGCTGCTATTCTGGGGAGTGTATCTTGTCTCGCAGTACAGAAAAGCACCTCTCTCCCTCCCTCTTTTTAAATCCTTCTAAGAATGAAGTGGAAAGTAAATAATATCCCCTGGATTATTAATGTGTGGCAGTATCAAGAGTCCCTGTTTATTTCAGTAAGCAGCAAATGGACTTGAGTGGTTTGGTTTCATGTACATTGAATGTCAGGAAAAAGGGACAAGACTGAGTCTGTTATTTTTCTTAGCTGATGATGACTTAACAGGTTTTAGCTATTTCATTTTTTATTTTTTTTTAGGGAAGACTTTTTAGTCTTTGAAAGATCCTTTAGACTTTTATTTTGTGAATTCATAAGTGAAAACTTTGCCTGGGACAATGCACCATGCGGGACAAAACAAAATCAGGAGGAAAAGTTAATGGTTGTTTTTTGGTTTGGTTTTGGTTTTTCCCATCTTGTGAAAGATGCTGATCGCCTATTCATTCATGCGCGCAGGAAGCGGTTTTTTTTCCTCTCATTAACAGGAGTTGCGTTTAAGCCCTGCAGTTGCAGTCACTTCATTGTACGTCGGCCTCTTCTGTTCCCTGTGTTGCTAATTGGAAATCCCTAATTTGTAGGTGCAGCCTGTGTGTCCCAGAGCTGACTCACAGGAGACTCTGTGCGTTCCCTTTACTTCACAGGACTGCCTTTCTATTCACAGTTCATGGCAGTCTCATTAAACCAGCGTTTGAAATAGCGGTGTGCCCGTGTTCATTGGCTTTCTCTGAAAGCCCTGTAAACCAGTGTCAAGGAATTAACGGTGGCTGAGAAACAGAAAAACTTTAATGGCTTGCCAGGTCATTTTCCTTGCAGTAAATCTGGGTTAGTTTGACACAGAGTGGTATTTCAGTCACCCAGGAAATAAAAACTAAAACACCTGAAGATAGATGATGCCCAGATTATTGCAGGTATTTCCCTGGAGCTAGTCTAATTGAACAGTTTCTCTCTTACATCTTTGACTTCCAGGCACATTTTTGGACAACTAGCGGAAACCTTTTAGGCTGTTCTCAGGAGTGAAGGATTCAGCTGTAACTACTTACCTCATTAATGACTGATGCTTTCTGAGCGGGTCCATGTCTCCTTTGTGAACCTGGTAATCACAGCAAGTATTAAGAGGAGGGCAACAAGCTCTCAGGACTAAGTTATGTGGCTTTAGGTTTTCACAGACTGATACAAGCAATCATTTGCTCAAAACCATGATGACACCAATGTCATCGAATACATTAGGTGGATGGTTCCAGTTGTGTGATGAATACTACTTTGATTTTTTTTTTTTTTTTTAATGTGAAGTAGCTGTTGAGATTTAATATTTGGTTTTAAAAGACAAAATCTGTTAGCATGTCTAATGCTTCTCCCGTCCTCCCTGTATGCTTTCCAAGATGAATAGATCCTTCCCTGACTAGAAACTTAATCTTCAACTTAATCTAAAGAAGAAGAGTAGTAAATCCACTTTCACATTTCTAATTCGGTTATCCCAGCATCCTTTTCCAACTAGTGCATTAGAAACCTTAATCCTCTACTTGGCTTGGAAATGCTGGAACCCACGTTTCTCTCCTGACTGCAGATATTTGAAATGCAGATTTTCTTGTTGCTATTCTTTTAAGCAATTTCCAGAATGTGAATGTCCAGGAAGCTGCAGTGCAGAAGGGACTCTTGTAAATGCATTCCACCTTCCCAAACATCCATGCTGAAATTCAGATACTGGCCGAAGCGAGCCTTGAAAGACAAGGTTTGTGCTTGGGCTGCTGGAACGCTGCAGTCGAGTGTTTGCTTTCCAGGTCTGACAGGTCTCTCAGCATCTGGCGACGCTCTGCTTTGCCGTATGAATTCTCATTACCTGCTACAACTGATCATGGAGGGGCTTAAAGGAAAATCTTCCACTGGAATATGTTGTGGTGGTTTTTATTTTTATTTTTTTCTTTTTAATCCTCCTTTCTTAAAGTTAAGTTTGGATGACTTTATAAATTGTCACTCTCCTGCTGTCTGGATAATGCAGTTGTTCCCTCTGTTTAAAGCTTTGTTTTAGCATTGTGTTTTCCTTAGGTCCTCTGTTTGGGCTGGGGGCTGAAAGCCTGCTCACATCTCTCCGTTAGTGACCTATAAGTCCCCTGTTTTTGCAAATCAGCTGTAGAATAAGGAAATACTAAGTTTAAAATTTGTTCTTTGAAACTTACTATGCTTGCACTTTGGCTGTACTAGTACGGAAAGTATGGAATGAAATGCAGTTCCTTTTAATCTGTGAAAGATGCCAGCAATCCTGCTGGGCCTTTGCTTTAGAAGAGGAAAATTAGAAAGAAAAAACTGTCTCTTCTCTGTTTTCCATGGAGACCAGGACTTTATTGATTGTTCAAAATAAAGTTCAGGGAAAGAGTAATTATGAGTCAGGGGTGGAAATGAGAGGGAACGTTATATTTATTTCTCTCCCATAAAATGCAGTTTCATCCCATCATACAACACCTTCAGATGTATCGTTCTTGCAAGACCATGCTAGGAATTTCTGCAGAGCCAAAGCTGCTGTAAAATGATGGCCTTCCGTTCTCTTGCAATATTTTGCCATTGCTTGATTTAATTGCATTTACTGTAATCTCTGCCTAATCTCATGACAGCAGTTTGTATCACTGCTGCGCCTGTGAGTTATCTCTGTTTGAAGCAGAGATGTTTCTTTTGTGGTTTGGTAGTAAGCTCCATTCATGTGTTGCTGTCCCTCTTCTCCTCCTTTCTCTCCAGCGTTAATTATGTCACACATTTATTTCAGAAGATTAATTGTTAGAATACAAACATTTTTGGTACTAGCATCAGGAATTTTCATCTTTAGAAAGCTGTCACCTGGTCTGTGATCTAAATGGCTGCTAATGCCAGTCTTTCTAGTCTTTCCATTACAGATCAGCATTCCTTTGCTGATCTTGGCTGACATACTGTGGATACGTTATCGTGACTCTCTTATGATCCTGAATGGTATCTCCATCATGGAATTACTCAATATGGAAAACCAAATTCCTTCATTCATTGCCCATATAAACTTTTCGAGGTGGCGGATAACTTTCCACCCAGAATGTGTTGTTCGTGCGTTTGGTCTAATGCTACGCATGAATTTGAATATAGGAATTTTTGCATGATATTTCTTCATGGGAAAAAAAAAGAAATCTTAATATAAATTAGGATTTTTCTGTTGAACTCATATCAGTATATCAATGTAATAGAAGAACGTTGTGGGACCACCATATCAAACCAGTGGTCCACCTAGCCTTGGTATCTGTTTTCTGACTGTGGTCATTACTAGATGCTTACAGAGAAGAAAAGAATGGGAACAGGGCCACTCTAGGGTCATCCTTCCTCACTGTGCATGTTGGATGTATGCCAGTCAGTGATTTAGAGTCTATGGATCTGGAAGCTTTATCTGGAGCACTGTGTTGAAGACTCTCCACGGACCTGTCCTCCATGGAGTTGTCTAATTCCCTTTTTAGAACCTTTCTCTCTTCTGACTTTGACGATATCTTGTTGCAATGAGTTCTGTGATTTAATTACACACCGTAGGAAGACGTCTGTGCCTTTGCTTGAAAACTGATAATTTCATTGGGAGCCCTTTGACTTTGTACGATAAGAAGCAGAAAGTAATTTTTCTGGTTCACTTCCCTAAGCCCTTCATAATTTATCGTATCTTTATATGTATTCCCTTTCCAGGGTGGAGAGCCCTGTTCTGTTGAATATCTCCTCATGCAAAAGCCATTCCATGTGCTTGATGAGCCTTATTACCCTTTCCTGTACCTCTTTGATCTCTATTAGATCCTTTGAAAATTGGGCAGAGGAAGGGGAGATCTCAGAATAACATGTAGTACTCCAGATGCGGGGACACGTTGGATTTTTATTCACTGTATTATTGGTTGTTGTTTCTGTTCTAAACATTCAAAAGTTGCATTCTTCTGTGCTGATTTATGGCACCACCCTTTTTAAAGTAATATTTATTCTTTCGTTCTGACTGCAGTCTGCGTAGGTAAGTGAGATGTACGGTCAAAACCCAAGTGGAAAATCTGAGTATCTTTTATTAGTGTGTCGTGAATTGTGTGCGCTAGCTTTGGCTGAAGAGCATCCTGTGACTGCCTGGCCTGTTCTCCATTACAGGGGCAGGGCTGGAGCAAGATGCTGAACTCTGCTAAGATGGGCCAGGCTGATTTGAGGGCCAGAGAGGACACCCTCAAACCCTGTATCTGCTGTGTCTGGGCCTCAGTTACTTAGATAGGGAAAAGATATTGTAAACCCATTTCTTAACTGCTACGTGGGGGTGAGTAATAACTCCAAGTAACCTGGCTTGGGCAAAGCTCGTGGGCTTCCTCAGACACCAGCTCGTGAAACTGTGTCCTTCTCGTTGCTTTTTCTCAGCTTCAGCGGTTTTCTCTTCTCCTCTACAGTGTGGTCACAGTGCAAAGGGGCTGCCTGGGACCTCTTTGTCCAAATGTTTATGCTCCGTCAGTGAGGGGGAAGCGTTACCTCTCTAAACCAAAGGGCAGAAATTGCTAGTGTTTGCCCAAATTCACAAGCAGAATGTGACATTAAGCAGAGACTTAGTCCGGAGTTTCCCAAATCTTAAGCAGATCTCCTTCAGCATAATCCTTCCCATTTTTGCTGATAAATGGACTATTTCTCTCTTAAAATTTGCTGAAAAGATAGACCCCCATATCTCTGTCCTCTCTCCTACAAGCTGAAAGCTTGTTGTTTTTAAGTACAAAGATCTAGACAGTGGAAGCCATGACAGCAGCTATCTCAGGGCCTTCATGTCACTGTTTGTTGCATTATTTACTTCCATCTGATTTGGCCTCTCGACTCCATCAAAAGCGCCTTTCAATGTAGAATTAATTAAGAGAACTGTATTTTTCTTCTTTCAATTGCCTTTAAAAGAGAAATGCTCCCAGACGGCACTCAGGAAGGAGGGAGGTGTTCTTTCTCTCTGCACAAGCCATGCTGCTGTTGTAGACCAAAGGCTTTCTCTGCCCCTCAGTTACACTTTGGGAATCTGTTTCGATGGATTGGAGGGGCTTTTCCCAGGAGTCTGGAAATGCCAGAACCAAATAAGACCCCCCTAGTGGCATCCTAGCCCAAATGAGCAGCTTTCTAATAACGAAGATGACTTTAATATTGCAGCATCCTGTCTCTGCAGAGCAGTCAGTTAATTATAAGGTGTGAATAAGGAATATATTTCACAGTGCCTTGGCAATTTTCTGAGTTCACTGATCCATAAACAAGATTATTCCCTAATAGTCCTTCATCTCTGCCATTATTACACAAGGATGTTAAACTTTAAATTAAATTAAAAATGATCATCTTTAAAGTTTGTTGAGCCACGGCTAATCTTTTGAGAGTGATTCCAGGATTAGCTATTTTAAAATTACTTAGTTATTTGGGAAGGAAGAGAGAATTGTTTGTCACTCCTGCTGTGCCATTTTTATGAAGACCGCACTGTAGCACTCTCTGCTGAGAAATGTGGATTAGACCCTTTTTTTCTTTCATTCTTTTCAAAGTCCCTGATGCTGTCAGGCAGAAGATGCTATAGGGGGGGAAGCTGCTTCATCAAGGTAGGTGGTATTTTTTTTACGTTTTCTTCAGCTGCTGCCAACCCAGGAATGAGGGGCTGAATTCGGTACCCGAACGCCAAAAACAACTGTCCCTCTGAAAGTTTGTACATGATGGAAATGGCAGGGTCTGTTGGCACAAAACTAACTGTCATGGAGTTTGCGATGTCTCGGGGTTTTGCAGAGCTACAACTCCTTGAAGATGTTTTTACCACTACTGGGAGCGTCACTGTAAATTTTTAAGGTCAAGAGGGACCATTTATGATCATCTAATCTGAGCTGGAGTGAGAGACTGAGCTTCATCTAAGAATTACCACATTAAGACTGAATTTCTCTTTGAGCCGTGTCACGCATCTGTCAGCGGGGCAGTGCAGCCCTGACTTAAAGGCTTGATGTGATGGAGTATTTGAAGTATCCTTAGGTGGACGGGCTGCAGCCATACACTATTCTCACCGTTAAAAATGTCTGCCTATTTCTAGCCTGATTTATCTAATTTCAGCTTCCAAGCACTGCATCTCATTATGTCTTTTTCCACTAGATTAAACTCTAGTGGAAGAGCCCACTAGGGCTCTCCTAGCTGAAGGTTTTGCAGACACTGATGGTTGTTTTATCGCTCTTCCAGGCGGAGTGGAAGGCTGGGCTTCCTCGGGGTATGTCTACCCAGCAGTCGCTGTTGTGATGCAGCTTATGTACTCGGGTCTGAACAAGTCTCAGATTAGGTTGCTTGGGTCCTGCTAATAATGTCTGCAATGGCATGGAGATGAGAGTAGGTGAAGCAAGCTTTCTAAGCTTGTACCAATCTTTGGGTTTTTTTTCTTTTTTTACATCTTTTTCCCATGGATGTCATGCTAAACTGTTCAAAACAGTAAGATACAGTAAATTTTGCAGTGCAAAATTTACATATTGTAAAAGTCAGTACTTTGCTGAGTAAAAACAAGTAGATTAGAGTAAAATTAGCGTGTCTGATAATAAATCCCTATGGGGCAAAAAGGAGATCTTCCTATGTATTTGTTGCATTTCTAGCACAACAACGTTTCAATCTTAATTGGAAAATTAATCATATGAGGAGGTGCACTTGATACTGCATCTGCACACACAGATGACATTTGGATGGTGCGCTGCTCTTGATCTTACAAGCATTGCCATGGAATCCGTAACGAACGCAAGTGCTGAGAGTCTGGAGTTGACATTTTGTCTGGAAGGGCTGCGAGTGAACGCTCGGTCTTGTAGATGCTGTGCTGAGCCCTTGATCACACTTGGTAAGCTGGAGAAAAGGGGACGGAGAAAATTTGGATAGATCATCCTTTTTAACACAAGATTGTCCCTCACAATATAGTTCCTAGCAGGTTTTATATTGAATCTAGCATTAGAAACAAGAAAAAATACAGATTGATATCATTATTTTACACTCAGTATGTTTTATAATCAGGAAGTATAATTTCAGAGGGGAAAAACGCCTTTGCTGAATTGCTGGCAGCTTCACCTAGAGTGTGCAGGAAGCTCTCAGGAAAGCAGGGATGTCAGGTGTTGACCTACGTTGATGATGCTTCATTTGTGAGATTTAGTCAGATTAAAGCACAAAGTAATATGATTAATTTGGCTCCAGGTTCAGTGTTTAAGAATACATAAGACAGAACATCATCATCATTCCTTTATACCAGCTGAGACTGTGACCCAGCTGGCAGACTACTCTGTGAGTCCCATTATCTTTTACATAATAAGTTTCATATTCTCACATTTCAATTTTTTTTAAGCATCTGTCATTACCTCTTCAGAAACCCCTTACAAATTAGAGGTGCATCTCGCATAACTGAAGAGCAATTATTGTTCCATTACCGAGTAATGAAGTGCATACTTGTATGGAAAGAATGATGACTCCAAACATGATAAAGTTCAGCAAGATTCCAAAGATAATTTCTAGAGGTGTTTTCTACTTCAAAGCTTATATTTCAATAGGTGGCAGACCTTATGTCCATTATCTTCTTAAAAAAAAACTATTAAGGAAGAAAACCTATATGTGAGAGCTTGAAAAAGGGAGCTGTTTCTATATCAAAATCAAGGGAGATGTTTTGCATCGTAATGAAAGATGCCTCCCTGCCACGGCCCAGGCTTTGAGGTTACTGACTTTGATTTAGTGTGTTGGTTCAGTGTGTTATCAGCCCCCAGGTAGTTCTGCCAGGGCACAGAGGAGACTTCTGGGGAGGCAGGAGTGCTGGGAGTTCAGTATGGCATGGTCTTTCCCCCAAGTTAGGTTTGAAGAAGACTTTAGTTTTCAATGAGATAAAGTCGCAAGGCTCTTGAGTGAGTCCAGATGGTGCTTCCAGGGCCTGCTTTTGAGCCGTGGGATTCCTGGCGCAATCACTTGAAGCGGTAATGCTTCTCCGCCAGTTAGGACTTGTCTTCTCTCGGACTCCCAAACACTGAGGTACTTGAGCAGGAAATTATTTTGAACGTTTGGTCCTCACGTTTAATGCTTTTTTTGAGTAGAGCTTAGTGTGATGGATCATGACCTGCTAATCCCTCTAGCAGAGTCCCCCAGTAACTGGGACACATCATCACGATGATTACTGGGTCATGGCAGCTGAACAGCTGGTGTTGATTGCTGTAGCTCTGTTTGTGTCTGGTACAGCTGAGGTTTCCACATCTCTGGTATCCTTGTGACGAGACTCAAGGCCTCTGCAAGCTTAGTAGATGGGATGGTTAACGATGCAGATCTGACTGCCTCGCTAAGCCTGCCTGTGGGATTCTTCTCACCGTCTTAAACTAGGTTTGGTGAATTTTAGACCATTAATTTTAAAAGCCTTTTCCAATCTGTTAATAGTTATTTTCTTAAGTAGCTTGTCTCATGGGAGTTGCCATGGCTTTGGCAAGAAGAGAGGTATACTCTCTGATTCAGGACAAGAGAAAAACCCAAAACCTAAACAAACCAGCAAAATCCAGAAGATAGTCTGGAGGTGGTCACTTCTTAAATGAATCTCCTTCTTTCTATCAAAAGAACATCATATGGTAAAGGAGTACTTGGCCCATCAGACATAGTCCTCTGTTATCACAGCCAGTTATCTAATGCCTTTCATAGACTGTCTCAGCCCTGCTTTGTGTCCAGTTGGATTGTCTCCATGGCTCTCCTTGGAAGGCTGCTCCACAGTATGATGTTTGCCTGGAAAGCTTTCTTTTCCCAGCCTAAATGCCTCGAGGGCAAATTTATGCCCATTTAAGCCTTGAGTTCCTGCATCTCTTTTGTTTTACTTCCTTTGTGTGCCTGAGTGTTAATGTGTGAGCCCACAAAACTAAAGAGACTGTGAGGTACAAACTGGTGTTAAAGTGTGAGAATCCAGCAGCAATTCTTTATTCATGAGTGTTCCTGGGGAGGGGACACAGAGGATTGCCACAGGTTCTTACTGAATCATAGAATGGTTAGAGTCGGAAGGGACCTTTAAAGATCATCGAATTCCAACCCCCCGCCATGGGCAGGGACACCTCCCACCAGACCAGGTTGCTCAAAGCCCCATCCAGCCTGGCCTTGGACACTTCCAAGGGTGCCGCACCAACAGCTTCTCTGGGCAACCTGTTCCAGTGCCTCACCACCCTCACAGGAAAGAATTTCTTTCTTGTATCTAATCTAAATCTCCCCTTTCAATTTAGAATCATTGCCCCTCATCCTTCTTTCAATTTAGAACCACTACCCCTCATCCTATCACTACACTCCCTGATAAAGAGTCCCTCCCCATCTCTCCTGTAGGCCCCCTTTAGGTACTGGAAGTCTGTTACAAGGTCTCCCCTGAGCTTTCTCTTTCTCAGTCTGAACAACCCCAACTCTCCCAGCCTGTCTTCATCGGAGAGGGGCTCCAGCCCTTTGATCATTTTTGTGGCCCTCCTCTTGACATCTTCCAACAACTCCATGTCCTTCTCATGTTGGAGGTCCCAGAGCTGGACTCAGCACTCCAGGTGGTGTCTTACGAGAGTGAAGCAGAGGGGCAGAATCACCTCCCTCAACCTGCTGGCCACACTTTTGATGCAGCCCAGGATGCAGTTGGCTTTCTGGGCTGCCAGTGCATGATGCCAGCTCATGTTGAGCTTCTCATCCATGAGCACTCCCAAGTCCTTTCTCTTCACGGCTGCTCTCCAGCCATTCTCCGCCCAACCTGTATTTGTGTTTGGGATTGTCATGTCCCAGGTGCAGGACCTTGCAGTTGAACTTTAGGAGTTTTGCACAGGACCACCTCTCAAGCCTGTCAAGGTCCCTCTAGGTAGCATCCCTTCCCTCCAGCGTGTTTACCACGCCACACAGCTTGGTGTTATCGGCAAACTTGCTGAGGGTGCACTCTATCCCATTGTCTGTGTCTCTGACAAAAATGTTAAACAGCACTGGTCCCAGTACCAACCCCTGAGGAACACCACTCGTCACTGGCTTCCATTTGGACATTGAGCCATTGACTGCAACCCTTTGAGTTCGGTTGGCCAGGTGGAACTTATCCACCAAGTGGTCCATCCATCGAATGTGTGACTTTCCAATTTTGAGATCAGGATGTCGTGTGCGACAGTGTCAAATGCTTTGCATAAGTCCAGGTAGATGATGTCTGTTGCTATGCCCTTGTCCACCAATGCTGTGGCAATAGTGTAAAAGGCCACCAAATTTGCCAGGCAGCAACGTAATAACCTTCTTACCAGTATTGTCTAGGCAAGCTTGGTGTAGTGACAACGGCTAAGACTCTCCAGAGAAGCTGCCTTTGCTTTTGCCAAGGAGAAGGGTATGTTTGGAGTGCTTGTTTTTATTTTTATTTATTTCTTTTGGTCAATGCCATGAAAATCTCAGTAGCTTTAGAAACTTATGCTTCTCATTCTGACTCGCAGCTATTTTGAGAAAGCATGAAACAAAAAATATCAACTGTAAATGTGTGGGATTACAAACACACCATCAGTATCCCCACCAAATATGTTTAAGGTCCTTTTATAGGAGAATGAAGTGGTAGAGAACCTCCTGTTTTATCTTGGCAACTGGCAAACTGGAAAAATGAAGCTGAATTATTTTGGATAGTGGCTCATGCTTATGCCCTGTTGTACACTAGTGCAAAACAAGTCTAAGTGAGGTGAGAACTGAAACTTAAACTGGACCTAGAACTTAAATATCAACACTTTCCTGTCATGTTTGTCAAGAAACTTGCTGTTTCCTGTTTTCTTCTGGACTCCCAGAGGCATTAGTTCTCATTATGTCAGTCCCTAGCCGGACTATTTGGAGTCCCTAGCTTCCTTTTCATGAGCTTGTTGGACAGGCTTCCTTTGCCATGCTGATGGGGTACTTGTTGCCCCTTGTGTCAGCGTCTGAGTGATTGTGTGAAAATGATGTGGCCTGTAAGTAAAGATAATATGAATCACAGTTTAAGAAAAGGATAATTGTCTTTCCTTGCCTGGTAGTGTGGTTCCCAGAGGGACGTCTGTCTTTTTTTGTTGTCTTTGCCATGGATTGCTATCTATGAAGTCCTGTAGAAGGAGTGCTTTTTACTGAGCAAGAGTGACTTGCTGCTTTTTGGCTAGACAATCAAAAAGGGATCTCTAGGGGAGGGGCGTGCACTTCTATAACCTCTGTTTCTCTTGGAAGGTGCGTAGGCATGGTCATCCCCACGCCTGGCACAACTGCAGGGCTGACTGACCTTTCTTTAGCTACTAGGTGAAGCTGGGGGCTTTCCTTGGCCACAGCTGGCCTCTATGGACATGTGAGGCAATACTGTGGCTGCTGTTTGATCACTGTAGTTTATGCTGCTGCTGGGTGAGGCAAGTCCTCAATAGGCTGGGTTGTTCTGTCCATCAGCTGTGGAGCAACGGCTTCGGAGTAATGGCTCTCCAGCTCTGCACTAAGAAGCATCCATCGCTCAGCAATGGACCCAGCTCTTTTTTAGCTGAAGAGAAAAAAAGCTAAAGAGGAAATGACTCGGAGCTGTGTGTATTAGTGGTCTGAAATGTTTCTGGTTCAGAGGAGGCAAAATAAACTTTCTGCATGAGCTTGGATGTGTGGTCCTCTGCTCCGTCACCATCCATTGACGGCAGTGTGAGGTGAAGGCATTTGACACCTTTCAATATTGGCATCAAGAAGAGACTGAGGCTTCTTAACACCTCCCAGCAGTCGGGCAACTTTAATTTCCTGAGAGCAGAGGAAGGAATGTTGTCCTCCCCTCTCCCAGGCAAGCTTTGGGAGGTGAATTCCTTTGTTTTGGAAACAAATTCGATCTGAAAACATTCTTTTCCATAACAAAAATAGACTGTGTGGTACAGCCTCTAGACCTGATGTGAAGGCTGAATGTTTCTGTTGTAACGAGGTGTCTTCGGTGTCAGGCAGTAGATGGCTCCATGCATGGATGCCACGGCATCTCCTCTGAGTAGCAGCCACAGTATCAGTTATGTACTGGGGTCCAAAGAGCTGAAAATGTACAAGCGTGAGGGGTTTCAGATTTCCTCTTTAGTCTTCTGTTTCTGTGGTTCAGCAAAATCTTTTATATGGAGCTATTTATGTTAAGAAAGAGCCTCAACAGCTTTGCTCCTCTGTTTCTTCTGCTTTCCTCCCCCCTACTGCCCCTGTGCTGTCGTAGCTCTGGGTGGCTCAAATGGAGAGGATGTCTGCTCGGGACATGTCCTGGCCTTTTGAATAGAGACCTTCTGCAGTGTGTGGTGAATTGCGATGTCCCCTCCCCTGCTGCTTTCAGGAAAGCATCGCCTTTTTGCTGCCGAACTCACAGCTTTTCAGGTTCTTTCTGTCTGCAAAACTACTGATCAGTCACTGCTCCCTGAGAGGCTGCATTTTGTTGTTAGTTTTAAGGGAAATAATAATTACAAAACCAGCAAATGATGTCTGATGTGAACAAGTCCCCTTTATTTAACTTTCCACCCCTGCCATGTTGGTAAGGGTATATTAAGGGCTTTCCTAACTTTAGTCCACTTTGAGGGAATGGTGTTTATGTATTATAAAGTAATAAAGCTGTGCTATTCAGTAGAAATTAAATTGTTGCTTTAGTTTGACTTCTCTTTTGTCCACAAATTTGTTAAGCAAATGGATGTACATTTATGGAATAGGTACCCGATGTAGGAAAATGTTCCCAGAAGACAGTAAGAAATGAATACATACAGACCATGTTGCAAAAAGCATTTAAATAGCTATTGCCTTCATTTTCCCACACTTGAGTGGGAAATCATGCTGCAGAAAGAAATAATGACTCTGTGATAAATCTTGAAAGAAGTACAGATGAGGCGTCCTTATAATGAGATACGATAATTAGCAACTGCTTTGTTTTGTATTTGGATGCGGCAATTGCGTAGGTGTGGTGAGAAAGCAGAGGATGGCCAGGATTAAGAAAACTGGCTTTTAAATCTCCGTTTTCGATCTCAACCAATCTAATACTGCACAGTAGAAGCACAGTCTAGTAAAAGCACTGCTGAGAGATAAAATGCCGGGTTTTACTCTTCCTCCTCCACCTCTCTGTCCTCCCAGCATCACCTCTCTGCCATCCTCTGCAGTGTGTTCTCTTTGAGATAGTTGGTTTCTTGTCAAATCTCATTGTCCCTTTTTTTTTTTTTTTCTGGTAGTCATGCTTTCCTTGCTGTGAAACAAAAGATCCAGCCTTACTCCCTTCTTTCTTGCTGTGTGAGTTTTAATTAATGTTTTTGCAAAGCGTGTTGAGATCCTTGGATAGCAGAGTTGTTTTGGCAGTGGTTCAGTCTCCTGGAGAAAAGCATATGCCTCGGAGTCTAGGAAAAAAATAATCTAACAGGTTTTAGGGTTAGAAATAGATGGGTAAAAAAAAAAAAAAGTTAGTGGGGTTAAAAAAGTTGCTTTTCTTTGACTCCTCTAATCTGAAGGTCTAGTCTCATAACAGCATATATTTTAGTAAAATGGAGTGGTTTTCCTCCTGGAGTTGGGAGTCGTCCCTGTTGAAATCTTAGGAATAGTCTTCATTTTGCACCAGTTTATCTTCGAAACAGTATTTCCTTACGCAGCTTTATGCTTTGCTTCTGTGTTCTCATGATACAAATGAAAAGGAAACTTGGAAACCTGTTAGCTGTTGTCTTAAAAAAAGATGGAGAACATCCTTTTTTTAAGCAAAGGGGTGGAAAACACAAACCCCTCTGGATTGTTGTCAGTCCACAGTGGGGTAAAGATCCTGAATGTATCCCATATAAACTATTCCAGGTCTTTCTCAGTCTCCAGTATTAATGCTTTGAAACAAGTTTTTGTTCCGTGCTGTTACCGCAGTGGCGAGTTGTAAAGTCAGCAGTGGGACAAAACTGGTGAAATGGGCACCCACTTCTCAGTGTTAAACCCCAAAATGGAGTTTGTAGTGCATTACTGGGAGGCTGTTGTGGTGTCCCAGAGGATCCAACAGCCCTTTCTCCTGCAGTGCCCCAGCAGCGTGGACCTGCTGTGGGGAGGGCATGCACGCAGCAGATGTTGCAGAGCTGTGAAATAGTCTTGCAAATTCCCTGTACCAGAATAGGTAGAGAAGTGCTGAAGAAACCCTGCTTGGGCAGGTGTTTGGTTTTGTTTTTGTGTTTTCTTTTCATTTTTTAAAGCTATCATTCTTGTAAGAGTGTTGGTTTGGGTGTTTGGGGATTTTTTTTTTGCATGGTTGACTTGAATGAAGTGATTCCTTACAAAGTACACTTAAGGAAGCCAGTGTTTCTGTTAGGAATCTTAGAGTCACCTCTGCAGTTCCTGTGAAATGGTTAGCTTCATTTTGGGAACAGATCTACATTTTCCACACGCTTGCTCCGAAAAGTGGTCATGAAGCAGCTTGAGGACATCTGGAAGGCTGGATAACTGGTGCTTCTGCAGAAAGCAGGGAAGTCATTTGGGAGGGAAAGCTGTATGTTATTTTGACAAAAATATTTACTTGGTGGTGAAGATGTGTTGTGCCAAGTACTCTCACTCGTTCCTTTTTTGAGAGCGCAAGGAATTTCCCGTCCCATGTCCTTCTTCATTTCCAGCGGTGGTGATGTTGCGGTCTTTTCTGTGCTGGGCATTACTATGGATTGTTTGGTTTAATTCACTCTGCCATCCTGGAGGTCAAGTCCCTGAAACTTCTGTTTGGGAAGGATGACCATGGGTATAGGTTTCTGGAGAGCCACCTGGTAGGTACTGTGGTATACCGTCGGGTGGGCAGCTTGCTTACAAAGAGACACGGGTGATAATAGTTACCAAAATTTGTCTCTGAGGAGAAGTCCAGCAGCACAGCTCGTGCTCGGTTCGGCTGTGGTGGCTGAGAGATGGAGTCCCTGGTGAGATGCAGCGGCTCTGGGGCAGCCAAGCGTTCCCCTTTCATGGTCCCAAAGAGCCTGCCCGATTTCAGCATCCCAGGAACTGTTTGGTCTTTGGGTCTCAGCTGAAGCGGATGACTGAGGTATGATTGCATTGACACAGACAATCTGCAAGCCATAAAACAAATACCCCTACCCTGTTTTTCCAGAGTTGCCTCTGCCAAAGTGCTGTAAGAATGGCTGGCACTTGGGGCTCTGGATGAGCTCTCCTCTGGCCTTCTCATCACTGATTTTAAACATGTGTTACCATATCAACATTATTTGTAGTCATCTTTTATATTTTATTTTTTTTTCCTGTCAAGAGGCAGTCTGTCTCTGTGCTGCTGTTGTGAGATGACAGAAGCTTTTCCATTTATGAATCTGTCTCTTTGACTGACCCACAGAGCAGCAAAGAAAAAGCTAGCCCCGCGCTTTCTGAGGCTCGGCAGCATGTTTTTCCATCAAAGCTGGCATCAGTTGCTGGGATCTCAAAGGCAAGGTTGCCAAGAGGCCAAGATCCTGCACTCTTTTTTGCTCAGTAAATACCAGACCCAAAAGGTGGTTTTTCTCCATCAGTAGTTCTAATTATTTTTGCCAGAGCCTGAGCTGTGTCTGGACGGTGTGGGTTTTGAGGGAGCTGATTCCGAGGGGTTTAGCTGATGGAGAGAAAGAAGGTCCCCAGAGGGTGGTTCAGAGGGAAGGATGGCTCTGCATCAGCCCTCCCCTCTCACTGCTGATCAAAAAGCGTGAATGGGGAGACCCATTTCCCTTGGCAAAAGTTAGCTTTTCTGAATATCCCCTCTGCTGCAGCTACTCTTCTTGCAGGGGTTTCCAATAGCTTTCGCCAGCGTTTTAGTACGTGGCTTGGGGTGCTTTGTTTCGGGACAGCAGATCTGTTGGACTCCCCGGTGCACGCTGTCTGGTGATGGTTGGAGGAGCAGAGCAAAGAGCGCAGGGGAGGGAGCAAGCCCTCCCGGGTGTGAGAGCGGTGATGTGCTCACACAAGCCTTGTAAATCCCCAGCGGTGGGTCAGTTAGCGCCAGGAACGCCGGCAGGACACGGATGAACAGCACCCGGTGGGATTGTCTCATTCTTCATCAAGTGCTGGCCTTCTACCAAAAGTTGCTTTAAAAAAAAAAAAAAATTAATAATAAAGAAGTGGAAAGAAGTTATAATTCCTGCCGTGAAATCAGCAAGAGGGAGCTGTTGACAGAAGTGAAAGTGGGATGGAGTCTGTAGGCTTTCAGCTTCCTTTTCCGTAACTTGGTGGATGGTGGTATTATTTATATCAGATGTGGCCTTGCAGAGTCAGTAAGAGAGAAAAAGAAATTGAAATATCTGTCACGGTTGAGGTTTAAACTGGGTTTGTGTGCAATTAGGGGGTGGTTGGCTGAGGCCAAGGGGTGTGATCTGGTGTAACAGAGTCCTTACTCTAGAGACGTTACCGGAGAGGCATACGCAGGATCCCAATTACATGATTGAAATGCTTCCACGTGCACCTACGTGTTTGCATCAAGTCAAAACCACGGAGTCGGCTGTAAGGAGATGGGCAAAGGGCATGGAGAGGCCCCGTGCAGCCAGCGGTGCTGTAACCTGTGCTGGAGGTGGTCGCCGGTGCCAGCCTGCCTATCCCTGCCAGAGCAGAGGAGCAGGCAGCAGGGGCAGCCTCGGGTTTGCAGCGCTCAGGCCAGCCCAGGAGCTGCCAAAACCAGTGTGCAGCCTGTGCCAGCAAGGAACCAAAGTGGAGTGTGGCCTGCTGACCTTGGATGAAGGAGGGGAACAGGCATGAGCTCCTGTTGACTCCTAACAGGATGAAAATTAATTAATTAGATTCATCCTAATGAAAAAAAAAAAAAACCCCAACAACTGGACATCCTAAAAAGCTTTTTTTAAACCGAGCTGGTTTTTATTATTAATCCTAACTATCTGCAAAAAGAAAAGCCCAAACCAAAACACAAAACAAAAAGGAAAAAAAAGTATTTCTCAGCGAACAGCACATTTTGTTTCTATTTTGGACATTTACTAAATAAGAGATGTAGAAAAAGAGTTAGATTCAATTACAGTCACACTTTTCCCAGGGATGGGATAGAAAGAGGAGGCTATTAAGATGCTGCTCCTTGTCCCCACCAGCCTGGGTTTGCTGAAGGTTGGTCAATGCAATGCCACTTGTTTTTCTTGTGGAGCTTGCAAAAGTGCAGTGTGGGGCTGGCAAAGTTGCAAATCTGGGTTGAAATAACCAAAAGGTTTCAACTGAAACAAACACCCCCTTCCTCTCCAAGCGTTTTGGAGATTTTACTGCTTCCCTGTGAAACTATCAGTATGGCACATCTAATAGCTCAGCCTTGTATAATAAAGTGGGAAAACCAAGTGAAGGAGGCAAGGAATCGGCTCCTGTTCCCTTTGGGAAGTGGTATTTCACCCAGCAGTACAAGCTGTGGCAGAGGGGCGTCAGTTCAGCGCTTTCTGGGGGGATCTGAATTTACACCTCCCCTGAGCGCCTGCCCGCGGTGGGCAGAGGGGCTCGGGGTAAACGAGTGTTCCTCTCTGGTCCCTCTCTTGATACTGCACATTTGCATAAGATATTGCAGAAGACGGTCTGCTCCCTTAATCCATATTTAAATACGGATGCAGTAACTCCCCTTCCTCCTCTCTATTCCTCCTTCCTCCCCCTGTCCCTCTCTCTGCATTAAATGTTTGAGATACCTATAGCGCTCATGGCTGACCTTCAGTTTTCCTTTTTTTTTATTTTTTTATTTCCTCCTTCAGTATGTTCGTAAGGAAGCCAGATCGTTTAAACCAGCTGGAAGATCCCCGAACTGCTACGGTTCTGTAATCATTTCCCTCCCAGCTTATAAAACTGGCTCTCTCCAGTTTACTGCCAGGCCCTTTCATTGCAGATTGAAAAAATAAAGGTCTCCGAGGACCGTGTGCTTCTCAACTCTCCGAGAGATCGATCGGATCAATTTGCCTCTGTGCGTTTCGACGTCTCTGTCCTAATTCTGGAGACAGTCGCTCTTGGCATGATGTCAGGTGGCTGTTTGCAAAGGGAGAGACTCCTGGATCAGCTCAGGGCACTAAAACAAGCTCATCAGAGGTTAAAAACCCCAACAAACAAACAAAAAAAAGGGAGCGGTGGGTTACTGCTCTGTAATAGGTACCAGTGAATTGGGCAGAATTTTTCTTTTTACCTGGGGCGAGCAGCCTTCGGGGTAATGCAGCACGGAGGGTTTGGTCAAGACTTTAAACTGATGCAGATGATTTGTAGTGTTTTTTGTAATGTGAGTTTCATTAAGTCGCCCGAAGCACAGTATGTTCATCAACACTTTGCTTTGGTTCGCTCCATCCATCTTGTAAAATCTGTTTCTTTCTGGCCCTTGTGAAAAGTGCCTTTTTCTGCCTTCTCCATCATAGCCCAGAGCTATCAATTTGAGGAAACAAAACCGAAGCGGGCGTAATAGCTTTGCTCGAGTGAAGTGCACTTGGGCAAGCTTGTGCTCTCTGGAGGAAGCTTTGACAGGCAGCAGCCGCTTAGGTGAACTTCACTCCACCGCTTCTCTCCTCCTTGGAAAACGCTGCAGTAGCTCCCTGCCCTCAGCAGGGCAGGTTAGAGACTTAGGGCCAAAGAGGAGAAGCTGTGAACCAGGGCTGGTGTCCATAGCGTAGGTGCCTCCTACGCTTAGGACCACGGGAAGGGTGCGCGGTGGCCAAATTCAATAGAAAGTGCAGCTGTTTTGGAGACTGCTCCTTTCCTTACCCACGCGGGATCCACGAGCCAAGCGTGATTTGAAAGCTTATGCTTTCAGTGACGACGTGTGGCTGTTCTCTTCCAAAAAGCCGGGCCTCTTCCCTCCGTGGGAGGTGGCAGAGCACAGGGCTCGCCCCTGGCTTGGTTGGGCTGTGGGGTCCCCCCCAGAGCAGTCCCCTCCTGTGTCCCCCCAGCATGGCTTCTGCCCCTGGCTCCTCACTCTCGGTGAGGCTGGAGACCTTTGGTGAGGGTGTTGCTCCCTGTGTTGGTGTCTGGTGATAAAACGGAGATTGATGAATGGGTACATTTGTTTGGTGTTATTCTTGCTCTCTTGTTTGTCTCAGAATAACCTTCTTTCTTCAGGGTCTGAGGGCAAGAGTTTTGCGTAGTTAATTCAAGAATGTTTTTCTTCCCATCCATTTCACCGCTTAAAAAAAAAAAGTAAACCAAGAAGCACAAAAACCACAGTTTTCTGGAATAAGTAAAGCATTACCATTTCAGAAGATTTTTTTCTAGAGAGACATATTTCAGACAAAGACCCTTTTCCATATGTATAAATAACACATATACATGTAATCCGAAAGTTATTACAATGGCTTACAAACAACAGCCTGTATTGACACTTTCCATTTTTGAATTATGTTTTTAAAATCTTGCCTTTGTTTTTGCTCCACAGTTCAGGTTTCTGTGATTTATTTTTGTTTAGCTTGTGGGTATATTGGATGCTTTACTTGTTTAATTGTATTTTAACCACAAGAGTATATGTGATTGGCACTTGGAACAAGTCTTTATTTCTCTGGGAATGTTTGCAGAATAGCAATTCTGATTGCTGCTTTATGGATGTTACATTTAATCAATAACTCAAATACAGAAATAATGCCAGCTCTCTGTCTTCTGTCTTGGTTGGCAATATTACCCACGCTGGTTGGTACTTTTTTCTTAATTATTCAGCAAGCTCCTATTTATTGTGTTTAATAATAGCATTAAACATATGCAATGTAAATATTAAAGGGGAGCAAGAAAAGAAAAAGAATTGGTTGGTTTAATGAAAATATCTGTTTCCTGTGAGTGAATTTACGCAAGAGTCTTTAGGTCAGTTTTGTTGCAGCATTGCTTGTCCTGGGGCGTCTTTAAAGTGAATTTGGGAGAATTGGTTCTCCTGCTTCAGCTGCCACGGGACTGCCACCAGGCTGCGGGGCAGAGGCTGTCCTGCTGTTCTTCCATAGTGACTCTTCTGGTGGCCTTTAAGTCCAATGCCCTGGCTGTGTCTGTGCGCCTGGGCTGCTGCAGTGGTCCTGTAAGAGCCACCACTGGTCCTTAAGGACGAGCAGACGTGTTTGTGGTAGCTCTGATACTGCTTCTCACCTCTCCCCTCCTGCATCACCTGTGCCTTCTTACCTAGGCATCTGCATCATTTCTGACCAGATCTCCTCGCTCTCTGGAGTCCAGACAAGCACAGGCCACAGGAGTATCCACTGAGGGACCTACAGCCTTTCCCACGATGTGTGGCCCCTTCTCCTTGCCCACCAGGGCCTGCCTGCCCACGTCCTTGCACCCTCCTTTTGGCTGGCTTGTGGGCACCACATGGTGGCCAGAGCTGGTGTCCCTTTGGGCAGTGCGGAGATGCGTTGCACAGTGTAGGGCTGTGGAAGGGATGAGATGACCTTGTTAAACTGATCTTGATCATGTTTTATCAGAACAACCCTGGCCGTGGCTACGTTGGAGGGTTGTGAGAACCTGACCAGGACCTTTGTTTGAGGCGACGAAGCCTCAAACAAACTTCACAATGTGATTTCATGGGTTTCCCTCAAGCCAAACGGGCGACGTGCCTTCTAGCGTGGGGTGTCTGTGGAAGAGAGGCTATCAGACACGTGGGACGGCTTTGTTGTCCCTACAAATATGCATCTGAGCGTTGTCAAGTGTCGGCTCCAGCCCCATCCTGTAAAAGTCTGATGTGGTGGTGGGGGGGGTGCGTTACAAGCTGCTGCAAAATCCCTGGGGCAGAAGCTGCTCGTAATTTTGGCTGAGTGCAACATCCCGTAAGCTTTCCTGAGAGCAACTGTGCAGGATCTTTCACGCTTGCCAGGCTTTTAAATATCAGAATTTAAACCCACTTCTGTGGAGATGGAGACTACAAAATGATGTCGTTTTCTTGCTACTGCTTATTTTTGGAAGTTGCCAATGCACTTCAAAGCAGATATCTTAGTGACTTCAGACTGGAGTGTTTGTGGTTGTATTTTTCTGGCAATAGATGAGACTGAATTGTGGTCAAAATAGGATAAAATGTAATTATTTTTTCTAATTCTGCCAAGTTTTAGAATTACTCTTTTATTGATGTGCTTTTGGCTTTTACCATTTATTATCTGTTTAGATGAGATATAAAGAATAGCTTTGCAGAGGAAATCCATTTAAAGCAAGCCACTAATCTTTACTGGCTATTGCGGATTTTAATTTTAATTTTTCACAGATGAACCCTATCATAACCGAACCATGAGTGCCTGTGATGAAAGAACCGGTCCATTTTTAATTTGAAGAATTTAAGGATTTGTGTGTAGATGATTGTGTGGAAAAGCGACAGAGATAAAAGTACAGTGTTTGGTATTTCATGCCAACAGCAATAGCACAGGCACAATTTACTTACAGGGCTGCTGACAAAAGAAGTCATTTGCTGCCAATTTTTGAATTGTTTTCTTTCAGATTCTTTCTGTGTTGCAGTATAACTTTGGCATTGAGCTGCATTTGATTGCAAACATCAAAAAGTTTCTCTGAAAGGATACCAGCTCTTGAAGAATGTTATTTTGCTTCTTCGCTATATTGCTAACAGACTCGTGTCATTCATATTTAAAAAGAACAAGCTATTTTTGAGGATGTTAAAAATAACAGACGGTTTCCTAACAAGAAAAGAGTGAGGAAGGGTTGGGGTTTTTTTACCATTTATTTTGTATTTAGAGATGGCTGTGACATATTTACGGATCGCTTCATTTAATCTGACAGAAGCAAAAGGACATGCCAGATCAAATGTCAGATCAAGAATTTTCCGGAAAGGAAATACCTTCTTCCTGAAGTATTTAGCATTGACATCCAGTAAACTGTTTTTTAAGTAGCCGATGCGTGGGTTTCATTTTGAAGAAAAAAATTATGGAAAACAGGCCAAGCTTCAGCTGGAGGACAATACAGCTGAATTTAGTGTCTCTGCCACTGCTGGCTTTTGACAGACAGTCTGGATCCAAACAAGGACCATCCCTTTACATTGTGTGAATTTGGGAAAGTTCTCAGTGTAAATGGGTGGGTTAAACTCCTTTTGTTTAGAGGGCGTTTTCAGGAGAATCCCCTTGAGCTTTTTGGTCTTCATTAATACCTCCTATAAGCAAACTGTTGCTCGCACAATAGCTCTTGCTCTCTCCTTGCTTGCTACCTGCTCCCAAAAAGTCTGTGCTAAGATGATCCTTTAACCCATCCCCAGCCCTTAGAACTTGCTGTCCTAAGGCAGAGGTAGTCAGGGGAGGAGGGAACATCATCAAATGCATGAATCCCCCTCTCCCGAATTTTGCCTATTACTTGTTTTCAGTTATTATCTCATTATCACTTGCTCTTTCTTTCTAGATGTCTCTAAATTGGTTCTTGGACATTAAGTCTGGTGAACATCCCATATATGCTGCGTTTTACTTTCCTAAAGGTCCACAGTCCCCCTACCCCATCACAGTGGTGTGATAACTGCTTCTCTTTCCATCTCCTTATCTCAAAGTCAATGATTCAAACTGCGGGTGTGTCATTTTCACCCCTCTCCTGTTAAGTGAAAAATGCGGTTTTAAATTGAGTTTGACAAATAGTTTTAGATTACAAGTAAATTATGCAAGAATTTACAAAAAAAATCAAACCAAATAGGTTTTGAAATAAAGCAATACTTTTCAGGCTACATTTACAGGGGGTTTCAGGCACCCACTTCCTCCACGCATTTCTCTGCAAATTGTGCCCATGTCTCCTTCTGAAACCAGACTTTCACTTACCACTTTCACTTGATTTACCAGAAATGCTCACAACTAAAACATGATGTGCCTCTCCAAGCATTGCAAAATGTTTCTTTTGGGGCTGGCCCCAAATGATGACTTCAAAAATATAATTCAGTGCAGCAAGCACATTTGAGAAGAAAACCCACGACTGAGCATTTGCCCTGATTGCGAGCAGGCTCGGCTCTAAAAGTTTGCTTTCTTCCCCTCCTTCTTCAAATCAAACTCTGTACTAGCAAGTTATTTAAATTTCTTAAAGACTTGCTTCAGGAGCTGGGATTTGGACTAGCTGAGCCTTACCCTCCCCCTATGCTTCTCATCGGTACCTATCACTTTTTTTAGGGCTGAGGTATGGAGAAGGGAGGAGGCGATGGGCTTTTTCTCCAGGGGAGCTCTTTGCTGCTCCTGATGTTGCCTGATGGCTGTGATAGGAGTGAGTGCATCCATCCCCACCTTGGGGCTCTTGGTGCCTGGGCTCTTGCCTTCACAGGGTGTATTTACAGCTGGACTGCGCTCCTCATTGTGTCTTCTGGGGGCTGGTTGCCTGCGTGGTGCCATGTGTTTTGTCCATGAGAAGCAGGTAGCATGTCTGAATATGGTGGCTTCTGTTTTGTCCTGTTCTTCTTGTTGGTTCGTTTTTTTTTTTTCCCATTCCTTACTTGATCTTTTTTGGTGCTGTATTTGAATCCAGGATGGTCTGCTGTTGCTAGCAGTGATGTGTATTTTTGAGGTGTGTATCTTTCCTCTCCTGTGCTGAGTGCAGGATGCTCATCAGAAAGAGACTGTCGATCTCAGAGACACTGATTTCTCTGTCGTATTTTCTTTTTTTTTGTTTTATTAAAAAAATGTTTGCTTACTGGGATCCCAGGCAAAAGACAACAGCAAAAAAACCCAAAACCTGTAGCCTTAATTCCCTAATTGTACACACGTAACTTTAAAGCCGCCATGGTTCCTTCTCTAAATTAGCAGACTGCTTGGACCAGTGTGTGTTTACTGACATGAAACGCTTTATGGAGAGCATCAAAGCAACGCGGCAGGCCTCCGCATCTTTTATGGCTTGTTTGTAAATTTTTACTAGGACGCTGGGCTCCCAGGGACACCTCAATAATCGCCGCTCACAATAACGGAGCCTTGTGCATGAATGGAGGAGAACCTCCTCCTCTCTTCCCATAAAAGCTGGCAAGTCAGCGAGTTTTTTGTGGTTAGGGAGCGTGTTTTAGATACCTTGCAGACCACAGACTCCCTGCCTTGCACGCAAGCAGACCCCTTTACCAAGCCTGGCTCTCTGCAGAGTGTGTGTGTGCGTTGCCCGTGGGCGTTGTGCTGCCTTTTGGAGAAGACTGTATTGGAAAGCTACCAAAGACACAAAGGCAGCAGTCAGTCTGCTGGAGTCCTGAATGTCCTCTGTGGTTGTGGGTCCACTTGCTCCTGCTAGATGGGTTTGTCGAAAGCACGGCTGGTTTCTTAAGCTGAGCTGCTCTGGGGAATGCCGGCTCTTTCCTGCCTCTGGTGCCACAGTCCAGCTCCTGATTGCTCACTGGGGACAAGTGACCGGGGCTCCAGTGGCAGCAGATTTCTTGGATACTGGATACTTGGATACTGCCCCTGGATCTTTGGCAGCAGCAGAGGTCTGAACTTCTCCCTGTATCTCCATCTTTCTCTTCCTTTCTCTCCAGTCCTGACTCCTCTTTGCTCCCATTCCTTTGCTCCTCGTGCCTGCCTTCCCTTCTTTCTCTTTTATCCCTGCTCTTCCTTTTAACACATAGTCACGTAGACTCTTCTTCAGCCACAAATTTTCAGACCTCTGTAGTCCAAGCAAATGATCTCCTCCAGGCTGGATACAGGCGTTGTAGGAGAGAGAATCATGTATCTCAGTAGCTTTGCAGGAGCAATGCAAGAAGAGCCCGGTGCTGTTCCTGCAGGCCCCTGATAGATGCTGTTTGGTAGGGCTGGAGACCACAAGGAATTGATACAAATCTCTAGTGGGCATTGCAAATGGAGATTATTCTTTTTCCCCCCCTCCCAGTGGCTTGTCACATGCCCAGAAGTGGAGTGAGTTGTCACTGAAAGCAACCACAGGCGCATCTCTGCGGTCCCTCTGCTAAATTTCAAATCCCTGCTCTGAAGCATAGAACCACTGAAGTTTTCCCAGTAAAGTGTTTGCACAACTTCGTGGACATGGATAAATCTCTCTAATTGCTTTTTCAGGAGCAGCCTAACTGTTTAACCTGAGACTATCAAGGAAGAAAACAATTTGAGCTTGACACAAGCTCCTGGAAGGGAAAACTTTCAGCCTGAATGAAAAAATAAAGCTTGTCAAAAGAACAAGGAGCTGAGAATAGGGATTTGTAGTTCAAAGCGTGGAGCAGCCAAAGCTGCCATCAGTGCTGCTTATAATGCAGTAACTTGAAATACCTCTACACCAGCCCTTAACTGGCCTAGGAGAGGGAATAACGAGCCTAATGGTGGATTTCAGTGCCTCAGGTGTGTGTGATGCAGAGGAAATAAAATGGCTGAACTCAATGGATGCTTTAAATTGCAGGCTTAGTACTTCTGTTTCCTGAGATGTGGCGGAAGGTGGCCATGCTTTGATGAGGTCTTATTTTTCCTGTTAGCCCTGCTCCACCTTGTCTCCTCATCGCGTCGGTGGAATGTCTGGTATGAAGGGAAGCCCTTTTTCATCTTCTTGGTCACATCTTTGATCCGTTAAGTGTATTTTGCTACTTTCCTTTTTTTTCCTCTTTCTGTTCCTGATCTCTTACTGTGCCTCCCTCCCCTCCTTCCCCTGTTCCTCCCAGTTTTCTTCCTCCACTTTCATCCCACGCAAAATGAGGTATGTATTGCCTAAAAGAATAAGTGAAAGCCGTTTCTGTCTTGGTGGATTGCTTTCTCTGCTGTGTATGGCAATGCAGTTGTGCCGTGCTCTGCTTTCCCTGAAAATCCAATAAGCTGCAAGAACCCCAAATTTGTCATCACACCTGAAAATGTATGTGAAGAATACGTGCCGTTATCAGTGGAAATGAGTTAAAATGGTTGTGACTTTCATAAAATCTCTCTATGGTCCCCTAAAGAGTCTGTAAAACTGTTTCTGTTTGTGTGTGTTTATGCATCTGGGTCTGCGTGGGTAGTGGTGGCTGGGGTTTAGGGCTCTCCAGGGAGATAAGGAACAAGGATGCCACACACGCTGCGGGGAATGTCAAGACTACTCATAAAGAGGGAAGAAGGAGGGCTTGTCCTTCTCCCTTGCAAAACCTCTAGCTATGACTTAAATTTTATTTCACTGCATTGACAGGTATTTTAAGCAAGTTAAAAATCCAGACATGTCTGGAATGTATTGGTTTTTCTTTTTTTATTCAATTTTTTATACTCCACAATGGATTTTTCCCTCCTTTTTTTCTCCCTGGGGTGCCACATACACTTGGCCCTCGGTGGTTGTCCTCAAGGAGGAATATAGGCTGAGCTAGTTTGAAATGATACTTCTCCAATATAAGATGTAGCTGTCTGGAGAGATTATAAGGAGGTCATCTTTAGGTACGAAAAGGTAAGGTGGTCCCTATAGACAAAATATGGCTCCTGTTAAACTTGCACATTCTCAAGAGAGGAGTCTGTCTAACTGGTTTGGAATTAGATGTGCATTTACCAATGATCTGAAAACTCTGACATTAATTAAAATAGCCCTTTCTGAGTTGAAAAATGTCTCGATTAGAGGTGTCTTACTGTTATCAATAATTAAAAATAAGTTGACAGCGTTGCTCTTATACTCGTCCTTGAAATGGTTTCCTTGAGGGAAGCCCCCTATTAGGGGTCTGAAAGTGCTAATTCAGAACACTGGCGGCTGCTGGGAGTTGGATATGTTTCCTGAGAAGAATACAAATGGGAGCAATGATCTTCTCACAGTGGAGGGGCCTGGCCAAAAACAAGTTTTTGAAATACCAAAGGTTGTTCTTCTATGTACTCGTGTTGGTCTTTTAGATGTCCCTGATGGGGAGCATCCATCACACGTCTTAATTGTTTGTTCGTTTCCCTTAAGAAAGCCTGCAAAGAGAACACAAGAGTGAGTTCACGTTTTACAGCAAAGCTGAGTCAGCTGCAACGCGGGATAAATGTGTTGCCAACATCGCCTGCGATAAGCTCACCCAGCTGTGGCAACGAAGGGCTGCCCTGCTCCTTCCTGTAAACTCTAGATGCCTCCAGTGGTACAGGCAAATTAAAAAAGCTGCCTGCTTCTTAGGGAAGTTTGTTTTGATTAACACAGAGTCCATCTGGTACCAGCAAAGTTTACATTCCTGTAAACTGCACGGTATTGAGTTTTACTAGGCCACCTACCCTGCTGTCTTCAATTATAAAACCTCCGAGTGCCCTGATGATGTAATTGACTTCAGGATGAGCCGTGCTTTTCAGGAAGCCGGAGCTGCCAAATATCTGTCTTGGCCTCCGCTCGAACTGTGCGAGAGAAGTCCCTGCATTATTAAGCATTTCTTGGATTTATTGTTTGTTGTGATTCTGGTTGCTTTAGGGAGTATTCCTGAAAGTCTTTTAAAAGATAGCAAGTAGGCAATTACATGCTGGTTTGCTTTGCGGGGTAGCTGGCACGAAGCAGAGGTGGACCCTCTGCCCAAATGGGCTCTTTTCGCACTCGTTTAGCAAACCTGGCGATCTGGATTGCCTCCTTTAATTTTATCATTTCATTATGAAAATCTGGGAGACCCACACCTTGAAATGTTCGCTTGCTCCTTGCTGTGCGGAGCTACCATCAATGCGGTTTCCCTACAGATATCCCACGCCCGCTCTTGTGTGGGAATGAATGTGTGTGTGTGTGTGTGTGTGTGTTTTGGCGTGGGGAGCCACATTACACTGGTTGGGGTGGAGAAGGTGATAGGGAGTGGTTCCCAGGAACAGTGGGATGTTTGGCAGCCTGGTGTGGTTGGCAAACGCACAGAAATCTGACCTGTAAATGACTTTTATAGGAGGCAGCTGTTTAAAATGGGTATAAAAGAGTTAAAGTGTTGTAATAGTAATTTCTTTGATTATTCTAGCTAAAGACAAAATAAGGAGTTTTGGCTGATCTTAAAGTTGTCTGAGCAAAGTTCAATGTAACTTTAGATGTTTGCAAGCTGCAATTGTATGTGTAAAAAAAAACCAACCCTCTGCTACATTTTAGGTGCTGTCTGTCACTGACATTTAGCAAACTTTCTCATCCAGGTTCATTTGGTTTTAACACATAAACCGTGTATTGTTCTTCGCCTGCACCAGACACGAGAGGTTTTATGAGTTACCTTCCCTGAAGCAAGCAGTAGCCTCAGTAAGGTACTCTGGAAAGCCACGTGGTTCTTGTAGAGCTTTGATGCATTGAGCATGACCCCTATGTGTCTGCCGCTCCCACAGGTTGATCCGAGGGGCGGAGAGCTGGATTTCCAGGCGATGAACCATGTTATCTTTCGTGGTTTCTAGAATAGACTTCAGAACAGTACCTTCCTCCAACTGGAAAAGCTTTGCTTCTTCATTGAACTGTGATGGAAAGAAACGCTCCTTAACTGAAGGGCAACCAAGATGATTAAGGGATTAGAGCACCTCCCTTATGAGGAAAGGCTCAAAGAGCTGGGGCTCTTTAGCCTCGAGAAGAGAAGACTGAGGGGAGACCTCATCTATGTTTACAAGTTCCTTTAGGGTAGGTTGAAGGAAAATGGAGGCGGACTCTTTTCAGTGGTTTCCAGCGATAGGACGAGGGGCAACCGGCACAAGCTGGAACATAGCAAGTTCCACTCAAAGATGAGGAAGAACTTCTTTACAGTGAGGGTGACAGAGCACTGGAACAGGCTGCCGACAGAGGTCGTAGAGTCCCCTTCTCTGGAGATTTTCAAGACCCGCCCGGATGCAGTCCCGAGTGATGTGCTCTGGGCACCCCTGCTTAGCAGGGGAGTTGGACTAGATGATCTCTAGAGGTCCCTTCCAACTCTGTCAAATCCGTAAATATTAGAGATAATATATTCAAAATCAATTTAGAACCCTTAATGCTCCTAAAGCAATAACCTCTCAAAGCTGAGATTCCTGTAACTGCTTAAGAATCTCACCTGAGAGAAATTACAAGTCATCCTTAACAAGTTTAAACTAATAGAAGCAAACTGAGTAATGAATGAATGAAAATAATGATTCCAAGATGCAAATTTGAATTCTGTTTTTCTTAAGCATTATCTGAATGCATACAGGAAGTACATATTCTCGCTGTTGCCTATAATTCTTCCAATCACCTAAAAAACAGTGGCTGCATCTGCACAGACATCCAACAGAAGACTGCAAGATTAGACCTTTGCATGCATGTAGCACTAGATCATAGAAACAAAAAGCAGAGCTTTTTAAAGAGTGTGCCCATCACTATAAGCCCAACCAGCTTCAATAATAGGAGCCTGTGTTTTGATTCTAGAGAAGTGTTTGAGTAACATATCATGCTTGTTAGCTGCAGCATGTAGGTTTATCATTCCGGGCCTAGATTTTACATCAGTAATAGTTAAAATACAATTTTTGAGGTGGAAAAAAAAAAGTTTATTGCAAATATATACATTTTCCTGGTAACTGCATTGCTGGGGAGAGAAGCCTGTTAAAAATCGGGCATTTAATTGGTAAAAGAGTTTTAGGTTACAATTGCCTGGCAGGTTAACTTAAAAGCTCTTTCACTCTTTCATTTCTCTGTCCGAAATGTTTATCCAGTGATGTGTTGAGTACTACATTTTTCAGTTTCTAATCTAACAAAAAAATTTTGCCTATAATGATATTAGCAACATTATTTTAGATGAAAGGAGTGAAAGAACTTGCTGGAATTATAAGAAAAATTATAATAAATTAACGGTATTTACCCATTTTTGACAGAGTGTAGCTAGGTGTCTTTGAATAGGAGTACTTTCACGTATAAGACCCAAGGCTATTTTAGTTTTAGGAATGCATCACTCCTTCACGTTGCAGAGTGTTAAGTTCTCACAAATTCTGTACTCTGATCTTTTTCAATGTTTTTGAATTGCCATTTTAAGAGGCGCATTTTCTTTTTTTTTTTAAATGTAAGCCCTTTCTGTTGAAATATCTGACAATATGAATATTTGAAATACAAGAGGCTGTGACAGTAAGAGACAGAAAAATGCAAATGACATGGCTTGATGTGTTCTAGAGGAATAAAGAAGGCAGACTACACTCATAACAGGAGGAGGAAGAGGGATTACTTTTGCTTGAAATATGTTTATTAAAATGAAGCGCACCATGCCTTTTGCATTGCAATGTTCATCTTTCTTGTAAAATATGTTGCAGATTCTTATTCTTTCTGGACATCCACCCAGAATACTGGACTAAGCACAACATCTGTGAATGGTTGCAGTTTTGCTGTCACCAGCACAAACTAGATGCCAACTGCATTTCCTTTTCCCACTTTAGTATCAACAGCTTACAGTTGTGCAACGTGACCCAGGAAGAGTTCCTAGATGCTGCAGGCATTTGTGGCAAATACTTGTACCTTATCTTACAGAGTATCAGGATGCATGGTTAATGTTCCTGAAATCAACCACAAAACAAAAAGCATGGCATTTTTGTGAGAATTTCACACTAACAGAAAATGTGGCACCCACAGCCTCAAGCACTGAAGAAAGGCAAAATGCAGAGGCCGCTTAGATACTGCGTTGAGGAGCACACAGAAATATGGCAAGCAGGAGACAATCTCAATGTCTCACAATTATACGCAGACCAGGCTCATCTCTGTGAGCCATTCAAGTCTCCAAACAGACCCCAGCACTGCTCTGTCCTTGGCCTTTCTACTGAAACTAGTCAACCTGCATAATACAAGGGAGGTTTACATCCTGACTGAATATAGAAAGACATAACATTGTTATTCCTTTAACTCAAAGTACTGAAGGTTGCTCTGCTTCTTAAAAATTAAGCAAGAAGTTTTGTTTGATGGGGTTATTATCAGTGCATTAGTAGCAGGCTTAATGATGTTCTTGAATGGAAACAATTTTAATTTACTATTTTCGACCTTGTCTTGGAAGATTTATTACTGCTTCAACGAATTTAGGTTCAAAAACTAAGTTACTGACAGCTTTGTCTAAGTGAAATAGAAGTGAAATCTCTGCTGCAGACACCCTTTCTCTATATTTACTGCCTCCCAAACATTAATTAGTGTGTACACCCATTTAAGGTAATTTTAACAGGGTCCATTGTGATGATATGAGCAAAAGAGTTTCCGCTAAGCAGGGTAATTCTGAAAGTCATTTCCCTATACCCTAGCAATGAGAACTGAGGAGCATTTTAGCTGCTTAATTGCCCAAGACTTCTCTGGCTTAGGGGAGTATTTGACCAAACTGGAGCCACAGGGCTGCTGGCAAAGAAGTAAAGGCTTAGGTATGAGGGTCCTGGGCATCCCAGTGGGAGTTCACACTGCCAGTGGCTCCCAGTGCTGAGCAGCAGCTGGAGCTTAGCCATCCTTTGCTGATCCCCTACCCACTTCTCAGCTGCCCAATGGGCAGAGTGGTTGGCAAGTCACAGGGACAAGAAAAGGAGAAGGCAGCAGAGGAGGGTGACCTGGATACACAGTAAACATGGTAGGGGCAGGCTGAAGCTGAAAGGAACAGCAGCATTGAGAGACTGGGAAGACGGAGAACAAGGCAGTGCATAAGAAAACGTGTGGATAGGCCTCATCAAGATGAAGAAGGGTTGTGCAGTGACTGAGACTGTTGTCAATAAGATGGGTAAGACTGGGAGAGGGGAGGAAGACTAGAGGCTGCCGGAAGAACAAACCAACCCTATGGTTTAGGTTGGCACTGCTCTCCTTTGGGGCTGAGAACAATATCTGTCTTCCACCCAGCGTTCATGTATCACGTTAGGCAGGACATTCAGAAGAAGATTATTAAATACAGGAGATAAGGATGTTATTAAGGGAATTAAAGAACAGAGAGCTGGGAACAAAAATCTCATTAATAAAATTAACTTTTTATAGTCAGCACAGAGACTGAACACTTGGCAGTAAATGAAATACAACAGATCATGCATATCCACCTTCATGAATTGCATAAAGGCCTATGAGGAAAGTCAGTATATGGTCCAAGACCTTGCCACAACAGGCTGCACAAGCAGGCTTAATTCTAGCTTTTCCCAATTTTGCATGCCAGACTCACAACAAGAATTAAGTTCCTTGAATGCACATTTGTATGTGCAATGCATTTATTTATGTCTTGTGAATGTAATGACTCCTTTACAAAGCGATACTGTACTACTAATACAGACAAGTTCCAGCCCTGTGCAGATCTGCTTTCCACCATCAACCTAACTCAGATAACAAAACAAAACAAAAGAAACCGCCCAAAAAACCCCCAAAACACCCACACATATCTAAACCATGTCACTAAGCACTACGTCAACATGTCTTTTAAATACCTCCAGGCATGGTGCTTCAACCACTTCCCTGGGCAGTCCATTCCAATGCTTAATAACCCTTTCAGTGTAAAAATGCTTCCTCATTTCCAATCCGAACCTTCCCTGGCACAACTTGAGGCCATTTCCTCTTGTCCTATTGCCTGTGACTTGGGAAAAGAGACTGACCCCCGCCTCTCTACACCCTCCTCACCCTCACTCCTGGTGAGTCCTACTCGCCACAGTTTTCCTGATCCGGGCCAGGATGCTGTTGGCTTTCTTGGCCACCTGGGCACACTGCTGGCTCATGTTCAGCCGACAGTCGACCAACACCCCCAGGTCCTTTTCTGCCAAGCTGCAACACGCCAGAACACATCCCAACACGTTTCAACACATCTCAACACACCTAAACATGCAGCATGCCTCAGTAAGCCCCAAGATGCAACATGCCATAACACGCATCAACACGCCTCAACAAGCCTCAGTGTGCGAAACCCCTCATCATGCAACATGCTTTAACACACCTCAACACGGCATATGCCTCAACATGGAAAACACCCAACACTTCAACATGCCTCAGCATACTGTAACATGCCTCAACACACCTAAAATTGCAGCATGCCTCAACATTCCCCAAGATGCAACAAGCCATAACATGCATCAACACACCTCAGTCTGCAACACGTTTCAACATGCAACATGCTTTAACATGCCTCTACATGCAAAGCTCCTCAATGCACACTGCGTCTCAACATGCAACAATAATGCAAACCATTTTAGCCCAAACCGCAGGAAAATGGCTAACCAATTCGAGAATATTAAAGTATGAAGCAATTTTAATTGAAAAGGATGATTTAACTACCGGCTCTTGCCTCAACCCAGCGAGCTTTTCTGTGGAAAGGAAAAGTAGAGACAAAGGACGAAGAACTTATACATGAATGCTTAGATGTAAACAAGTATCAAACCAAGATCTGACCTGACTTAAGGGAAGAACCCCTATTTGGAGGTCTTCATTTGTTTTACCTTTCAGTAACAGGTAAAGGTAAAAATGGTTTTACCTTTTAGTCTTTGTAGATCACCTTATTGGATGCGTGGAATCTTGTTATTTGGTTTTTTTTAAGTTTTTCTGACAGCTGTAGGATTGATAAGCAATGATAAAGCAAATAATTCCCACGTATGGAATACTGGAAAAAGTGGATTTAGATCAAGGAAGCCATTTTACCTCCAAGGTGTTACAGGGAGTGATGGAAAGCTTTAGGAATAATATAGGATCACCACCCTCCCTGGAACCCCCATCATCTGGAAAGCTTGAAAGAAGGGATTAAACCATTAAGAGGCAACTATCTAAATTAGTTCTTGAAACACAATTACCATGGATAAGTGTTTATCAGTAGCACTATTAAGGATCCAGACCTCCCCTAGAAAAGATACTGGTCTTTCACCTCATGCTTTTTGGACTACCTTACACTGGAGGTAGAGAAGGTGTGCCCACATTCGAAACCAAGGACATGTTCTTTAAGAAATAATATACTGGGGTTGTCGCCCTCTTTCTCTTCCCTCAGAACTAAAGGCCTCCTTGCTCAAACTCCACCATTGGAATTTGTTGTCCATCCGTATAAACCAGGGGACTGGGTACTAGTCAAATCCTGGAAGGAGAGTAACCTCCAACCGGAGCGGGGAGGACCATTCCAAGTACTCCTCACCACTGAAATGGCAGTAAGGACAGCAGAAAAAGGCTGGGCTCATTATACCACCACTTGAAACCCTGACGACAGATCTGGTAGAACAGTGGACAGTACAGCCTACTGACAGCCCACTAGGAGTAACCCTAAAGGACAGTAAGCCATGGGCTGGGGCGGGATCCAGTCGGGAGCTATAAATCTGTGTATGCCATGAATTTTAAGAAGCATTTTGTGATGATATTGGTCGTCGGGGCAGTCTTGTGCTTCCTGCCAGGAAGCTGGAGTGCACACCCAATTACCGAAGCATGCTTACCATAAATATCACTAAAGTAGATACTCCACAGACCATACATTTTGATGCCTGTCAAGTACTGAAGTGTGGGGATTGAGAGGCCCAAAGACAGTTGAGTAGTGAGAACAAGTATCTGTGCCCAGAAACTTGTTGTGGTACAGTAGGATCTGACAAGGTTGCACCTTGTCTAGCCTGGAATGATGTATAGTGGACCACCCAATTTGGAGGGTGGACTGTTGATGCTGGGTGGATCAGATCTTCTTACTATTTCCCCCTCAAAAACAGACTAAGTTTCCACAAAGCATCACCTCCAGAGTGTGGCCTTTTGGAATGTAATCCTCTGTTGATAATTATAAATAAGGCGGATGACATGGCTAACCGAGTATATGAAATGATTTGTTCACAAGTGCTCACTAAGGGCCAAGAAGAAGAGAAATACCCTGCTGCTGGGTGCTTTTAAAAACCCGAACACTGATGTAGCAAACTTCTGCTTCCCATTCCTAGCTTGTTTCCCTTCGGTCAATCCATTTCTTACACAGAGGAGCACAGCTAAGGAAAGGGAGGACATGAGTGCACCAGTGCCTTGTGCGGAGCCCGCTGGACTTCTCCCGTTACACTATTGGCAATAGGGTTTCCCTGCTCGTGTCCTCTCCAAGGAGCAGTAACACAAAAAGGAGCCGTTCGCGAATGCACACACGAGGCAGCAAGTGCTGTTCTAACAGAAAGGCAGAGCGGTCGGGAAGAACTTGGCCTCATCACTGCTGACATCACAATGATCACCTGCTGTGCACTCTCACCAGGGCTGGCAACAATTCCATTGCTTGGCTGCATCCGGGCACGGTGGAAACAGGTAGCATGGATTCACCTGTCAGGCAAGCACATGAAGGCAAGCATGATAACTTCCCAGATTTTTGCACAGGTATCGTTCACACAGTGCAGGCTGCCAGGGAACAGCAACATGCTCCATGAGGGGTGATGAGCTGGGAGCCAGGGATGACCTCAGCAGAGGCATCGCCTTCAACAGCCAAGGCAGAGGCCTCCTGTCCCGCAGAAGTCCAAGTGAATGGGCTGAGCAGGATGGTGGCAGCAGGGTCCCCTGACAGGCATGGGCAAGAAAAGGTGCAGGTCTGGATCCCAGGCTGAGACTGGAAATCTCTTAGAAACCCAGCTCTTCTCTAAACCTGTACTTGCCACAGTTGTGCATGTGAACCATGACAGTTAGCACCTGAAACCCACAGGCTTTACACATCTCTGGGACACAGGTACAGACAGATACACACACCCCAGAAGGCACCCAGTGCATGCACAAGGCTCTGTTGCCAGCACAAAAGCAGAGCTGGGTAACCTCTCTTGCCTGCTGTTTTACTGCAGTTCAAAGCATCTCAAGCAGTTTGATATGCTGAAACCATTACCCCTTCACACGGGACTCCTCACAGGGCCAGAGGAGCTACAGACCCCCGGACACACAGGGAAAACCCCAGTGCAGCAGCGATCCTACCCCAGCCCCGCTCCAGAGCAGCTGCTCCTCTGAACTACAGCAGCAGCGGGACCCTGGGCAGGCTCTGCCTCCTGTAGGTGCCGGAGTTTGGCACAGCCTGGCCATGCCCACGCAAACCGGGCACAACACTCGGTGCTCAGCTGGCCTCTTAGGAGGGCTCTCTTCTGCTAAACACCTCTCCCACGAGGAGACAATATTTAACAAAGCTACAAGGACCTGCTAGAAAGTCCCCTCGCGTGCAAAGATCCCAAGCGACCCCCTAGTTCCCCCTCAGAAACAAAGGAGAAACTCCTCCAAAACAACCAACAATTCCCCCAAGGAAAACTTTCAGAAAAAAAACCAAGAGACTGCAGTTACTCTTCTCAGACAGAGATCTCCTCCGCTTCTCCAGACTTCAGTGGCCTTTAGCTTCTGAGGGAGGGACTCCCAGTTCAATCTTTAATTGATTGCTCTCTGCTCTACCTGACCCGACTCTGTGCAACCGGGGAGACCCGCACAACAACAAACTGCCTCACTCACTCAGCAGCCTCGACAGAACAGGGACCAATGAGCTGCCAGTGGGGGAGCAGCGCGGCTCTGCGGCTGAGGGCACGGCGGCCCTGGCAGCGCTCGGGGGGGACTGGATGCCTCAGTGGGGCAGCGCTTTTCCGGAGCAGATTCCTTACCTCGCAGGGCCATGAGTCCTCGCTGGGCAGCCATCAACCGCAACCCCCTGGCTGCCACCCCACCAACCTCAGCTGGCTTCCAGAACCTTCCGCAGAGAACAACTACGCATGACACTCTAGTGTCTTCCCTCTTTCCCCGCCCGCCATTTTCCCCTTGCCTTCCCTCTCTTCTCTCTCCCTCAGTTTTCCAAATGGTGACTTAAAGACACGATGCCAGGAGGCTCACAGCCCAAAGCTTACTTACACTTCAGCAAGGTTAGCTCGGTTAAAAATGTTAATTGCTGGTTGGACTCCTCTGGTGGCCTTTCCCCTCAATTCTGACATTGGCATCCCACAGACCCGAGTCGCCCCAACCCTGGGACATGGCAGCAATGCCATGTTTTTTCCCAGGGGAAAGCGGTCCCCAGTTTCAAAAGAGCTCTGGCGGTCTTCATTCTGCAAGTGAAGCAGCTGAGGAACGAAGAGGAAAAAGGACTTGCCCACATTCATCTAGAAGTTCACTGGCAGAAATAAAACCTGTGCTACTATGGTTTTGTGCCCACTCCATGATGTTGCTCTCTACCCCTTGTCCCCCTGCAACCTTCTCCAAGCTGCTTGCATGAGCAGCTTTCCTGACCCTCAAGAAAGGCATGATCCACACCTGGCCATTATGGTGTAAATTCCAGTGTATTCCTTTGCCTTCTGCTGCAAACTACAAGTTTTCTTCCTGACAAGTTGTCTCAGTCACTCAAGAAAAATGGCGAGTGGGCTGCCAAGGATCAACATTTATTGGCTGTTCTGTTACCGCAAACTGGCAGATGCAGCTGAGACTCAATTTAAAGTTCAGAAAGCAGGCATTCTTTATTGTGGCGCCGGGTGCACAGGGAATAGTTCCTCCTATTGTGCACCCCGAATACTGTTGTCAAATTAAATTTATACACAACAGGTATACATATTCAATGTAATTCCAAGAAAACATTAGCATATTCATTACATTTCTGAGAATTTACATATTATAATAAGCTTTTGGGCGTGCATAGTTGTGCCTTCTGGTGGTCCTCATTTTGAGTGAGGGTTGTTTCTTCCTCAATCTTCATCTTCTTCACCTGTCCTTTGGCTCACTTTTCATGTTGGCAAAACATTCTAACTGCTTAATTGCTCATTAAAACTAATGATCTCCCTGCTACCATCTGTTTGTCAGACAATGTCCGTATTTATTGCATCCCTGTCTTAGGTCACCATGTTCTCAGGGCCACATACATCCTTTCTTATGTTACTAAGTCCTTGAAACCATTTGGGATGGTTGCTAGAATAGCTACATTTCTTCTCTAAAAGAAGATTCTCTGCAGTTTAACCATTTATAAACTACATAAAATCAGCCTTAGGTATCAGGCCTGCCCGCCCCATGCAGGGGCACCCCACCTTGGGAGAGGCCTTCAGAGCCCGGCAGCCTGTGCCCCTCACACCGCCCGGCTGCCCGGCCACCGAGCGGCCCTCGCCCGCAGCTTCCCGTGACAGGGAACCCGGGGCTGCCCCCCGCCGCCTCTCTCTCTGCCCCAGCAGAGGAGGCGCCCCCCAGCTTGGGGGTTCCCAGGCCGCAGAACTACAATTCCCAGCAGGCCGCGGGAAGGGGCGGAGAGGGAGGGGCGGCGCGCATGCGCATTGCGCATCTCCAGCATGGCTACGGTGCTCTCCCGGGCGCTGAAGCTGCCGGGTAAGGGGTCGGTATCCGCGGGAGAGAGGGAGTGTTGGGCCGAGCCGAGCTGTACCGAGCCGGGTCAGGGACTGCCGCGTCCGGGCCTGCCCCCGGCGGCGGAGAGGAGCGATTGCCGCTGCCCGGGGGCGGTGGGGTGCGTTGCCATGGTGATGTGGCGATGTGGGGCGAGGCCCGGCGCTGGGGCGAAGGGACAGGCCCGGCCGCTGCGGGCGGGGAGGCGGCGCAGGGGGTGCGGGGG
>JAOXJK010000001.1:65144484-65158883 GCA_025774025.1 Xenus cinereus
GTGAGGGTGACAGAGCCCTGGAACAGGCTGCCCAGGGAGGTCGTGGAGTCCCCTTCTCTGGAGATTTTCAAGACCCGTCTGGATATGCAGTCCTGAGTGATGTGCTCTGGGCAACCCTGCTTTGGCAGGGGAGTCGGACTAGATGATCTCTAGAGGTCCCTTCCAACTCTGTCAAATCTGTGAATCTGTGAAGCTGCAAAGCAGGAAAAAGGTTTTCGAGGAAGGATCAGAAAGCTCAGGGCCCTCTGAACTTTCTCACTTCACCCATTCCCAGTTACCTATTGGATTCATTCTGGTTCCTTCTTGCTTGCTGCCCGTCTGCTCTCTAGCACAAGGTGGTGATTTCCAGTTGGTGTCAGTGCAGGAGTTTCTTTCTTTTTTTTTTTTTCCTGGAGATGTTACTGCTCCACAACATCAACTGTGAGGGGCCTGGCAGGATTTTCTGAAGTTCTTTCAAAAGGCCTGCTCTGCAGTGGCCAGAGCTACCATGCAATTCGGTGGATTCAAATTAACTTTGACTTGCAGGTAAGCTCATGTCTTGAAGCTGTGTCTGGTAGCTTGCATGATGTTGTGCTTTCCGCAAGGAAGGTGCGAGATGTGGGCAACATTTTAGTTACTGATAGGCAGACAAAAAACCTCAAAATCAAGGTGTTTAAAGAGTAAGCATTCCTGCATTGTTCTGCCAAGGATGAAAAAGCAGCTACTGCCTTCTGTACGCATTCATTTTCTGGCTTTAATGTTCGCCAGGCCAGGCTTGAGAGGAACCAGAGGGATAGCAATAATGAGGGTTCCTCTGTGCTCCGTGGTGGTCTCCAGGCCTGACCCTCAGCAGCCTGAAATGAAGTTTACCCTTCTTGCTGGATGGCTGCCTTCACAGGTGGTGTGTTGTCCCTAGAAGTTGTTCCAGGTGGAACATCTTTGGTGCAAACTTGATGCTGCTAAAAGCCAGATCCCCACCGAGCATGACAAAGCAATGGGGTCTGCATGCTCCCACCTCCCTGCAGGTGCTGCTCCCCGAACTTGGCTATTCTAGAGGGTGGCAAACACATGGCCCAGAGACGACAGCCGCCTCAAGAGTTTCAGGTCACTCGTGCAAGGCGATGCCATTGCTCAAGGATGAAGTTGACAGACTTCTTGACACCGATAAAAGTGCTCCTCTGTCTCCAATTGAAGTCTTGGAGAAAAAGCTGAACTGTTCTGGCTGATCTTTTCCCAGAATAATTCCACCTAAAGCAAATATTTGTAATGGAAAATTTCTGCTCAAAGTGTTGCAGTTAGTTAAAACTACAATCAAGTGAAAATAGGTTCTTGAAAAGAGTCAGACAGCGTGATTAATAGAGGGCTCTCCTCCCTCCACCCATAAAAACATAAACAAAGTGCAACCCAAAACTTCTGTTCCTGCTGAAATCACGAGGGGGTTGAATTTCATAAAAGATGCCAGTAGGGAACAAAAGACCGGGGTTTCATCCAAATGCTATTAAAGTCACTGAGAGTCTTTCCCTTTGGCTCCGGTGGGCTTTTGGAGCAGGGCCATGGTGAACACTTGAAGGCCAACCTGACCTTTCATGGAGAGAGAAAGCTGAAGGCTTAGTTTCATCTCACTTGGACTTGCTGGAGCCTGATTAAAATCAGTGGGAGCTCAAAAAACTTTGCACTTTGTGGAATCTAGCCCTTGAAGACTAGTCTGACATTTAATTCAGATTCTGTGCTTAAATGTCAACATTTGTAAATAAGTAGACACTAAAGACTGAAAGTCATCTGGATTGCTCTACAATGTATGATTCGGTTCCTAAGTTTTAAGCACGACAGTTAGAGAAGGTTTTCTGAAGAGCAGGTATTTTGTAGAGAGCACCCAGATGTACTTCTTTCGTTTTGTTAAATGCTGCCTCTGTTTCTTGCTGGCTTTGCCCTTGGTGCTTTTGTCTGCAGTGTAATCTTTTCTCCATCTTGCCATGGTGACCAGGCTTGCAAACTTCCTACTATAGAAAATTTAAACAAAAAGCCAGATATTAAAGACTCTTAGCAGCACTAGGAAGTGCTGCAATCTTGTTTTTTTGAAGACTTGAAGGGTGGAAGCAATTAGATGATAGACTGTCTTGAGGAATTTGGAGAGGAAATAAGATGTGTTTTATATGCTAGATGTTCACGGGAGAAAGGTATGATGCTTTCATGCTTGAAAAGGTAACTTGCATGCAGGTGTGGTGATTCATGCTGCAGTTTTTGTAAATCATTTAAATTGAGTATTGCAGTACTGATTGTATGTTACACACAGGAACCTGCAAATGTTTTCCTTCTGAATTTATTTTGTTTACTTGATATTTATAACATCTTAAAATTATTTGTCATTTTTTTCAATAGTTTTCTAGCTCCTATATGCTTAAAATATTAGTGTTGTCTCTTCCATATTTTTTTTTGTTTCTTATCACTTTATTACAATGACGAGGCCTCTGTAAATTCAATAGAAATGGAATTATCATTGAATTAATGTCATAGGTATGGCATCGTTTGTTATATTAAGAAAGCTCCTTAGAATTTGGCAAGTGCTTCTACTCTATATTAAAATAAATGTGTAGTTTTGGCTCCAGATATAGTTTAATTTTACTCATTGAAAAACAGGAAGGTTTTTATGAATGCTCCTACAATAGCCACCTGTGTGTTTGTCTCTGTGCAGTTAATTATCATAACACCTTGTCAGCAGACTTATAATGAAACTTAAGCATGCAAAATACACTTTAAAAAAAAATAATGCTTAAAATAAGTTCATTTCTGCTAGACGGTTATTCCCATCTCTAGATACTGAGCAGAGAGCTGGGAACAAGGAGTTTTTGCATTTTAATCATGGCCTAAAATTTAATTGCTCTGTTTGGGTGACCTTTTAAAAACGCATCTCGGTGCAGTCTTCTGGGAGTCTGAAGACAGCAATCTTAGTGAGACACACATGGGGTTTTTCTGAGGATTAAGGAGTTAATTGATGATTGTTCATAAAAAAAAAAAAGGCAGGACAAACCCAGATTTTGATGGGGAAATTGCAATGTATTAATGTATTATAGTATGTGTTATTTGAAGTGGTCTCAATGTTTTGCTTAAGTCATGTGGAAAGAGCTTTGAAGAGTAAGAGTGATGTCATTATTACTGCATGTTAGTTTAGGGCAGTTAAAACAATGTGCAGCTTTTTTTCCACTTTGAAAAATGAGTTACTGGTTCAAAGTGTTTCAACAAATATTTGTTTCCTTATATTTCAGCTACCTGACTGCAAATAACAACCAGAATTTCTTGTATACGGCAAGGCCTTTTTTGAAGAGAGCTGCTTTGGTGATAAGCTACGTAAGTACAAATGGACGTGCCCGTGTATTTCTGTGTATGTGATGAGAATGGGCATTGCCTGGTGGTATCCCAAAAGGCTCGGAAGGCTTAGATGGTAGATCTTAATACAAAGTTAGTCTTGGAAAACAGCGTAGAAAACTTCAGCTGGGCAGAGACAAGAATATTGCTGTTTTCCATTCAAATTCTCTTTTAATTTTTTAAATTTAATTAAAACTGTGTAATCATCTGCAAGTATTTCCTGCCTTAAATACAGGGGGACTCTCTGGCGCTGGGCTGACTTTTCAGTGGCGTGATGTTAGCTTCAGGGCAGGGCTTGGGGAAGAGTCACAAGAAAAGCCCTGCCTGCAAATCCGTGCTGCTGGGCGTGCTCCAAGCAGGACTTGACATGTTGCAGGAGGGAAAAACCAACACCTCCACAGGGGTTTGCTGGGCGTGCGACTCCCTGTGCTGCTCTAGGAGCCGGATCCCCTTGCTTGTCCCCTTGACAAGTGGCTCCCAGAAAAGCGGAGGAGTGCCAGCCCGCGGGAAGTCCTTCCAGGGATTAGGCTTATGCAGCACGAGAAACACCAATGGAGCTTGCCCTTGTACCCATGCCAGCATGAGTGAAGAATAATACCTGTTAAGGCACCAGCCACGTTTTTCCCCTCTGTATTTAGGTAGAGGTCAACAGCCAAACTCTGCAGTCTGAGCCGCAGCAGGGTGACGGATTTGTCCTTCCAAACGCTCCCTCTGTCGTGGGTAGCAGAGATATGCCCGTTGCTGTCAGTGTCGGGGACACAACAGCAGAGCGTGCTGTCAGTGCTGGGGGTCGGCACGTTTGTCACCCTGCACAGGGTAGCCAAAATTGAATTTTGCCTAAACCGCTGAGCTGACTCCCTTCTAGGCACAGAGCAGAGCATGGAGAGCTATCACAACAAAATATTTGCTGGAGGCTTAGTTCTTCTTAGTAGTGCGCTGCTAACTGAGATGCTCTTCTTTGAAGGTGATTCTTGTGTTGTATTTCCGCCTCTGGATAATGGGAGGATCCATGCCGATGTTTTCGGAGCAGGACAATCCAGCTTCATTCTCACCGTATTTACTGACGAGGTACGATGCTGCTAATCAAACGAAAGATTTCAAAAGTGTGGTCTTGACGTTATTTTTTCCCTGTGCTAAAATGTTTTACAGATGGCAAATGACAAAACTCGTTTTGTTGTTTTTACTTAATTACTTCTCCTTATAGCTCTGTCTAGAATAAAAAGCAACCAACATTACTTGAACCCCCAAAGCACGCTCTGGGTCCTGTATCTTACAGATGCTTTCTTACTGAAAAATGTGAGCTTATTCTTATGCAAAGCCCAAAGAAATTTAATTGCCTGAGCACAGGACTGGAAAGCCCAGTGACTGAAGCCTAATCCGAAACCTTAAAACTGGCTGCTCCTGATGTATGGGATGCAAGCATTCAGAGTTTTGGCTTCAGCTAAAGTTTGGATAAAAGGGGGATGACCCTGCCTGTAGGTGGAATATTGGTGGCCGATCGGTGAAGGCTGAAGGCAGGACCCCGGTGGCACAGAGTACTGCACAGCTCTGGCTGAATATAGGATGAGCTGCCATGGATTAATTAAAAACAACAGACCTGAAATTCGTGTTAACAGATTTTTGTTATTTTATCACTTTTTTTTTTAAAAAAAAGATAGATAAATGCTTAAATTTGGTAAAAATATTTTTTTTTTTCCTTGCTTGGGAACCTGGTGTGTGGTTAGGTGATACCACGTCCCTCTAGGCCAGCCCAGCAAGGCAGTGGCATCTGTGACTTAGCTCTTCCCACCAGACCAGCGCTCTGAGAAGGTGGTAGGAGGTTGATTTTTCTCTTAAGACAGGGCCATGTGCATAACTGCTCTGGTTTGCTTCTGAACTGAGGAAAGACGCTTTGGAGCCTTCTGGAGGAATTTCGTGGTGCCTCAAACGCAAATGTGAACAGTCCTCCTCTGTGTCACTTTCTGGCTCCGCATTCCAACAGTGGAATTGCAGCTGAGACACAGGTTAAGATAAAGCAGTCCTTATTCAGCATCTGCTGCGGAGTTGGACTGGATCTCATTTGGGAGACCTTTATGATAATGTGACAACAGCTCCTATTACCATCAAGGCTAAAAGTGCTTCCAGGAAGCACGTCGTGTGACTTGGAAAGCTCTGATCTGTTCACAGCGTTTCTGGCAGAGTCCTTAATACCAGACTCTGTGCGGCACGGCGTGAAGGATTTGCTGCTGTCCATTTTTGATATGTTTATGTTGAGATGGGGGTCATCAAGTCATAAGTGATCCCGGCCTGATTCCAATTACGTAGTCTGTGCTGCAGATGCCTTTCGCGTGTTTGTCTCTTTATGTCTTGTAATGACAGGGGAAGGTTTTTTTAAACGCAAAAACTAAGTCATTCTTAGAGTATGAAATGGTGACTATTTTTACCATCAGCACTGTGGGTTTTATTAACAGCTTTATGAAAGACAAATGAGAGTGCTGCTGGCTGAGGTCCTCCCTGGCACCAGAAGCGGCCCTGGCTTCACCTGCAGTCCAGCAACACCTACCTGCTCCAAACCTAATTAAGAAGACCTTTGCCAGTAAAAAACAGTATTATTGATCTGGGGAGATTTTAAAACCTTGTAGTTAGCCCAGCTCTTCCCCTTCTGCTGAGCTTGGTCTTAATCCTCAATTTAGCCAATTTACCCAGAAGCCTGTATCTTCCATCCGGAAAACCCATCCCTTCAGCAAGCCCGGATGCCAGCCATTACGTGGCTTTCTAATAAGCAGAGTTAAATTTAGCTGTTCCGTTCCTTCTCTGCTGATCTATCACCAACTTCCCATGGCTGATGATCAGGCAGGGGCCCTGACAACAGAAGCTGAAAAATAGGTTTTCTGAATCTTGGTCAGGGTCCAGTCAGGAGGTGGAACTGGAGGCAAGGCTGCAACACTGGCCCAAAGTCCATCCAGGAGAAAGCACAAAAGGCAGGAGTAGAGACAAACGACAGCATGTGTCTGAGGGGGTCCATCCACGAGACAGGCTAACTACAGCATAAGTTCAATGTCCATCCAGGAGCTAGGGCTGAAATGGAGCTCCTAAAGCAATGGGCAGTAGGTGTGGAGCCAGGTGAGGCTCATCAGGACCCTGACAACATGTTGCTGCTGACCACCTGTGATAATCCTTGTCCTCACCCTCTGGGCATGATAGGATATAGAAAGAAGCAGGGTCCTAAGCTTCTGTTGTCCTTAACCCTAGTCTCCTGGCATGAGCCTTCATCTTAGATGTGAGGTCCCTGCAGAATCTGTCTATACATGCTTCTCTACAGTTCTTGTTTTTCTGAACTCAAACCTTAAGCTGACCACTATGTTGAACTTGCAACCAAACAACCTGAGAGAGGCCAAAACATGGCTATCCTGATCCATGCACCACCGTAACCCTGCAGGATCCACATGCCAGCACGTTAGACTTGCTCAGCAACACTTGCTTTCCTGAACCCAGACCCTAACCCTTCACTTCAAAAGAGTCAGTGACCCCCCCTGCCCCCCGACTGCCTCAGAGCTAGCTATAGGCCCAGCTGCACTGCTGGCAATATTCTTCATGTTAGACCTGTGGGGTCCATCTACAAATGAGAAATTGGAGATAAGAGCTGGTTTTTTTTAATGTTGTATCTTGCCAGACTTGAGGAGCTGTGGGAAGACCGATTAGTCAAAACGGATGATAGCTTAGGGTAAGTTGTGCCTTGTCATGATGACATTGTGCCTGTCATCATGAGCTCAGGACTGGGATGTCAGATGGAAACAGCAAGGCTGAGTGTCATTGGCCTGGTTTCCGGGAAGATTTGTGTGTCTGGCCAGCGAGAAGGCTAGGCTGAGGTGCAGGGCTTAGATGCAAGGAAGAGAGAGAGGCTGGAGAGGTAAGCTTGTTTTTAAAGCCTGGTATTTCCACAGGGTGGAAATAAGAAGTGGTGTTAGGTGGATTGGAGGTGACACAATTTGCTGGCCCCGGTGTTAGGGGTGACATTAGGTTAGGGTCTAGGACATCGAGGCTTGACGACATTCAACATCCAAGTAGGTGCTGGTGTGTGTGGATGCTTGCCTAACTGGTGGCTGTCCAGTAATGTGGGAGAGTTTGTGGTTATGGTCCAGCCTCAGAGAAGCTGCTAAACAGTGTGTGTTCCTCAACTGTGGACACCTACAGCAGCAGCATGTGAAGAGTTGGTGTGAAAAGGTTTTAATGAGGTTTTGAAGGCAGTAATTAGGTCACGGCACTGAGTTTAAAGCCAGGATGCTATTTGCAATTTGGGTTGAGTTGGGAGGAAGGGAGTGGAGGAGCTAAGGGGGATGTCAGGACCAGAAGGGAGAAGCCCCATGAAACTAAAAGAAAAGCCAGTGTTGGGTGGTGACCTTGAGCTGGTTACTACCACCTTACCTATGGATGGAGCAAGAGTTAGTGTTCAGGCAGCGGGCAAGTTGTTTTGTAACTCTCTGAAGATCATGCAAGGCTGAAATGGGAGTTTCAGTTTGCAAACAGTCGTCTTTATTTTCATTGAGCTGGAAATGTGGTTATTGTGCATGTCTCACCAGGGTAAATGTTATGGTTTTCTACAGAGTTGAAAGTTGTTGCAAGACTTGGCCAACTCTGTGGGGCTAGGAGGAAGGCTGATGATGACAAGAGGAATAAAAAAGCAAAACAGTAGTTTGGAAATGTGTGGCAGTCTTTGTGAAATGCGTAAAGTTAGATCTGGAATTGGGGTCTTGGCTGACATAGGATGAACCCCAAAGAGTATTGTTAACTATCACAAGGTTTCTGGTGAGCTGCTTCAGCTGGTGAGCTGTACAGGTATGGTTTGTCCCGAGGCTGGCAAATGTGGCTAAGATTAGGGGTAGGTGTAAGTTACGGGTTTGAAAAATATTGAGTAACGAGGTGAGATTTTGTCAGCCCTTATGATGCTTGTAGTGTAAATTAGATTACTGAGGGTGTGAGAGAGGTCCGTGCATCCATGATTGTGGGATGGAGGGGAACACATAGAAGTTAAGGTGTATTAAATGAATCTAAGAGGAGACAGGTTCAAAGTAAGTCAAGGAGATGGCTTGCAACAGGTAGTTGAGCTGGGGAGCTCCTTCCTGCAGGATGCTGTGGGTGTGCTGAAAGTTTATGCAGGCTCAAAGAGAGATTTGCCAAGTTAAAAAAAGAAATCCAGGCTACTAAATATGCAGAAACCACATCCAACTCTGGGACATCATGCTAGCTAGAAACTGGAAAAAAAATATGTTCTTATATGCTTTGCTTGGCATTAATTCTTGGTCACTGCTGGAGAGAAGATGCTGATCTCGACAGACCTTTGGTGTGGCCCAGTTTGGTCTTAGAACATGATGGTATGTCTTGTGTAACCTGTCTCCAATCTTGGACAACACAAATATATAAATTAAAGTGTAGACCGATAATGTTTTATTTAACCATTGGAATATGAAATATGCTGAAAAAGTGTCAGTTTTTTCAGTCTTAAAAAAAAAAAATCATCTGTTTAGTATATTCACTAAATTACTGTCCTTAAAAATACAAGTGAATGGGGATGCACTTATATGCTTTGGAAGTCAGAATATGAATGCTTAAGTCCCTGCAAGGTACTGGATTTTTCTAATATTCTTGAATACCTTAAAGCTTATGGTGACACAAATGAAAGCCACATTTCCATGTCCTTCAGTGTGTTGCTTGGCAAGGGTGATCTGAGAAGATGAAATCAGTGCATCATTCCCTTTCTCAGCGGAGGCAGAAATGAAGGTGTTGGGAATCCTGCTATTCCTACGCCCTGCTACTAGAGCCTGAACACACAGGCTGTTGTATGCTGCAGAAAGGACGTACCTTCTCCAGGGACCTACCTTAAAGAAGCCAGATTCTCCAGTCATTGTGACTTGCCATCCCTGAACGCGCTATGGGTGAGCTGTTGCAATAGGAAAACCAATCCCAACCCTCTGCTAAAACGTTCTGGCTCGTGGTGGATGAAAGTTGAGGAAGAATGCGATTGGAAAAGGCTTTGAGAGCTACCCAGCTTTAGGTAAACAGTGTACTGAAGTGCAGCTGGAGTGTTAGCGGGGCGCTGAGTGCTGGGCTGTCATGCTTCAGGCGTTTCGCACAACGTTGCTTTCTTCTGCCGTTCTTCAGGGGAAAAAGAAGTAGGAGGCCTCTGTCTAAAGCAGATTGTATTACTAACACCGTGGTAAGGCAAGGGGAAAGTCCGTTGTACCACATGTCTCAAGGTGTGTGAAACAGATTAAATCCCACCCGTGATTTCAAACTAAGAAAACGAGGTTGGTTGTTTTTTTTTTTTTTTAAACTCTTCAGGAGTCAAATTATATCAATTTCTGCTGGCATTTGCCTTGTGATGTCCTTTGGCTGATCACTGTGAACGCGAAGCAGGCTTACTTGTGGTGTAGCGTTAAATAGTTAATATATTTCTACTCAGACTGCCTTGAGATAACATTGTCCTGTGGTTGAACTGCTCTCTCTGTAAGCTGGCTTTCTGCATTTCTTTGCTGTTTCAAATCAGGTAAATGAGAATTCAATGCCGCAGAAGGCTGAAGAAATGCTTACACGTAAAAACTGGTGCATACTCCTTTTCACAGAGATTTGTGACTGTTTTCTGAGCAATGCATTTAATCATCCCAGTTGTAACTTCAAAGGGAATGAAAGGCACAGGGCAGACCTGTGCTGGAGAAGTGGGTCCCTGTGCCAGCCAGTTCTGCCAAGACGGTAGAGGTCAAGTGCAGCAACTACTCTGGTGTGGGATTTTCACTGACCTTAGGGTAGGAAATGGCATTAAAATGGACCCCTGTGACATATCAGTTCTTAATTAGCCAGGCTTGCACATGCTGCCTGAGTGGAAAAGTTCTGCCTGTTTTGTCAGTGCCTTCTTTTGTGTGCCCAAAGGTGCTTAACTTCAACCCTACCTGTAATCTCTGCGGACTCGCAGTCCTCAGAACTCACTTCTAGGCAAAAGGGTGAGCAACAGTTTTGGTACGAATTATTGTTGTGCCCACCCAGAGGCCAGACAGTCCATACATTAAATGTAAAATGTATTTTTTTTTATTCCAAGGGGGGGCTGGGGTCAGGGGGAAGCCTATGTAGAAGATGGTGCTACAAAGCAAAGGCCATCCTTCAGTAGCAGGTTCCCAGAGGAACTTGCTTTCCCAGAGCCATGTGAAAGATTTGAGCATCTCTCTCAGTTAAGTTTTCTTGGTTTAATGAGCAAACCCCAGTAGGTAGCGCTGCTCCAGAAATCAGCTTGATAGCCATTTTTAATGGGTCATGATGCTTGCTGCAAGCACTGGTTACACAATAAGCCTTCCTGGCCAAAAGCCTACACAGTGAGTGGAGGGGGTGCAGCCAACGCAGAGGCTGTTGACTCCTATAGGCAATGCATTTGCTTTTCAAAATACTTCCACGCAGGAGGGCCAGACCATCACCAGTCTCCGGTGAAGCGAAGCAGCGTGCCCAGGACATCCCTTTGGCTTTTGCTGGGGCAGGGTAGGTAATGCTCTGGGGTGCAATGGACCGTTTCCAGAAACATTATCACAACGGCTTTGTGAGGTCTGGTTTTTAATTTCCTGAGGATCAGCCACCAGTATCTCAGTGGCTGTCCGGAGGACCTTCCATCCCCTGCCGCCTCAGTGAGCCTCTTCTGAAGCAGTTGCCCACTGGTGACTGGGGGGTTTCGGGACCGCGTCTTCTGGAGCGTGCTGCTGTCGGTGGCAAGCTGAGGATCACGTTTGATCACAAGGCACACTTCTACCCACAGCACGGGGGGGTTTGCCAACAGAAAACAGCACAAGATCAGTCCCAGGTTTTCTATCTCTGAGACTCCGATGGCAGGCTTGGGTTTCACTGGAAGTTCACAGGCTCTTTGAAAGTCTCTATTCGTCAAGAATTTGATATTTTTCGGATTCTTAGCCACAGAGTTGAAACAACTGAGAGCGAGCCGTTCGCTAGATCAAAGCTCTTCAGGCTGTGAAGCTACAGAGGACAACATAGTCTGCCTTTCCTCCTGTGCCCCTGGTGCACACAAACCCACCTTCCAGAGGAGTTACCTTGCTATTCATCAAGTTGCAGCCACCTGTTTATCAGTATCTTTCTCTTTCCTACTCCTATCCTCTACTGACTGGCAGCTCTTTCCCCCTAAATGCAAAAGTTTTGATGAAAGGGAATGCAAAGGCACTTCTTCCAGTGAGGAGTATTTTCTGTCTAGCTGGTACTTGCAGTTGGATGTTAAATTGGGATTTGTCTGTCTGTTGCTTGTTTGTGTAGTCTTACTCCACCATCACCGAATGTGCTGGATAGACAGTGTGATGTTTCTTCTAAGGCTATGAAAAGAAAATGTTTAGGCTGACAATATATAGAGCAGGAAAATAAACTCATGTGGGAAGGTATGACTGGACTGGCAGTTCCCCAGGGGAAGCGCAAATACATACAATTTTAAGACAATATCCTTAAATATCACCACCTGGTTATAATTGCAGCCATGTGTGTCCTAGGAGGACATTATTGTGAAGCAGCTCATCAAACACGCCTGGTTTTAGGGCTTTGCAGAGGATGAAGAGAGCCTTGAGCTGAAAGCGGCTCAGCTGTTAATGCAACTGAGAAGCTCTTTTCACTAATGAAGGAGCTCTTCTCACCCTTACAGTGAACTGAAACTTCGCAGAGCCCTCGGCAGTGCACAGGTCTTCTTCTCAGAAGAGCATTAACAAGGTCTGTGACTTCTGGAAGGGCAATGACTATCTTTCTGCTTCTGTTCCAGATCCCCTGCTTCTTTAAGCACCCCCTTCTTTTCCCAAATACCAGTTAAGTGCACTGTTATCGCCTGTCTTCTAGGTAGGTCCATTTTTTTTCCGGTCCAGGAGAATATTTTGCCTTTGCCTTGCTAAAATCTCCAGTGCAGGAAGGTTTTCCACTTGCAGGTGGATACCCCACTGGGTCTTTGGGAGTAAGGCTATTTGTCAGGAAAGGGATGGGTTGTCCCAGAGCTGTGTAGGTGGTAGGTTGCATTACTATATGCACCTAAAAAGAAATAGGTCTCTGCCCCCCACTTTCCCATGCAGCTTCAGTGGGGCATGGTCTGAGTCTTGTGATCACTTGTATAGCCCAGTTTTAGAAAGAAATCTCTAATCTCAGTCCCTGGGAGCTGTGGAAAAAAAGCTTGAAATGCTCCAAAATCAAAAAGCAAGTGAAACTCCTCATAAATTTCTATAAATCTTGTATTTTTTTTTAGCTCGTCTCACAATCCTCATGTGCTCTGATTGCCTGGGTTGGGCAGAGCTGAGACTAGGGCTTTTCCAAGCTCGTTAGTCTCTCTTACAACAAAGGGTAACAAGACAATCCCTTGAGTATTTTTCTATCCTGTTGTTTATAGCTTTAAGTAGCACCCTGTACTTTCATTTTTGCAGCAGAAGTAATCACTTCAGATAGTTGTTTTCTGCAACAGGTTTGAGATGTGAGTCATCCTGTATGTATCTCAAACAAAGGACGCAAGAGTACGTTTAAACTAAAAAAATTATAACTAAACAAACTGGATTGCCATGACAACACCTGCTACCCACAGGAGGAGCTGTGTTTTTCTGAACATGCCAGAGATGCTGAGAAGTGAAAAGAAACACTTGATACCGGCTGAAACTTGGATTTCCGTGTTCAATTTGCAAATTAAAAAAAATTACTCCACTGTAATGCAAATGCTGTTAACCAGCCTTGGGGAAAACTGATTGCCAATTAAGAGGCAGATTCTTCCAATCACCTCACCAGTAATACTCTGTCATCCCTGGGATTAACTGATAGAGAGGGAGATGTTACAGGCAGGGATTTTTCTCCCTTGGAATTCCAGCAGACATGAACAGTAATATAGAGAAGATCTTTAATTTAAAATGTAATTCACTTAGTCAACTAATTAAAAGAAAATACTTTTGTTGCCATTTGCAGGTAGGCTGCTGAAATGTAATTAGCTCCTGGGATGACTCCATGAATCTTTGAGTCTTTTCAAAATTTGCAGGTTATTTCCTTGCGGTGTCAGTTTTGGTGAGAGAGTTCTTCCAGAGTTTCTCCTGCTTTTAGCTTTCTCCCTGGCTAGGGATATGAGAGCCAGACGGATGTAAAGGAATATCACGTGCTTTCAAGAGCTACAAGTGAAAATCAGCACTGAATTGTCAGTGACTATTATTAGCATCCTGTTATTTTTCTGTTCCTAGTACCTAGAATAGCGATAGTTTGTAATGTTTTATTTTATACAGCCATCCATCAAATTCAAGTAGAGGTTACCAATGCTGAAAGCATATCCAAACTTTTGCTTGAATCAGAGTGCACGTCAAGGCTTTCTTGCAGCTTACAAATGCCTCCTAAAATCAGGCAGTGCTCTCCTGGATCTTCCTTCCCTGCCTGCTGGTGGCACAAGCACGTTCAATGAGGGTGTTCAGCCTTCACGATGGGAGATGTGGCCAAGAGTTCTCCAGTACGGTGTCTGGAGAGGCAAAGCAGTCGGCCGTACATAGATGGTAATGGCTGTCACAGGCTTTAAAATAGTTCACTGCTGTTGGCAGAGTGTATTTAAGACGCTAATTATTGCCGTGATAGAACGGAGCGATTGTCCATCTCCTCTGGGACCTGCCTCTGGGAGAGAGTTGTGCACATGGCTCCCAAGGATGGAAACCCCTCAAGCACAGGGAAAGAGAGACTTGTTTACAAACATCTCCTGATCAGTGCGTGTCCTGGAGCGTGTCTTCTCATCTTCAACAGCAGTTTGTCCTAACCTCCCAGCAGAAATGCATGAAAGCACTCTAATCTGGCTACCCCGCTTTCCTCTTAAAATTTGTTAAACTGACTCAATTTGTTATGGCAGCAAGCTGTGTGTATTTACTCTGCGCTGTGTAACGATTTATCAGCTCCTGCCTTATCAGTGAAGATGCAGAAAAGCCACTAGTCCCTCATCAGCTGCAATGCTGCAGTTTGCAAAGATCTCAAGTGTCATCTCATAGAATCATAGAATGGTTAGAGTTGGAAGGGACCTTAAAGATCATCTAGTTCCAACCCCCCTGCCATGGGCA
>JAOXJK010000001.1:65158983-65169599 GCA_025774025.1 Xenus cinereus
TTCTTCCTGATATCTAATCTAAATCTCCCCTCTTCCAATTTAAAACCATTACCCCTTGTCCTGGCACTACACTTCCTGACAAAGAGTCCCTCTCCGGCTCTCGTGTAGCTCCCTTCAGATATTGGTAGGCTGCTATGAGGTGTCCCCAAAGCCTTCTCTTCTGCAGGCTGAACAACCCCAGCTCTCTGTATGTCTTCATAGGAGAGGTGTTCCAGCCCTCTGATCATCTTCATGGCCCTCTCCTGGATGCATTCCAATAGGTCCATGTCATTCTTGTGTTGAGGACTCCAGAGCTGGACACAGTACTCCAGGTGGGGTGTCACGAGTGCAGAGTAGAGGGGCAGAATCACCTCCTGTGATCTGCTGGGCACACTTCTTTTGATGCAGCCCAGGATGGGGTTGGCTTTCTGGGCTGCCAGTGCACGTTGCCGACTCGTGTTGAGCTTCTCATCCACCAACACCCCCAAGTCCTTCTCCTCCTTGTTCCTTCTTACCCAGCAGCCCAGCCTGAGAAAGTAGGGGAGGGTTTCTGGTGCATGTTGTGGGTTGCATACAAATTTCCATGAATATAGTGATGCTTATTGAAAATGTTAATGTGCCAGGGCATAAAAGGTTACACTCCCTCCAAAAACTGGGCTCTCTTAAGGCATCAACTGCAAAACTAACTCAATGCTCCTGAAAATCTGGTCTAATATAGAGACTTGTACCAATATCCTATGCCGTGACGTTATTCAGATGGACATAAATGGACATGCTTTTTCTTTAGAAAGTAAAGCTAGAAATGGGTCTGAGTTTAGCTCTTAAGTAAGTAGCAGTAAATAAATGCTGGCAACCTTTTCTGAGCTGACATCGTATTGAGGCTGATAACAGAAGCCCATTTTGCGTTGTGACTGAGCAGAGGTGGGGCCACACTTAACATCATGAGCAAGCACCTTGGCCTGATGAAGCTCCACCAGATTTTGCCTTGCCGTGTTTCTCCGTAATGCGGACCAGAAAAGATTGGTTTGATAACTAGAAAAAACACGTTTGTTTCTTTAGAAATAGCGAACAATCGAAATTGTAAGAACATGTTGAGTAAAATTAGATTGTGTTGTTGAGGGATGTTTTCTTAAATAGAAACTTGTCTTTTTAATCGCTGCCTCTGTTTGGAGAGAAGATGGATTTTTCTGTCATTTTTCCTTTCCTTTACTCCCTCAGGATGGGGAAAGGAAGGAGAATGGAGGGATGAAAGAGAAATGTACCAAATGGCTGGAAACCTTAAAAATGTGGGAATGTTCCATTTTCTATCAGAACTGGGAGCTTAGAAAGATTTGTGGGGAAATGAGAATGTGCCTTTTCCACTGTTTGCAATGAAACGTTATTCCAGCTCTGTAAGCCTCCCTGCTTTTGGGTTGCTGTGCTGCTGGAGACATTTGTTTTTCAGATGAGAAGAGAAACTGATATCCTAGTTGTTTGTGGTCATTTAAAAATATTTTCACAAAAAGTTAGGCCTGTTTCATCCCTGTGTCTTGGCCCAACACCCATCTGGGAGCTTCAGTCCTGCCTGCCTGGAGTCACATTTAACTTCAGTGTCTTACCCCTTCTGCCACAAATAAAATATGATGTTGTCAGTTGCTCGTCGCAGTCAGTGCTGTTGTAAGGGGTGGTATTTTGACCCCAAAGAGGTATGTTTGCAAGTGGCAAGTGAAACAATCCTCTGTCTACATGGCTTGACATCTCTTGGGCATCCTTTGTTATCGTTTTAATAAACCTGCAAAGGTACCATGGCAACTGGGTGTGATAACAATAGCCAAAGCAGGCTCAGATGGAAGAAATTCTGTGCAGGGTAGAATATAATTTCATTTCTTTTTGACTATTTGCTGTCTTTGGTGCTGTGTACAATTTGGATTTTTCCGTTTGCAGACCAAGTAAGGGTTTGTCTGTTCTAAGGGTGTTGCAATTTTGCTTGACTTCATGATTGCTGGAATAATCTCCAGCCCTTTGCATACAGAAGTATTCAAACTTTGGTATATGTGGTTTGAAGGGGATGCACTTTTGGGCAAGTAGGTGCCAAGCATCAAAAGGCTGGTGGGGAGAAGATGTTGGTTTGATTTTATTTTTTTTTGTCTTTTTTTTTTGTCTTTCCCCCCCCTCCTGTTTTCTTTAGCCCAGTTGCACACATGCTGTTCTTGTTCAGTCTTCTAAAAGCACTGCATACTTTCCAGAGGGCAGCATGGTTCCCCGTTTCCATTCCCCATTAATTTCCTCTCTATTGAGAATACCAATTAATGAAGATTACAACAATTTGAAAGGCTCCCTACTTCTCGATCACTTCTGTGGCCGTCTGAGGCAAGCTGTCACCAGCCCTAATAAGCTGTGATGGGATCAGCCGAGAATCACCCTGTGCCTCCTTTCTTCTGTGTTTTCTCTCTGTGCCAGGATGTAAAAAGACAGAGAGGTCTAACTTTAATTGCTCGATATTGTGCACATAGGAGAAATCCTAAATTGTAAGTTAAACCCAGCTAGAGAGATATTTTGCATTGCAGGAGTGATGCAGTGAACTGTGAAACTGTTCCATATGTGTATGTACCTGCTTAGTTATTATTCATTTATTGCTGAAGCTGGTAGAAAGTCACTTCAAAAATCCAACATTCAAATGGGAGATGAAGATTTCTTAGTTTTCCAAAGGCTGGTGCATAGAAACCACATAAATATTGATCTTAGGTTATTTCTTTAATTTACCTGTTGAATTCCCCTTCTTCTATGTTAGCACCTCTTTATTGACAGGGAGAGGTATGGCATTGCCTGGGAGTGCAGAGCTAATTTTTTTTTTTTCCCTCCCCCCATATAGTAAGTGGTAATTGCCGAAGGAAAACATTACATGCGTCGGCAGTCATTCCCTGTATTACATTACCTGTTTTCTTTTGCAGGTTTCTAACTTATTCCTACCTTCTGGCCTTCAATGCGTGGCTTCTGCTGGCACCGATCACCCTGTGCTACGACTGGCAGGTTGGCAGCATCCCTTTGATTGAGTCCGTCTGGGACGTGAGGAACTTGGCCACAGTGTTCCTGGTGCTGGTGATGGCGTTACTCAGCCTGCACTGCATAGCTGCATTCAAGGTAACACCGAAAAGACACGCGACACAACGTTTTGTTTAAAATCTTTTGTTCCCTACTCTTCAGATGAAATGGTTAGGAAGCGCAAGTTTTCCTCCCGAGTGCATTGGATTGAGGTGAAAGAAATCGTACCGCTGCGTGGCTAACGCAGGCAAGCTTAACAGATGAAAATGTCCCTCTAGTTGAATGTCAGTCTCTAATTGGTCTGATTTGAGGGCAAAACTTGGCCTGGAGTCCTGCATTCAATTACTGCTAATGATCCAAACCCCACTGAAGTTGTTAAGCGTCTCTGCCTCTCCCACAGTCATTAGGCTCTTTGTCACTGCTTCAGACAGGACTGGGAACTGTCTTCTGCTGAGCCATTTGAAAATGAAATCAATTATTGTATTCATACCTTTACTATGCCTCTAAAACCTAAACGTTGGATATAGAAGATTTCTCATCAGCAGAGTAATGGAACACAGGAAATGTGAAATGACCTGGAAATGGTTATTTAGTGCATATAACATAGTGGTAAGCCAAAGTTCAGAGTTCAACATCTAAGATCTACCATTAATCATATTGCAAAAATGAAAGTGAGGTTGCACTAGACTTCTCGGAGATCAGATATCAACTTACATGAAAGGGGTGTCTTTGTGGATCCTGGGAGTTACAGGCAATTGCTTCTGCAGTTGTGTTGTGAAAGCTTCTTTAGGAAAGGTGTTGAGAATAATTTTTGAAATAGTACAAAGATTTCTCTTCCTTAAACATACATCTCACTCAAAAGCATAGTAGTAGGGGAGTAACGTTTTTTTAATACTTATGTTATGCTAAAATGTGCAGGTCATGTACGTGCTTCAGTCTACCCTGGCAGTCTTCTCTGTGCTCCTGATAAGGAGGTGGAAAATGAATCAGTTTGAGGCTGCAGAGTCGTTAATTTAGATTATACATTGACGGAGGCTGCATGGGAAATATGGGAAAATACCCTATTAGATATTCACTCGTTCTACCTGCAGGTTGTACATCATCTTGCATTCCTCCTGCTTTCATTACTCACTGCTAGAGATATTCAGAAGTGTTTGTATTAGACCTAATCCTGTTCTCGGGGAAGTTAATGATAAAATTCTCATTAGCCCAGTACTGAACACTTCTGAAAAACCTTATCCCATGTTCTTTGAAGTTTGGGTTGCTTTTTATTTCTTCTCCTGTTGTCAGAACTGGTACTCTGTGTAAGATTAATGTCATTGGTTTGCTCGGAAAAAATCTTTCAGGATTATCCAAAGACATTTTGTGTTATTTTATTTTAGGTAAAACTATAATCCAGAAGGATTCCTTTGGGTTACTGAATTGTGCGTCTTCTGTCAAGCTGCAAAACAAAATGTTCCAAAATACTTTGTGCTTTACATTTCTAGGTTTTATCACATTTTTATTCAAATTTTTTTTTCTAAGAGGCAAAACAATTCAGTATGGATTTATGAATATCACTGTTTGATTTGAAACTGCAGCTTCTAATTTTTTGTGAGAATAAGTTTGCTGCTTTGCCCTTAACCACTGTTAATGTTGCGTTAAGCAACATGAGTTTTGCTCTCCAGGCATATATTTACTGGATGCTTTGAAATTCATCTGTAGATTCCCTTATGTTTATTTTTGAAAACCCCAAACACAGAATAAGTTGGATACTAAGTGTCTAACCCAAGTAAAACCAGAACTATCACATATTCTTCACAAAGTGCTCTAATAAGCCGTCAGCTCACCAGCTTCCCAGCACACCCACCGTGAGCATGGGAAGTGGTAATGGTTCTTGGGGGTCCACTTGATATGTTTTCAACAGCCTTAGGTATTATTATAGACAGCTGAAATATTCTGCTTTTCACAAAATTCTAAATTTCTGAAACTACTTTCTATTTTATTTTTAGTGACTCTCATAACAACCTAATTGTGATACCACTGTGAAGCCGTACAGGGATGATTGCGTTGTGCTGAGTAATATGAATTATTGAGGAAAGCAAACAGTAGGAAGAGACACATTTCCTGGAAATAAATTATCCTGTTTGGCTTTGGACACTCTCAGGAATGTCTTCTACAGCGAGGAGAGGGAAGTTCAGGACACATGAACTGTAGGCACAATTCATTATATTAGGCTCTTAAGAAAGCTTCTTTCCAAATGCAACGGTGGTGGCCTTTGATATGACGTTGCCCTCCCCATTGGGAAGGACTATCTTTCGGTCAAGCCCCAGACAGGCCACTTTTTGCTATTTTGCAGCTTGTAGGCGGCCTGAGACGCATCGGTTGGTTTTTCACGTTTCATAAAGTGTAGGATGTTCTGCTTGCTTTCTGAAGCGAACACACGAAACATGTCTTAGCAGCCGTTTTTCTCTTCTCCTTCATTGCAAAGCCTAACCTGGAAGGGATAGCTTGCAATTTTCTAAGGAATGGTTTTAGAGTGAACAGGCACGGAGTTTGTGTGCTCTTCGTTTGAGTATGTAGGTGTGCAGGGGTAAGAGAGGACAAAACCTCATATTCATTCTCACTGGCACTAGTACTTTCTGTGGCATGGAGAATGGAGATACTAGAAAAGATTTTGACAGAAGTGACGACATTTGTGCAGTGAACACCAAACTGATTTTCAGTGGCATGAGGCGACGCGTGCGCATCCACAAAACAAGCTCACAGGAGACTTGCAGAATATATTACATGGACTGTAATTAGAGAATGCATGTATTGGATTTCTGCCTTTGTTGCCATTGAATTTTAAACAGGGCTAATTTGTTGTTGACGTTTGTGATTAGGGTAATAAACTTGTTGGCACGTATGTGTAGTGCTGATAAAGGACATCTAAGGCATGAAGCTTTCTTGTTCTGTTTCGTTTTGTGAACGTTGTACTGCAGAAGGAGAAGAAACAGTGCAAGATTTCTACCCATAAGTGCTTTGCTTGGAACATGTTTGTTGAATCGGTGGGAGTTTTTATGCTGAAGACAGCAGAAACGGAGAAGACAGCTCTCCAGTTCGTTATTGTTTGGACAGAGAAGCCTCCCTCCTCATCCTGCATGTGCACTTTCACTGTTGTTCTCCTTCTTACGTAATGAGGAAGACGCTTGAAAAATTGCTTTGTTAATTCCTTGTATACAACTTTCATTAGCTGAGTCGTTTCATGTGCGCAGTGCTAATCCCTCTTGCTTATCGGCCAAAGAGCTCCCGGTGAGCAGCTCCCCAAGAAGGACTTGTCGCTCTGCATGGTATTTAGGTGCACAGCCATGCTTGGCTCCTGCTGCAGCCATCCCTGTCACCCGCGATAATTAATGCCTGTCTTCAGGAGGCCTGACGAGAGTAACCGAAAGGCCTGCTCCTTGGCGCACCTCCTGCTGTGGGAGTAAAAGACCTTGTTGTCATCTCTGGCTAAGATTTTTTTCATAGTGACTAGCGTGCCAAAGTTGCAGTCCATCGTTACGCAGCTCTTTGAAGCCTTTTGAGGCTTGATTTCTCACCACGCAGATGCCCAGCGTGCTCTACACATTGGCCTCTCTTGAGCTGTTTTAGCCAAGGCACCAGGAGTCACCGGTGGGTCTCAAAATCCTCAGGTTCTGCTCAGCTCTTTGGGGTGAACTCCCTCACCCAGCCTGGCTGGGCTTCCAGTAGCATGCTGGGGATGTGACAGAGGCTGGGGATGCTATTGCAAATGCCTGCATCCTGTAGAAATAATAATAGTTGGGAAAAGAGGATGAGATTTGCTTATTGCTCGTTTTTCAAACACAGCCTCAGCTGCAAGGAATAGACGTGGTCTGTCTTCCAGCTTTGTGACTAGAGAGATCACAAAGGTAGCAGTGAAATGGATGAAGCAATCTCTTTTTGGTTGCCAAGCACACCAGTTACAGGGCCAGAGAAATAATCTGTCTGATGCTTCCGATGGCCACTAGCGTACCCGAGGGCCCATAACGCCGTCTTTCTGTGCTGGAAGAAACAGCGAGCACCTGGTGGACTGGAGAGAGGACAGCAGCTCTGGTCGTATCGTCAGGACGGCAGTTATTTCTTTGACATGTCATAATAATTCAATGAGCATGAAAGGAAAACCCTTCAGATGTTTGAAACGCCACTCTGCATGGCATTTTTAGGTCACTGCTTAATTAGCAGTGTGATTAAAATGCAGTTTGTCCTGTAGTTGTAGCTGTGAACATATGTACAGAGCACATGATGGATCGGATTCCACTTTCTATGTGGTACTTGATATATGGAAGGTTGATAGTGGGGAAAACTCAAGTGTGTGTGATCAGAGGAAGGTGATCTGGAAAACTAATTTGGAACAGTAGCTTTTGTCACCAGTCTGGGGGAATTATTGCACCTCATACTGCTTGGCCCTCTTACATTTATACTCATGACCAACACTATGGAGGGACCGTATGGTGGTTCGCAGCCCCTTCTACTTGTTCAGCAGGAATGCATAATGATGTGCAACAGCTTGCTCACCTCTGAGGAGGGAGTGCTACTTATGTTTCACATCAATTTACAAAAGAATAAAAAAAAATCTTGAGTGTCCTCTACCATATATCTTTTTAAAGAACGTGCCTTGCTGCTGTGTGAGACATGGCTACATATGGTACAGGAAATTGTGATGATTTTCAGGTTGTATTCATTAAATGCAACTGAGATACATATTATTATCCTGTTCTTTCATAGGGTACAGTTGGTTGTTTTTTACTTCAGGTCTAATTTTAAGGTACTGCTACTTCAGTGTTTCTCTGCATACTGCTTCCGAGCCAAGATAAGGCATTTTATACCAAATTATTATAACTTTAATTTGTGCCGTAATTGGCATCATATTGCCATTTATCTGGTGGTTTATATGGATGAATATCATCTAAGCATATTCCTCAGGCACTGGCAGACTGTATTTCTTAGCTGACAATGTTTAATACCATCAAGGAGAGGAATGCATTTGTATCTTCTCTTTGTGTGCATGTTTGTGTTGTTTTTGCTGGCACTCATTATGTGTATTCTGTCGTGCTATTTACTTTACCCTGCACTCCAGAGACCTTTGCCTCGTTGCCCAGGTTTGGCATTTCATTAATAAATCACAGCTTATGGACCTTTCTCGGGAACAGTTGCCTTTTATAATATTCTACAGTAGTATCGGCGCGGTTAGAAAGTGTGCCTAGCAAAATTCATATGCCACAACACTTCCAGAACAATACCTGCTTCAAAGGCACGGCAAGGTGAATAAGGCTATTTATCGACGGAGTCTATCTGACAAGCTGAAAACCACAGTCATTTTCATAAAAGGTCCATTTAAAATAAATCCTGCTTTCATTTTCCTGAGGGCCCACTTGAATTCCTTCCACATACAGAGAAGGTCAGGACTGATGTTCTTAATCCTTAGCAGCGAGGGTTTTTTTTCGCTGTGCTGCTTCTGTTGTTAGTGTTTGCTGCGGGGAGGGAGTAATAAGCCAGAAAGACTCTGTTTAGTGAAAGCTGGAGGGAGGGATGGAGCTGGGGGGAGCCCCTTGTGTGCGCCCTGGCTGCCTCGCCGGCTGCGTTTCTGCTCTGTCGAGTGCTGCAGACGGATCTGCAGTGGGTCCCTGGTGGGGCTGGAAGGAACACGAAAGCCTTCCCAGGACGTTTCCTGTGCCAGGCAACAAACAAGCAAAAGAAGAAACCTTTCTTAGGTTTCTGTCTGTACGCGATTGCCATTCTGAATTAAAAAAGCAAACACAAGAACTATAAGCATATCTTTTTGCATCAATTTTTTTTTTTTTTTTCTTGGTAGATGTTTGAAATAATAGGTTTGGAGTGTGGTACTCTGAGTAAATACAACCATAGGTGAAGTAGTTCCAATTTGGCTCACCATGAAGAGTTTGTCACGCTAGGCAGGTAGTTTTCATAGGGGTAGGTAGTTCTGCCATTTTCAGCATATTAACACTGAATTACTGTATTTTTCATAGATACCCTTTTTTTTTTCTACCATTTTCTTCTTCTGATTTGAGTTAATATTTCAAGACATGCTCAGAACTGAAAGGTTCTGGAATGACACAATAATAGGGTGAGAAGGAGAGGGTAGGAGGAATGAGGTCCAAGATACTTAGAGTTGAGGGAGATGATGCTACTCATTGTTCCTGGTTGGTCTGAGTTAAACATTAGTGTGCCAAACTATTGCGTGATTTTTATCAGGATCCACTTGATCAGTGTTACCTCCTAAGAAGAAACTCTCTGTAAACAGAGTTGCTTTTACAAAGATTGTGCTCTTACATACCACAAGTGGTGTGCATGTGTTTAAATTTTACTTTTTTTTTTTTAGTTTTTATTTTTCCTCCCTCCATATAGTGAAGCAGCCTGTGGTCACAGAATAAAAGGGAAGAGGCGAAAACAACCTCAAGGTCAAAAGCGTTTTTTTAATTCCTGGACCAATTTGCTGACTTTCCTATTTCCTTTTGGAATGTTCCACTTCTATCAAAATTTTACTTTCAGATACTAAAATAAAAAGTGAAATGTCAGTAGGGTACACTTCTGTGCCCTGATGTGGTTTATGGGATTGCAAAAGAACTACTTTCCACTTTTATTCCATAATTTAGAGCCTGATTTCCAGAATGCCTGAGCATCCACAGTTCCTACTGAAGTAAACAGAGTTTTTAGGGACTTTTGACATTCTGAAAAATAGGTTGTTTTGCCTAGTGGTACAGACCAGTACTTACTTCCTTCTGGAAATGGAAAGTGGATGATTTCATTAGGGCAGCCTGAGGTATGTGCCAAGGATTTGTCTTCAGATAATCCCACGTTAGGAAGCCAGTGATACTTTCAGGGGTTTTAATTCTGTTTCTGACTGGTGCCTGTTTTCCTGTGCACTGGTTCCTGAATAGGTGCTGCTGCTGGTGAACTGGAAAGCAGTTTTTGTTGCTGCTAAATGCTGGAAATAGGACCAACATGTCAGTTAATAAGTAGTGGGCAGTGAATGTCAAAATAGTATTATAAATCTCCATGGCTTTGGACTATCTGTGAAGTACAAAATTTGCTTAATTCTAGTGAGCAGCAACTGTGGGTGATGTTATCAGAACTAGATGATCACCAAGGAAAACGGAGCTATTTTGGGAAGACAGTGAGTTGCTAAGCCTGGCATTCAAGCAGCTGGCGCTATTGAAGATACTGTGGTTTGTTGGTTGTTTTTTTTTTTTATGAGATGAAAGAATAAAACTGATAAAATGTAGTGATTACAGAATTTGTGGCTCTTTTCGTAGGAGCAGGCTGATTAAGCCTGGTGTCTGAGCCAGATTGGAAGCTGGGCAGTTACCTTTTCCTTACCAAATGTTTGAGTTTTTCAGACCATCTGTTGATATCTGACTTTTGGCACCATTCACTTGCTTGTGGTGGCACACGCAGCAGAGCAAAACAGCCATAGATCCACAGTGCCTTCCTGTTTGGCCACAGAAGATAAAGATGTACATCACTTGAATCACAGAATACAGGAAGGACCTTAAAGACCATCGAGTTCCAACCCCCCTGCCACGGGCAGGGACACCTCCCACCAGACCAGGTTGCTCAAAGCCCCATCCAGCCTG
>JAOXJK010000001.1:65169699-65186941 GCA_025774025.1 Xenus cinereus
ACAGGGACACCTCCCACCAGACCAGGTTGCTCAAAGCCCCATCCAGCCTGGCCTTGAACACTTCCAGGGATGGGGCCCTGGAATCCACAGCTTTTCCGGGCAACCTGTTCCAGTGCTTCACCACCTCATAGTAAAGAATTTCTTCTTAATATCTAATCTAAATCTCCCTTCTTCCAGTTTGAAACCATTACCCCCCGTCCTATCACTACACTCCCTCATAAAGAGTCCCTCTCTAGCTTTCTTGTATGTGCCCTTCAGGCACTGGAAGGCTGCTATAAGGTCTCCCCAGAGCCTTCTATTCTCCAGGCTGAACAACCCCAACTCTCTCAGCCTGCCTTCAGGCTGAACTCTCATGGCAGAGTTGCTCCATCATGTCCCATCCTGCTTTCCACTGGTGACCTTAAGGATGGTACATGAAGCATGGCACAACTCTGCTGTGGCCTGTCTGTGCCTGCACCAGTGAGGTGGGACTGGGGAGCACCCAGTGCTTGCTTCTGCAAGCTTTACATCAACAGATTTTCTTCCAGTGAAGGAATGAATCCCTAGGGTTGATTAGCTTAAATTTGCTTTTTATCACCTTACGTGTAAATGCAGAGTAAATTTGACATGCTTCTACATTGTTCCTTTTATCTTTAATACTGTATATGTCAGAAGTGCAGGAGTAGATGTTTGCAGATCCTGACCTCTTGTCAGGTGAGATGCTGACGCTGGTTGGGTGCAGGCCGGTGAGGAGTCATGTTGCCAAGATGCTTGTGGCTTCATGAGTGACTGTTACAACAGGAATATATGAACTAAGTTTGTGTGCAGCCAGCACTAAGGGCTTGCACAAATCGATGTTAGGAATAAACCTAAGAAGTGTAATCCTCTGTAGTCTACAGTCAGGTAGCTTCTCTGAATCTGTGTCTCTTTTTGTGGACCATGCACTTGCTTCCTAGGCCTGCAAGCATTTGAAAATGTGTGATAGCACTCATTGCTTTTATACAGCCCTGCACTCCAGCTTCCCTGAATACCAGCTTTTCTGCCTTTGCACTCAGATGTTCCAAGCATAACATCTCACTGGCTTCAATGGACCATCCAGAGCTTGCTGGCAGAGGGTGATTTATGCTTTTGGTAGGAAGGAAGTCTTTACTCCATGGAGCTGTTGGTTCTCAATGGTGGAGAGGTGACACTTGCCTCATTCTCAAAATAAACTCTTAGAGGAAGAAATTAAACCCATTTGATTGCCACCTTCCCATCAGACAGACCAGCACGTATAAACACCTTCAGAAACATTCCCAAGGTAGAACATTCCAAGGTTGGACTTGTTTGCCCAGCTGCTGTCTTCCCCGAGGTGCAACTTTGTCTAGCCGGGGGGAAGGTTGTCCTCATGGCTCTACTTTCCAACAACTCAGCCCTTGGAGGTGTCAGGGGATGTGAATGTAAGTCCTGCCATCACAGTGTGAGACTTAATGGGTCTGGCACCTCAAACGATGCTTTCTCAATGGGAAATATAGGGAATTTACAGTGGGTTTATGCAAATCCATAGTTTATGGGAGATAGGTCGAAGTAATCTGTGTACCTCCTGCGCTCGTACTTGGTGGGCTCTGGCTTGTAGAAGACTTGTGGTTTAACAGTAGTCAGCAAATATTTATTTGTGGCAAATATTTATTGTGTAATATGGGAAGATCTCTTTCAGTTGTAAACTCAAGACTTTCTTCCTTTTCCCCCAAATTGCCAAGAAAGCAATTTTTGAGATTTATTGCTGTGTTGATGGGTTTTGGCCTTGGAGTGATTCTTTGCTATTTTGTTTGAGATCAACTTTTTGCCTTGCCTTTGGGAGAAGAAGTGGTGTTCTTTAGTTCTGTGGTGTCTATGAAAAGTAGCAGGTTAAAAAAATGCTTCTTCCTTGCTTTTTGGTTTGGTTTTGAGGTTTGGTTTTTTCTTGGTTGCAATATAATAAAGGCCTAATTGTAATTGGAGGTAGATGTTAATGTGAACACCCCCTCCCCAAACTATCTGCTATAAGGAATACTATTTTGTCTTTAACAAGAGGAATCATTCCAAGGTTAATTCAAAGGTGCTTCCCCCCACACCTCCCTGAGATCTCTGTGACAGAGAGGAAGATAAGTTTTATGTTTCCAAAAGAAAGCACTATCTTTAAGAGAAAAAGACGCATCTCTGTAAAATGAATGAAGTGATCTATAATTTCTAGTCTTAGCTTTTTTATTTTAAGGAAAAAGGAAGACAAACAAAAATGTCTACTGCTCTGGACACCTGGACAATGCTTGTTCTGCCACCTTTAGCTCAGCTGTCTCTTAAGTGGGCTCATATGACCAGAGTAGTTAAACCAAATGAATGGTCCCAGTATTTCTCCCCTCCCTCATCCCAAAAAAATGTAACAAGCTACAGGTTGGGGGTTTTTTGTTTAAAAAACACGTGGAGGGCATTTTCTATGGCTTGTGTTGGATGGAAGATCCTGCTGCCCTCTGTTCCTGCAGCCCCACAGTAGCAGTCCCTGATGTTCTTGTGCCATTCTGTCCTGCTTGTCTACTCATTTATAAATCTATCAGCCCCTCCAGGGGAAAGGGTGATAAAAGGAGCATCTGCTAAGTAAATTTTGATAGGGAAATGATAAAGGAGAATATAGTTTCATACGAGACTTGTGGTGTTAGCTTTTAGCTGTCTACGGTTATCACCTGTGGTATGCATGATCCTCTCAACACATGGTGGTTGTGTTTCTGTCCTTTTTTCTGTTTTCTCTCAGCTGTCTAGGTAAGCCCTTGCTGGGAAGGCAGGGACAGATAGCTCTGCTGTGCCTCCAGGCCTTCCAAGGCTGGAGTAGAGGAACGTGCATCTGTTGGGTCAGGGCAAAGGCTGCTTTGCTCAGCAGCCAAGTGGTCAATAGAAACTTTTTAGAGAAGTGCGAAATAAGGTCTAGCTGTGAGTAGGGTAACTTTTTCCTCCAGTAAAAATTCCCAGCTATGAGCAGCCAGTGCGTACCGTCTTGTAAATGGCCACAGATGAGTTTCAGATGACCAGTAACCCCACCACCCCACCTGCTCTTCCTGCCCAGGGGCTCTCCCCAGCCTCTCCTCCCTGGCAGGACCCAGCCATGGGACCAAGGTATCAAATACACAAAGTGCCTGTACAAATTTTGGAAAAGCTAATGGCCGGGTAGAGGAAAGAAACCCAAACTGAGCTCTAGAGTGATCTCAGCAGCGTGAACTCAGCAGTTTGACCTGCCGGCTGGCAGGCAGGACCACGGGTGGCACAAAATCAGCCAAAGCCCGGCCTCCGAGAACCAGCTCTTCACAAAAGCCTCTGCCTGAACCGGGTGCTTTAAAAAGCGTGCTGCCAGATGTTTCTTGTTTCAGAAATAAGTAGCGCCACGGAGGGCTCTGCTGCTCCGTGAGGGTGGTTTGTGAGCGCCGGGCTCCCGTCTCTGAGCCCTCCCCAAGGGACCGAGCTGGCAGCCCTCAATGGCACTAGTCTGGAGCTGTGACTTCTTGTGGGGGGAGAAAGGGCACGCAATACCATTTTCTCCTTCAGCCGAGCTAATTCCCACATTTTCCTCTTTGCCATTTTATGTACGGGTTTTATTTGTCTTTCTCCAGCATTGTTTCCCTTGCTTATCTGCAGTGCTGCAGCCTTGAGTAATGCCGTGTCCTTCCTAGGGATGTTAACTAGAGGTTGCTTTCCCAATTATTGACTTAACGAACAACGACTGGAGAAATATTTGATAGCTGGTTCATTTGAAAGCAGCAGTATATCTTGGGGACAGAGAACACTTTATGCATTAGCAGTGCACTCCCTTTGGCCCAATATAATTCCTTCTGCCTCCGGGTCTTTGTTGTTAAAATCCTGGGCTAGAGCAGTGGCAGCAAATGGGCACCATAGTTAGGGCAGACAAGGTGGGAAAGTAGTGTCAAGCAGCAGGACAGAAATGGAGTATATGTCCAGAGCTGGGTGAGAGGGAAGTTGGAGTTGAGCTAGGACTGATAATTTACATTCAGAGCTGAGAAATCGTTTTTAATCCTTTTTTATTTTTTTCCTATTCAATTTTCTATTGTAATTACAAGCCAAAATGCCCATTACTGGGCACCTCTGCTCATCAGCTTTATGGATTGGTGTCAGTTTCAGCTCTGGGAATAATGTATTTTAGGTGGTGGTGTGACTGCAGGAAGGCACTTAGTAACTGTGATTCCAAGACACTGCAAAAGCGGATAATAGAAGCAGGTAACTGTTGTGCTGGTTGAACCAGATATTGATAAAAAAGTCTGGAGATGTGAATTCTGCTCTCCTCTCTGCCTCATGTTTCCTCTTTGAGCCAGGGGAAGCCAGTGCACCTTTTCATTGATCCTGTGGTTCGGCTCCTCTAAAGTGACATCAGAACCTCCTGACGTGTACCCTTGCATTTGGCACCCATAAAAAAATCATAGAGTCATAGAATTGTCCAGGTTGGACAGGACCTTTAAGATCATCTAGTCCAACCATCAAACTAACTCTGATAAAAAAACCCATCACTGTATCATGTCACTAAGCACTATGTCAACCCATCTTTTGAATACCTCCAGGGCTGGTACCTCAAAATGTTCCTAGTCTTTCCTGCACAATAGGATGAATATATTTTAATACTGGGACTTCTGAATGTCAGACGCTGACTGGGCCAGTGAACTGGTGTCATGGTCTGTAGCTGTGCAAAAGCCAGACAAGTTGTACTGCTTGGCTTCGCATCGTTGGTCGGGCTCTGTTCCTCTACTCAAAAATCTTGTTCAACATTTCTAAATTTAGATCCCTCCAGTAAAGAGAAATCAATTTGCTCTCTCCAAAGTTGAGCAATTGCCCACAACAATTAGAAAGTGCTGCAACCATTAAGTGATTCTGGTTGCATCTCTTCCTAAGCGTGACGAAGCGTCTCCCAACAGCTGCAGAAGGGGGCTGAGGTGGCAGCCGTGTCACAGGGCAGGAAAGCACAGATGTCTGCCTGGGCATTTCAACAGACCTAACGCTACACTTCTGCTAGCCTGATGTCATTCTTTAAGGTCATCAACAGAAAGCATGAGCTGTGATTCACCCTCTTGGGGTGGAGCTAAATCTGAAACTCAACTTGCCCGTGGAGGCTTGGGTCTGGCCGCGTCGGGAACGGCGGTGGCTGCTGCTGCTCGTGGCATTCCGAGGCGTTCGTGTCGGCCGCGCAGATCACAGTTGCTTTGAATTTGCATGTGGCAATTGGATTTCTCCTCAAAGAGCGAGCCAACATTAAAGTGAGCTCAAGTGAAGGGCATTAACTGAGCTCAAGTGAAAAACATTAATTTTAACATCTAGCGTGTCTCAAATTTCCAACTCTGTGTGAGTACGGAGACCTCGTGTGCAAAAGTAGCGTTTCGAGTTTAGATATTGCCTCGAAAGGGATAAAATTACTGGATTAATGTGCCATTTGGGCCTAGTTTCCTTTACACAAAATGTGACTGATTGAACAGCTTTTTCTCAGTTATAAACATTTGGGATGGAACACAGCAGTCTGTGTGTACGTGATATGTGTTTGTGTATTTACATACGGCCACACTGTGGTAGACATGCTAATATATACATTCACACTATTCTGTACTTATGTATTACCAATGTGAGATACGTCTTAAGTACTACCTATGCCATCTCAAGAGAGCTGCGTACAAAAGAGCTGACCTCGGAAAAGGTGCCAAGGGTGGTAATGCACACTGTGGTTAGTGTTTGTGCACTTTCTGGGCATATCAGAAGCACAAACAGTGCATAAATGGGGAAGAAGAGTATCTTGGAATTTCTTTTAAATGCAAAACATATCAAACATTATTCTAAGTTGTTGGGGTTTTTTTATGAATAAGATTCTCAAAAGGGGAAAGTTAGTGGTGAATTAAGTTGGATTTTTTTAGTTGATATTTGTTTAATTTTGTGTTATTGCAGAAACTGGAACACAAAGAAGTTTTGGTTGGCTTGTTGTTCCTGGTTTTCCCATTCATCCCAGCCAGCAACCTCTTCTTCAGGGTGGGATTTGTGGTGGCAGAGCGAGTCCTTTACATGCCGAGGTAACTATTGCAATTGAATTCCTTTCTAATGAGACCACCATCCCATTTTCTGAAAGCAGGCATGATTGCTTCTTCCCTTTTATAATACTACAAACATTATATTGCTAGTCAGTATGTTCTCTGCCTTTGAGTTTTGGCGTGATAGCATGAGAGATTTTATAGTTTGTTGAGAGCAGATTGTTTGGCAGGAGCAAAGCTACCCAAAATCCTTTCTTTTTTTTTTTTTTTTCTTTTTTTTAACACAGAATTTTTTCTGGTGTGCTTGAAAGCTCAATACAGATATAAGGTGTTGTTTCTTGAGGGTTGTCCTCCAAGACCCTTTTTCTTGGTAGCATTATCAACTTAAATTGTCCAATGTTTTTACTTCAAGGATAGCAGCTGAAAAGTTAACCTGTCATATTTTTAGTGGTATTGCTCAGCTTTCCCACTAAATTAGGTGGTCAGTTAAAAGCAAAGGTGGCTACTGCTGTCTTAAAAGGCTGCTGGCTTCGGTTGTGGAATATGCGCATGACCTCCTGCCTGTGAGCTGTTGGCTGCATACACATCTGAAAGCGGGGGATTTGCAGTTACTGAAGAGGATGAGGAAAATCCAGCCACTTCTCTGTCGCTCAGCCTCTGCCCTGGCATTTGCCTTGGCTTCCAGCCTCTAACAATTGTCACTTCAGCAGTTCGGGTGCTTCCAATTGCATTTACTCAACAACAACAACTTTGAGATGTTGCTTCTGACATCTCCACAGTATCCAGACCAGAGGCTGCAGTGGTAATCAGAGGACCGTCATCCGAGATGCACATTTCACAGAATCACAGGATGGTTGAGGTGGGAAAGGACCTCCGGAGGTCATCTGGTCCAAACCCTTTGCTCAAGTAGGGCCACCTACAGTTAGTTGCCTGGGACCACATACAGACAATTTTCTGTTATCTCCAAGGATAACTCCACAAGCTCTCTGGGCAACCTGTGCCTGTGCAGTTTGTTCCAGCCATTAGCATAAATGGTCATTCTTGGATATTAAAAGCCAGAAAGCCCAATTCTGCCCTGGAGTGCAGAGGGTCAGCATCTGTTATCTCTAATGGGAACTGCCATTGTGCAGCTGTTGACAAAGCACAAGTCCTCAATTTCACTCTGGATTACTTTGTGATAACTGAAACAACAGTTTTATTCCGCAAAATGTTTAAATTGTATTCCTCCGAAAATGTGGATCCAAAAATCCTAAGAAGAACGCTTACAGGTGGTCTTTTGCAAAGCTATATGCATTTTCTGGTCATCATTTGTATAAGCACTATCACAAAAGGGCTGCTCATTGGTGTAAAACTCGGGCTGCGTGGGAAATGCTGCATTTATTACAAGCTGCTTATGCAGTTAGGCTATATCTCTGTGCTCTACTATATACTGACTTGCTTTTTGGGTCAAATCCTGCTGAATTTATTCACATCACTAGCTCTGCTTTTGTTTGCTGAGAGTATACCTGAAAGTATAGTGAGTGAAAGTTGTCCCTCTGAGTTATTTTGCAAATGATACCCTCAACTAATGGATCTTGCATCATTTCAAATTAACTTGGAAATCAGATTGCTTTAAATTCATGTAACAGAAAATGAGGAAACACATGAAAGCGCAAAGCTATTAAGGAAACAGTCAGCTGAACACAGGGCTGTGTTGAGTGGTTGCATTTCTGAATCTCAAAAGAACAACTGCAGAAAATACTTCAGCCGTCAGCAGTTCCTCGTCCTCCTCCAGATGAGACTGCTGATATAATGAGAGGAGGGGCAATGAAGAAGAAAAAAGGATTTGTTTGCGCAGAGAAAATTAATCAGCGTTAACATGTGTGCATATAGTTTGTATAATGCTTTTCATCTCCCTGAGGGCTTTGCAAATATGTGACCTACAAAGTAGGTAATTGATAGTCGCTGCTTTTTTTTTTTTTTTTTCAAGCAGGAAAACTGAGGCAGAAGGATTACATGATTTCTCCGGAGTAAGTCTGCATCGGAGTCCCCGGATCTCGTACTTTACTGAGATCACTCATGTCCTGCTTTGCAATATTTGTTGCAAAATGCTCTTACCACAGGCTGGCTGGCAGGCAGCTGGCATGAAAAGGGAATGCAAACCCTGCCACTTTGCAGGAGAGGTGGGCAGTTTCCAGCCAAAGGATCCGGAGAGAGCTGAGCTCTTGGCTTTGAGTTACCAAGAAAGGAGCTCTCTTACATCCTCTGGGTGCAAAATGATGTGAGCGGTGAGGGGGACTTCTCTAAACATTCATGACTATGGCAGAATTAAAATAATACGGGGTGGGCTTTTTGGTTTGTTTTTCTTTTCTTACCCTTGGGAATGTGGCAGTTTAATAATGATGGCTTTAGGAAGGGCTTGTGTTCTTTATTTAGAACAGCCTTTAGCAGTTTTCTTATGTTACATCTTGAAGAGGGTTTTTCCTATCCTTTGCCATTCCTTGTCTAAAACTCAGTTAGCAAGTCAGAGGTTGTCGTTCAGCTTTACTTAGACAAAAGTCTTCAATTAGATGGAGAGAACTCAGTGATCTACGGTTTGGGGCTTATGCTGGAAGGTGCTTTTCTATCTCTGTTTCAAATAATAACCTTTTATTAATATTTATGAAAGTGACAGTTATGTGTGTGTGTCACAGCCTGAAGTCCTCATTCAGTGTTGCTCAGTAGTTACCTGGGCAAAATGTCAAGCATTTTCTTGTCAATAAAAGTTAAGTAAGGAGCCAAGGATTTATGTAAAAGATGTTGTAAATAGTAAGGAACAAGGAATAAGCCTTTTGCTTGATGTCTAATTATGTGGCTGGGCTTTGCCTTCTGGGGATTGATGGGTATTTGGAACAATTCCTCTTCTGTCTGCAGCCATGCCTCAGGGGAGAGAGATATAAGCTAAGTCAAAATGGTTGAATGTTTTCTTTAATTGGCTTTAGCAAAACAGAAATATTTGGAGAAAATATTTCTCGCATTTAGTTTTCATTTGAGCGTCACAAGCACTTATTTGTTTAAATCAGGAATTTTTAATAATAGTATTACTTTAGCCTGAAAAATTTCATAGGAAAACAATTTATTGTCTTTCAACTTAAAATTTTAATTTTGTTGCTGTTTTCCTATCCTTGTGAGGGGAAAACTCGTTTTCAAGAGGGCCAGGGGTGTGAAATACTTATTTTGAGAGTTGTGGACAGGGTTCAACTCTATAGGCCCCGGTTTTCCAAAGAGGCATCATGGTAAATAGCTGGAAGTCAGTGAAAGACTTAAACCACTGTGGGCTTTTCCCTTTTCAAAATGTAGATGCAATTATGCTTACTGCGTATCTGCTAATGCTGCTCTGAACATCGCAGACAGCCTAATTGTTTGAAAATCAAGAACAATGATGTGCATCCAGTTATTCTGAGCCACGAGCAATTTGTCTGAACTTGAAAGAGGAGCACTAGTCCTTGCTCTGTGTTGCCCTTCACGTGCAGAAACTGGAGAGGCGATGCAAACTCTTGTGCCATCCAGGAGCTGCCTGTCCTACTGACGTATCAGCAGAGCTGGGGTTGCTCTCACCTTATGGGATGGGGCCTTTCCTACCAGAGGAATTTCTGTTTTCCTCATCTTTCACAGCCACCCTGATAGTACTGTCTGGGCTGCTGTATTATAGCTGGACGACTCAAGCTGTTTTCACAACCTCATATGAACGAACAAATCAACCAAAACATTGCTCCGTGGCTTATTTCCAATTTGCTGAAAGCGATAGGCAATCCAGCGGTACCTGCACCATTTTTATGGCAACTCATTCATGGTGGATATCGCAATGAGTGGGTTGCAGAGCACACAGTTACTCTTTCCCAGCACAGGCAATTACGGGTTGCTGTCATTTTTTCCACCAGCTCCTCACTAGATCAGAAGTTGATGTTGCAACCCTAATTGTCAATACTAGAAGATGAGATCACTGCTATATATAGGATGACATTTGCTTCAGTGTCTATCTAAAAATCTGCAAGAAAGCCAACATCCAGAAAGAAAGTGCACTTGTATTTTTTCAGGAACTTAACATCATGTTAAAGCTTTCCCCGTGCCATAGCAAAGCAGGGACCATATGGAAGTTTTGCCTTTGCATAGAGCATGTTTTTGATTCTTTGTGCTAATGCATTTGTTCCAATTAGTGTAATTCCATACATTACTAACTTTTATAATTGAAAAAGAACCTGGTATGTAGTGGAATTAGCTGTAATTTTTATGAACCTGAATATTCCTCAGCAGAAGTCTCCTTTGCTTAAAAAACAGACACTTGAGGATGGGACTTCTCTTTTTGGGGAGCACATTGTGGTCTCCACATGATCTTCATTTTCTTTAAGACCAGTTGTGGAATAGGGTGGTGCTGTCTTTTTCAGTTTCCTTTGCCACCCCTTTCTTTAAGGTTATTTGAAACCTACACATTCACCAGGAGCTGAATTCCTGTTTACCTGTTCAGCATTCTGTCAGTATTAGATCAGATGCAGTAAGGGATCATCTTATTTGCAGAAGAAACTTCTCTTCAATTGGAGTGAAACCTCAACCCCAGCGAAGTCAGCCGTGAAAGTCTCATTGACTCTGTGGATCCAGTTTATCTGCTCCCTGATCTCAATTCAGGAACATAATTAAGCTCTTTGCCTGCTTTCAACTTAAATCCACAATTCATTTGGGATTTGGATATGGAATCCAAGTCACACCTGTTCCCTTTACTGAAAAAACCCGTGATTTTAATGCCTTATTCTGTTGCTGCTGTTCTTGTAAGGGCCACGGAGCAGCCAAAATTCAGGAGGAGAAAACTGGATTATGTTCCCTATAATTCGGCCGTGGATCAGAGGGCACTGGGAGGGCATTAGGTGTGATGGCAATGGGCCATACCCCAGCCCCAACCTGGTCTCTTCTTACCCTGAGGGTTGCCTGTCCCTGCCCCAGGGTGTCAATTCGAGCAGCAGCCTGCAAAATGGCTCGTGGCTGGAGGCGAGGAGATTGGGACCTCAGCTGAGGCCAGCAACTCCGATTCTCCTTCCTCATCCCAGGGATAACGACTCCACTCTGCCCTTTGGAAGAGAGCAGGGAGAGTTTTCATCAATTAATGGGAATTAACTGCTTGTATAAAGGCTAAACGCTGCAAGCCTCTACCTTTCAGATGCGTATCCAAACCTAAGCTCCCAGCTTTTGAAGGCTTGCCCAGCCCTATTAAACGCTTTTAGGAGAAATCAAAGCAGCCATCCTCTGTTAATGCAGGCAAGAAACGCAGAGATGCTAGTGCCAGATATTTTGGCAAAAGGCAGTAAAGACGTAGGAATAAAAGCCGAAATGATTCTGCAAAGCTGAAAAAGATTAGCTCATGGCGCGTTTGGTCTAGACTGCAGTCTTGCGTTATTTTAACTAAATTTAAAACATGCTTTTGAGAAACATGTTGCATTTTGGCCATGTACAATCGATTCAGGAAAAAGCTAAATTTGTGTTGAGTATAAGCATTAATGGCTATACTGGAAAGATTTCTGGTTGCATTGTGATGTATTAGGTTAAAGGACAACCTTCATATGCATTTATTCCACTCCTGAAAATAATACAGATATGTAAAGATATTGCTTTTAAAATATAGTAATGAATTAAGTTAATGTCATCTCGTGGAAATAATCTATTTGGTCATGTTGATTAAAAGAGGAATTCTTTTTTACAAGGTAATACGGTGCCCTTAAGAAGATGCCTTGTGAAATTTAATAGAAGATAGTTTCTTATATGAAGTTTTTGGAGACTTCCAATGGAATTGAATGTGAAATTATATTCTTACTATAGAATTCCAGAAGTTATTACAGTATTTATTTTAACTGCATCCCGGGCCGTATCAAAAGGACTGTGACCAGCAGGTCAAGGGAGGTGATTCTGCCCCTCTACTCCACTTTGGTGAGACCCAACCTGGAGTACTGTGTCCAGCTTTGGAGTCCTCAACACAAGAAGGATATGGACCCGTTGGGGCAAGTCCAGGGGAGGGCCATGAAGATGATCAGAGGGCTGGAACACCTCTCCTGTGAAGACAGGCTGAGAGAGTTGGGGTTGTTCAGCCTGGAGAAGAGGAGGCTCTGGGGAGACTTTATAGCAGCCTTCCAATATCTGAAGGGGGCCTACAGGAGAGATGGGGAGCGACTCTTTGTCAGGGAGTGTAGCGATAGGATGAGGGGTGATGGTTTTAAACTGAAAGAGGGTAGATTTAGATTAGATACTAGGAAGAAATTTTTCACTATGAGGGTGGTGAGACACTGGAATAGGTTACCCATGGAACTTGTGGGTGCTGCATCTCTGGAAGTGTTCAAGACCAGGCTGGATGGGGCTTTGAGCAACCTGGTCTGGTGGGAGGTGTCCCTGCCTGTGTCAGGGGAGTTGGAACAAGATGATCTTTAAGGTCCCTTTCAACCTAAAATGTTCTGTGATTCTCTTTTAATTAAAACTGCAGCATATAGACCCTTCTCCACTAAAGTATGTAAAATTTAAGAAAATTTCTGTGGAATCCCTGTGGAATTATATCGGAGTTTTCATTTATAAAATATTTTCTTTCCATAATGCTTATAGTAATCAAAAACCTGAAAAGTTTCTGTATTACCTGGAAATATTTCAGATAGGAATCTGTTGGAAGGGAAATCTTGGACTCAAACACTGAAGTTTGTTTGTCACGTGAGTTATTGGAAGGAAGGGAAGGGAAATGTGTCCAAATGTTAAATAGCCATTCAAAGGTTAGTGAAATCATTCATTTCTGGTCCATATTTTCTCTCTAATAAGGAAAATAAGAGTTCCTGCATTTTCTCTAATTACATCATGTTCTGACTAGAGGACCACATTGCTAGTGGAGGTAAATCACTTTGATGACTTAGTTGATCACGTCTAAGTGTCTTTAATATGGGCCTGTATAGCTTTTAATTTAGAGCCAAGGACAAAGTCTAACACTAACTCATGAGGTACCTTTCCAAATTAGATGTATTCTGCCAGTGTTTATAGTTCTCTGTGTCTTTCTATTTATGACTTGCAGACCTTATTCCAGGAAAAGGACTCTTAATTCTGGTGAAAATTTGACATTTTTTTCAGCAGACTCAGAGTAGTAAGTTAAGTATGCTGTCGGTTACTTGGTTGTCACACTGGTATTTCTGAGCTGTGAGGCTTTTTTTTTTCCAATAGGAGTTATTTTGTATGCTAAATATTATACTTTGATGGTACTCCTGAAGTCTTTTAAAACCTCTGGTAAAAAAAAAAATATAAAAAGTTAGTTCCATGTCATCGTTGCTGGGAGACAGGCAATTTAAACAATGTTTTTCCCTTTGTCCCCAAAACCCAGTAGCTGTGAAGAACCAGAGATGCATAGTGAATGCTGCCAACTGTCCATGTGTGACAGAGACACATCCCGCATCCTTCTTGCCTTTGGACATTTAGTCCAAAAACATCACTGTTACAACAGGTTTTTCCCTCGTAGCCCCAACTGGTTGAGACAGTTTTGATATGATATTTTCCCATGGGAAATATGACATTTTAACTGTAAACCCCAAACTTTTTGCTGAGGTGTGCTGACTACGAGACCACAGATAAAAAGGTTGGAAACAAAAGGTTTCCCCAACCCAAGATGGAGTTTACGGTCAAAAGGACATGGACAACAGAAATGGACGGTTGGGTGGATGTGGCCCAGAATTGCCTCTTTGCCAGGGATGCTCATCTGAGAGTTGGGACATCAAGGTCCATCTGCCATGCACCAGCATTTTTCTAGGATCGTTAGTGCTGGATCTACACCCTGCTGGGTCACTTGTTGGTGACAGCCTGATCCAGACCTGATCTAGGCCCATGCTTGCACCCCTGTCAAATTAGCCAGATGGTGGCTTGCTGAGTTGAGCTTGCCGTGTACCAGCTGCGAGAGAAAGTCTTGATCCAGCAGTAAGCTTGGCAGTACAAAGTAAACTTCTCAAAGTTTCTGGGATACCAGTGGAGTACGGTTATTCCAGAGCAGTACTTGGGCTTTGATGGCTGGAGAATTTTGAGAACCCCAAACTCAGAGCCCTACAAGTGCACTCACTCACTGTGTCCCCAGCTCTCAGCCTGGCCTGGGGCAGCGGTTTGAATCCGGGTGATCCAGGTCACAGGATCTTCTGAGTTTCTGGCTGTTCCGGGTGACCTGAGTGCAAACTAGCACGCACATACAAACACACTGGTTTTTTTTTTTCCAGATGAAAATATTTTTTTAAAGTCTAGATCTTATCCCGGCCCAGAACAGCTCCAGCCTTGGAAAATGTGACCTTTTTCATAAAACAGCATCTTTGCTACCCTGCCAGCACTGCTCGTTGCTGGAGTTCTGTGCCTGAGAGTGCTTTTTGGGGCAGGAAGAGCCACCCTGGCCGTGCTTGTTCTTGCCAGCGGTGCTTTCCCCATCTGACTGAGGGTAGTGAGGCAGGAGCAGCCCGCACGGCACGCCAAGCGGGCTTTTTGCAATCAATTACTCCCCATTAGAGAAGCGTGAGCCCAGCCGATGAGTTTAACAGGGATGAACTGCCCTTTTTTTTTCCCCCTGCGGCAACAGCCCTGCCTGCAAGCTGCATTTCGGCTGACTTCGGCTCTTCCTCTCAGCGTGTTTCCCGGGAACGCGGAAAGCGTGTCGTGCCAGGTAACGTGTGGAACTGGGGCTGGGAGCCTCGTGGGGAACTTTAAAACCGAGAGAATCAAATATTTGTGTTCAGCATTTGGACCTGGCGGGCAGGCATCGTCTTTCTCAAGGCTGCGCTCCCCGCTCTCTGAACGGCAGCAGCGGAGTATGTGCTTAGAACTAAGTCATGCACGGAAGGGTTAAAGTTCCTTCAGAGCAGCTTGAAAGCGAGGGTTGGTTTTTATGGAGGGAAAGGGAGTCATCTTAAGTAAGTGCTGGAAATCAAGAAGGAGGTTTGCAGCCCAGAAAGAGCCTCCGGGGTGAAATGTCAAAGCCAAGTGCATTTTCTGGTCTCAGTATAGTTTTGAGATAATCCCTTTTGTTGCATTAACAGCCCCTGAACTGGGCAGTATTTCTTCCATCCTTTGACAGGCTGCTTGTAGGCAGTTCTTTTCTTAACTGATATGTATGTATATATGCATCTGGGTTCTTAGCTAGGCTGAGCTCTGAAATGCGGAGTAACTGCTTTGATGAAATCAGTGGATTTACTCTACGTCTATGTGCATGTAGTTGAGATTAAATCAGGGTTTTTTTTAAAAAAAACCAAACCCAAACAACTACTTCACAAGATTTGACATTCCCAAAATAACCGTTACAAAGTGCGAGGAAGGCATCTTTTCTGCATAGTTTTTCCCCGCCCTTTATAACTCCTGAGCTTACATCTCTACCTGGGTGGGTTAGAAAAAGGCTGTGGTGGCTTAGAAAAGGCTGGGGCTGCAGCGCTGGGGTCCAGGCTGGTTCCTTCTTGCGTGGTGCCTCCAAACGGCAGCACTCAGCCTGCTCTGCCCACACGCTGCTCCATGGAGTGGGAACCTGCGCCGTGCAAAGTCGCAGACTCAGAAAATTACAGTTAAGATGCATGACTTGGAACGTGGCTGGGTTTTCAGGAGCTTTCTGCAGCAGTCGGTCTCCGAGCAGTTTCTGGAGGAGGTAAGATGGTTTCTGATGCAGGCAGATTGCTGTAGCAGAGCATCCTGATGATCTTGGGCTGTGGCACTAACCACACGTGTCTTTGATTAGATGCCGTCGCCAAGAACATAATGCAGCGAAGCCATTCCTGACTTTTACTGGGAAGTGATAAACCCGATCCACAGAGGGAGAGAGGAATCGTGTGTAAGCATTGTCAGTAACAGCCGTGCCTTGGGAAAGGAGCCATAACGGCCAAAGGAAAGGTTGAATTTGTGATCTAATTACAGAAGAAGTGTTTGCAAATATTAAGTATCTGCTGTTTTGGCTCTTTTTTAAATATGTGTAGCGCACAGTGGGAAATGGGGTCTGTGTGCCACCTCATTCCCATCTGCTTGTGCCTCCTCTCACTTCACTTCCTTGCAGGTGGAACGATATTAGCAAACCACAGAAATTATAGAGGAAAATCTGTCATTGCACAGCTCCCCACGTGCGATCTGCCAGAAACACATGGCAGTGGCACGGGGGTTTGCCTGCAGGACGTGCCTAAGGTACCACTTTAGTACCACAGGAGTCTGAAACATGATGAATTGTGAAAACATGGTCCTTTTGGTCCATTTGCCAACCTCTCCCACTGCAGCACCATTGAATTTTGAAAGCCACAGGCTCTCCCCTAATTGTGAGCCCACGGAAAAACCATTACCGTGTTAAGCTGCTGGGCTGTTCCTCAGGTCCTGCTTCACATCTGACTGCGGGGTCCAAGCTGGCATGGACTTTTCAGAGGGAGGAACAGTTGTTGCAGCAGGCTGTTGCTTATCCTACAGAAAAAATAATAATAAAAAAAAGCCTAGCAGTTTTACAGTAATCCAGTGGAAAATGGACTTAAAAAAATAATAGTGGGTTGGGGATTTTGCTTGTTTCCCATTGTTTTGTTTTGGCTACAAAGTATTTCAGAAAAGTGGTTACATGACAGGGGATGACAATGCCAAGAGAATAGCCCTTCAGGAGAAATTGTCCCTTCTCTTCGCCTCCCTAGGAGATGCTAGAGTTAACAAAAAAACCTAAAAAAACCCCAAAGCTACAAGCCTTCGGCCGCCATACATATGCAGATATCTATGGAGATGTCTGGAATGTAGTATTTACTATGGTATTTTTTTCAAGTGGCAAATGGGTCTTTGATGAAAGGTGCTTTTGAGACATTTTCATTTTTTTTTCTCTAAATAAGTGTTGAGTAAAATCTGATTTCCTGTCGAGCCAACGCTTACGTTTGATATGGAATCAAGTCCCCTGGCACTCTGAGAAGAAAAGCTAATGTATTTGAAATGTTCTCTGTGTTTGTAGGTGATGGCAGGGTCACGGCAGAGGCAACCACAAAGGAAGTGTCTTAGAGTCACCTGGCAAGTTACTTTAATTAGATAAGTGCAGTCTCACCTGTATGGGCTCTTGACCCCATTGAGGCTGAGGGGAGACCTTATTGCTCTCTACAACTCCCTGAAAGGAGGTCGTAGAGAGGTAGGGGTCGGTCTCTTCTCCCAAGTCACAGGCGACAGGACAAGAGAAAATGGCCTCAAGTTGCACCAGGGGAGGTTCAGGTTGGATATTAGGAAAAATTTTTACACTGAAAGGGTTATCAAGC
>JAOXJK010000001.1:65205050-65241914 GCA_025774025.1 Xenus cinereus
CAGAGGGATTGCTGCTGTGAGCATGCAGCATCCCTGGGATGTTAAATTTGTGCTCTCAAATTTCCCAAATTCCAGGGCACTGAAGGTATCCCGGAAGGCCGAAATCCTGTCCCCGCTGGGGGCTCTGTATTACAACACGGGGCGATATGAAGAAGCCTTGCAGGTTTACAGAGAAGCAGCATCACTGCAGCCTTCAAACAAAGAGATCCGGCTGGCGCTGGTGAGTGTGGGGCGAGCTTGGCCAGGGCAGGGCTGCAAAAGTGGAGTGGGATGGCTGTGTTAGTGTCAATGTTGCCCGAGGCTCAGAGCTTGGTTCTATCTCCAGCGACTGGCTCTCCCGTCCTCCTTGTTTCCTCCTCACTGCTCCCAACCTCAGACCCATGTCTCAGTCACTGCCTTTCCAGCTGAGCAGGACTTGGCATAGAGATCTGACCTGCCCCTTACTTGCTAGGAAGGGTTAATCCTCCCACCTTTCCTTGAAGTGCCTCAACACCACCAGTGGGAGAATCAGGAGCCCAGCACCAGCCACTGGGTGCAGCGTCGTGTGTTAAAAAGGGGCTGACCTTTTTGAGATCATAACCCTTTATAATGTGACTCCATAGGCTCAGGTTTTAGCAATGATGGGGCGGACGAAGGAAGCCGAAAAGATGACAAACCATATACTCAACGAGGATGCAGAGTGTCTGGAGTGCTACCGTCTTCTGTCAGCCATCTACAGCAAGCAGGAGCACTATGCCAAGGTACCGTGGCCATGGGGTACCCATGGACTCACACACAGAGCTCAGTTTGAATTTTATGTTCTGTCTTTCCAGAGACAAGTCACATGCCTTAGTGCACATCTAGTAGATGCATTTTTTCACTAAAACCTTCTGTTTATCTAGGTACTGGGACTGAAGCTGAGCAGTGTGATTTTCATACCACTTACTGCTCCTTCTGCTGTCAGACCCACTGCCCATCAGCCACAGGCATTAAAAAAACAGATTTCCACATGTGTTAACACTGTGGGACACACAAGAGAAGGAGGAAACTGACTGTTATGCTGGGAGGCCCTAGCTGTGAGGAGAGCATGAGAAGTGAAAGGCGCAGAATGCAGCACCAAAATGTCTTCTTGCTCTTTCACAGGCACTTGAAGCTATAGAAAAGGCTCTTCAGCTAAAACCAAAGGATCCAAAAGTCATATCAGAGCTCTTTTTCACTAAAGGAAACCAGCTAAGAGAACAGAATCTCCTTGACAAGGCTTTCGAGGTATGACTGCTCTAAGCCCTACGGATAGTTTTGTAGGTTAAAAGATAGAGTCAGCTCATTGCATCTAATACTCCCTGGTGCATGCACCGTGGCTGTTGGCCTTGGGAGCTCAGCAGTACAGCTAAAGCTATGGGGCAGCTAACTTTGCCAGACTTAGCTGCAACTTTTTATCTCGTTCCTGTGTGGAAATACAGCTCCCTGCTCTGAGAGGTTAAGTACAGAGTTGTCATCAGATTGTGGAGGAACCTAGGCATCTTCTCATTGACCAGATGCTTGGTCCATCCAGACCCAGCCCCTCTTGCTGATGATGGCCAAGTCCAGGTAGCTCAGCCAGAAGCTGTTAGATATAACCACATTGTTATATCTCACCTCATTACCAAATAGCTGAGATTGGCTTATCCTGCGGAGCAGGAGGCTTGATAGCTCAGAAATTATGTTAGCATTAAATAATCACACAGAATACTGTTATTGGGACAGTTCTGAATATTCTCAATATCCCTAGAGAAGTCTAATCTTAATTTAAATCTTTTCCTGTTGTGATCCCATGAAAACAGTGCTGTTTGACAGAGTTTAGAAGGTCCTCCTTGCTTCTTCACCCATACACAGTGGCAGAAGCAGTGGAGAGAGATAGGACTGCCCTCAGGTCCCTGTAAAACCTCCACACGGCTGCAGCAGCTCCAAATGAAAGCCTTGCAGATAAGGAGCTTCACAGCCACACGTGGCTTGTGAGTGGCAAGCACCTCCCCAGGGAAATGACCCTGATGTGCAGGAGACCCCGGTGGGGCAGGGTGGCAGGGAGAGGGTCACAGGGGTTGGTGTGGCTCCTTGTGTGGCACCGTGAGCAGGGGAAACCTGCGAGATGAGATCAGCAGCGAAGCAATGTTACACTGCCTATGCTGGAAAGAAACTGAAATTCAGTTTGTGAATTGTATATGAGAAGAATTTGAAATTATTTTTTAGGTGGATTCAAGGGGAGAGGAAACTTAGTTTCTCCTGCCCAACCAGCAGTGCTTTTGTATGAAGACTGAGACCCTTAACCTAAAAATGTTTCGTATTTATGTAGAGCTATAAACGCGCTGTGGAGCTCAACCCCGACCAAGCGCAGGCCTGGATGAATATGGGAGGCATTGAGCACATCAAGGTAATGGCAGTCTTGCTTTTCCTTCAGCTGTCAACTGCAGAAACTACTACCCAGGCAGAAAGCTAAATTTGTTTCAGACTGCCAAGAGCTGCACATTTGTGAACAGTTGAGTGTCCCTGACATTTATCCAAAGAGGAGGAAGGTCTGTCCATCCCAACTAGTATTTCCCAATCAGGTTGCTCGGGAATATGTACCCTGGAATGCAAATCCCATATTTGTAAGAGGGCAGGCTGCAAGGAGCAACCTGCCCATCTCTAAAGTTTTCCAGCTTCAATTGTTGACCTACCTTAAAAAATGTCACCGTGAGTTGACTTTTAAGATTCCTCTCTGCATAATTAATTGAATAAAGATGTCTAGTGCAGAATACTAGCATGAAATTATGGAAAATAGACAGCCCACCCTGTGTTTGCTTATCTTTTTGAATACTTTAGCATATCATTATAATTTGGGTCTTATAAGAGTCACATTGTGTGATATCCTCGAGCTATCCTATCACTGAGTAAAATAAACTCTTCTGGTACAACATAACAGAATACCGTAAATCTACTTCTTACCATGTGTTTTTGAGGCTAATAGCACTCAGTGATCCATCTCATGATGCAGAAACATTCCTATTACCTAACAATATCGAGGTTTATAAACTGTTTTTCCTTTGTATTATCATCTTCACCATTCCCAAAGAATGCACTTTCTATGTCAGGGAATACAAATGAGATCTGTCACTCATTTTCTTTGTAGGGAAGCTACATCACTGCCCGTGGCTACTATGAGAAGGCCTTACAGCTGGTTCCAAACAGCAAGTTGCTGAAAGAGAATCTGGCCAAACTGGATCGCTTGGAGAAACGGTTTCAGGAAGTCCAGGAGAAAGACCAAACATAGCATTCAGTCACCAGTGGAAAGAAACTCATGCCCCTTGGAGAAAAATATGGTGGAAGCCTATTGCTTGAAGTGATGTTGAAGGAACTTTGATAGGACTCAGAATTACGGAAGGCAAATTTTGAATGCATGCTTATGTTTGACCAAAGTTACAGGAGACACCTGGCTCCCGTGGGACGTGCTGGAGAATGAATGAAAACCTTCCTATAATCAGGATTTATGTTTAGGCTGAACCCATTTTAATCACACCTGGAGCGTGGGTGGGACACGTACCTTCAACATCTTGGTTATCACTGGGGAAACCATGGAGACAAAGCACTCATCTGTTGCAGTGAGGGTGAAGTAGCACCTCCTGTAACTCAGCACAGGCTCACGTCCACATAAAGTACCACTGATGGGCTTCATTGCAAGTGCTGCCAGGTCCTTCTGAACCAGGAAAGATGGTCATAATGGTCACATAAAAAGGTTTCAAGGGGTTAATATTGAGGAAATTGTGGCCACTTTTGCAGTTCTAAACATGACTTGAAAATTACTCTAAAGAAAGGGAAAACAGTATCTGAATATCACCCTAGAAAGATGATTCTACAAGTAGGACAAATGATCCTTTGAGGGAAAACCTCAGCTGAATGTTTTACTCATAAGATAGTCATTTTGTAATAATTCAGGTTCATGATGTCAGTATTGTCAAATATCATATGGCTTTACCCTTTGCCCTCTCCCTCCGGGCCAAATGATTATTACTCTGAAAAAAATGGAAGCACCCAAAGGCAATGGGAAGCTCTAGGATTACTTGTCCTCCTGTCCAGTCCCCAGTAAAAAAACCAAACAACTGACCTGATCAATACAGGAGGTAAAGTAAAGCCACAGAGAGATTAGGGAAGATTTCCCAGGCCGGAAAGGTACTAAGGAGGCATTTTTATGGGTGTGCAGGGACAAAGCCCATTTATCATGGTGATAACACTGACAAAACTCTTTGTCAAAGTGTTCTCGTCCACTCCCCCAAAAGATACAGAAAATGACCTATAGCTGATCAGTAATAAATCTATATTTTTAAATACCGAAGTGGGAAAAAAAAATTCTCTTCAGAATTGGGGCTTTTATTTTTGAGCTTTATTTATTTAACTTATAATAATCAAATAATTAATATATTTTCTCTGTTTTATACAAATTGGGCAGTATTCTTCACAGCTGGCCACATGGCTGGGCATTGTGACTTGTATGGTCTGAAGGACCACTGAGGCGTACTTGAATACCTCCCCCTGAGGATGTTTCTAACACGAATGGCTACATTGGACCAAACTGCCCCTGCAGTAACAGCACTTCTACTGCTTCCACCAGGGTTTGTACCAGCTCACAGGGAGCATTGGTGGGATCGTGCTTGGTGCCTCTGCCTTTGGGTTTGGACGTCAGGGTACGTCATTGGTTTGCTTCTCTCGCAGCAGGAAACCACCGTAAGAGTTGCGATATTTGAGCTTGGTTGTGGCCAGTCCCTGCAGAAGAGCAACCCAGGGTTTGACATTATTAGTAGAGGACAGTTCAGATGAGGTATGCGATGCCTTGATACGCATCTGTCAGGAAAGGCCTGTGTGACGGTGACCCACATGGCACCCAGGCTTGGTTGGTGTTGGCCCTGGCACCTCGGCAAGCTCCACATTCACTCAGTGTGATGGGGCAGCGATGGGCTGGGGGCTCCGCTGGCTTTATTTAAAAAGCTCAATGTCCAGCCACTACTGGTGGTCAAATTACTGACAAATTGTTAACATGACTCCAACTGCATTTGGAGCTCAGAGCGGGGCCAGGCTGATACAAGCGTTTGCCCTGTCAGGGCTTCTGGACCCACTGGAGCTATGGCTGTGCACCCACCAAGACAAGGCTGGACTTGGGAGGTACTGGTGCCCACTGGCCAAGTGCCTACAGCTGGGTAGAGGCTGGCTCCTAAGGTTGGTGGGAGGGAGAGGCTATCGGAGGGAGAAGGTGGTGACACATATTTCTGGGCTCTCTCCCTTTGAACCAGCTTCATTAATCCCAAGGAAGCAGAGAGGACCAGAGAGCAAGTCTTTCGCTGGTGATTTTTCCCTTTTTCCCCCCAGCCCACTTTCCTTTTTGGGGACAAGGATGGGTTTGAGGTCCTGGGGCTGGGTCAGCAACTCTTGTCTTATCGCATAGCTTTTATGACCACAGACTAGCTGACCTCATGTTTCTGCCAGACCTCGGTGCCAGTGCTCTACTGGATGCCATCCATGGAGTAGCTTTGCACAGCCCTGGTGTTGCCAGGATAGCTGGAAGGAGATGGGTTTGTACCAGCAGAATTCCCTGGGATGGGGAAACCAAAGCTTAAAGGGTCTCCGAGAGCAGTAGGTTCCCCACCATGTGTTGCAGCATCGTAGATGGTTCATTACCGGGGCATTCAGAGGTACCTGGACCATACAGCTCTCTGCTTCTCCTCAAGGGGAACCTGTCTTTGGGGCACCTTCACCAAAGCTCCGTGGGCCCGGGCTGGCTGCCTGCCTGCAGTACCACTGCAGTGATGAGTTTGGGGGCTGGCAGAGTGGTATTTGGTGCAGCCCCCCAACAGCAGTGCCACGCAAAGCCTCTGGCGTAGCAAACATCTGCAGAGGGCTCCCAAGAGCTAGCCGAAGGGTGGGAATAGGGGTTGGGGGAGATATGTCTCATTTAAAAATGAGTATCAGCTATAAACTTCGTCTCATAAAGATATATTAAATAAATACAATATATTCTACAAGCCCCACAGCAGTGCGGCTTTAAATTGTGGCCAATGAAACATATTTTTTCAAATATAAAAGAAGTTGTATTTTTTATAGCGATGCTTCGTGAGGGGGATGACTTGGTTTTGTGTTTTTGACTTCGGCTTAAAGCTTAGTTTGTCTTTCCTGAGAGACCTGGTAGAAATGATTGTCTTGTTCTTGTCCTAGAACCTCATTAAAGTCACCCTGACCTCCTAAAACGGGTGCACGTGTAAAAGTATAATATAGCTTTGGGTATAGTATATATAATACAGCCCCCGCTCCCAGATCCTGGAGAAGGATTGCCCTTTTTGCAACGCTGCCTTACTTGCAGAATACGGTAGGAAGACGAGACCACCCTCCCAGTGAGCGAGGCGGTTTGGTGGGAAGGCATGGTGTATGTTCATCCACTCGCCTGAATTAGGCAGGTAACGTATCCATGGAGTTTAATCCCAGCTGAACCGGATGACGTTTATATGCCAAAAAGCCAACTTGCCACATTTTGGAGCTGGGTTTAAGGTAGTTACGGGGAGAGGAGGGCACTGAACCAGCACTTTATACCCCATCTATGCAGGATGACGCTCTGCGAACCGGCAGCGTGTTTGGAGGGTGATTCAGACCCTGAGCTACCAAAGCAGTTAAACCCTTGTGAAGTTTTGAGCTGACTTTCCGTCTCATTGGTGTCTGTGCTGAAATGCTGTGTTTGTTCAGGACATTAATCTTGTGAGAGGTTTATTGCAGGCAAAGAAGAATGGACTATGATATGAAATGGGTTACCTCCACCAAAATGAAATGCTGTTGTGGAAGATAAATGGAGCGGCTTACCTTGTGATAAACTGGATATTATCCTAATTAATCATAGGAAATGTCCTCTTCCTCTAGCATTGCACAGCTTCTAAAATAATGAGTTATAAATACATTGTTTTCTGCCAACTCCAGTGCTCAGCACGGTTAGCAGAGGTTACAAATTAATAAGTAGCTGGAGCTCTACCTGGTCGGGGAGAGTTTGCTCGCTCTGCACGTTGCTTTGGCTAAACCTCAGTGCTTGCCATTATTAAAGTGGAGAATTAACAGAAAGCTGGTTAGACAGGACTCTCATGTATTCACTGTGCTTTTTAATCCTAAATGAAAAACATAATCATCGTGTTACTTTTTTCCTTTCTCCATGAATAATATTTTCAGCTGATGGGTTTTGTTTTATTTTATTGCTTATTTAAAGTCCAGCATTCTTCGCTTCCATTCCTTTTCCGTCCCTTGGGATAAATGATGCAGTGGGGGGCATTTTTTCTCTCTCTCAGAGACTCCTTGGACTAGATTTTCCTACAAATGTGCAGGCAACTTGTTTTGGCCAAACAGTAAGTGAATGCAGCAGTGCAAATGGCCTTCATTCCAGAGATCTCGACGAGGACAGGGCAGGGGATTGTACATGCAGACACATGGCTGAAAGAAGTCTAAGTCAAAAAAGCCCAAAATAAAGAGCCTAACTTGCAGGGAAGGCTGGACACCCCAAAAATTATATAAAAACTATGAAAACTTCTCAGCAGTTACAGAAACCAGGCCAGATATGGTTTACAATATTTGGAGAAAGAAGAAAATTGTCATTCTAATTTTAATAATTAGGCAATTTAGAAGATAGTTGTATGATCTTTTGCCCCACTTGTCCTTTAGCTCGGTGAAACAGTTGGTATATGCTTAAGTCTCCTCAATCTGTATGTGATTAAGTTGACCAAGTGCTCAATTTCTATCTTTCATATCTGCAATTATGCACAATCTTTGGAAAAAATTAGCCCTTGGAGGGCTTTTTTTTTTCCTCAACCTTCAGCCTCTTGCAGCAGTTTCAAAATGCACCATTTTGCTTTCATGTACATTTAAACCCAGCAGCAAAAAAAAAAAAAAAAAAGAAAAGAAAAGAAAAAAAAAGCGCTTGGCATTCACTAATGTTTCAATGTGGCAAAGCTGCTTCAGGTAATCTCGATAACTTTGTGCAAAAGTTCATTGCCATGTTTGTACTGACTTGCTGAAATTATTTTCTTCTGGAAAATACCCCCGGTGGTATCCTCTGTAAAAGTTATGGCTTCTACAACTGTATTACTGTAGAAATTTTTGCCTGGAGTGGATGTCACGCTGCGTGTGCCTCTCATGCAGGAGTTGTTTGCATTGCCTGTTGCTCATATGGTTCTTATTTCTGTGTCTAATTTTTGTTTTAATCAGTTGTGCATATCTTTAAAAAAAAAGAGAAAAAACAACAAAAAACAAACAAGAAAACAGCCCGCGGATTAGAAATCTTTAAAAAATAAATTCACACTTAGCAGCAGCTGGATGTATGTCAGTGGTACAGGAATTTGCAAAGTCTTTGCTTTTTTCACTGTGGGATTTATGGCTAGATTTCACATAAAGGAGTTATGCTTGAAGTCTCTGCAAAAGAAAATGTATGTAAATGTCTATTTTATATAAAAAGTATGAAAAGTTAAGTGTCATGTCTGGTTTGGTTTTCTTGGCTATGGAGCCTGTCTGTTCCTTAAGACCAACCATGAACAAGTTCTTCTGGAGGCTGAAGGGCCGAAGTTTCTTACTTCACTGGACTTACATTTTACTGGCCAAGGAGTCTCAGTTATTGGTCATGTAGGAGCAACTATGCAGCAGCACGTGTATTTGAGTCTGGCCATATAAAAATATTGGAGCAGGCATTTTTTGGAGCCTGAGCATGAGAAAGGATGAGGGCTTACACAGTCTTGATGATTGGGAATGTTATACTCGCATACGTTCTTCATGTCAGGCTTTATACATGTCAAGAATGTGTCAGTTCTACAGAATGCAGAGAGGAAAACAGAACAGAAATTAGAAAGAAACTCATTTTGTTCTAATACCCTTCTTTCTGGCAGACATTCCCAGATGCTCCCGTGTTCTCTCAGGGCTTGGGTTTACTAAGGGGATCGTGATGGTGATAAACATCTCCACTGAAAACGGATCTGAAAAAGAATCAAAAGCCATGTACACAGCTATAGAGTTTCCTGCGATCTTGGTGTGTGCAAAACCCTCTGTAGCATGAAGGGGAATTGCATGCTCATGTTGAAGTCAGCCCTTACACCCTGAAGTTCTTCTGGATCCCAACAGTTCAGGGTTTCTTAATGGAGCTTGCTACCAACGACCCCTTGCCCGGTTCCTTGTTTGTACTGATGGAGAAATAAGATGTATGGCCAGGTCACAGCCTGGATCCTGCACCGCAGAGCAGCATGCAGGTTATGCCCTTTCAGCAGAACAAGGAATACAGCATGGTGGTCTTGCCTCCCTCCATTGCCTGCAGATATAGTTGGCCTTTGGCCTCTCAGGAGAGGGGCCTTCTGGCTGCCAACTGGCCAACAGGGCAGGCAGTGGCATGGCAAGTGGGGACAGCCTGGGCCAGACTCATGTCCTCCGGGCCGTGCAGCCCCCGAGCTGCTCAGCAAGGTGGGGTGGAGATGTGGGCTATGCCATGGATGATGCCCCCATGTGCCTGGAAGCATCTCGGCACCCAGAGGCCCCAAAGGAAAGGCAGCTCCATGCTGCAGTTGCTATTGCAGTATGTGGATAGCAGCTCTCACCGTAAAAAAGGTCAAATAATTCTCATCCTTATGGCAGCTACTTAAGCCTCTCTGTAAGCCCTATTTATTGCTCCACAAATGAAAACCTGCTAGGGTTGTCCAACTCTCTTGGTGTCCCCTAGAAAGGAAGAAGGAAACACACCACCACGTCTTACAAACATGCTCCTTCTAGCTGGCCTGGGTGAGGAGAGACCACAGGGCAAGGAATTTGGCTGGATTCACCTTTGCTTGTGCTCACCTTCCTTTTCAAAAGCAATGAGATTTGTTTCAAAACCGCAAGGCCTGCAGCAGCTCCGGGCTGGTAGCAATAGGGAGGCAGGGGTGATGACACAGACATCTGCTGCTGTCCCTGTGCAAAGCAGGCAGCAAACTACAATCAGGAAAGCCCAGGGAGCTGGTGACCCCCAGCAAGACATGGCTGGAGAGCTTCCAGACCCACCTGATTTGCAGCCCTGCAGCCTCACCTGCCAAAACTCATTGGCCCTCTCATCTATTAAAGGGGCTCGTTAGGTAGGGTGGAGGAGGGTTATGTCTCTTGTTAGCACAACCCAGCTCAGGCTCTGGTCACTGTGTACTTTCCTTGGGCTGGAAGCAGGGCTCCTCTTGCTGCTGGTGTCCCTTCTTGTTCCATGAGGTGAGTCCTGCATGTGGACTGTGGGGCAGGGGCTGTGGGGAGAGGTGCCCCGGTGTGGGGGTTGCAGCAGTGAGCCCTGGAGTCATTTGCTCTTTTGGGGTAGCAAACAGGTGAATAAAAGCGGTCACTTTTCATAAATCATACTGGAGCTCGGTGTGCTTGTCCCCGGTGGTTGTTTTTTGGGCTGCTCTTGCTGCAGTTCTGATGGGACTGGAAGCCTTTCTTACCTTCTCTGTCTACATGCTGCTTGCCACAGGGCTCTCCTGGCTGCTGTGGCAATTCAGCTGTTCCTCATGCAGGCTGCTCGGATATGGTGCAGTCCCTTGGTTGAGCAAGAAAGAGAAATGGCTTGGTCCTACTGAGCTTCCTAACTGGTGACACTGGGGCAGTCAGGTCAGAAAGTGTTTAGGAGAGCGATGAATGGCACCATGTTCTCAAATCTTTCTTATGCATCCTCCTGCAGTGGCTAACATTTGTAACTCCCTGTCTGGTCTGCTCCCACATCCATGTAAAAACTTCTTTCCTAGCAATGCTTATAGGTAAGAGAAGGAAATGGTAATGAAACCAGTGCTAAAAAGATCTGCCCAGCTGGGGCAAGAGATGAGCTAACCCCCTAACTGCCATCCCTCCTATCTTGCTCCGATATGATGCTGGTCCTTCTGCTGTTGCTAATGCTATTTCTTTCCCCACCTAAGGGAATGGTGTTTTCTCCATCATTTACCTTGCTGATAAAGTCTATTTATTTTCTACTTCACTAGTAGGCTTGCTGCTATAGCAATAATCGCCACAGTCTCTTTTGGAAAAGCTAGTCAGCAGCATGGGCTAGGGAGAGCTTGGTCCAGGTCAATGGCTCAGAAAATTGTGCCTGATTTTGTGACTGAACTTTCTGCAGTAGTCGAATGGTTTGAGTCCAGAGAGTGTTCTGGGAATATGATAAAGAGGTATTAAAATCAGGAAGGAGAGAGAGGCTGAGCTAAATGGAGAAGCAAGGAGCTCAGTTAGCCCCTCTGCAGCCAAGAGTGCTGCAGAAGTTGTGCAAGGATCCCCCGCAACCTCGTGGGGTGAGTCCCACTTGTTGCTGCTAAGCTCTTGGGGTGGTTGGCCATCCAGGTAGAGGAGAAAGATACGGGCTTCTCAATTCACTGGCCCTTGGGTAAGGTGGTGTCAGAGATTGGTGGGCTTTCGAATATCTGTCAACCTGCTGGGGAGCTTAAGCAAGTAACATTTCCTTCAAGCCTACACAGAGGACATAGGATGTTTTTGTGTGGGTTTTTTGTTTTTGTTTTTTTTTTGTGGTTTTTTTTTTGTTGTTGTTGTTTGGAGGTTTTTTTTTGTTTTTTGGGTTTTTTTATGTGGTTGGACTCAATGATCTCAGAGTTCCCTTCCAACCACGGAGATTCTATGATTCTGTGACCCAAAGTTAAAGAGAGGGCTGGAGAGGTGTCCTTGTGGTAGGTATTAACATTTTGGATCCAGGAATCAACCTTCTGGTGACTCTAGTGAGTTATTCCAGGACCTAGCCAGGGGAAACATGGTGTGAGTACCTCCTAGATCATGAGTGTTACATTGCTTATGTTTGTATGGCTGGGAACTGAACTCATCCCAGCCTCGGCTTGGGAGAGGCAGGGGACCCCTCCTATTGGCACTAGAGACACATTGGATAGGAGTGATTAACAAAGTGATTTTTAGCTGGTGTGGATGCAGGCCAGCTGAAGGGAGTGGAGGAAGAGCTGCTGTCCTCAGCAATGGAGCCAGAAGTTTGATGGCTTCTGAACCTTCTCCTGAAACCACACAGCCTGGAGAAGCAGACCTCTGGTATGAGGAGTTGCAACTGGTTCCTTTTCTTTGTGTCCCACGTATTTCAAATCATCCCCCCTGTGTGATCTTTGCTGACGTGATCATGTTTTGGAGCTGACCCCGGGGCAGGAGCACACGCCTTCCTCCTCTACCCAGCACATGGTCCAGCAGGCCCGTTGGTGGGTGCATCCCTCCCTGCTGGGTGAGGGCTGAGGGGGGGTTTCCCAGAGAACATAACTGTGATTGCCACAAATCGTGCAGTTCAGTGAAGCACCTAAAACTTAATCAGAGCCAGCCATCCCTGGCTGGACCCTGCTCCAAGTCAAACTCTCCCCATGCTCACCGTCCGCATTTCTAAGGCACAATCGGTGCCAAAAGCGATTGTGAGAAAGCTCTGTCTCCTTGTGAGGTAGTTCAGACCAAAGCCAAGAGCGAGTGCTGGGCCAGCAGAACACTGTCAGTTCAGAGACAATGTCTTTCATGACTTGACTTACACAGGGTAAGTGCCCCAGGGCACTTAAAGTATGGAAGCTCTGAAATAATTAACTCTTAGTAAAGTCTGGTGGCATCATTGTAACCTGTTGCACTTGTTGCTTAATTTTGTAAATCCCAGTTGCATTTCATTAAGTATAATTAGGCTTCTGGATTAAATTTAAATTTGGGTGTTTTTTTATGACTGTGCACACACACATCACAAAAGTACCTCACGGGAGACCTCAGCTTTGCACACATCAGCTTCTTATCAAGAAATGCAATTTCTGTGTGTTTTCATTTGTACCCATATAACTGCCTTCAGCTTGGAAGCCAGGAAAGCTGCGACACCTGGGATTTGTACCATTAATTCCCTACCTGCCGGAAGAGCCAGAGGTGATGCATCTGAGCATGTGGGGGATTGTCTCACTGCAAAACACTCTTGTTTCTGTTGTCTGTGTAGACCTGAAGTGTGGAGTTCATCCCATTGACCTGAAGAGCCCAGAGAATGCTCTGCTGCTGGGATTCTTCTTTTGAATTGAATTGTTGGTGGGAGAGAGTCGGTGTCCAGGGGGCAGCCCTGGCAGCTCTGTGTTGCAGTCTTTTCCTTGGGGAAGGGGCAGGAGAGGCAGGAGCATCTCTCTTTCATCCTCAAGTCATTGAATACAGCTCAGTCAGGAGTAGAAGTTGGGACTAAAAAGTCTTTCTCACTCAGCTTCCCAGGCTGACTCCCCTCCCAAAGTGGGAGGGACTGGGCTGATCTAATAGTTAAGATGAGATCTCTGGCTGGTGTGAGCTAATGCAGCTGCAGAGCTTTCGTGGTGTGCACCAGCTGAGGGTTTGCTGGGTTTTATGGTAGAGAAAGAGACTGTAGAGGTGGGAAGGGAGAGTGCCCCCCCAGTCTCCTGTTGCAGAGGAAAGTTACCTTGCCTGGAAGTTTGTGTTCATGTAAAGAAACGCACAGAGCAACGACTGTGGGATGATGCTTTACATGTAACTGAGCAGGACACGGTTCAATTTAGAAAAGAAGTACTTGTGTGCATGTTGCCAGAGCAAATGCTGGCACCTGTGGCAAACAGTATTTACCACCTCCCTCCCTCCCTTCCACCCAGCCCCTGCACATGAAGCAGCTTGAAAATGTATGTAGATGGTGGCACGAAGGGCAGGAAGGCAAAGAAGGGGGTGATGTAAGGAGTGGGTAGGGTGCTGGGGCCAGGGGGATGGGTCAAGTCCTGGAAGCTCAGGAAGGCAAGGAAGAGGAGTGAGATGTCTGTCCAGTCCCCGCCGTTTCGAGGTGCTCCAGGGTCTCATTCCTCTCATACACCATGCTTGGAAATGACTCCTCAAGGCTGCAGGCAGCTGGTCATTCCACACACTAATACCGGGGGAAAGAGTTGTTTCTTGGGCTGGGCTGATCTTTGTTATTGCACATTTTAGGAGGAAACAGGGGTCACTTCATCTCAAACATACCTGACCCTTTCTTTGAAGGTGTCCCTCAGACTGGGCCATTTCCATTTCTGTGGTCACGGTCCGGTCTGAGAAGATGTGGTTATTACTGCTGCCCACTGTGTGGTCGACCTGGAACAGTAAGTCAGTGTGACCTCCTCACTCACTCTTGACACTTCTTGCAGCAGAAGTTCCTCCTAGGACATGGGGAGCTCCTGGGCCCAGGTGTGGGGTCCCCAGTCAGGAAGGAAAATGCCTCCACCAGGGCTGAGTTGGGCCAGTGCTCTGCCACAGCCAGATCTGCCATGGGTCCTCAAGTAACTCGTGCACCCCCCCAGCACCCTACTTGATCCTGTTGTGTCTCTGCACGTTTCTCCCCAAGGCCAGGGAAGAGGGCTGCCCCGCACAGGGGGACTGCAAATCAAATTCAAATGTCAAGACCAGAGGAGCATTTCTGAGGCAGCAGGAGAAGCACTGCAGCTTCCTGGTAAAGCAGCCCTGGCAACTGTCCCATTACTCTTAGCAGTCACATTGGCTTCTGTACTTTTAACGCAAGACCAGCTTTACGGGTCATGCTACAGACCTCTTAATGGGCAGGGAAAATGATATAAGTGGCCCCTTCGCCAGCCCTTTTATAATCCATTATAATGTAATTGCAGACCAGTCAGCTTCACATCTGTTTCTTGCTCAACTTGAGCACCGGTTTTGAGGACCGATGTTGAATAATGAGAAAGTTGCTACCGTATAAAAATTCCAGTGTGCAAAGATTAACCTTGATGATGGGCCACCTCCTTGTTTCTCCCTTCAATGCAAACCTGGCCGGTGCTTTCACTCTCCAGTGTTCTGCTGCCAGTGCTGTTCCTGTGTTCCCATCACGGCAGCGTTTGCATTGCCAGGCAATCCCGGTGGCAGACGTTGCTGGGAAGTACAAGAACTTTCCAGTTCCAGGAAACAGCCTCCTGGGATTAAAGCTGAGCTGTGCTATTAGTTGGTCTGTTACTTATGGCTGAAAGTGATTGGAAAATGAAAGAAAGGGTTTCCCCGAGTGGAAAAATTTTTTTTAAAATCTTAATTTACTAGAAAGCATCGAAGCAAAAGCTCAGGTTGAACAACCTGGACCTTGATTCAAAATGCTCGGGGCCACGCTTCAGGGCAGGCAGCTGTAATAAAGTGTGTGGCTGCCAGCCCCCTCAAGCCAGGCTGCCTGGACTTGCCACCTCCAAATGCCACCTGGGTGAAATAGCATGGTGGTAATTCACAGAAGTCGGACTTCCATGAAGGGATGCAATCCCATAGAGGAGAGACTGAGAGCAGGGGTTAAAAAAAAACCACCAAACAAACTAGTGCAAATCAGTGATAAATAGATTTCAAAGCTCTTGTCTGGGCACTGGGGTTTCTTGGACTCTCGAGTGAACACAGTCTGGAGAGAAAATGCATCAGGTCTGGGTTTTGTTCCATTTCTGTAACAGTTCAGGCAGACCTTTAATTAGCCCTAATTGCAAAGATCTTGAGACGAGCTCGCTGCTGCGTTGTGCCCTGTGCTGTGAGGGCTGGTAAGGGGAAATGCTGACAGCTGAAACCCAGACGAGTTGTGCAGCTCCCGTGGGTGTCTCTTGCAGTGCACTGTACCGGGTGGATCAATGAACCCAATTCGTGTCTCCCGTTGAGTGCAAAACCGTCCCACCCTGCACCCCGCTCCACTTGCTGGGTCCCTGGAGGAGAGCAAACTCCATTGCTAAAGATCTGGTTTGCTAAAGATGGGATCTACTGCCCCTCTGTTTACTGGGTAACTCCGCTCTGGAAGCGTAGCTATCTACCCCATTGCTAAAAGAAATACCGAAAGGTGTTTTGGCTGTTGGAGCTGATTGCTCTAAGTTTAACTGTGACAGTATATTCCTTATAAAATATGCAGGAAAAACCGTAATGGGCATACACTTCTCTAGTGTTAATTTAAACTGCATGTAGCTGCCTAAAATAATCATGAAGCTCTCAAATGTGGGCCTCTGCTCATCTCCTAAATGTGCTGATAACAACATTAGAAAGGAGGATTTATGGGGCCAAAATGACTTTGGCAGTCAGTTCCCATTGCTTTTAAGGTTCCTTATGTGCCTTTCAGGATCCCAGACTGCAGGTAACAAGGGCTGAGCTTGGTGTTTCAAGGCCAAAAATGGCACAGGAGTTCTGTGAGTCCCGAGGCAAAAGGTAAACTGTCCTTTTCCCAGTACCGAGCTGGCTGCAGCGAAACCTGCTGGCACCTCCCCTGGCCTCCTGGCAGCTCTGTGCTGCCCAGGTATGAACAGTGGCTTGATGGATAACAGATGAAACAAGCAGCCTATTTATCCATTTAAAAGTAAGTCTGGCTTTTCCAGCTGGAGCTCCGGGGATCCTCTGCGTTACTGCAAATGTGAAATCAGCTCTGCTGAAAGTCCTCTTAGTGAAGGCCAGCCCCAGTTCCCAGGGCGGGAGCACGCTGTGGGCTTGCAGGCTCAGTATCAGGGGTGGGAACTCGCAGGAGATGGTTTGTGGCAGCGGCCTCTTCCTTCATCAACTTGGCGTTGGTTTTTTTTTTTTTCAATCCAAAAAAACTCCCGAGGAGCCTGGTGGTGACAGTGCAAGAGCGTCCCCCTCCAGTGGGCAGACAGGCAGGAGTTGGAGCATCCCTGTCTCGTGTGTTGTCACCCACTCAGCGTTCAACCAGCTGCACTGCGTGGGTTGCGATGTGGCCCCAGCTGCGCTTGCAGCACCCAGCCCAGTAAGCAGGAACCCAAGGGGATGCGCCGTGGCTGCAGGAGGGTGCTTTACAGAGGCAAAGACCTCATCCGATGCACTGGCCCAGAGAAAACACCCCTCTTCCTTCCCTTCCTGTGCTCTCTCTCTAGCTCCCATGCTAGAGAAATGGCCCCTCAGTTATGCCTTTAATTCTTACCAAAGTACAACAGTTGGGTTAATTCGTGTTCTATGCCTGTCCCAGAAGTTTATCCCCCACCGTGGTTTCCTTCAGCCCCATTGTGCCAACACGAGCTCTCGGCTAGCTGCTAGAAAGCCATCGGCTCCCTCTGGGCCATAGCCCTGGGCTATTTATTAGCAGTGGGCTGCAAGGGTCTTGCCAACTAAGAAACAGGCTGGATTAACACCTGCTTGCTCCATGTACTTCTGCAGGCAAAGGTAAAGCCTCTGGAGGTGGTTTAGGGTGTGGGAGTCAGGGAAGCGGCACAAGTCTCCTACTTCCTAAGATTTTCAAAGGTGATTTCCTGAGTTGTATAGCGCTAGGATGGGTTACAGCCAACTGGCCATGACTGCCTGTGACCATCAGATGGCAGATCAGCCAACATAAAATAACCTTCTGTCACTGTCATGTCTCAAATCACTGACTCGGGCGGTGATAGCCTTGCTGTTTGTCCATAATGACAGGAATGGGGGAAATAAGAGCCAGGAAATGTTCCTTTCAGGGCTTGGACATCCTGGCCGGCAGCATGATGGCTTGAGGGCTTGTGTGCCTGCACTCTGTGGCTAAGCAGGGATGTCTCTAGGCATGAACTGGGCTTGACAGCATCTGGGTGATATGGACAAACCTTGAGGAAACTACAGGGCTCCCTGCTCAGCCCTTCTGAAGACTGGGCACTGCCAGCGACTCATCAAGGCAGCCAAGGAGAACTGTGATGCGTTTTCCCAATATAAGGGGAAAACTAACCAGTGTGAGTCTGGGTTGAATGGAGCTGAATTGTTTGAGTTTTTCATGTCCTGCCTATCTCATCTGATCTGATCAGCATGGGTCTTTGGGGAGAATGATGTAAAGAACTTCTCACAAGCACCAGCCTGTTCACATACTATATGATACAGAGGGAACCTGGTCTCCTTGTCTCTGCCATGCTGGTCCCCTTCCCAAGTATCCTTCTGCTTAAGTTAACATTCAAAGATAGCTAACAGTCTTCCTGAAATATCTCTCTGAATGTGCCTCGTGTATGAGCTCAATTACACGTGACTAACTTCAGATTGTATTCCCATTTTATAGATACCCACATGTGACTGGGTATGTTTTGGGAAGGGGAGAAATGGAACAGTGTGACTTGAAGGATGCTGTTTGTGCCTGTAAATCAGACGTGCTCCTGGAAGCACGGGGTTCATGAGCCCATTTGTGCTCCCTTTCCTCTACAGGGGACAAGGTTCAGCTCATCTGCCTTCCCCACGGGGATGAAGACTTCAGTCTGGGACAGTGTGTGTGGCTAGTGGCTGCGGCAAGGTGTCTGAGGGTGAGTCAAATGGCAGGGTCTTCTGGTCACAGCTGCAGGAATAAAGGGTAATGAATAAGGGAAAGGAGCCACTTTCTTTCAGAAACAGAAATGCAAGAGAAGGTGACTCCTGCCAGACGGAAAATCCAAGTACCCCTTTGCTCATGGGGTCTCCTCTGCTTGTCAGAGGACCAGCCCCTGTAGGGATGTGCAGATGAGCGTTTTCCTGCAACGTGGGACCTTGGAGCGCACTAGGGAAGGTTGCACTTTGCAGTGCTGCTGTGCATATTCATGTGTGCGTATTGGAGCCTCTCACAAGCAGAGCCATCCTTACAAGGTGTTACAAAAGTGGGAACAGTTCCCTTGTACATAAAAATGTCTACTCCTTTACCTCTCAGAAAACTGCTCCCTCAAAGGAATTGCGCTTGCTTGAGTTTTGGTAGATTTTAAAGGACATGGGAATATCTGTAAATGTTACTTTTTATTTTTACATCCCCAGTGGTTTGGGGCTCATCCACAGTGGAGGAGACAGAGGAGACTTGCCTGTCCCCTGCTCCCCAGCAGCCCTCCCAGCAGAGAGCGTGCTGTCTCCCGGACGGGGCTGGTCTCTCACACCAGCAGCTTTCTGGGGGCTTTGTCCTGGCCCCTGAAAGTCTCCAGCCCTGTAGTAGGGTGCTCAGGAGAAGAAAGCAATGCCTGTTGTCCAACCCATAGGGGAACTGCCTGCTCCAACCCTGTCTTGAGGTACTGGCTGGGGGAAAACCAATGCATTACCTGCCTAGCTGGATGCCTCTGCCTGGTGGCCCCAAAACTGCTTCAAAACATCACCAGCCCGAGCAGGCAACTGTTGCGGGACCCCCCCAGCCGCTCGTGCTAGGGTGTTGGGGAAAGGCTGGATGCAGCTCGTAAGTGATGGGGCTTTTGGCTATCATTCAGCTGGCGGGGCGAGCTGTCTTGCAGGTGCTTGACGTGGCCTGATTGCTCCCAGAGTAGCTGGGGTGCTGACACCCGTCCTGCAGGAGGTGGAGCTGCTCCTCATCCACAGCCAGACCTGCAGCCTGCTGCTTGAGGGGCATGAACCTGCCACTTGTGCGGGGCTCCATGCTATTCCGTGGCTTTCCTGACAGCAGGGAGAAACGCGTCCAAGGTAACAGCTTGCCTGCCCTGACTCCTGCTGGGCAGCAGGCTTGTCATGTCTATCTGAAAACCTTCTCCCCTGGGGAGAAAGGGAAGCAGCAGCACTGACAGTGCTGTCAGCACTTTGGCTGAGCAAGGGCTCTACAAGGAGCTTCAGGATAACAAAGGCGGGAGGAGTCTTTTGTAGGTGGGAGTATGGATGTGGGCAGCAGACTGAGGCATGATTGCCCCATTGCCTAGACCAACCCTGGGCCTTGCTAACAGCAGGACCTCCATCACTGCATGCAAGCACCACCACCTCTGCTGAAACCAGGAGGGACCTTCAGCGGTGGGACTCCAGGCAATGGGCAAGGCAGCCTGGTATGGGCAATGCTACTAGGAGGTTGGAAAGAAGGCAGTTGCCCCCTCTCTCTTGATGTCCCCTTACACACACTCAAGCATTCTGATGTCTTCCCTCAGACAGGCCCACTGGGCAACGGGCTGCCACAGAGGAGTTTGCTTAGAATCACAGAATGGTTTGGGTTGGAAGGGACCTTAAAGATCATCGAGTTCCAACCCCCCTGCCGTGGGCAGGGAGACCTCCCACTAGAGCAGGTTGCTCAAAGCCCCATCCAGCCTGGCTAAGCTGGCACTAAGCCTTACTTAGTGCCAAAATCTTCTCTTCTGGTCCTAACAGTGTGAGTGGGGCCAGCCTTGCCCTGCCCTAGGGAAGGCTGCTGACCAGGCCGTCGCTAGCCTCCTTGGGGTGTGCTTGCATTAATATTTTTTTTTTTAACCAAGCAGTAGCTTGGGAAGTTCCCTGCCCTCTGTCGTATCTCCTGTGAACATTTTCAAAGCGGCGCTGCAGGTGGTGTTAGTGACAGGGCTTTCATTTTTACGTTCGTCATGGAAAAAAAAAAAAAGGGGTTTGTGCACGGGGAAGGGCAGGTTGCCAAACTGCAAGTCAGATCAGGGGATTGAAACAACAGAGCTTAGATTGGTGTGTTTTAGATTAAACAAGCTCAGCTGAATGGGTAGGGATGGTGCAGGGCCCTGTGACTGGAGAGAAGCAAGACAGATTGTGTTGGCTTCTGCGGTAAAGCTGGCCTGTCACGCAACACCATCAAAGGTCAGGGCTGCTGGCACAGGAACAAATGGCACCTTTCCTCCCCAGTGGAGTTTGGACAGGGTGACTCTGGGGGCCCCTTTGCATGTCTGAGGACCAGCAGCACCTGGGCTGTGGCTAGTGTGGTGTCCTGGAGGGGACAGTTGTGCCAGAGGACAGGATACCCTCAAGAGAAGCACCACAACCCAGAGCTCACCAGGTGTCTTCTCCTGGGTGGCTGCGTTTGTGGACTTCACTGCCCAGCACGTTACACCAGGTGGGTATGACTAGTGGGTGGTTTTTTGCTCTCCTGCCTGTTTAGCACCATAAGGGATCCAAGTTGCCCTGCTATCGCTGCCTCCCTCCCCTCCACCCCCAGCAGTTCCGCTTAATTTCCAGCCATCAGCAGCGAGGCATGTTACCCTTTAATTTGCGACAGCAAACGCAAAAGTTTAAAGAGGTAAGCCCCCCCCTTGAGAAATGCTGTTATGATAGCAGATCTCACCCCTCCATCCCCTGAAGGGAAAGCAGAAGGCTACCCAAGCTGCCCGCTTTCTGGCTGAAGGCAGCCCTTCCAGCTTGGCCAGGCGTCCCCCGAGCGCTGCGAACCGGCCCTGCTCTAATAAAAGCCGGCTTCCAGCGCTTGCCAGCTGGAGATCCGAACTGCTGTTGTGCTCCCAAAACAGCGTGCGGGATTGATCGGGGGTGATCTCCTCATCAAATACGACTGAGAAACGCGTAGGGGAAGAGGGGCCCAGTATTGAGGGCTGCGGGTTTGGTGGTTTATCAGAAGTGCCTTTGGTAGCCAGGCACAGGCCTAGCGACTCCCCGCCGGCCACTTGTGTGCTTCTGTACAGACGATTGCAGGGCTAATAGAAGTTATTAAAGAGATGGTGTTATTTCTGTCATAGCCATTAAAGTAGAGGTGTTGGTATTAACTAATGCCCAACCTATTATGGCTTTGCTAGGGATTTTTAATGATTATGCTTTCAAAGGGGGCCTGTCTGCGGCTAAGAAGGCTCCCTCTTAATTGGGAGCACTAACTGCAAGGAGCAGAAGCCACGTGGCTACAAAGTGGGCGCATTACCCTTTGTAAAGCGGAGCTCTCGGGATTCAAGCGGGCCGAACGCCCACAGAAGATGAAGGGAAGGTCAACATAAAAGTAGCGCTTCGTTATAAATGAGCTCGGAGTAGCCAAGTCAGCTCTTAGCTGGCTGAATGAATGCGAGCCCACTGTGTCGGTAGGGCAGCTCCTGAAAGTTTGGGGGTTTTCAAGTAGGACTTTGGGTAAGAAATTCTGTGCTCTCATCTGAGGCTTCTCTCAGCTGCATGTCAAGCGCTTTGTGTTTGAAACAACTGCAGTGCCATAGCCTGTGCCTGTACCGATAGTGCCTGTACTGCAATACCCCGCACAAGCCTTTTCTCCCTCTGGCTGCTGCGCCAAGCCCTCTCCCAGCACCAGTGAAGTGCAGTTCCTAAGGCATCCCGCTCTTTGGAGAAAGTGGACACGCTCGGTACCTGCAGGCTTTGGGGGATAATTACCCTGACAACAGGTTTGGTACTTTGGTCGTAGCATTCAAACACTGAATTTTCCTTGGAGCACCCACCGAAGCATTCTCCAGGGCTTGGAAGCTCTAACCACTGCTGGACTGGGCACTGCTGACAGCAGTGTCCAGATGACAGTGGTTGTGTGTTCCCTGCAACGCAAATCCCCAGCTATGGTTGCTGGGCCGGATAACGCCGTGGGGGAAGGCAGGAAGACACAAAGCCTGTTTGTAAGACAGATTCTGTACGAGCCACGCTCACGAAATGGCTGCGGCTGGGCTGGAGATCCGTTGTACCCTTTATCTTTTGGTCTGGCCATATCGGTGCCAGCTCACACAAAGAAGGTCTCAGCTCCTGCAGGAGGCAGGGGAATGAGATGGGGTGGGCTGGCGGCGTGTCAGTCCCACAGCACAAAGCTATTGCTGCTGTGAGGAAGTGTCACTCTCCACCCAATGCCGAGCAAATTCACTGCAGTCCTCCGCTGTCTCTTCCCAGGTGGCTTATGCCAGGGGGGAAGATGATAAAATTTACCTGGTGGAGCTGGTGACATCGGTTGTCAACTTCTGGTGCGTGCTCACAGGAAAGCGGTCGCTGGACGCTCCCAGCCCATGGTGGGACTGACAAAGGCTAAGCTCAGCCATGCAGATAAGTGCCTTTACTATTGCTTGCACTTGGAATATAACAGCGCCAGAGGACAAAATCATCTTGGGTACTCTCCATCCAATTAGATGTAGAGTACCAAATCGGATGTGACCGTGACTCCGTGTCCCTCTATTTGAATGGAAGACAGCTGACCAGTAAGTCTGGGTGCCTTGCAGTGAGGGATACAGGATGTAATTTCTTATTGTTCATTGTCATGAAGAACAGCAATTCTAGCTAACCTTTGAGAAGCTGTTTGTATTTTTCACTGTGAATCTAAAGAGCTAGAGACAGCAACGCAAATGGAGCAGGGCAGCTGGGACTGAGGACTGCATTCATATTTGTGCTGGCATCTCGTGCAGTGTGGTGGGCATCTCAAAAAATGTATTACAGCTGTATGTAATTCTGTGCCCCCTCTGCCTTTTCTCCAGTATACTTATTTTACTCTTACGGACCCTGGGTATCATAGTAAACCAAGTGCTTAGCCTTGCTTAGCTGGGGCATGTCCAGATGAGTTTCCAGCGTGTTAGCGAAGCTATCGTTGCGTGTGTTCGAAACACAGCTCAAAGGCTAGCTCTTCCTTGGTTCAAAATTGGTGATATGGCACAACAAGCATGCAGATTACTCGGTAACTGTACAGATGAGACTAAAAGAAATGTGGCTTGTTGTCCCTCTGTAAGGTGTGCTTAATACTGCACTGATAGAGAATAAATATTTCCTGCAAATGCTAGCTGCCTCTCCACTCTTAGTACTAATGATGATGTGTTGATGATAATGTTAATCCTTAGTCCACGCAATTCATCCTCTAGGAATATTTGGTTACTTTGGATGAAGTCCCATCTCCTTAATGTCTCTGTACCGCCTCTAAATATTTAATAGGCAATAAAAGCCAAATAGTCTCTCCATTCAGTGTGGGAAGAGGCCTTCCCAATGGGATCTAGCCTAACGAACCACTGCCAGATTTGCCTGAATAAATGTATGTATGTTCAGCCCACTCTTACCAACAAACCTCTTGTCTCCCGCAGGATTTTCCTGCAGGGATGTCTTGGCAGCCCCTCTGCTGCCAGTTGGACCAGGTCACTCTTAGATTTGTTTCTGATGGGAGCAACATTGGCCATAGCTTCAAGCTCACTTTCACGGCCATCCATAAGGACTGTGAAGCAGGTAAGCTCGCTGATGCTCTAGAAACACCTTTCCTCTCCTTTCTGACACCCTTAAAATAATAACAACTAACTTTAGTGTGCCTGAGTTCCTTAAAAATCAAGTTGTTGACTTGTGTTCATTAAAAATCCCATCTGTTCAATGGTCTCCTTTCTCATCTGTGTATTGCAGGTTTGGGCTGTGGGAGTTTCGCGATGTTAGTGGAAGAGGGGAAGATTGATACTGTTAATTACCCTGGCTCGTATCCCAGGAACACGAAGTGCCACTGGCTCATTGAGGCTCCAGCAGAGTATGTCATAAAGGTAATAAAAGGAGAAACTGCACTTAAACCTCTGCACTAAGACCTGTTCAGGTGAGCGAGTCAATAAAATCCTGCCAGAAACATCTGTGACACGCAAGACTGTAAATTGCAAGGTTTCTAGGTCACTGATTCTTTGCGGGGCATATTTTGTCAATTAGACATCACCTCTGGACTCCTGTATGGAGGGAATGTGACTGTTTTAAGTGCTCAAAGTCTGTAGGCACCAATCTCATGTCAAGATAGCTTTATCTTGAAGCCCATCACAGATTTGAGGGTAAAGGGAAGGTAGAGAGCATGTTGCAAACGATATAGTGTCAAAACAGCCCAGGCTACTCCTTATACAGAAGCGTCTGCTTCTCATTGTGCATATGCTGTCCGATCAGAGTTGCCACTCACAGCACCAGCATCTCTCTTTGTTTTTATTGCCTCTTGCTGCTTGTGGGCAGCAAGCATCCCACCGAGCTCATCCCAGCCCACGCCGAGTCACGCTGACATTTACATTGTTCAAAGCAGCAACACCTCTCCTCCCCTGACGCCTTGGCTAAGGGGTGGAAAACCGGTGTTAAGCCTGGGGATGCTCAAGGGTCTGCAGAGCATGGTTTGCTCCCACTCCACTGGCATGAGAACTTGCAGTCTGGATACAAAACAAAACAAACAAAGGAAAATCATCCACGGTCCATGCTTGAAGGAAAAGGTCTTGGAAGGGCACTCCATACGGGATGCTGACCATTCAGAAGTACAAGGCATTAAGCGTTGCAGTAAAGATGACAGATGAAATGCCTTAAGGCAAAGCTTGGGCCAGCTTCATCCTCTGCAGACCTGCCTGTAGGCGGGCACAGGAGGGAGCAGTCAGGCCAAGACTGCCAACAGATTGTTTTGATGCAAAATATGACACGCTCACCAAGGGAATTCTTCTGAAATTCTTCTGAAACCTGGCTTTTCTCCAGCCCGTGGTTAAGAAGGGTAAGTGTTTCAGTCTTCATAATTCCCTCTCACTTGTCCACTTTGCAGCTGAATTTTGAAGGCTTTGCTGTGGAACTCTGCATTTATGATGCAGTTACTCCTTACGCTGATGAAGAAAACCAGTTGGGTGAGCACTAATTGTTTTAGACTTAAATTAGAAATCTCTGTGGAAACAGGCATGTTTCATCACCAAAATACACTCTCTCTGATAACATCTTACTCAGTACCACTGAAAGGTCAACATAAGGGCTTCTGCAGTAGCCTTGAGGCTTGCCCATCTGTCTTGCCCATCATGATGGGGCCAAATGCACTATTGGCACAGGAGATCCCACATCCTGGTCCAAGTCCGTGCTTTCTCATGGAGAGCTGGCTGGTGTTGTGGGGCTAGATGTGGGAACGTGGCTCGTGTTCTGCTGCAGAGCCAGCAGAGCACCCAAGTGCGTGCTGCTGGATCAGGCCTCCGCTCTGCATCTCTATCAAAGGAAGGGAGCAAGAGCAATTTAGCTCTAAGTGTCACTAAAGAAGACAAATGTTCAAAGTAAGGCAGAGCGAAAGAGCGGTTGTCGATGGGTGTCTAATTCCACTGAAATGGATATGAATTCTTTATGAATTGAACTAATTCTGTTGGAATTTCTTTAATGAAAAATTGCTAACCTGAGGCATTGCTTTCCCACACTTTCAAAAGGAAATTTTTTTTTTTAAGTTCCTGGCTTTAAATCTGCTTCCTTTTTATCAATAGAAAAGTCTTTAACTTTAGTGAAATAAATGTTCTTCACTTTCTTTTTTTAAACATCTATATTTCCAGATGTTCATCTTGCTTGGACCAAATGAAAACATCTTGTAACACCCCAGCTTTTTTAAAAAAAAACAGCTTCCAGGCACCACATTCACTTTAACAGAGCTTGATACCTACTCTTAAGGTGAAAAGCAATCTGCTACTCAGAAGTGGAGACACTAGAATTGAATTTTGGCTACCTCTTTACAGTCTTGTACGTGAACCAAAAAAGAGTAAAGGTATGAGGGGTGATGCTCTTGTCTTTACATCAAATAAGCTGAGTGAGAGGCTTGAACTGTCCTGGGTTTGCCATTGACAAGTGATCTTCATCAAACCACTTCTATTTTTTCCCCATCTATTTTGCGGTGGTAATTTAGTTGCATGTTTACCAAATGCTGCATAAGTATTAATGATACAGTTTCCTTGAAAAGAAATCTGGTTTCCATTGGAAAGGAGTATCTAAGTGGGAGGAAGAAGGCTGACAAATTTGGATCTGGAATCTTTCAGGGAAGAGCTTTTAGCATCCCGGAGTGTTTCACTCGATGCTTTCCAGCACAGCTTTGTCCTTAGAAATTCAGATTCCTATAGGAAAGCTCTTCTGGAATAAGAGTGCAAGCTTCCTATCCAACTGCAGTTATGGGATATCCAGATGCTATTCAAACTGAGTGCTCTCAATAGGAATAAAAGTCTAACACCCATTCTCTAGGTCCTCAACATGTACACGTAAACCATTCAAGAGAGACTTTCCTTGTACTCATCAACAGCGGCAAATACAGTTCTCAGGTGTGGGGGTTTTGTGCAATGAAGGGCGTTCACGCTGCCTGTTAAAGATTACTTGTAATTCTACTATGAGAAAATTAGGATTACTTCTGTGTACCTGTAGCATAATTGTAGTAGATTAATTCTGGCTGCTATTGCTTATTGATGTCACCGATTAACATTGCTTTGTAGGTATCTCTACTGAAAAAGTTCTTAATCAGAAAGTCACCAAGACTCTAGGGCTTTGGTTTTTTAGATTTGGCTTTAGATTAGCTAAAGCCAGAAGTGCTTACAGGATGACATTTCTTATTTTAGCTATATTCCAATAGCTTCTTGCTCATTCCTACAGCTAATCTCTGTGGATTCTCAACTCCCAAACGAGTGCTGAGTCCAGGGAATACTATGCTGGTACATCTTGAGAGTGATGGGGAGAACAGCTTTAGAGGGTTCAGAGCTTGGCTCGCTTTTGCTTGTTCAGATTAGCAGAGAAATGCTTGCTGTGTCTAACAATGACTGCATCATCTGCAGCTATTCTTAGACACCTGAGCTTATTTTTTAGGCTAATCCTGCTGCATTCTGTCAAGGTAACTTCAAAATGAAAGTTACTTGTGGCAGAGCTCCCTTCCCTGAATAAGGGAGATGAATCAATCAAGTTGGTTTTTTTTTTCTCACTGAGAAACGAGATGACTAACTCCTATTACCTGAAATAAGCAGCCTTGTTAATTCTGTGTTTGATATTCCCCATGAAAATCTCATTATGGAGGAGAGTCTTATCCTGGGGGCTAGTCTGCTATTGTTGCTTTCTACTTTCATGAATGTATGTGCCAGCTGTGTCCCTTCCAGAGTGGGGACTTTTTTTTTTTTTGAGGAGACAAGCCAGAGCTACTGACCCAAGTTGGAGCTAACTCTTATTTCCTCTCCTGCAGAGGAGGCAGGGAGAGAAGATTCAGGATTAACTACTGTACCGATGTTGCCCCTGAAGGATGTCCCCTTAGGTAAAGAAATTCAATTCTGCTCAGTTGATCTGGTCTGAGGAGCTTTCCTCTAACATATAAGAGGATTACGCAGTGAGGCAGATGCTTTCTGACCTCAGGTCCCCTTTTGTGCACTTCTTGCATGGATGAAAATGATAGGCAGGTGCCCCACCTTTCATTCTTTGTGCGTGTAGTATCTCCTCTCCACTCTGGTTGACACACTTCCTATTGGGAGCGGGGACACAAGGTAGAGGATGGGAGAACTTGCTTTCAGTGCCAGACCCTCGTTTGCTCTCTGAGGTGCTCACCTATTTAGGGTTCAATTTTTCGTGTATCTGTTTTTCCTTTCCCCACCACTTCCAGACAGAGCAGACTAATTTGCTGTCTCCTGCATCTTTGGCCTTGCTGTATGCACGGTGTGAGGTTAACTAGGAAAAGAAGAAACTTGCCTGTGACAGTATGCCTAGTTTTCTGGTTCTTGCAGATGCCAGTGGCCTCCACCCACTTACTCCCCAGTGGTTGTTCCAACATGTCAGTGGGGCTGAAGAAGCTTGTCCTCACTGTTGGCCATGGCTTGCCACCCTGAAGCTCCTTGGAGACTACCAGTGTGATGGGGCTGTCACCAGCCCTATGTGGCTGCTGAGAGCTGCCCACTGTGTGCAGCTGTGAGTGTGAACAGCACATCCCCAGGCCACCTCTGCTCCTCTCCCCATGCTGTGTGCTCCTCCAGGCTGGGGCACAAACAGCTGGAGAGCTGTAAATTGTATACACACCTTCATATCCTCTATGAAACCTTCCTTCTGCCCTTCCTCCGTAATCACTGATTTTAGAGATGGCAACGGTTTGGTCTTGCTTGTAGGAGATCCATTAAAGTTAATTGGACTATCTGCTATCAGAGCTGTAGCAAAGCCAGAACTGATGCCACACATTTGTTGTGGTGAGAAGCTCTTGCTCAGCAGTCCTGGGAATAAGTGACTAATTAGAGAAGAGCCAGAAGGGAGGTATGACTGCTGAATAAGGAAGCTGTATGGCTGACTGTAAGTAGCTCCAATATGTTTGCTTTCATTATACAGATCCAATAAACCCTTGCACTGGACTGTGACAGTAGGAGACCACGATAGAGCCCTGAGGGAGTCAACAGAACAGGTAAAAGCCAAGCAATACCATTAAAAATGTTGACTTTGGTCTATTTGCCCCTACAATATTTCTCCAAACAGATCTATCTGTACAAATAAAACAGCGTTGACAGCAAGGCTGATACGTAGCACAGGTTGAGGAATGAGAAAGGAAATCCAGTAACTCTGGTCGCATTCAGCTAACTTGCAGTTTATAGAAGTATGTTTTATATCTGGCTCTTATTACTAGCAGTAAAAAGTCTTAAAATCTCACAGAGATGACTGAGTGTCCCCACCATCTTACTCTCTTGGTGCTGAGCAATATATCTGTCTATAAAAAGCTTGCTGACTCTTTCTTCCTAACGGGGAGGAGGAAGAAATACATGCGGAAAAGAAGCACAAGTGACTCGCACCAGTCTTCTGCAAAACCTCAGTGGCTTGTGTTTGCACAAAGAAGCAAGCAGTCTTCACTCTAGGCTCAGGAGGTCTACGTAATTACAGAATCACAGAATGATATGGGGTTGGAAGGGACCTCTGGAGATCATCTAGTGCAACCCCCCCAGATTCGTCCCAGCAATCTTCTCAACTGAAAAAATGTGAAGTAGGTGATATGTCTTCTGAGTCCTTGCACCTTGTTTGTCTCTTTTCATGAGTTATTTTGAGCTTGGTCATTGCTTGTGGGGGTCTTGCCCTCTTCCTTTACAAGGGCTTTCAGGATGCATTTAGAAGGTAGCTTGTTCCTTCTCTGCCCTGGCCCCTCCGCCTGCACAGGTGAGACAGGTGAAAACCACTATGATGTGTCCTGACTTTGGCATGTTGAGCTATGAATCCAGCATTGCCCTGATGCAGCCAGGTGTCCCTCTGGAGTACAATGCTGCTGTGAGGCCAGTGCGTCTGTCCAACAGCACAGAGACTTTATCCTCCTTTTCCCTCTGCACTGCATCTGATGGAAGATCACCGAAAAAGGCGGCTCTTCTGATTTTACAAATCTGCATGTTATGAGCAGAACTTACATTTTCACCTCATATTTTGTTCTTCTGCCCAGACCAAACCTTGAATTTATTTTCCAAGCAGATGGGAGCCGAGCTAGGCGGTTGCAGCAGACATGAGTGCCCATCCTTGAGAATTAAATCTGTGAGAGAAATTACCGCTGCAGTCACCCTGGGGGGATCACAGCCAGGATGCTTTCCGCTGGCTTTGTTTCTGTGGGAGGCCAGGACTCCCGTCAGGTGAGGTAAAATGAAAAGTGAGCGCTCTTGAAGGTTTCTGCATGTGGATGTTGGTAGATCATCTCGGGGAAGGGACAGGGGAGGAGAGAGGGGAGAAGAGCATGTAGCACGTCACCGTTAAAAGCTCCAACAACTTGCTGTCCCTGGGCTGGTTGGCACTTCTAAGATGATAGACGCATTTGATCTGTGTGGGAGATACATGCAACATGCAGAGTTGCTTGGAAGCGCGAGCACAGAGTTTACTGATCTTTCTCTGGACTGTAACTTTCACGAGACCTGCAGAGGGGAGGATGTTCTTCCCTTGTGCTTCCCGAGCCCCATCTCTTATCGCAGTGAAACACTTCCCGTTGTAGCTTGTTTGGAAACCCTTTCATAGCACTCTTTTGTCAAGATAAACTATGAAGGCTTCTATTGCTTTTATAAAATTCTTGTATTCAGAGCACTGTCCAAGAACTAACTAATCTCCCTGAAATCATGAGGCCAGCAGGTAAGAACAGCTGAATAAGTAAAAGGCTAAATAATTCTGACTGAGGCACTGTCAAGCTAAAATGTGGGTTCTGCTCAATGCTGCAATTTTATGGTGGACTAATAAATTATGTGTAACACTAAAGAGCACTATTCAATCATGTTTGGTCTGCAGTCTGTGCTCAGTCTTCACTGGTAAGCTGCCTTTAAATCACTCTCTTCGTTCCAGGCCAGGGCAGAGTTGTACCAGCAGCTGCACCCCCTGTTCTTGCACGGAGGCTTCTTCTTGGGCAAATCTGATCTGCAGCAGCTCTCTCAGCTGCAGCAGTGCAGAGGCCAAATGAGATAAGAGGTCCTCTCCCTCTCAGTTCCTAGGGAGGTTCTGGTGGCCCCTTGGTTTGCCACAAGGAAAATGGTCCATTGACTCTTTGTGGTGTTGTCAGCTGGGCTGTTGGCTGTGCCAGCCCAAAGAAACCAGGGGATCTATTAAAGGGTGAGGATATTCCTGGACTGGATAAGACCTCTAATGAAAGGTGAGTCTAAGTAAGATGAGTCCTGAATACAATGCCTTTGTATAAAACTTCTCAAGTGCATTGAGGTTTTTGTCTGGTAGACTTTTTGAGGCAATTTAAGAGGGAGGAAAAAAATAAATGTCCAGGTGACTTCCTGCAAAAAGTCCCCACTCCCTCCTCTTCCTCCTGCTTTTCCCCTAAGCAAATGGGATAATTACTGGAAATTGGGATAGGAGTTTCAGAAGCATAAGATTTGTATTTAACACTTCTGGCTCTCAAATTGAATATATAATCTTTGTACAGATACTTTTCTCCCCAGAAGTGTTCAAGACCAGGCTGGATGGGACTTTGAGCAACCTGGTCTAGTGGGAGGTGTCCCTGCTCATGGCAGGGTGGTTGGAACTAGATGGTCTTTAAGGTCCCTTCCAACCCAAACCATTCTATGATTCTCAGTAAAAAGTGGCTGCTGATGAAAATGCCTATCAGCCCTGTGCTTTAATGGGCAGAACAGTTTGGGACAACACTGTAAAGTGAACTTTTGTGTGTCTCTGGATATAATTAGCACCACATTTGGAAGTCTGCAGGATAAATTTCGCTAGAGAAAGAGTGAATAAGGACTGATTACATGAAAGTGGTAGGCACCTTACAAAAGAACGAGGCCCCTGCTCCTTAACTGGGCCTCTCTCATGCAGAGAAATGAAAGGAAAAAAACCTGTTTGAGGTTTTTCACGTGAACCCAGCATTGTCATACTGCTTCCACGCATCAGATCTCTCTTTTCTTCTTTCCCAGAAGTTTATTTCCTGTTGAGGCTCCTCAGGTCAAGGTGAATTTGGCTTTATAGTTTCATTGGCAAATGGAGAAATCCACTACTTCAGCTTGTTTAACCTGATGGGATTTGAGAGGTTTCAAAGAGCCACCAGATAGCTTCAAGTCTCTTTTCCATGTTAAATTAACTGATTTGTCATTCTAGAGAAATGTTTTGCTTTGGCTTAAAGTAGTTGCACTGGGAAACTGCTGATGCAAAACATTTGTCTTCCAGAGCTTTATTCCTCCTCCTTCCCTGCATGTGCACACATACAGCCAAATATGTAATTCTCCTTTTAGTGAATAGCTGTGATTATCCCACAGCATTTCTCGAAAAAAGAGGAAAGACCTAGTCCTGGACAGAGTTTTCATGTTTCTTCCCATCCTGTATTTTATTTTATTGTTGCCAGCAGAAAATGGAGGACTTCTGCTAACAGGAATAAATTTAATTTAATTTTTTTTCTGTATCCTGAATAAAGTGTGCTGCAGTTATGAGCAGGAAATTAAAGTATATATTAAAGAAAAGAGTACATTGTGGATAATGCTCTGCTCTCAGGTCAGATGAGCACTTGGACTCTCCTGCTTTGTGCTGCAGCTGCCGTTCTTTCTCCCTCGTGGCACCATTCATAGTCCTACTCTAACTTAATAGAGATGTTAGTACCGGCGCTGACTAAGGGAGAACTTTCTTCTAAACTAAAACCAGTTAACAAAACAAGTCATCGCTTGTATAGTAGCCAGAACATCCCCACAGATAAGCTGGGAGCTGGCTGGAGATCTTCCATAGCCTTGGATCTGACACAACTGGCTGCTGACCACTGACTCCGAGGGCTGTCATGGCTTTCATGGATTTACTGTAGGTCAGGCAGTTTATGCGGGGAATTGCTTAGCTCTGTAGCTCTAAATCATTCCCAGAGGTGGGGGCTGTAGCATTGCACACAGCTTTTACATATGGCTTCATACAGAAGGTTGAAAGCCCTGAGGGCTCTTTGAGCCGGATACTGACCGTTGGGTCCTTTATCTGACTTCCCGCAATGGGAAGGCAATTGCGTGGAAGCGCTTGGCTGTGCCCACTCTTCCCGCATTCTGTATCAAGCTGTCTCTAAGCGAGCCGTGCCTCTCCTCAGATGCTGAACAGAGCGTGCTGCGGGGAAGTGGGGGTGCTCCGGAGACCTCGGCACAGGAGGAGCCGGCGAAGCTGCCCCCAGAGCCGACGGGGATGGCGTGGTGGCTGCGGCACGGGTGCCGAGCTGTCGTGTGCCAGCGGCCGCGGTGCTTGTTTTGCCAGAAGGTGGTGGGGCTGGTTCGGTTCGGGAGCAGGGCCGGGATAGCACCCAAGTTTGAGTCTCCTAACGTCTTGGTGCAAACGGACGCAGCTCGCTGGATTTCGTGCTGGGAAGAACGTGTGTGCACGCACGGGGAGAGGGGAGGGAGGGAGGCTGGAGAGCAGGGCCAAGGGAAGACAGGCTGTTTCAGCTAGAAGCAGTGGGCTCCCTTAACTCCCTTGGCTTAAGTGAGCCGGGGTCCCTTAACACTGATGCTGCAGGTTTCCTCTGCGCTTGGGTATGTTGCTTAATCCGCTCTGTCTCTCCCTTACCGTCCTTGGAATGAGGTATTGCTTTGGGGTTTTTTTTTTCTTCTGTGTTTTGGACTGAGTTTCCCAGGGGAGGGAGAACTACTTAATGTCTTAAGCATGTACTTTGCTTGAACAGAGCCATGCTCTTGGGCGAGGCGCTCCGTCAACTTTTTGCTGCTTTTAAAGCGCAACGAACAGCCCTGTCCTCCTCACGTGCCTCCTCCTGCCTATTAAGCATTTAAATATTTCTTCACACCCAGTACGGTGACAGTGTTGGAGGAAGACTGATGAAAAGGCTGAAGTACCCCTGAGTTACCGGGTGACGCTACCTCTGCCAACAAATTGGGGAACGCTGTTGCTCAAGGCTTTAAAAAGCAATCTGTTGAGGAGGGGAGGTGCTACTGGCTCTGCTTGCAGACTTGTGCTGTAGCCAGGCTGTTGGCATGCAGCGTGTGCTTTCCTCCTCTTCCCACCGCCATCCTCGCCGGTGCTCCGAGACATCACACCACCGAGATAAAAATAGGTCCCCCGAAGTGATAAGCAATAGGAGGTGGGGATGCTGTCTCTCCTCAGGGAAGGGCAGCCCAGCCAGCGACTGCGGGGGCATCGTTAGCACAGCAGCTCCAGGGCTGGTTAGCAGGGGCTGGAAATGCACGCGGAGCTCCTGCCTGCGCTGGAGCAGGCTGGTCTCACTCAGCCCCGCCACTCATCGCCGGGGGAAGCTCAAAGTCACGGCAAGCGCGTGGTGCTGTAATGACCTGAATTAGAGTGTCACCCTGAATGCAAAAAAAAAAAAAAAAAGATTTTAAAAATTAACCTAGAGGCAAGCTCTCGTGGCTCAGCTTGCTGGGCTTTACCCTCTTCCAGACCACTGCTGTCCCCTCCTGTCCCCTGGTGCAAGCACGGGGCACCTGTCCTCCAACAACGTGCAGGAGCCTTTTCCTTGCCCTTGTGCAAAGCTGTGTGATTAACTCATTGCTTTTCAATCTAGACTGTGGTGAAAGAGGTTTGAGGTGGTGGTTTGTTGTTTTGTTTTTTTTTTTAAGGCCATCTCTCCTAGAGGAAGCGTACTTCATCCCTGGAAGTGTTCAAGATCAGCCTGGATGGGGCCTTGAGGAACCTGGTCTAGAGGGAATTGTCCCTGCCCATGGCTTCGAGGTTGGAATTAGATGATCTTTAAGTTCCCTCCCAACCTAAACCATTCTATGATTCAACCCTGCCCCTAACTCCACTTGGCCGAGCTCTCTTCCACTGCAGGTTAAGCCATGTCGTGCTTCTCTACGTGTGCCCTCTGACAGTCGCTGCTGCTGTGCAGTGCTCTTCACACCACAGCACCTTCCTCAGGAGGCAAGTGCTCCTCATCTCCCTTCTGGATTTGAAGGATTTTTCCCCATCTGAAGGGCTCGGCTCTTCCCCTCCACGCTCTCAGCATCCCGTGCAGGTACACAGGGACGCGGTGTGGTGTCAACATCCAGTCTGAGCAGAAAGCTCCTAAATGTTGGTGTGGGAGGAAGCACACTTAAACAGAATTTAAGCTGCTCTACAGAGGGTATGACTTCAAAAATTACCGCCTTGGGAGGCGAACAGCTCTATTATGCTTGGTACTAAAGGGACGTACAGTTCTCATTAGTGATCTTGTTTTCTCTCCTCCTGCTCTGTTATAACCACTCGGATGCTTGCAAATATTTCCCTGTTGATTTGGTCTTTTATTTAACAAGTGTTGAATCTGTCTGCGCTGTGTGTGCATGCAGCTATAGTCTAAGCCCGCTCTCCTCCTGTCATTCTGGACAACCAGAAAACGCATAGACAAAAGCATAATATTTCATACCTCTTGTCAAAGACTGGTCACAAGGTCAATTTAAAAAAAAAAAAAAATATTTTTTTTTTTTCCCTCAGCAGTGAGTGAACATTTGAGTTTGGTAGGAACTGTCAGCATGGGACCTTGACCAACCTGGTATATCCTGGTATCTGTTTATCTGTTTTCCAGGCATTGAGTCAAAGCACAGCTCAGCAAATTTACAAGCCAGTCTCCTTTCCTCTAAGGCCTGGCAGCTCACTGCTTTATGCTGCCTAGCTTGTGCCTGCTGCCTGCGTCTCCAAGGCTAAAGCAACAGGGCTGCCTTGTGTCTGTGTACATTGAGAATTTCTGCAGGCTTGTACGAGTCTGGATGCTGGAGCCCAAGAAATGACCTGACTGATGGGAATAGGTTTAAAAAAATCCTGATATATATATGCCCTATGCAGGGTTAAGCTTTTTTATCAGATCCATTCATTTTGGCCAACTAAATGTGTGCCTTTCCAGTGGCTGCCACAGCTGTGCTCTTGCCAGTGATATCAGGACATTCAAACTTCCACCAAGGAGCAGGGTTTTTTTTTGGTTTGGTTTGGTGTTTTGTTTTTTTTTTTTTGTTTTGGGTTTGGTTTTTTTTTTTTTTTAAAGAAAGCTGAAAGCTACATATTGGAAAACCAGTTCCCACTAACTTTATTGACCTGCTAGACTATCTTCAATCACGGGCAGAATTGGCAGGTTTTTGTAGAAAGCTCTTACTGTCTTTTCTTAATGCTTTTATCACTGAAGTGCACATTTATCCACAGAATGTGTGTCAGAAGTGGAGTTAGAAGAGCCCTGGGGGTTTATCTCTGCTCCTTCCTCATCAGGATACGTGGGAAGCACAGAGTGCTCTTGGATACTCCGACTGTCTCTGAAGGGCATGGCAGAGATTACAGTAAAGGATCTGTCAATAACATCATCACTGAACTGCCAAGGGGAGTTTCTTGGGATTTATGAAGAGAGCCAGCAAGGAAGAAAAGTGCTAGGTAACAACAAACGATCCAGCTGAGGACACTCAGTCCTAGAAATGTCTGACTTTCACTTGGGCTGGCTTCAGAAACCATTTCCAGCCCCAGTTGCAGAGCTCCGACGTGTAAAACCTGAAGTAAAGCTTCAGAGCCCAGGATGTAAACTTGGCTGAAGACCTTAATCCCTGTGTTAGTTTGCTGCATTGGCCCAGTAGGAGAACTGCCCTCTCAGTGCACGAAGAAATGAGCTGTGTTTGGGCAAACCCTTACAGATACTTGTCTGTATAAGTGTGACTTGTATTGGCAGCTTCTTATTCGAAGTCAACCCCCCTTCCTCCATACCCTCTGAGACAAAGACGTGAGATGCAATGATGGTACACCTCTTGGAGATGGAATGGATGACACTGAAGCATTAGTATCTGGGAAACAGGAGTGTGGGTCTTTATACCAGAAAATATATTCTCCCCTGTGCAGAGGGCTATGGCCTTCCTCACCATGACCCTGCTGAGGTGCAAGAAAAAAAAGCTAAAATAAAATGAAAGTGAGGTCTTTAATGCTCTTTATTGGAAAGTTTAGATTTCTGGAGGCCTGTACATCCACGCGTGGTTTGCTTAACGTACTACACACTGTGCAATTAAGTAAAATCTAGTTGAATTGCAGTGTGGCAGGGAGCAGAAGCACATCTTGCACAGAAAGAGTGGTGGGGCATTGGAATAGGCTGCCCAGGGAGGTGGTTGAGTCACCATCCCTGGATGTGTTTAAAAGCCGTTTAGATGCAGTATTGGGGGATATGGTGTAGGGGAGAACTTTGTAGAGTAGGGTAGATGGTTGGACTCGGTGATCCCAAGGGTCTCTTCCAACCTA
>JAOXJK010000001.1:65243119-65260295 GCA_025774025.1 Xenus cinereus
GATATGGTGTAGGGGAGAACTTTGTAGAGTAGGGTAGATGGTTGGACTCGGTGATCCCAAGGGTCTCTTCCAACCTAGACGATTCTATGATTCTATGAACAGGAGAGGAGAAAGATAGAGGATATGCTGAGGAGCACTTAAAGCACTCTACAGCTATCTTTCTCCCAGAACTTATTTATAAAATCACAGGAAAAAATTATAAAAGTATGTCTATTACAGCTGAGAATAACAGTTTAACTATCATAACTACTTATATGCAGGACAGAGGAAAATACTATCAGATATGGGGCCATCAGTCAAACTTTTCCCTGAACAGGAGTCTAATAGATAGCTCCCTGGAGCATCCTCCAGCACACAGACTTGCTGCTATGTAACAGCATTTGTTATGGCTGGCAGTTTTTCAAGGTTGGGTATATTAAACTAGATTCCTATATCTATTTATATGCCAGCATATTGAAACAGCCTGTTTTCTTCCCCCCCGCCCCTTCCTTCTCTAGAGCCGGTGAGAAACAGAAGTCAGGGGATGCCTGTCTCTAAACCAAATTACTTTTACTGAGGTAACTAAAACATAGTCTTGAGCTTTAATGTCAGCATCAGCTAGAACTTTAGGATGATGGTTATGATGGAGGAGAAAGAGGCTGGAAAATTCCGAGAGCCGGAAAGTAACCCGAAAACAATTTAGTGTGCTTGACAACTGAAAGCTCCTATCAGTGGAAAAGGAGTAAGGGCAAAAACTCCCTGTCCCATCCCACTTAAAATTTAGGTCCCAGAATGAACACTTAAGTAATCTAGCAATTTTTCAGGACAGAAAGCAAACAAAATGTCTGGCCTTGTAGGTAGACTTTGGGCAGCTGAAACTGTGCAATGAACGGAACAAATCCTTGCTGGTCAGCAGTAGGGTACTGGTGGCAGGACAGGGACTGGAGCTGCTGCCTCATCAGGAGATGACTGCATAGCAGCTACGTTACTGACATTGAACGTCTCTCAAATGTGAATAATTCCCCAGTTTTCTGCCTTTCCACAGAGTTACTTTTATGACTTTTGCCTCCATTTCTCAAATGGTGTTTCTACAGCATTGGTGTTGTGCTTGGATTTGCTTCTAGCTGTGCTGTGTGATACTGTGCAACGTCCTGTGGTCCTCCAGAGCCACAGACCTGTGGTGAAGGTGCTGTTCCACTCCATTGGCCCTGCTGCTGCTGCTTTCAGCACTGAATATTTGATGCTCAGGGTCCAAGGTACATCAAGCTGTACAACCATTTCTGTCTAAAGATGAAGGCACCTGTTTGACCAAAGCTTCAAGAATGCACTTGTTTTCAAGATGCCTTTGTGGGCTTTCTGGAGACTTTCCATACAGATGTTCTCCAAACGTGTAAAAGCAGAGTCCTCCTAAGCTTTAGCCTGGATAAAAGTGACTGTTATGCAAAATGCTGAAGCTTAAATCAAGGCTAAAGTGAGTTTTTTTGTAGGTCTGGCCTGGTAGAATAGGAATGTAGTCGCTTTCCCAATTGTTTTGTTCTCTAATTGAACACATTTTTTTCTAGATGATCTTTTGGAATGAGCATTTCAAGATTCTTGTTCTGTGAATCAGCTCTCACCTGTGATACCTGCTTTTCAATTGGGATTATATGTCATATAGGAATTGGCCTAGTCCCTGGTAAAAGTCCCTAAAAAAACTTAATAGTAAAGCTGAATTTCATGCTCTACATTCTTACTCTTTGTAGGACAAAAACCTATCAATACCCCAATAATTCCCAAGAAGGTGCCTTCAGAGTTGTCACAACATAAGGATGTCATCTTTACACATCAGGAAGGGATGATCCAGTCACTGGGAAACCCCATGAGATACGCAAATGCCATCAGGTGAGTACCTGAGTTGTTCTGGCTTTTGGAACTCTCACACTAAAGTCTGCAGATATCCGTGGTGTGGGGTTTTATGAATCCATGGGTATTTTAGCTCATTTTTAGAAAACTGGGCAAGTTACTCAGAGCTAGGAAATCTGGGGCATCTGTACCTTCTTTTCAGCAAACAAATCTGACACCTCTGGGCCAAGCTCTCATCATAAATCATGTCAGAGGTCTGAACGTGGCATAACTGAGAGTTTAATAATGGCAGTGCTAAACTATCTTACTAAAATTCTTCTGGCACTTTCATCTGCTTCCTTTCTTCCTCCCCTTATCATGCTTAGTTAGGGTAAGAGATAACTTTCCATTCACGTGGCAATAGCATAGACTTCTGAACTGTTTGAAAGTTTAACTTCAGAAGTAATGAATAATATGACCGAAATAGATTTGGACCAGTATCCCATCTTTGATGATTTTTTTTTTTTCTTTTTCTCTTTTTAATGGGCATTACAATCCCTTTTGCCTTTGCTCACATTTTGATAGCTATCCCTAGGAAATAAGAGCCAATTGTAAAATATGCCAGCATTGTGACTTTGTTCTTTACTTTGTGCTGCAGCTGCCACTGGAGAATTGTAGCCCCATTAAAATCCATTATTCAGCTTGAAGTCCTGGACTTCTGAACTGAAAGAAATCTGTCTAATTGTCACGGCCGCTGATGATGTATGAAGGATTGGGACTAACCAAAGAGTTAATAGGTGAGAGAGAGTTCACCTTAAGGCTGGGGTGAGAGAAACAGAGGAGCTGAACCAAGTTTCTTTTGCAGACAGACAAAGAAGTTTTACATGGCACGCTTCCATGCTCCAGGAGGGACTTCTGATAACAGTTGGAGCTACTTCAGCTAGCTCAGTATCTTTCCCTCCCTAGAAATACTGTTGCAATCAAATGTATTGGATGCGAGGTTCTGATCGTGGCATGGTTTTGCCTTGGAACAATGCGAGTCTGTCTGGGTTGCTCTTTCCCAGGCTTGAACTCACAGCATGACAATTTGCTCTGTGTGTGTGTGCGCGTGGGTTCGAAGCTGTGTGCCAAAGGCAGCGGGTCAAAGTGATGGAGCCTGCTGCCTTGCAACGGCAGAGGAGACACGTACCCACCCTAAGGAGGTATTGGCTTGGTTATGTAGGATATTGCTGGGGAAACAAAGCTGTACAAGTATCTTCTGTATCGGGAAGAGAAAGCATAGACCAGAAATTTAAGCTGTTCAGGCACTCATGGATACAAGGTTCTTCAGTGCCAGGTCTGTTACTGCCCTAGGGAATATGGATGTCTTACAGTCTTGCAGGTGTTGCATAGTGTCTTGCACAAAAGAGGTGGGGGCTGCCTGTCAGAGCAGGGATTTCTTCTGACAAAAGTAGTTCAGGCAGTGGGCACTTGCCAGTAGTGATTTGTAGTGGTTATAATGGGCACCTCTAACTATTCTGGTTACCCATTTAGTTGCTGTTTTGGTTGCAAGCATGGCAAGCTGTCTTCTGGCCATGTCTGTAGTCCAATGCATGAATTCAAAGCTGAGTGCCACCAGTGGGGGTTTTTTTTGTTGTTGTTGGAGGGTTTTTTTTGTGTGTTTTTTGGGGTTGGTTTTTTTTTGTCTGTCTGTTTGTGGTTGGACTCGATGATCTCAAAGGTCCCTTCCAACCATGAATATTCTGTGATTAGGAGGCTTTTAGAAAGGGAAATCTTTTCTGACGTTGCATTTTGCAAAGTTTAGCCTTACAGCCCTCAAGAGAAAAAGGGGAAAGTGGAAGGCTCACATTCCATCTTGGTCTATTTTGCAGGCAACTTCTGTGGTGATGCTTCCCTCTATCTCACAAAATCTTGCGTTTCAGTGGTGACAGTGACCTTCACTTCCAGGGCTGAGGCAGCCATGAAAGGCTTTCTCCTGACTTACTCTGTTCAGGATATATTATCTGGTAAGTCTGATAAGATTTTGGAGTGGGTGTAGAGCAGTGGAGCCTAAAGTATGACTGTTATAGTTAAAAAAAAAAAAAGGGGGGGGGGAGTTATTTAAGACCAAAAAAGCTTCCATGCTGTTTAGGTGTTTTCTGAAGATGTTGGGTGATGTATTAGATAACAGTATCAGATCTGTTCAGAAGAGAAATGGCCATTAAGAATGAGAGATCTATTAGTGGTCTTGAGTGATGATGATTAAATGTATAAGTAGTGATCTAACTCCTGTGCTCCCCACTATAAATCTGTACAAAGGAGATAGCTGCCTTAGCTGTTGCTCTCTATGTGACCCTTTCCATTCTGCTCTAGAAAACCAGAACCCACTGTCCCCACAATCTGTTATTACTTCGATAATCTCTCTTCTGCTTCTTCACCTAGTGGGCAAAACTGGTTTTGGGTGCTGCTGTTACCACTGCTCCCCCCAAACCTCATCTCTTCTGTACGCCCGGGGAGCTACACTATTAATTGAGCTCAAAGCTTACAGACCAAAGGAAACCTCCCTCCTTTTCTTGCTTCCTGGACCAGAGTTCAGCTGGTGACATGGGCAGACAGTTTTCTCTGTGAATAGCATTGCCCTGGCCCCATTAGGCAAATTAGTACTTTAATGCCTCAGATGAAAGAAACTTGGAGCAGGAGAGATGTGTCCAGTCTGACTCTTCTGTTTTCGTGGAAGCAAACCATTTTGCATTTCTAGCAACTTGAGCCACACCTAATCTCCTTTCCCCATCCCCCTTCCTCCTGTCTTACCTGTGCTCCTCGCTGCTGGGTGGATGGGCACGTCTGCTTCTCCACGTATCAGTCAAGTGTGCTGGGCTTCAGATGTAAATCGCAGCAATTAAATTTGTCATATCAAAATTCATCAGACTTACAGCCCCACCAACAAAGATGTGTCCGCTTTTTCACGTGCACACACACATTTCCAAGATGCGCTTCGAGTCCTATCTCTGAAAACCAGGAGGTGCCTTTTCCATCCACCCGGAGCCTGGCTGAAAACTCCTCTTGGCGCAGGATGCCCTCCTCAGAATAGTCCCGTAACCTCCTCTGCTTTTGTGGGCTTCAGGTAAGGCAGTGCTTTCCTTTTGGGTCTGAAATGTGGAAACACCAAGGCTGCTGACAAAGGTAAAACTGATTTTAACTTTCCACAAAGAGCAAAAAGCCTATTTAAAAAAATAAATAAAAGAAAACAAAAAACCCAACACTCACCTCCTTTTATGCACAGTCTGTACTTGTGGCTTGGGGGTCAACCTCTGTCACAGATAAGTGTGAAACCTTGGGTATGAGGCTGTCACCGGCAACATTACCTATGTCAGTACTAGATGTCCTTTCTTCAATCACCACATCCCTTTTTTCTGTATTCACTTTCAATTCCTGCTGTCAGAGCTGCTGTGTACGAAATGAAGGGCTACTTGATTAAAAAAAAAAAAACAAGAACCAAACAAAACCCCACCAAAAAAGTCCCAACCTTTACCTAATTCCATCAATCTCTCATACATTGAATCCAGGATCCTTGAACTCGCCTCTGCACTTTGTATGAGGACTTGAACTTTAGCCAGGTTGACCAGCATGTTCCCAGCTCTTCAGCCACGAGGACCCTCAAGGTGGAAGTTTAAAAGCCTCGTCAAGCTTCCACCTCTTTCATGTTTCCAGCAGGGTTGGTCTCCTCTCTCTCATCACCCCAGGAAGTATGCTGTCAGCCCTGCTCTCCCTTCACCCCAGTAAACTGGGGTGTGGTGATAGCCAGTTTTATTCCTGAAACTCGTGAAAACAATGCTGATTACAAAAGCATGTAATTAAAACATTAATATGCCTACAACGTGGCATTCTGCTTTGTGGCAACTATAAATGCAAGGCAAAAGAAACATCTATGTAAACACTTTAGGAGTGGCTAATGAATTTTCAAGTTTGAATTTGGTCCATTAGGAAAGGTTACTCCAAATGATCCTGTATGTAGAGTCTCAGTGTCTGGCTTCTAGATCATTCGTCAGAGTTCAGATATTTTCCGAGTCTGTAGCCCTTTTCCTGGTTGAACAAGTTCTCTGTGTAATTGGCAGGTAGAACTTGTGCTTTGAAGCCACACAAATGTTCACTTCAACCAACAGAACTTAAAACCCAACACTGAGATCTCTTTTTTCTCCGATATTAATAGACTTGCTTAAGGAAATTAATGCAGAGACAGTTTTTTCTTTGCGATATGATTGTTTTCTCTTTTTGTTTTTAGAGTGTCCAGGCTTTGATCTAATTCAGTTGGAGCCACTGAAATAACATCTCTCAATTACCCTGGCATTTACCCTGACATACTGAACTGCACTTGGACAATTTATTCTACTTTAGGAAATGAGCTAAAGGCTGTATTTAACGATTTTGTAACTGAGGATGCAACGGATTGCATTTTGTATCGTTTGAGTGTTTATGATGGCCTGCATCTCTTCAAGGCTTCTGGGTAGGTTGAACTACATGTTCATTTACTGTCTTTCTTTTCTGACCCTTTTTATTGAATAAGGTGTCCAAATTGCCTTCAGTTGTGAGGCAGGGAGGAGGGCAACACTATCTGATTAGTGCCTGAACAGCAGGGCCAGGTGGCAGCAGGTTTCCTGAGAGCTGTTGAGAGCAGCTCTTGTCATCCAGGCCTTCTTCAGTAGAAGTGGCTTGGACTCAGCAGCTCTTGACTTTCAGCATCATGGCTATATCTGAGAGAATGCTTCTATCAATTCTTCTTTTAAACCCTTTTTTTCTTAATCCTTTGTATCTTGGTACTTGTCTCACTTTGTGTGTGAAATAGTTTGAGCAGATGCTGCTGTGAGTACCAAAGCTGCCTTGTGCCATATGGACATCAGGATTTTTGGGTACAGAAATCTTCACTGAAATGGCTTCATGCCTTCCTTGTTCTCCCACTGTCTCCTCTCTTTTTTTTTTTCTCCCACATACGTAGACATTTAGAGAACTGGTTATTGAAGTAATCTCTCTAAAGTACGAGAGATGCACTTTCATACAGCATGAGAACAATTTGGCCATCGCACTGGGCTTCACCTCTTCAGCCTGGGTAGGGAATGACATTGCACAGGCCACTAGAGAAGTATCTCCTGAAAGACTCGGAGAAATCCTGGTATCCACTAATACCTCTGAGTGTCAAAAAGCTTGGATTAAAAAGTCTGTCCCTGGAAATAGGTGTCTCTCAAACAACTTGGCTATGACTACAACTGCAGTATTTCCTTCTTCCCCTCACCAGCAAACTTATGTGGCCAGCATGTAGCATGTTCTCCAGCAGCAGCTTCCTGACCCAGCATTTCAAAACTGATGAATCTGAGGGATCCAGAGACTTCAAAATCCTTCTTGAAGAGTTGTATCAGCAGCCAAGGCAGTGATCTGGAAGGCAGCAGCCAGAGTAAGTAAGGATCTGGGTCTTTCCGTGCCTGTGCCACAAAGCAATCCTGTTGTTAAAATAGTATTGAAGGTCATATACAGGGACATTCGTAATGTTTGTTTGTTGAACGTGCTCCCCTGAAAGCTATTGTCTGAGATCACTTCAAGATACTCTTCTGTGCTCAGATGCATCCAACGCTGCAGCAAGTTAACAGTGCTCAACCCAGGCACTTCACGCTAGGTGGTAGTCCTCGTACCTCTGCTGTTCTCACTGTCACCAAGCCAAATACAGAAATGACCCCGAGGAATGACTGTTTATTTAAAGAATTTTGGGAGTTGGCTTGTGTTTGTTTAAAAACAGATGCTTATTGGGACAAACGATTGGTCTCAGCATGCAACTGACCTCTGATTAATTAGTAACAACCGTCTGGAACATGACACTATAAACAGGAAGCAGAATGCCAAACAGTTTAATCCTTCTCTGCTAACTTTTGCTTGAGAGCTTGGTTGCTCTTACTCTAGAGGATTGTGCCTTTTCCTGGGGCACACAGAAGGGGGATAGAGGGAGCCTGTTATAAAAAAGGTTAGTTCCCATGGCATGATCCAGAGTGCCACCAAAAGAGGGGAAATAGGAGATGTGTTGTATCTCAGCCTTTAAAAATCTCAGTAGGTTTTCTCCCAACCAATTTTACCAATGAAAAGCTTTTAACGGACTTATTTTCTGTTAAACCTTTTTTTGCCCTGGACTTAACCTCTGTATTACCGATTTCTGAGGAAAGTAAATACTATTCACTTCTAGTTTTGTTTCTTTCCTTTCTCATGCTAACACCTCTTGTAATCAGTGAAAACTGGTGGTGGTGAGATACAGGTTATTTATGCACTTTTTAATTTGCTGTTACTGGAGACAGTTGGGAACACTTTATTTGAACCAGTTTTAGAAAATGGAGAGTTACTGTAATGGAAACACTTCATAAATGCAGTTTTAACTTAAAAAAAAAAAGGGGGGGGGAGTTCAGGAAATGCTTCTCACCTGCAGAATGTAACTTCCTGAAAATCTGTGGAGAGCTGCTTACCCAGGACACATTGCCAGCCTATACATGTTTGGGACACCAAGGCTCAAGTCCTTCCTCAACTGGTATTAGTGGAGGACTTTATTTTTTTGGTATAGCACGTATGGACAACTTCTGGTCTTGTGAAAGGAAAACTAGAGCAAAGCGTTCCTAACTCTCTCCAGTTCAGATGCTTCAATCCCACCAGTGGGCTATTGTGGAACGTTTGGTGGACCAGAACGATTCTGGTGCTTGTTTGGTGTTGGAGCATATTAGCTCACCTGGCTGTGACCAATTTTCTTTAACAAAAAACAAAACAAAAAAAAACCCAACCAAAATATCCTCACTAACAGTGAGAAAATAATTCCAGAGAAATGTGAATTTCCAGTGGTGGATCTATTCCCTGTGCTGGAGCCCGCAGTAAGTGCTGAATCGCTGATGGACCCATGCGGGAAGCCCAGGATGGATGAAAGTGGCTGGCCAACCAGCCTGCAGTATGAGGGTCAACACTTCTGTGGAGGCTTTCTAATTTATGAAAAATGGGTCCTGACAGCGGCACACTGCAACTTCAGGTGGGCAGTGTCCTCTTACCCCAAAGCATTGAGGGCTTGCTAGCCTCCAGACAGGACAATTTCTAAGCCATCTTCTCAGTCCAGGCGAGTACAGATGGACTTACTGTTTCCCACATGTCTACACGCATCCAGAGCTGTCCTCCAGCAGCTTAAACTTTCCTGTGCAGTTTTCTGTGCTGCTAGTAATGGTGACAGATGAGATGGAGCATGGGCTTTGATGTGTACCTGGCAATTAATGTATATGCATACAGTCCTGGGAGAGTTTGTCCTCTGTCCCCCCAAAAAACTACTGATGCCTGTATTATGTCTCTTCCCCCCCTGCTTTATGTACTTACTGGCCTCAATAAGCTTGAGGTACTACATGCTTCCATTGAACCTTCATCTCTGTTGTATGTAGACACCCATGATGGTGGCATAGGTCTCGAATATTTCATCAAATGAGTTGTACAGCCCAGATCTGTAGCTTCAATGGAAGCTCCACCTGTGTTGGTGTCTCGTTCCTGAGAATGTGAGTGACCGACTCGCCTCTGGACTCCTTGTGTTAATCATAACCGCAGCAAACCTTTAGAGGTACAAGTCAAAGTTCTGTCAGCACAGCACAAAAAGCACTGATTCCTCAGCTGGGATTCCCAAAAGTGTCCCTGTCATGTAAGGTTATAAGTCTTGAAGCATGAGTGTTGCTTGGCAGCAAATGTTACAAGTGAACTTTGGACTCTTCCTGTTGTCTGAACTATGGGGTTTTTTAGGCTGAAAAATGTGTTTGCTTTCCTTCTTCCTTGCCCAGTGCTCAGATAGAAAAGTTCTGGGGAAAAACATTCTTGTCAAATGTGAAAGATGACAATCCCACGCCTCTGAAAGCCGTGCTCACAGGCCATGGCTTTGGTGGGTTTCCTTTCAGAAATGACCTGGCACTCCTGGTGCTGCAGAAACCCCTTGAGCCAGGTACTGCTTGGAGCCCATTATATTCAACTGTGCTGGGGTTAATGATTATAATAAGACTCTGACACAGGGCCCAGTGTTTAGTAGGTGTGTGGGGAGGCGGGTGGGAGGCCATCTGTGTACCTTACACACTAAGAGATGCTGAGATGAAAATGAGCAGCAAGCCTTTGAACAGGCTTGTTTCCTATTACCTGGCTAAAGCACTGCATGAGGTACAGGAATGCTTCTGCTGCTGATTCTGCTGTTGAATCAGGCTCCTCCAAGTGGACTTGCCTGTGACTTTAAGGCATAAAGTGTAGGCTAGACATGATCCTGACAATAGCAAAGATTGCCTATTCTACCTGCCTTCCTAACCTGCCACAGCTGTACTATGACCATTGAAGTTAATGAGCCAAAAATAAGCATGCATGACCCAAGGGAGCTGTTCTTATTTTTTTTTTTCTCTATAAAGATCATTGTGCACAGCACTAATGTGATATGCACCTCTGTGCTGGTAGCGGAGTAATGTCTGAGATAGCAGGGGCTGGAATTTAAAGGAAAAGCTTTTCAGTTGCTGCTACTCTTTGTCTAAACCACAGAATATTCTTGTTAGAGGAATATTTTGCTGCAGCGTATAATCTGGGTTTTACACAATGAAGTGCAAAGCTTGGGTAGACCTGAGAGAAATTACTCCTTCCAGTTTTTTACATGCAACTTGGGGGAAGGAAAGGGGAAGAATTGGAGACAAATGCTAAGCAGTGGGGAAATGTGATCTAAATAGAGCCGGTGCACAAGAACAAAGCATGTGAATAAGGAAGCTATATAAGCATATGGATCTTGCCATGTTCTGTTAATAGTATCCACAAAGAAAACGCCGCGGTCCTTTCAAGAACTGCCTAACTACCTGCACTGGTGATGGGAGGCTTCTGCATTCAAGGTCTGAGGTCCTGGGGCAAGCTGGCCAGAGGAAATTGTCTTCCCTCAACCCCCTGGATCCATGCCTCTTTGGAGGGTCTCCTCTCTCATCTTCTTAGAAACAGCCTTCAAAAGGTGTTCGTTTTGACTGTTCTGTGGCCTCACAGTGGTATTAGGAGAAAGCTCGATTTGACTCATTAAAACAGCACTCTCAGGCATCCAGAGAGAACAGTGAGGGAACATATACATTATTAAAGCTCTGTCTCATCTGCTTTGCAGTCTGGTTAAGGGATATTTGGGAGGAGGGGGAAGCGAAGCAGTGAGTTGAGAGGCAAGAAGAGCAGGGGGCTGACAGAAGTAAGGGCAGGGAAGCTGCACCTGGTGTCGATGGGAATTTACTTTCCAAGAGAGTCAGTCCTGCGGCAACAACTTGCCCAGCAGGCAGGAGGGAGGAAGCAAGCACTGCCGCAAGATGCTTGACAGCGGGATGGGGAGAGATGGGAGCTGGCAGTAAGCACGAGTTATTCTGACATGAAAGAGCACCTATGACCTGTCGAGGGCAGTGACAGCTCAGACTGGGGGCAGTGTCAGGAGAGACTTCCCCCCCCCTCTTCCTAAATGCTGCCTGCAGCATGGGAAACGCTTCTTAGATGGGAGCCTGTTCTGTCAGAAAGCTGCCACTGTGGGAAAGGCAAAACCAAGGTGGAGGATAAGTGAAGGGGAACAAATCCAAGGGAAATAAGGTCACTCTCGTGGTGTCTCAATGCCTGGGGCCTCTGGCCTGTGTCACCCTGCTGCTCGTCAGTGCGGTCAGGTATCTTCTAGTGACAGTGTCTCCTAGGGACAGCTCGGTGGCTGGGGAGGAGAAACTTCTCCCCCTCATCTTCAAGTTGAAGAGAGCTCCACCACCTCCTCATTCAAAATAGCCACGGACGTGGCTATTCCAGGAGACGTGGGGTACGTGTGCCTGAATGCAGCTGGCACAGAGCTGGTCTGGGTCCCATCTGACCGGCCAGACTCTAGCACAGATAGCAGCAAGGAAGCACACTGCTAGCTGGCTGGAGGTTAATCTGGGAAAGCTGGTGGGGTGGTGACTGACTCAAGGAGGCTGCCAGAAGGTTTCTGAGTGCTCATGCATGTCCTGCAAGAGGCTTTTGTCCCTGGTAGTGTGCTGCCTTTTCTCTCTCTTAGGGGCTTGCCCCAACCCTTCTGGTCTTCTGGTGATCCCTGTGAGAGACAAGGGAGAGACATATGGGGGCTATATATCATGCACACTTCCCACTGGTGACTGCCACCCCATTACTGCTCCTTGGTTCCCCCTGCCAGCTGTACACCTCTCAGCTTTAGAGGGTGCCTCCATACAACTATCCTCTCCTGAAGCATATGAAATACTGTTTTACGCAACATTGGATAATGTTACGTGCAAAGGGAAGTAATCCCCAGGCTGGAGTCTACCCCCAAAAGCGCATGGATGGCCACAGGAGATGTGCGGGGCAGTTAATGCAAAGTGACTCCTATCTCTACAGCATCCTGAACTCCTATCTCTACAGCATCCTGGGCGCTGCTGCGTTTCCCAGAGGAAGAACTGGCTGCCAGGCTCCAAGAAGCAGAGATCTCTCTCCTCTCCCACCAGGCCTGTGTGAACTACTGGGGACAAAACATTGAAGAGGCCAAGGTCTGCGGGGGAGCTGTGGGGGCAGCTTTTTGCGTGGTATGTAACCGAGGGGGTGGGAATGCTGCGCTGCATGCAATCGGGTCCCAGAGCCGTGCCTTCCCCTGCCTTCCTGGATGTGAGTGCTTCTGACACTGTTGGCAGGTGACAGCTCCTTGATTTCTCCTTCTCTCCCCTTCCTCTTTTCTTTCTTTCAGGGAGGCTCTGTGTGGCCGCTGGTCTGTGTGGTTGACGGCTGTTATAAGCTGGGTGGTATCGCAAGCTGGGACAGTGACAAGCACCAAGTCTACACCAGGGTTTCTGCCTGTGGACGCTGGATTTCAGAAGTCACAAACCAAGACGTTTGATTAACAAGTTCCAGGAGGTTTTCAGGGTTTTGTGTAGTTTTCCTCAATATAGAGGTTGTGATGTATACTGGGCAAATGTTTGTCATTCAGGTCACCTTCCTGCAATCCCTTCCTCTTTGGAAGTTCGAACTCGAGCGCTTGGTTTCAGAAATCCTCTTTTTACTGCAGCAAAGCTTGTGGTGCTGTAGCACTGATATAAATTCAATTCCCGAAAGGTGCCTATCCTTCAGGGTTTTGGGAGCATGTATAGCATTAAGTCCTTCACACAGCTGGTACGCATCTGTCAAAGTAAAATTGGTACCCCTTGTTCATCTCAGATAACCTGATTTACCAGAGGGAAGTAGCTGCTGCAGCAGCATGGGTAGCTAAAAAGGACCGCTTCAGCTGCAGTGTTACTTTGCTGGAAAAGAAGCAATCTGGAATTTGGTGTGATGGCTCATCCATTGTAAGTATACCTTCAGGTTTCAGAGCGATTTATCTATGCTAAGCTCTTAGCCTCGTTTCTCAGGTTAGGAAGGCCATACTGACACAATTCCATTTGCCAGAAGCTCAGGTTTTTGTTTGAAATGGAAGGATTTAAATATAGTTTCTTGGGGGAGGGAAGGGTGGTGTCTGACTTATCTAAAGCTCCCTATGTGCTGGTAGCTAAAAGCTAGACTTGGAAGTGAAGAGTATTTGTGAAGAAGGGTTTTAATGCTTAGTCCTATCAGCATGTATCAGTGAGTTGCAAGCCAGGAAACCTCTATCTCCATCTGTCTCCTCTGGTTTCGGCACTGTTGTGCACCACATACGCATCTGTCCTTTAAACAGAAGATAGCAGGCTCTTTTCCATCTCTGTGCTGTATATTGCCGTCCACTTAAATATGGAAATACAAACATAAGAGTATTTGTGATGAAACAACTTGATGGCTGTTGTCTAGTCAAGTGAACTCGGCAACTATCTGCTGCCAAAATGGCTGAAGCACTACAGCCTGCCCCTACACCATGTCATTCAGGTACAATAGTTTAATAATTCAACAGTTGCACACATGATCTTTTGACTTACCAAACACCAGACTCTCTGTTGTTTAAAAGAAATGCTTCTCTCTCCTATCCCCAACCCATGCTGCTTTTGGAAAGAAAACCTCATATTCTAGCACAATTCAGAAAATATAAGTTGATCTTTACAAAAATAATAGTTCCCCTGAACTAGCGGAGCTGTAAATTGTGGTGTTTTGTCAGGCTGCTGTTGCTGATGACTGGCTTGTTGTGTTATAACTAACTTTAAAAAATTGTTCTGCCATCATGATAGCAAATATGTTGTTGGTTTTGGCTCGAAAATGTGATTTCCCCAACGTGTCTTCAGCTGTGCAAATAGAGCAGCTTAGGGTTTGTAATTCAGTGCTGTATCGCAGACCAGGGAGGCTTCCTACTGTGAAAATGGGGGTGCCATTAGGTGAATAACCTGCTCACTGAAGCCTTCGGAGGTGTGGGGGTAGGATGGGTCATGATGCCTGCTCTTGGTGTCAGGGAGCTAAGGAGAAGGAAACCTGTTCCCAGGACTCCTGACATGCCAGTAACAACTTCTTATGTCTGGAAAGAGGTTGTGCTGTCTGGTGAAGCGACAGCCTCATCCCAGGCATAGTCCTGGGAGACTGAAAGAGCTGCAGGGTGAAACCAGCTCTGGGGCACTGTGGTAGTTGCTACTTGTTCTGTTGCTACTTGTGGTAGCAACAGAAACCCCTGGCATGCCATAGTGTATTTTGTACCTTAAATTTTAATGGTAGAAGAGTGTTGGAAAGCTTCTGGTAAAGATGAAGAGAAGCAATTAATATTCACCTGGACATTTTTTGTTTATTGACCTAGAAATGGGCAGCCAGGTACTAAGGGGCGTACCTACTGACCTGGTAAGGAAAGTGTCACCACATAAAATAATTTGGACTTCCAGCGCAGAGCTAGAATTGAAATGAACCTCATTCAACAGGGTAGATGCTGTTTGTGCTGTCCCTCAAGATCCGGTGCACGGTCTCCTTTTGGACCATCCCATCCAGAGGGACCTTGACAGGCTTGAGAGGTGGACCCATGCAAACCTCGTGAATTTCAACCGGGCCAAGTGCAAAGTCCTGCACGTGGGTCAGGGAAATCCCAAACATAATATAGGCTGGACAGAGAACAGTTTGAGATCAGGCCAAGTGCAAAGTCCTGCACGTGGGTCAGGGAAATCCCAAATACAAATACAGGCTGGGCAGAGAATGGTTTGAGATCAGCCCTGAGGAGAAGGACTTGGGGGTGTCGGTTGACGAGAAGCTCAACATGAGCCAGCATTGTGTGCTGGCAGCCCCGAAAGCCAACGCTATCCTGGGCTGCATCAAAAGAAACAGGACCAGCAGGTTGAGGGAGGTGATTCTACCCCTCTGTTCTGCTCTGGTGAGACCCCACCTGGAGTACTGTGTCCAGTTCTGGGACCCCCAACATGAGAAGGACATGGAGTTGTTGGAAGAAGTCCAGAGGAGGGCCATGAAGATGATCAGAGAGGATCAGGAGCACCTCTCCTATGAAGACAGGCTGAGAGAGTTGAAGTTGTTCAGCCTGGAGAAGAGAAGGCTTTGAAGAGGCCTTACAGCCCCTTCCAGTACGTAAAAGGGGCCTACAGGAGAGATGGGGGGGACTCTTTATCAGGGATTGTAGTGATAGGGTGAGGGGTCATGGTTTTAAACAGAAAGAGGGTAGTTTTAGATTATATATCAGGAAGAAATTCTTTACTGTGAGGGTGGTGAGGCACTGGAACAGGTTGCCCAGAGAAGTTGTGGATGCCCCATTGCTAGAGGCGTTCAAGGCCAGGCTGGATGGGGCTTTGGGCAACCTGGTCTGGTGGGAGGTGTCCCTGTCCATGGCAGGGGGCTTGGAACTGGATGATCCTTAAGGTCCCTTCCAACTCTAACCATTCTATGATTCTAAGGTTTCGCAGCACAGAGTGCATCAACTCCCTGAGTCAGAGGCAACCCTGAATGACCATAGAGAGACCTCAAATAATGAGGAAACCCCAGCGCTGCCCTGACTTAAGAAGGCAGCCTGGCTCTCAGGAAGACAAGCTTTTTTGGGGCCATTCTGGAAACTCTGAGTGGCCTTTAGATGGGAGAAACATCCTCCTGAACAAATCTGTCTGTGCACATCCCAGCGGAGCAGGCTCCTGCTTCTCTCTGATATCAGAGGCAGCCAGAAATACCCTCCCAGCCAGGTGCTCACTGCATAGGAAATTAAAAGAAGGGCTTAAATCTAAATCTACAATGGCTTGTGTATCACAGTGCTGTGATATCCCATCTTCTTCCCTTATTCTTCCCAGTAATTGTTATTCCTCACACTTGCAACTTACTTTAAATTGTATTGCAAGGCTCTTAGGAGGAGGCTGAATGTCTCTGTGTGTCTGTATTAGCTCAGCTCCATGTGTGAATTTTGTATTCCAGCTGCAGGTACTGCTAGGGCTAGTACAGTAATACAGACACATATATGAGAGCTCTCTAAATAGGACAGCATTAATTTCCCCTGAAAAATCCTTGTTCAAAACAAAGAGAGCAAAAATATGCAAAATTAAAAGGTCACATGCATGTCAGCAAAGTTTGCATTTTTAATTTTCCCATACTTTCTCTGTGCTTGTGACAAGACGTGTGAATTTATACAAAGCTTTAATTAGTAGTGGGTGGTGAGAACTGGAAAGCTTTATGAAAACACCATTTACAATTTTATCTGGAGGCTCCTAAAGATAATGAGATAAACCTCGTATTTTCTTCCCCTGCGCTTGGCTTTTCAATAATACTGCCAACATACACTGTGCCGTGTACAGTGTTATCTGTAGAAAACCACTGCAAAGTGAGATCATAAGAAAAATAAGATATGCTATATTGAAGGAAAAATAATTTTGTTTCTTTATGTTTTTGACAATGGTTTTGAACAGAGTGTATTTTGAAATTATGTGGAAGAGTGTGCGTAGACTCTAAGTAAGGAAAATGCATGACTTTTTCAGGGAACAAAAATCACCCTTTGTGGCAAGACCTGTATAAACCGATATGCCTGGCATTCAGCTGAATGTATTGCCAAAGAGTCTGGCTGAAGGTGCAGCCCTGCTGCCGGGAGGGAGGCTGTCAGTGAGCTCCATTCCTCCACTCTCACATTAATAAAACCCCAAGGTTTGAGTCTGCTGCCTGATAATACAGACCAGGATTGTGCCAATATCCTTTCTTGTGCCTTAACCAAAAAAACCCACAAACCCAAAACTAATCCCAAGAAGCAGAGATACTGAGATAAAAATAAGTATTTTCAGGGGGTTGCATTTATTTTAGTCTATAACAAAGGAAATTGTTTTTCCTAAGGATTTGTTTTAGGACCATTGAAAAGCATGGGAAATCATAGAATGGTTTAGGTTGGAAGGGACCTTAAAGATCATCCAGTTCCAACCCCCCTGCCATGGGCAGGGACATCTCCCACTAGACCAGGTTGCTCAAAGCCCCATCCAGCCTGGTCTTG
>JAOXJK010000001.1:65260395-65279294 GCA_025774025.1 Xenus cinereus
TCAAGGCCAGGCTGGATGGGGCTTTGAGCAACCTGGTCTGGTGGGAGATGTCCCTGCCCATGGCAGGGGGGTTGGAACTAGATGATCTTCAAGGTCCCTTGCAATCAAACCATTCTGTTATCTGTTTGGTAAGAGGAGACCCCCAGTCCAGGGTGAGGTGCAGCTCTTTGCATAGAGGAGTTTTCCCTCTGCCCCTTTTTACAAGCAAGCCTGTCTCTCATATTATGAATGTACCCACTGCAGGAAAAGGAACAGCAGAACCAAGAATTATTTACACCTTTTGCAGGAAGAGGCACTGAGATGCTGAAGAAGGAGGCATAGATGGTGGGGGAAAGTGGAGTTGCATAATTAGAGCATGACAAGTAGTTCCCAAAAGCTTGGATCCTAATGAGCTCTTTCCTCTAGTTCTAGACTTGTTTGAAGCGAGAGCAGATCATAAATTAATCTACACAGCATTGCTTTTTGGAGGAATAGCTCTGCTCTCCAGGAGAGTGGCTTTACCACACTGCAAACGTTATTCTCGATTCAGCCCTTCAGAAATAGCTCGTGCACAAATCCCACAGCGCTGATGTTTTTCTGCTTAAAGACGACAACCGTATACTGCACCAGTTATAACTCTTCTATGCCATTTGACTCTATTGCCGACACAGGAATTCAAAATCAGGATGAAGTTCTCCTGACCACCGTCTCCTCCACCTGCCCAAGCTGCCGTTCAAGCTAAGCTTCTCTTTCCATGGGCTCTGGGGTTTGTGTATTAAGGTCTTGGGGGGAGAGTGGGGGCTCCTGCCTGGCAGTAGCTGGATGTGCTTGAACGCTGTGAGTTTTTTTTATGGCACAAGATATGGGACTATGAAATCCCAAATAGGCTTCTCATTAAAATTTCTCAAGTAGCCAGGAACACAGCATGTCCTGACGCTGCTAGAAATGTTTTGCTATTAGCAGTTGCTGCACGAAGCTGATTGTCCTATCAAAGAGGCATGTTCTGCTTAATTGCAATGGAGATGTTATCCTGGCTCGCTGTTCTCGCTTTGTGGATTTTTTTTTTCTCTTTGCTTAAAAGTAGCTTCGCGAGAAACTACAAGCTGCTGACTTTATAAGCAGGGTTCTTTTAAATTTTAGCAACTGCTGGATTAACATGAGTGGCACAAAGTTTGTTTTTTTTTTAATGAAAACAAAAACCACAAACAAAAATAAAATTTTTGAATACTTTTTTCCCCAGAATAGCTCTGCTTAATGGTGGAGGTCCTTCTAATGCTCTAAGTAGCCTGTCATATTTGTATATGGGCTGAAAGACCTTCAAGAAGAATCTGTAACATTTGACATAACTAAAATTTATGAACTCTAAAGCAAATCAATATATCCTTGAAGAAAAATAATCTGAACTGGCTGGACACTGCGTTTTTAGCATCTACATTTCCTTGGAAGACCCAGTTCTTTGTGTGTATGTTTTCTTTGGACACAGAATGAATGCACCCATACATAAATAAGGATCAGTTGCTATTTTTCTTCTCAGTATACATACAGGATTTGATCTATGCTTGCTGCACTCTCTGCTCTCCCTTCAACTAGTGGCACCAGTTATACAATTGCTGCTTTTCTGATTAAAGTGCCTGACTACAAGCTGAAAGTTTGACACAAGACAGCCAACACTTTTTAATTACCTTTAGCTCAACTCGAGCCGTGGCACATCTCTTTGAATGCAGCTGACTTGCAAGAAAGTCTGGGAGAAACGGTGCACTTTTTATTTATGCTTTTTCTCTGGCAAAATTGCTCTGTGAATTTTTATTGCCTAATGGTTTCTCTGACACCTTTTAAAACTGTTTAGCTCTTCACCAAGAGACTATTTTATATGAGACTTGGGCCAGTAAACCATTTCTGTGATCTGGGAAGTGCTATCCTTCCTTCACAGAGCAATCCATTTTGAAATTAGCTGGGCCTGCCTGCTCAAGAAGAACTCACAGATGCTTGGCTGCTGGTCCTGAATGGACCTATTAAATGCTATATTTCTGTTAAAGAAAGCAGCAAAAAAATCTATTGCTGACTAGCAGGTCCTGAAATTCATGTGTATCAAGGGTAGCATAAATAGTTTCAGTGTGTGATTTTTGAGAGAATAGTGGTCTCTGGCTTAGTAAATGCTAACTTCTATCCAGTCTATTGAAAAAGGTGATTATATAAGGGGGAAATCAGCTGGGGCTTCAGCAGAGCTGGGGCGAGCTGGCTTCTCTTCTATTCAAAACTACTTTTAAAATTGACAGCACCCAGTGATATGGCTGTTAATTGACTTGTCCTCTATTAAACTATGTCCAGCCTCGCTTACCTTCTCCTGTGTGATTCGTGACCTTCTCCTGTGTGAAGCATGGTCTAAAGCTCCAGGTCTTTTCTCTCTCTTGTCTAAGGCATCTCAGAGAAATGCTATCACCCTATATCCCCCGCATTGATGTACAGGGGAGGACCAGTCTATGGCAGTTTAGATGGGACATTGCTGCTGTCTCTGACCAGCAAAGTGTACTTAGAGAGGAACAGGAGAGCTGGGACACCACAAGGTATGGTAAATAATCCCAGAGAAGAGGCCTGAGGAGTGTGTGCTCTAGGCAAAGAATGGGGACATATATATGTAGGCATTCTATCAAGAGCACACCGTGCTCTGAAATCATGACAGTCTTCATGTTTAGATTTGCAAGTAAAGAGCAGGTTCCAGAAGAGGAGGGCATAGAAGTTTTACTTGGGAGTGAGACCTCTTTAGCCTTAGCCATAGGTTGGAGAGTAGAACTGGGTCCTGAGGACTTGATCATCAGCAAAGACAGTCAATGATAGGTGTCCCAGGGTCCCAACCACTGCTGTTTCCTCCCTTTCTTGCATCGCCCGTGGAGAGAAATCCTAGTTAGTGGCAACCACAGATCATGCTCAAACTGAGTTTCAGATCTCTATGATACAGTGCTACCCTAAATGCTCATGTCAGTGCTCGGCCACAGTTCCTTGCAGAGAACTACATTTCTGCTGTCCTGTGTCCCTGGGGCACATACCCCGTCATGCATGAAGGTACAGACACCACTTTCTGAGGACCTGGAAGCACTCAGGAAACTAGTGCCAGGGCCTTTCTTTTGTGGTTGGTCTACTGTTGGCACTGCACAGGTCAGAGAAGGAGCTTATCCCCCCAAGCGCAGCACTGCTTGGGATATCTGGTAGTGAAACCAGTTGGAAGGCAGTTGTTCTCGCTTTCTGATCAGGAAAACACTTAAATAGGAGCAGTTTGAGTTGAATTCCTTCATAATTGTTCCTCTCCTTATCCCAGCAGTTTCTGAGGAAATACAGTTCCTCTGAAAATCCAGAAGAGCACCTTACTCTACCGCTCCCTTCTCTAGCTTGGCTGATATTCAGTATATTTTTTTGCACCAAAGTAAAAGCACTAAATTTAGCAAAAGCGTGTGCTGTAGCCTACTCCTTCCTTGTAGCTCCCTGAGAGATCTGCTCAGAGGTGACCTGGCTGGAAATACCAGCACAGTCCAATGCCAGTTAGGAGTCTGGGGAGTGTTGGGTGCCTTGTTTAGCTGTTGGAGACTTCCAGAGCGGTGGGTAAGAAGAAAGGATGCACCCATCTGGCTTGCAAGAGGCAAAGCAGAGTTGACTTTTAAAAAGATGCAATAGACTCAATTATACCAGGTATTTCTCAGTAGAAAACCATGATTTAGTTGCTTGAGGGTTTTTCTTGTCTGCCTCTGTTTTTATTAAGCTCATTTTTCTTTATCCCCGACCTGTGACAGCTGAAACAGGCTTCCTGGGAGAGAGAAGATGAGTGTGTGCGCACACATGGCAAGGAGCCAGGGAATAGCTACCGGGCCAGCCTGTGGCGTGAAGGATGCTGTGCAGCTTGGGTTCAACACAGATCACCCTTGTCCTGTGGTTCCCACACAAGTCTGGGAGAGTCCAAGCAGATCTGCACATTTTTTTTCTTCTGCCCCCTCACCTCAGCTCTTCTGTCCTGCTTGACCAAAGGTGAGTGAACTGCAGATTTCCTTAGAGCTGAGGTTTTTATTTCCTAGATTTCCTAGCCATAGTGAGAGACTTCTAACAGGTGGATGCCACATTGCTAATGTACGTGGCAGGCTGGGGTACAGAGGGAAACCTCTGCCAGCTCTTGCTGCCCTTTACCTGCTCTTGCTGCTCTGTTCCCAGCTGATGAAATCTGCTCCTCGCTTCTAGATGCTGCTGGGTGTTGAGAGAACGTGTGAGACACAGGAAGGAATGGTAGGTGGCATGGCATGCTGTAAGCTTAGACATCTGCTTTCCTTCTTTAGAGCAGCTTCACTCCCAAATAGCGCCAGGTGACAACGCGCTTGTTATTGAAATGGTGTGTAAACGTCTATCTTCCAGCTGGATTTGGGTAGTCATGGATGCTCACTGCATTGGCTTAGGGTCCCAATTTTGAGGATGCCCTTAACTAAGATAAACTAATGTTTATCTTCGGGCTTCCTGTGGACGTTTTCTCACTTTCCTCCTCTGCTGCCACCACGCGGACATGTCTCTGTGTTCATTTAAGGTTTGTAGTAATCATTCCGAAGAATATGATCCACCCTTCAACATATTGCGGTTTTCAACTGCACACAATGTGTTTCTTCATTTGCTGTCAAATTCAGCCAGGAGGAATTTGACACATTAAAATAACAAAACAAGGAGAGAGAATCTCCATCTTATTTTTCTTTCCCATTTTTTTTTTTTGTCAAAAGACTTCCAAAGGGTGTGCATTTTTCACACTCTAGAAAAGGTTATGTAGAGTAACTGAGTGTGCACAGCAAGTCACAAATCTCAGCCAGAAGTTTCACAGACACATCAATCAAGAGCCAGGCTCAAACCTGAGCAAAATTTTTCCAAAGGGCCATTTATGAGGCAATTATATCCAGAAGAATCTGTGTCACCGAGGGTTGATTGACTGGCTTTTACGTGCTATACATTCAGCTCTGAAAATTGCACTTGGGACTCGACACCATTTATGCACTCCTGGAAATACTATTTTGAGAGCAGAACTCTATTAAAACTGCCAGCACGGAGTTCTGGAGAAGAAGAGGGACTAATGAAGATGTCTGGTGCAGCTCATACAGTTTAATGACAGAACAGCGTTGGTGCAGCAGTGCAACCTGGATCCTGTTCACCTTGGGGCTTACTCAGGCCAGAACCAAGTGAGTATTTGGGTTGGACACAGATGGATGATCTGATTTTAGTTCAAACTATAACTTATTTTCCTGTATTTCTCCACCTTCAGCATTAAATTCATTATTTATAATCTGTTGCTATATATATATATATATAAAGCAGCATATAAATGCAACTCTCTTAGAAGTGGTGGGATTAAGTTGCAGGATTAAGGTCCTGCAACCTTAGCTTTTGTGAGGTTAACTTGTTTCAGTATTACAAACGAGCAAACTGCTTTGGAAGTCCTTACTTTGCCTAGTGATAGGGTATCAGAAGGGAAAAGAACAGTACTTTTTCCCTCAGCCATGAAACGTTGAAAGGAAGAGGTAGGTTGGGGTGGGGGGCCGATCTTCTCCCCTTTCCCGTTCAGTCCAGGGGTAGCTGCTGGAAAGCACTTGCGAGTGCTTTCTCCTCACTTTGTACCAGAGAACATCCTTGTGAATGGCTGGAGGGGTCTCATTTGGTGACTTTACAGCCTTGCTGGGGGACAAAATGTTTAAACGAGACACAGACTTCAATGCAGTTCTCAGTGTCTGGAAACCTGTGCTGAGTCCAGTTGTTCACGCTGATGTCAATGTCAGGACAGATTACAGCTGGATTCGGTCCTTGGTATTAGCCACATAGCAGGATGTCCAGCGTGGTTACAGTATCTAAAAGAATAACTAAATCTCATGCAGTTTTATCCTTTACAGTAGCTCTGACAGAGCAAGTTTGGCCCCAAAGCTGTGAAGTCCTGGTGCCAATCTAAAAGAGAATAGCTATTCAGCCTTAGAGAATCAAGAATGACTCTTCCCATTTTCTCTCTCTTTCCTCCCTCTACTGGCCGATAGAATAAAATCAGAAAGCATTTAGACTTTTCCTTTGGTCTTCAGAAACATCCTAATGTAGAATTCAGCAAAAACTCCAGCTCTGACTCTTCCTGAAGGTAGAATTAAGATGAGTAAAAACAGATGCATCAAAGGCCTACCTGAGATTTCCTTGCTTTTCTAGGGCTAACCCTGTATTCAGCCCTGGGCTACCATCCGTCATCCTCTAAAAAGGCTAATGTCCACTAGTGCCTTAGACAGAAAATGTTCTGAGAGCGAGCCTGGTGCATCTGGCTACCTGGGGCCAGGCTGACCCAGAACTGCAGAATCGCTGAGGTGTGAAGGCACCTCTGGAGGTCTCCAGTCCAAGGCCTGCTGAGAACAGGGTCACCTCCAGGAGGTTGCCAAGGGCTGTGTCTAGTCAGGTTTTGAATATCTCCAAGAATGGGGACTCCACAACTCCTCTCGGCAGCCTGTTCCAGCGTCTGACCACCCTCAAGGCTAAAAAGCTTTTTCTTATGTCTTCTTTACTCCCTCCTATCAGGTATTTATACACATGAATAAGGTCCCAGTGATTTTTCCCTTCTGCAGTCTATATTGGTGCATGAGGTTGATCCTTCAAAGGTGCAGGACTTTGAACTTCTCCTTGTTGAACTTCATGTGATTCCTGTCAGCCCATTTCTCCAGCTTGTCGAGGTCTCTCTGGATGGCAGCAGGACCCTTTGATTAACCACTCCTCTCCATTTTGGATAATCTGAGGGTGCACTCTGCCTCCTTGTCCAGCTCATTTATAAATATGTTAAACAGGTATTGGTCCCAGTATCACCACTGGGGTCTGCTGCTAGGGATTGGCCTCTAGCTGGAGGGGAAAAAATAAAAAAACACATCTTAGGAGCTGTGCGTTGTCCCATGTATTCCACAGATCAAGGAACAGAAAACGCGTTTGCTGTTGGTTTCTGTACGTGAGATGAGGTGCATTTATGGAGCTGCAGGACAGAGATAGAGCCTGCTGAGTGACAAACAGCCCCATTGCTTCCCATCTGGGAGCGAAATTTGTCCAAAGGATACAGCTTCCAACCCAGATGGTGTGGAAGATCCTGATGAGCTCTTTGACTGGCTGTTTTCCTCAGATCTTGAGATCTTACTATACAACGCATTGATAACATTGCTTGGAAACACATCACAGCCTTTGCCGTCCACTTCTGCCATCTGTATCATACTTGTTCCCTTGATATAACATTTTTTGGACTGGAAGAATCACTGTTCATGGGAATACAACCTGTGTCATTCCGTGCCTTCCAGAAGCTTTTGAGGATGCTAACAGCAAACCTTGCAAATATCCAGTATTGGTGTTAAATGCTTTTACACCCCAGAGTTTTAGACACTACCTCCTACATTGCCTACTGGTTTATATCTTCTGAAAAGCAATCTCTGAGTATAAAATGAGATGATATAGCAACAAACACTTTTTAAGGTCTACTCCTGCTGAAAGAAAGCCTGTCCAGCTGCATTAAGAGAAATATGACCCTCTTAAAGGGGGCTGCTCACCCCCCCGACCGAAGAAAGCTATATTCTGTTCTGCCTTAGACAATTTAGTAGCAGCCATTTCAAAAACAGCCTTCAGCATCTTAAAAGAAAACATGCTTTTGACAAGGATGCTAAAGAAAAAGACCCTCATAAAAAGCATGAGTAATAAAAGTTACTCTCTTAAAACAGCTGGTGATATAATGGGAGGTATACTGGACTAAAGTTAAATTTTGCTGTCTTTTTGATTACTGGCACCTCAATGAATAGTTTTTTTTCTCTCTCCTGGTCTGTGTGGGAGTTATTTGGAACAGATCTGCTTTAGATTTAGTACACTCTTTAGACCGACAGTGAGAAAAGCCATCTTTAACCATCTCTTTCACCCTCAGGAGAGCTCTTCATCTTTCTTCCCAGCTTCTTCTAAGTTTTTCATCTACAGCAGACTAGATGTTTCACAGCCTTCCTTCTAAGAGTCTTAGAAGCATCCTGTGTATTGTGGTAAGGTGCATTTCTTATAAGATTTCTTGAAATCCTCCATATAGCAGGTTCACCCCACTATTGAAAACAGTTTTGAAGATGTAACCTACAGTATCTTTGGCAGTATTTCATATGGCAATTTTAATGTAGCAATTAGTAGTTTCTACCTCTCCTGCTCCCCAAACTACAGTTTTTCAAAGGACAATAGCCCTGCTTCCATAGGTCATCGAGACTCCTATATACTAAGGATATATCCAGGCTACACAATTGTTTAGGATCATTGTAATTTTCAGCATCTCAATTCTTGTTGGTCTGAGGTGTGTTTTTAAATTTCTGCAGAGGTTTGTGGGGATACAGTTCAACCACTACCTTGCCAAAATAAAAATTAAATATGTCGGTTCTGATCTGAAGTTATTGCAGTGAAGTAATGCCAGTAGGATGTTTACTCACAGGAATATAATGCGGATAGTCATAAGAAGCGGTAACAAATTTGGGGGTTTTTTGTCCTGGATAAGTATGCGACACAACAGCAATGCAGACGGCCCCTCAAACCCTGGCATCCTGCAGTGTCTGTTTAAGGCTTCAAAAAGTTGAGTCCTTTGGAAACATCTACAGAAAAAGGAATATAAAGGATTTTGCGATGCAGTGGTGTCTGTTTGGTGACATGTGATGAAAAATGCCCAAGTGCTATCCAAAGCTTTCAGGTGAGTTTCTCTCCAAGCACGTCATCCGTCAGAGGATGAGCTCGGAAGTTATGGACTGCCATGTTAAACATTGGAGAAGTAATCCCTGGAGGACTAAACAAAAGCTATAACTACTTCTTACCCATATAAGAGATTTTGAAAAATTGTGTTTGGTGTGTTTCCATTACACTCGCTTCCCAAGAGATCCAAGGGTGTAACTAACTGCACTGTAAAGTCAGATTTGGCATTTTCTTGGAATATCCAGGTGCTGGGAAGGGTGATGGAAACCTTCCTGTTACATGTTTGTTCTGGAAAGCATCGCATCCAAGTGTTGCAGACGTGGGAAATACTCTCCCATGTGTGGGATTTAGGAGGCCGTTCCAATCAACTCAGCAATAATCACTGCCTTCTCCCCTTTCTGTTGCGAGAGATACAAATCTTTCAGTCCAGCAAACATGCTGTTTGGCATGAGCACTTTGTACTTCTTCAAGGTAAAAATAACCACAAACCACCCCACCTTTGTGATCTTTTGTTTGATAAGCGATTCTCTGTGACGGGTTCATGCTTTCAGTCACCGTGAAAATGTCATCAGTGAATAACCATCCATAAACTAACTCGAGGGTTCCTTTGGATTTAAATGCTTTCAGATGGTTCCTTTTTTTTAAAAAGACAGAACACCTCTTTTTTAAAACAAAACAAACCAACAAAAAAAAAAAAAAAACAAACCCAAAAAATCCAACCAAAAAACCAGACCCAATTTCCCTTAAATATTTTCCCAAGCCTTTGGGAGTACAAGGTAGTCACGCCTTCAAGGCTGCTGTATACATTTCTGTGAGAGCTGCAGTTAGCTCTGGTACGTAAACACTGCTAACACATCCATGTAGCAAGAAATACTGTTGTAAAATACTTCTGCATCCTAGATTTTAAAGTGCTGTTAAATTGCTTTACAGCATCGGCTTTGACTTCATTATCGGTAGCAAAGTAGTGACTAAGGTGTTTGAGCATTTTGTTTGAAGACTTGTTTACAATTTTTTTTTTTTTTCATCCTAATGGAACCATAATTCTGAGACATGCAAAAAAGGGGCCTGCCTAAGTAGTAGCAACTTAGTCTTCCATCTTATCATTTAGCTGAAGAGCTCGGCTCAGGCGTATTTAGACAGAGCTGCTGCTGTGGTGGTCTGAGAGCTGGCCAACCCAGCCTGCCGCTGTGCATCCACATCTGAAACAGTAGTTCCATTTCTCTTCAAATTTATTTGTGCCACCTGGGGACAAAGCTGCGGGAGCCCTGCTCCTGCCTGTCGTTTTTCAAGACCTTAGCTGGGTTTTGGTTTCTTGGAAAAGAGCACTTGCCCTTCCGGCAATATCAGGTTTGTAATACGTTTTCTTTAGCAGTGACACGTTTAACCTTTCTCAGAACCATTGCTATTATAAATATATGGTGCTTTTCCAATATACAGTAAAAATCACCCTTTAAAACATTGTTTATTAACCATGTGTGGAGGCCCAATATTTTACAATACTATTTTACTCTCTAGTTATCCAGAACTCTTCTCACCCCCGGGCAAAACCAGCACTGGTCTACATACGATGCGCTTGGGGGCATGAGGGCCAACACTTGGCTCTCAGCCACTCAGAGGCCAAAAATCCGCCGGGCACTAGAGCAGAAACCTGGGTCCTCATCAGAAAGCAAGAACTGAGACTTTTGAAGATTGTTGCTTTTAAAGTACAAGAGCGCCATGTACTGGATGGCATCTGTATAACCTGACTCTGGTAGGGGGGACGTTAATGGGGACAAGCGTGACCTGCAAACCAGATGGAGGGTGGCTTGGTTGTGCACCAGGTGATGTGTGCAGCTCTGGAGGGCTTTGTGGCTTTGCTGGGAAATGGTGTGATGTCCTGGGTAAAACATGGACCTGGGCATGGGGAGTCCTGCGTCGTCCACCAGACTCTGCCTAAATAAGAATTTCTCAGAGAGAAGGGAGCGCGTTCAACACAGAATGGGTTTAAGTCTGGTTTCCAAAGGAAACAAAGCTTGTCCAAGCACTGCATTTTTGTCCGTCCACGTTTGCTGTTACTTTACCCCCTATTCCCTCAACTTTTGTCAACTCGTTTACCAGTTTAACCAGATTTGACTGGGGGAGGGTGGTGCAGAGGACATGAAGTTGCTGGAGGTTTTGGTAGCTGGGTCACTCGATGACATAATGATAGTACTTCTGATAGGTTCAGGTGAGTGTCACCACTGAGGGAAAGGCTACTAGTCATTAGCCACTGATGCATTAGCCGTACAGCCCAGCTCAAACTGCCACCCCCAGCAGATGCGGTTTCTAGCCCAGCAAGGAAGGAAGGAAAGGCTAGAAGAATAGCAGGAAAGAGGAAGGTGCTTTGAGGGACGTTATGAGGTATGAAGGGGTTAGAAGGAACAAATGGGAAGAGAAAGGAATGGGAATTATGTGACTGAATGCGAAACCCAGTTTCATCAGTTGTGCTTTCACGGAGGTACTTGCTGTTTGCCTTTGCCTTTGGGGTGCTGTTTCAGCTGACAGGCATTGCTGTGTTTCTAGAAGAAAGGAAGAGGACCAAACAACTCAGATTGATTTTTCTATTTGTCCTGATGCACATTCTGGCATCTGTAAATCTAGGTTTTGCTTTAGGCTGCTTTTCTTGCTCTTATTTTCCTTTTATGAAGTTCTGCAGAGTAAGAGAGACCTTTCACTTGCTGTCAGTCAGTTCCAGGGAACTTTCCTCCTGCTTCTTTGCTCTGAAATGTCACTATGTCCATTTTTTAGGTCTCTGTGCTACCTCCTGTCATTTTCCACCAGGCTTTTTTTTGTGTGTTTGTTTCTTTTTTCTGTCTCTCTTTCCCCTGTCTATATTCTGTTGTTCCTTTGTTTTTCACTTGCCTTTTTTCTGCCTCTTGTCTTCCTGTCATCTGCCACTTCCATTTTGAAATGTCTCTGTTCACCTACCAACTAGAAGGGCAGGTCCAACTAGATCAGGTTGGAGAGTCTCCAATAGCTCTGGGAAACCTGCTCCAGTATCTGACACCCTCATGGTGGTATTTTTCTTCCATACATCTAAGCAGAACTTCCAATGTCACAACTTTGTCCGTTGCCTCTTTGCTCTAGCCCCCTGAACATCTTGGTAGCCCTGCACTGGACTTGCTTGTTTTAGCTTGGACTGGCTGTTTTTCTTGTAATGGGGAGACCAAAACGGCACACAGTATCCAAACGTGGTCTCACAGGGATTGTACAGAGGGGAAGGATCATGCCTGCTGGCAAGGCTCTTCCTAATGCAGCCCAGGAGTCTTATTGGCCATCTTTGCTGCAAGGACGCACTGCTGGCTGATGGTCACTTTGTCCACCATGGCCCTTAGGGCCTTTTCCGCAGGGCTGCTTCCCAGCCAGTCTGCCCCAGGCTGTGCTGGTGGACGGGGTTACCCCTGGCCAGATGCGTGACCTGCATTTGCTTTTATTGAACTTCATGTGGTTCCTGATGGCCCATTTCTCCAGCCAGCACAGGTCCCTCTGAATGGCAGCCCTGCCCTCCTGCAGGAGCTGTACTACACCTAGTAACTCATCAGCAGCTCGATTTTGGTCTCTTTCTCCTTTGAGCACAGTGGCCCAGACAATTTTCCATTCAACTTACAGTCTGCTTACTCACAGGCAGACTATCAGGCCCTATCTCACCAGTTTTGTGTAAGGCTGTTACAGAGGACCATTTTCAAAACTTTGCTACAGTCAAGGCAACAACATGAACCACACTCTGCATCCACAGAAGTCGTTGCATCCTAGGCAGCAATCATAGAATGGTCAGGCTTTGGTCAGTCCATGCTGGCTGTTTCTAATCACCTTATTATTCACGTGCTGGGATTTGCTTTGCAGCCTTCCCAGGGACAGAGGTTGGCTGACTGAGCTGTCTGTCCCTGGATCGTCTTTCCTGCCCTTCTTGAAGATGAGTGCCTCACTTGTCTTTTTCCAGTCACCAGGAACCTCCCTGATCTCCAAGACATTTGATGGAGATGGAGTGGCCTCCAAAAGGTATTGGCCTCCTCCCTTCTCATCCTGGGAAACTGATCTTCCTTTTCGCCTCTTTTACCCATTTTCTGCTTCCATTTTTGTTATTTTCCTATTTAAAATACATTTCTTTTTTTTTTTGCCTGTTTTTTTTTTCCTCCTACACCTACACAATTTCCCTCTCTAACTTCTAATTTTCTCTTTTTCTTGCTCTTTTCCATTTTCTTTCTCCTTTCCTCAGGTATAAGATGACATCCAGCTATTCAAAAAAGAAACCCTACAGAGAAGTCAGACTTAAAGCTTTTGTACAGGATTTTTTCTCATACTGGGCACTACACTCAACTGGTTGTTCTTATTCTTAAATATGACCCCTTTTCCTCTCCAAGGAGCTATAACATGAAAAGATGCTTAAACAAACAGGCACCCACCTGAGCGCCAGTAACCTGGGCTTATCTTCTTACATCATACTTCTTTTTTAATGAAAACCTGCTGGCTGCCTCAAAAGATAACTCTCTAAACAAGCACAGAAGAGCCCCTTCGAGAGATAGCTCTCCAGTTTTATACACACAAATTTATTACTGCATCATGCTTCTAAGAAAAGAGTTTTTCCTTATGCTTTTCTCTCCTGCAAAAGACTCTTCCCACAGATTATTGTTAAAGTTTCATTACAAAAAATAAATCTATAAAACTTGGGTAATAAAATGAAATGATCCTGATTTAGCCATGTTAAAGGACACGTTCAAACTACGTGGAACCTGATCTGGGAAGTCGAGCCGTGGTGTAAACACTAAAGGAGATCACATAAAGACAGACGAAGCAAAAAACCAAAAGGTGAGCCGAGAGGCGCGTTTAAAAGGTTTGGGAAACACCATCCCAGGGAGACATTGGCTCAGCCATCTGGGGAATCTCACATTGCCCCTGGCTAGAATGGATGACAGGGATTTTCCTGAAGACTGGCTGCACTCAGAGTGAGTTTCTCAGACCCCCACACACCCCGAGCATTCTTGTAGTGTCATCTCCCACCCATATTAATGCACTGCAGCCTCTAAGGACACTTTTTAGCTGCTTCTGGACTCTCACCCGAATGGGAGAAATCGGAGTCCCAAAAGGACTCTTGGGTTTTATGGGCTGTCAGGATGGCCCGGTGGTAGGTTACGCGCTTAGACAGAAAGTCAGCATTAAATCTTTCCTCACCTTTAAACCAGTTCAGCTCTTCATTGCCTCAAGATGCAGACAGCTTTATGCCTAGCCAGGAAAAAGAACTGGGGCTATTAATTATCTGCCCTTTTAAACATCATCAGCCATTTCCCGTAATTTATTACATAAAATTGCTGAGGGAGGACAAAAACCAGGATTTACCTACATACACATAAAAAAATATTTCTGCTACTAACTTTTTCAGACATCTGAAGATTTGGCTTTCTTCCCTGTTTCTCTCTTTCCCTATCCTTTATCTGAAATATGCCTTATTTCTCTCTGCATTGGCTTTGGTGTCTAGACTCTCATCTTTCATTACAACAGTGTTGTGTTCCCTCACCTGCTGGTTATTTCTTTTAACTTCTCTACTGCAGAGAAAAAAATGGCTTTCATTTGGAAAGAACTCCAGCACTGAGACATCCAGGAGCTCCTAATCGTTAGGAACTATAACCCAGGTTTTTAGGTTTTTCTCCTGCTTCATCTAAAGACTTGCACCCTCAAAAAAAAAAAGCACTGACCCTATATGGGAATGCAACTCACTCAAATGTCACACATCACCATGCCCCACCACTGGGAGTCCATAGGTAAGTCAGAGACTGTACCAGTGTATATCTACTGCCTCGTACTTAGAGGGCCATAAATACGAAAGGTAAGAGTTGAGACAGATTATGTTTGGGAAGGGCTGCCTCGGGTGTGAATTAGTCTTTAATAATGTTTCTGTTGTTATTTTAGGGCTAAATTTGTCTTTTCTTGTTGGCGCAAGAATTTGCCCACTTTGTGGGAGTATGGGGTACCCACAACCCATACTCTCATGGTGCTTCCAGGAGGAGGAATGGGCCCTGGCAGGGAATAACAGAGGAATCTCTTTGCAGTGCAGCAATGGTTGCATGTGCAGGATGTACTGCTGCAGATGGGTGTGTTATGGTTCCTTCTCCTCCTCATGGACTCATGAGGGACGAAAGAATAACAATGCTGAACTGCAGAGCTCCTGTGAAGATACCACATATGCTCCTCTGCCAGGTATATTTTCTTACTGCTGTTCTTGGCCTGCTTTTCCCCATCATTATGGTCTGTAGGCTCTCGTGGTAGCCTTTGCTCAATGAGAAGACCTCACTTCCAGTTTCTCAGACTCCCTCACTTCTGCAGGTGTTTTCACACTGTCTATATCCTCACCCTTTTTTGTTTCTGTGGGCAGTGACTCCACGAGGGCTACAAATGTCCACATGTGCTCTGCAGTACTTTACTGTACTCCAGAGTCTCTCCAGCTGTCACCAGTGGTTGCAAAACAGCTCCTCCTGGCACAGCTTTCCACCTGGCCTGAGTGCCCTCCTACTGTGAAGCATCAATCACAGCTGGATTGATACGGGCACTGAGGAGAGAGGTGAGGCTGGTCGATGCCCTAACACAGGTAGGAATCGCTCTACAAGAGCCCACCCTTCCCTGGGCTTCAGCAATAGACACCAACACGCATGTGCGTAGCTCCTCCAGAAGGCACGAGCAGCACACGCCTCCCTGCCAACCCCTTCCCCCTGGCCTGTGTTTTGTTTTGCTCCTCTCTGGCTTGGCTTGTCTTCAGGTCAGGCATTGTGACAAGAGATGTTGGACTCAGGACCTTTTGTAGAAGGCATCTCTTGGGAAAGCACATGGCTTCTCCGTGTCGCCATAGGGCATCAGGCATGGCAGACTTGGGATTGCTCCCTCCTTTCCGAGTAAATTCCTCTTCTATCCAGCAATAGGTGTGTGCATTCACCCCTCCTTCTCTTGCTCTGTCCCTCCACAGGCCAGATGCCCTCTCCTCCCTCCTGGGACCCGCTCTTTTTTGCTGTGCTTCGCATGGCACTGCACGTCCTAACTGGTCACAGAACTGCTGTTAGCACTGGAAGAGCACCCGGGGATGGGCTTCCCTTGAGTGCTGAACGCAGACTTAGGATGCTTGAAACGTAAAGCTGAGTTCCAGAGTCGGCTGGGATCTCTGTGCAGACCTAGCAGTTGTGAACGAAGTTGTGGATGGTTCTGATGTGCCTTGGCCAGGGTCTCAGGAGAGCTGGATGTGGGTGTGCGCTTCTCTGTTTAAGACCAGGACTAATACACAGCGAGCTCTAATTTGGGTTCCAGGAATGGATTTCAAGAATCTATCCTTGCACAGCCAGGATGGCTATTTGAGGCAAAATGAAATTGATTTTGGTTTAAAAGGGCTGTAAAGGAAGACATGAGTAAATATGGAGAAAAATAATCTAACATTGATTAGAAAGGAGACATTACCCAGCAGGCAGTAAAACACTGAAGATAGGCCATTGAATAACCATGAAAAGAAAATAAGAATGCTCTGGTATATACAAATAAGAATCAGAACACTGTACTCCTGCAATGGAATTTTTGCTTCGGCCCATGTGTCATTCTTTTGTGGTTTATGATTAGAAACTGCTGTGAAAGACCAGAGATGCACCCTATAACTTGGAGAAAACCTCTGGATCAGGATTGGTAACAATCAGAAGGATTTATATCAAAGTTCACCCTAGAAAGGCAGCAGTGGGGATGCATTCTGGGAGCTGAGTGCAAGCAGGATTTGTGTGCAAAATTTCATCAGCAATACGGAACTGCAGGGAAAAAAGATGGATTTCATACTTGATGCTGGCATAGAAAGGGACAATCTGGCTGTATACTTACAATATCTGTAACACGAAACCGTGGCAGTGGTTTTAATTACACAGATGGGTCTTACTGAATAGATCGGCTTGGAAATGACAGAGAGATTCCCAATGAGTGGCTGTATCACAGACATCAAGTTACTGTACAAATTTTGACTACATTTTTACAACTCTACAGTGGACTTTGAACCTTTAGTGATGTGTTCTAGGCATTTCTGCTTCTAGTTCTCCGTTCAGCCCAGATTCAATGCTGTATGTAAGGCATATCTAACTTGTTAATGAGAAAATAAAATTATTCATTCTACTTTGCCCTTGGGAATTTATAGAAGCTATATTACCAAATGTACCTGTGAACTCCTTAGACTTATGGATTAGTTCCAGGACAGTGAAATAATTAATGTCTCACCAAACTATATATGAGACTTAATTAAATATTTTAAGAGTAAGAGCTTAAAGGCTAGTTCAAGCATTCAACTTGGTAAGAGTTCAGATTTAGAATATAGTGTGCAATCTTAAATATCATTCACAGAATTCTTGATGGGAAATGCTTTTAGGATAGTCCTCGTAACAGCCAGGATCCTAAGTTTCATCTTGCACCCAGCTCTAATATCTATATTTCATTGTATATCATTAGTGTCTACTGTTGCATACATAAATTATATATCAGACCTGCAATGCCATATGGCATTACCTAGTCTAGTGGGAGGTGACCTTGCCCATGGCAGAGGGGTTGGGACAAGATGATCTTTAAGGTCCTTTGCAACCCAAACCATTCCGTGATTCTATATAAAATGACTAGTTTCTTTTGAAATAAAGGTTTGGGAAATGTGATGCTTGAGATACTGCCTCCCTACCCCCAGGGATGGGTACGGCTCAGTGTTAGTTTGGGCCCTGGCTGGTTAGATGGTGACCTAAGAGGCAGAAACCACAAATGGTCCAAATGTCAAGGTTTTTTACAGGCCTCTTAAATAGTCCTTCCTGTAACACTGTGGTGTAGTTCCTTGGGTGTTGTAAGTGCTCCACATGAGAGTGTATAAGATATATAAACCTACAACTTCAGTCTTAAGAGAAGTGCATTCTCCATCAGCACAAGTCAAAGACTGAACTTCTCTCAGACATGGGTGACTTCCATAGCATTCATGCTGCTGCTTTATAGAAATGTGCCAGAGGTGCCTGCCATGCGTCTTACTGCATCGTAATAATTAAACAGTGAGTATCTGAGTGTACAATTATAAACCTATATTCATAGCTGCTGTTTGTCTCCAAAAAAAAGTAATCTAGCTCACAGGTGGATCCAGCCTCTCCACCTCCCCTGTCCTGCATGTTCCCATATTGGTCTTCTTCAGTCTATGGAGTTATGGTAAATCTCTGAAGGGACCAGCTATTCTCTCTATAAAGTAACATGCTACAGGGGGATCTGAGTGAAGGAAAGGATGGCATTAGAGGCAACTGGTGGTGTGGGATGGAGAAGCAGTGCTTCTGTCTTTTGGGTTTCTTTTCTCTTGTGAAACCTTAGGTTTTCCTTCAGTCCTCTCTGTCTAAAATCCTGTGATTTTACACAAGAATCTCAGCCTTTAGAAAAGGGAAAAGTATGTTTTTATCCGATGTATATGCCTATAGAGGGGCTGAGGAGGGAGTTTTGAAGGGCCTTGATTTCCTGCTGGTGCTGGGGATGAAGAGACTGAAAGGGCTGTAAAGCAGATGACATTGCCTCTTTCAGAGGAGCAGTGAGTGCAGGTCTAAGCAAGTTAGGCACAGATATATATATACTTGCCCTGGTCTTACACTGTTCGTTATATATTTAGTTTATTATAGCTGCTGGAAACAAAGAGCCAATATTCGGTTTGAAAACATGACTTAAACAAGATAAAGGAACCCAGAAATATAACGCGCACAAATATAAGAAAAGGGAATTGCTTGCTCTCAGAAATGTGGAATAAATTTGCAGAGGCACAGTAAAAGATGAGAGATTATAAAAAGGCATTAGGGCTGTCACTGTAAAGGAGTCAGGGAATTACACAGCAAGCTCACATTACCAATTCAAACTGGAGTTTGCTGTAAAGAATGGTCTGGTCTTTAGAGGTAACAGAATAGCAGTGCAAAGGGCATCGAAATCTGATATCCTTTGGAGAATTCAGCAGGCTCATATGGGTATAGAAAAATGTAAATGGGAAGCATAAGCTATGTACATGTGGCAGCTTCATAAAAACTCAGAGATAAAGAAAATTGTAAAAATGAGCCATTTCTTCAAAACACCAACTTAGAAAAGAATAGAACTCCTGCTGATAGATCAGGACACATTATGGCCACGGTTTGGAGTAAGTGTAGATATATTTAAACTTTGCTTTTCTGGTCGAGATTACA
>JAOXJK010000001.1:65288282-65299614 GCA_025774025.1 Xenus cinereus
GTGGTGAGGCACTGGAACAGGTTGCCCAGAGAAGTTGTGGATGCCCCATCCCTGGAGGTGTTCAAGGCCAGGCTGGATGTAATTTGGTCCAGTGGGAGGTGTGCCTGCCCATGGCAGGGGGGTTGGAACAAGATGATCCTTAAGGTCCTCCCTTCCAACCCAAGCCATTCTATGATCTATGATTCTCAGCTTAATGGGGGGTCTCTTAAAAGCCAAGACCAACCACTGGTTGGTTTAGAGTAGTTTTGAGGCAGCTCTAAACTCATTCTGAGTGGAGACACAGAAACTAGAGCTAGTTCCTGGAGAGTTTCCACTCTTGCTTTTAGCAGCAATTGCGGCTCCAGATGGCTTCACGTGGTTTTACTTACAGGTATGTCCAGTGTTTATAAAAGGAACAGCACTTCAGCCAAAGGTCCCGTAAATCAGACTCCCTGATTTTCTGAGACAAGAGGAACCTCTTAATATGAATATTTATCCTGTGTGTTTCATAGCATCTACTTTAGAAGCAGGTGACAACCCCGTGCAAACACCAGTCCAAGGAGAACGCTAGCCCAGCAGCTCCCTTGCAGGGTAAGGCCTTCCTACAATTAGAGAGGACCCTTTGTGTGCATATGTGTGTATATTCACACACATACTTCCAAAAAAGATTCTTCCCTTAATGCTTCTGAACAGAAAAACCTATACTAGATGAAGAAAGGCTCGTGTTCTCCGGTGACATTCATTGAATGACACAACAAACCCCATCTCTCTGCCCAGGACAGAAAGCTGATGGTGGTGGTACAGCCTCTAAGGGGGAAAAATGCATTATTTTTTTCCACCTTGCCTTGTTCAAGAATAGCCATCTCCCAAATCAAACAACAGCAGGTGAACAGTTTGTGTGGCAGAGGACTTTATCTCTTCAATACAGTTATTGCTGAGGGGATACCATCTGTCTCTCTGAATCCTGAGCAATACCTTTTCACATGCCTGGGTTTTCCCATGCACTCGGAAAAGATGGCTTTTCCCCTTGGTTCCCACACTGTTGACCTGGGGAAGGACCGTCAACCTTGAGAATGCCTCTGGCCTAGGAAGGAGGATTCCTTCTCTTGTTTCTGTCTTCCCGTACGTCCCTGAGACAGCGTGTCTGGCTCGACACCACGTTGAAGAGCCGCAATGGCTGATCCTCCTTTGCCGCTCACTTCTCCCTCCTGTGCCCTGCGTCAGTGCCGGCTGTTGGCTGAGACACACCTGCGTTGTTCAGGGCCACCAGCAGCTTTTGGGCGGCACCCTGCAACTCTTCCTCCCCCACCGCGTTCCCCATGGTCAACAACTGCTGGAGTGTCTGCATTGAACTCTGCACGTGGTTATCTTGTAGCCTCAGGAGGAGATCTTGGATGTCGGTGGCGGCCTTCTGTCCTTGCTGCTGGCCGCTGGCTGTCACCTTTGTGGCACGAGGGTCAGAAGGATTGAGTTGCATTTTCCTCAGCCACGGTATGCCCTCATGTGAGGAGTTGGGGATCATAGCTACTTCCGTGTCAGGGATGAGGTGGGCCTGCTGGGCAGTTTTGGGAGATGTCGGAAGTAGGGGCTGGGGACCGAAGATGCCAGGCAACATGGGGGCACTCTTCGTGGTCATGTTGTTGAAGGCTTGTGTGCTGCCCAGCTCAGCCGTCCTCTCTCCTGGGCATGCAGTCCTCTGTGGAGGAGAAAACGCACCTCTGTGGAGGGGGTGGGCCTGGGGAGCCACCCCCCTGTCCTGTGCTCAATACACAATCCCATCTTGCCCATTCCCTGTAAAGATGAGCCCAAGACAGGAAAGAAACCTTCATCTCCTTTCCTTGTTAAGTCTCCCCCTAAGTCTCTGCTTGTGACCCCCAGGTGTCTTCCGTTTTACTTTCCTAGCTGTGATTCACCCACTCTTTCTCCTGCAGGAACCTAGATTGTCTCATCTTGCTTGTGAGTGAGAGCTGGTGGTAAGGGCTGAGGTGGTCCTCAGAGGTTCATTTTCTTCAACAGTACCTTCCCCAAAGTCTGCTTTTTGCCAGTGGCTGCAAGTGCCTTCTGGTAAGCGAGTCAGCTTGGTGTGAGTGCCCCTGGAAGGTGGGCTTCCTGTGGCTCTGTTCGGTCTTCCCTGGCTTTTAGCCTCCTGTTTTCCCACTTCCTTATTTTCAAGGCCCTCCCTTTTACCTGATCATTGCCCAGAGCACACCATGGTCTTCAGGAAACAGCTAAATAACTCACCTTAATGAAGTACCTTTTCCTACTACAGCGATAAAAAGAAAAGGTGCAGAAGTCAGGGAAGAAAGGATTTCCTGGCAGTTCGGAGCATATGGGCCCTAGAAGGAGGCAAATAAAGACACAGACTCAGTGATAAGATCCAGTGCTGGGGTCCCACCAGTTCTCGGTAATAATCTCACTATCAAATTACATCCCTCTGTGAAAACCCCTGTGCCATTCAGGGGCCTCCCTGAATCTCGGTGAGAAACTCCACCACTTCTTGGTCATCTCCGCGACCTGACGCAAGAGAGGGGGCTGGCCCTAGGGGCACACGTGGATGCGATGAAGCGTGAGAGAGGATGCGCATGAGCAGATGTCTTCTCCTCACTGCAGGATCGCTACCCAACCCTCTCCTCCACCAGCTCACAAATCTCCGTCCCCTTCCAGCAATCAGGTCCAGTCCTGGCTGTGCAGGAACCCCATCCATCTGCCTGCCCTTGGCAATCATGGTTGTCTTTACCGTTAGGGATGACTCCATGGTTTTCGTACTCATCCAGTCCCTGGACCAGGGCGTACTGGCAGCCATACAGTTCACGAAGGAGGCAGGCAGTGCTGGCACGGTGGGCGACCCGGAGGTACCTGAAGAACTGGCGGTATTCCTGGTTGGAGAGCGGTGTTCCCGGCTGCTGCGCCTTCCCGGCCGTGCAGCCCCAACCCAAGAGCACTGGTGAAAAATAAAATGCAGGGAGTCAGGGGGAGAAGGAAATAACTAACCATGGCACACTCAGAGGAGCTGGAGGGCTGAACCCAGATCTCTGTTGCCTTCTCTGGGTGCAGGATCCAGCACGTGGGAAATGCAGGCTCAAGATGGGAGTCTAGACCTGGGCAAAACCTCTTCTCCCCATGCTGAAAGTGCTGCAGGATTTTGGGGGCAGTACATGGCTGAGGGACTTTGACCAAAAGCTCTGGAGATTCAAATCCTAAACTGGGAGAAATGTCTTGGAAGTCATGGCTGAAACTGGGAATGTAGCTCTGCTGTCAGGGCTGGAGTAAAGAGATTGGTTTCTTTCAAGATTTTAGCCTCTGCAAATTCTCTTCCTCTGGGTAAGTAGGTCCAGACCCCTTGAGTTAATAGAGCATGCCCCAGTGGACGTGTGTATGCCTTTGCAATGGTCCAAGCATTCATTGAACCCTTATGCAAAACTTACAGCCAGTTTTTCACTGTAAAGAACATTATGAAAGCTTGTGAAATCAAACATTTGGAGGTTAGATGTGCCCAAATAAAAGCTTCATGTGCAATCTTGATTTCACCTCCTCTTGTATATGCTTTTTATACATTCTTCAAGTACACAGCAACCTACTCTTCCTTCCCTCAGACTTGCAGCTCCTTCAGTATAGATACTGGACCTGCTCTGGCAGGGACTCAGTTACTGAGTTTAGGCACTTACTATATTCAGGACATCTGCCTCATTTCCCACACCTTGGAAGATGTATGGAAGAATGAGTCAGGCAGATGCTGGAAGGGCAGTTTTGTGGATAGTCTTCCAAAAAGTAGGTTTTATTCCTGGCTGCACCACAGAGGCTCCTGTGTGACGTGAGGCAAGTACCAGGTTTCTTAGCGTGTTATTAATGGCATTTTCCTTACCTTGTGGGTTGCCATTTATAGGAAGGCTGAGCTCTCTTGCAGTTTTGGAGTCTGCATGTGGTGTACTTTGAATGGCAAGTAAGTGCTACATTAGCATATGTACTCTGAGAAGCCAGGGCTGAGATATCTCAAACTGACATTCGAAAAGTAGGGGATGTTTTTGACTTTAATCTCTCTCTGCCCTCATTTTGCCATTTGCAAGATCACTAAAAACCAATTAATAGCTGTGAAGCTCTGAAACATAGAGTATGTAAAAAGTTCATGAGGAAATGAGTCATTCTGTGTATAGCAGAGTTCAGATGAGATCAGTAAATAAATCAGAGTCAAACACTGAACAATAAGGGTGACGTACTGACTAGCTGCTCATTAGAAAGACGATGTCCAAGCAGGGACTAAAGAACCCAAACCCATGTGAAAACAGTGAAGCCAGGTAATTAAAAAGGTGGAGTACTACGTCTGTGCACAGGGGAACAGATCTAAGGTTGCAAAATCACTGTTTCAGGCATGCTCCAAGTTTGACTTTGCAATCCCTGTAATGGTCTCTTAACTTACGATGTCTTTTTTTTTTTTTTTCTTCCTTTTGGTAAAGCCAAAAACTTCCTCATGGCCTGTATCTTAGTAACATCTCTGCCGTCTTATTAACACTTATATATCTGTAGATGCAGCAGGATCAAACAAAACCATGAAATGTTCTCCCTGAGAGGACAGCAGGAGTTATCAAGTATTTGGTGAGGCAGTAGGAGAGGAGACAACCACGCTTTGCCAGGTGACTGGGGAGGTTTGCAGAAAGCGGGGAAATGAGGAGACTGGGAAATACGAGACCCCTCCATGGTCTCCCACCAGGATGTGGCCAGAGCAGCCTGGCCCATCTATCCATTTTTTCCAGCTATATTGCTTTCTTTTTGTCTTGAACCAAAGTCTTCTCTCAGACCTCCTTTTCCTTCCTCTCCTGTCGCTTCGCCTGACTAGCTCTTCCCTTTTGGCCTTGTGGGTTAAATCCAGATCTCTGCCTTTGCACTCATGTCTGGTTTATGTGCCTAGCTGTCCCCATCATCATGTCTCCAGTCTCCACTTCTGTTCCAGCCTCTGCCTACTGCATCCAGCTCCAAGTCCTCCTCCCTGGCTCCTTGGTTACTCTCTGACCCTCCTTGATGAATAAAATACCAGCTCCAATGGGTGAAGACCAGCAAAAATTTAAGCACCTGAGGTCTTTGCACCTGAGGGCGTTCGAGGGTGCTCCTGCCCCTTCCTCTCGCCTCCAGATTGCCAGAGCTGAGGAGCCATGGGGAGGGGTAAAGAGCAGCCGGGTCGGCCGCCCTTCCTCACAATCCGGCTTGAAGGGGGGACGTTTCCTACTCACCGGACAAAACCAGACATGCCCGTGTGGCTGACATCACACCGCGAGCAGTGGCTGTAGCAACCTGTGCTGCCGGAGGCGTCCCCTCCGCTGCTTTGCCCACCTGCCTGTGTCCACCTCCCGCCCCCCTGGTCTGCTCAGGGGAGGTGGCACGGCTGGTGGTGTCACAAACGCCTCTGTTCCCCCCATTCCTTCTTCTGCTTCCACCGCAGCCCTCCGCCTCCCCTCCTGCCCCGCTGCTGGGCCTGCCTGCTGCCCGCCGCTGGGTCACTGCCAGGGAGGGCAGCGGTGGCCTCCTGCCTGAGGCTGAGGTTGGACATGGCCCACCTCCTGTGGCAGCGGGGTCTGCTTTCCTCCTCGCTGCCCCAGTGGGTCCAAACCCAGAGAAGGCCCCCATGGAGGGTGTTTGGTTTCCTCAGGTTGACATCCATGGCAGCTTGCTGTTCTCCGTGCCTCTCCTGCCTCCCTGAGGCTTGTGGTCTTGGTGGTGGCTCACCCGCTGCTGGCTGGCCAGGTCCTTCATGGGGCAGCCCTTTTGCGGCCTCCATTCGTCTGCCATCACAGGAGCTCAGTGTGGCCCATCGCCTCCCCACGCTACAGGTCACCTCTCTCGTTCCTCATTCGGCTCATAAGGACCGGGGTACCTCATCAACCAGGACCCTGCTTGAGGCAGGTCCCAAGGGTCTTTGGCTTTGTCCAAACATGGCTGCTCTGGAGACCGGCACCTTCTCCCTGTCAGGTGCTCAGTGGCATTTCAGGTTTCCCATCTTGTTGAGGAACAGATCTTTACTGGACACCGCACGATGTGCTTTTCTGCCATATCCCACAACCTGCCTGGCTCCGTACGGCATCAGCCATCTCCTGTACCCACTGCCTGCCTTCTGCAGGTGCTCACCCACCATTTTTAGGGTGCGTGTTGACCATGTGCTCATCCAGAAGGATGTTTTCTCTCCTCCTGAGGTCAGGATGGTTGAGCAGGGTCAGGTTTGCCCGCAGAGGCGACACTGCCTCGTAGGTGGATGGGGGGATGTTGTATGGGGAGGGAGACCTTGGCTTCCGTGCTTCATACCCGGGATCAGAGCCAGCAGCCGCTGCCTGTGGCCGGGAGGAGCGGGAACACCCTCTCCCCAAGGGGAGACGCTCACCAAATCCGCTGTGGAGGAGACGGGGGGAAGCAGGAAGGACATCACTCCAGGCTGAGGCAGAACCAACGAAATATCAGCTCTCCATTTTATCAGGGGCCTTCTTTTATCGCGGTGGCATTATGCAGGTGGGGAAGTCTCCCCTCTGCCCTTGTGAGGGCCTGGCAATGATGTCTATCGTCATGTTCTCCTCTGGTAAACCACCGAGCAGCCAGTTCAGTTTGTTGTTTGTTTTGAACGGACAAGATGCTGGTTTACATTTATTTTTCTGACCAACACCCAGTCAGGAGTAATTTTACACTTGCTCCTAGTGGCACGGTGGGAATCCACGTGATCAGAATGGTGCCACGCCATTGCAGAGCTGGCATGCACGTGTGCAGTTTTTAAGCATTTTCCCTTTGTAACCGGTACATTTCTAGGACGTCACTGAGCCCTCGGCATCTTAAAATGCCACTCTACAAATACCACCGCACAAATGTAGTGCTAAAGCTAAATGGGTGACCTAATTTCCTATCCCACAAATCCCACTCCCGCACGGTGTACTTCTTTAGCTCTGAAAAGAGATCCTTGAGAAGCGCATGGGATTGCACGTTGGCTGACGTAAACCATCTCTGTGTGTGTGACTGGTTGTTTTTTCTGCTCGCTCCCAGCCCTGTAAACCCCTTCTGGAACCAGGCAGCCAAATTGCCATTTTTCTGGAGCACAGGGCAGGAAATTCTGCCTCCGGACTGCTCCTGCCGATAATGTGTGAGGAGACCAAAAATCTCTTCTTTCACCCAGAGTTGTGCGTGCCTGGACGAGCCACTGAGGGCAACCAAGTGAAAAACTCCTTTGGTAAAGTAAATAAATGGGACACCTGACCAATGCTGCAAGCAGCCCAATTGCGAAGGCAGCGTTTTTCCTCTGCCTGCAGAACAGAACTGCATTAACTGCATTATGTGCTCCTTTAGTTCACTAGGAAGAAAGGTGACGGAGACAAAATGGAGGAGGAATCTATATTTTTCTTATACAAAACTCAGTAGGAGGCATTTTTGGTCTGGGAGTGCAGCAGGAGGGACATCCAGACGCTCGTCAGAAGGCAGCAAGCTGGCAGGCAGCTCTCTGCAGCATGTGTAGTTGCAGCATGTGACCCCATCTTCTCTATGTGAGCTGGCCCTGGTTATTGGACCCGAACGGTGGTGTCACGATGTGTGTGGCAGAGCAGACAGTGACCCTGACTCATGTTTCTGGGTGTCATTTTCCTCTGGTCTAGGTTGCTTTCATCTCCTAAATACTTACTCTCCTGTAATCTCACTCTACAGCGCCGGTACTATGCTGGGTATTTATTACATCTGTTTTCTTTCTTCTGATCAGGATCTGCTGTCCCTGACTTGGCTTTAACCTTCTGGATGGAGTGAAGAGAAACAGCTTTGTGGCCAGAAGCAGCTAAACACGGAGACAGTAGAGAGACTGCTCACAAGGTGAGAAATTGAATAGGGCATGTCTGGGAAGGGAAGAAAAATGAATGCTGAAAATTTGGCGTGTGCTCTGCTGCACGCTCTGCACTCATCCTGCCTCTTCTGCTCCCATACTATATAAATTCTGCTTTCAGAAAGATTCATAGGCAGATGAAACACACTCCTGGGGAATCTAACACCTTTTCAAAAAGAGCTGATCCAAAATGAAATAAAATCTTGTGTGTTTTTCAGCAAAGACTTTACTCAGAATGTTAGTAGGCATAATTAACCCAAGTGTGGCTTTTTCTTCCTTTCATGCTGACAGTATTTCTGATATTTTATTGGTCATTTTGCTGTCTTGGGGTGCATGCCCTGGGCTAGTGCTACACCTTTATTTGTATTGCAAATGTTTCTCAGCCCTGAGTGTTGTGAACAAAACTTTGGGAATCAGCATAACCAGTGTGGTGTTGTCTTCCAAAATGAGCAGATCACCTGAAACAAAACCTGAGGGGTTTATCCTGCTGCATTCATCTCATATTCTGACCTCCCACATATAAGAGGATGATGTTAATTCTGTGAGCATCTGCCATTCAGCTAATTGGCTTACCTAACACTCCAGCATCCGTTTCCAAGGTGTGTTCTCCATATATGTATAACTAATAAAAAACCAGGAGCTTCTAAATGTTTCGGTCTAAACGCTCATTTCCATGCTTGGTTAATAAAACAGTTCATTGTTCCACTTACTTGCCTATCTGTTCTGTAGACAAAATCTAGATACCATTTGCTGCAGAATATGTAGGGCTTTCTTTTTAAGGAGAAGGGCTATGACTGGAAAGAGGAAAGAAAATAGTCTACTTAGAAGGGTGGATGCTCCTGTGGTGGTGGCTGCTTCCTTGATTAAGCATGGGAGTGCTGGAAGCAGGGCAGTGATTCATGGGCAACGGGAAGAGAAGCAGCTACACTGGGGGTTGTTGAGGAGTGCAGTGATGGTGTTCCTCTAACCTTGCTAAAGATGGGAACTTTGAGGACAAGCAAGGGACAGGTTTTGTCCTTTAGGGCTGTGACTTTATGATAGAGGACCCTCTTTGCAATCTCTGCCACAGTAGCCACCCATCCTCAGGTTACACTTGCTTCCTATGCTCCTTGGTCTCCATGCCCTCACTCAGCCCAGAGAAGATACCAAGGGGCTGGCTCCTGGGCTGTTAGCTAATGGCAGCTGACATGCAGCAGGTCTCTGTGGTTGCCCTTTTTGGACTTCTCCCTCAGAGAAGCTGGAAAGGTTGTTCATTACTAGTTCCTCTGTTCACTCCAGCAGGTGACAAGACCATGGGCGACACACCCATGAAGGGCAAGCTTCATCAGGAAAGTCCTGTGAGAGCTGACCTGCATCTGTTCCTCTCAAGAAAGCTCACAGGAGAGACCCTCCAGGACACCGATCAAAGACAGGGCTGCAAGCAGGAGCTGGAGACAGAAAGTGATGTGGAGACATCTCTTGGAAAGAGACTGGGAATGGTAACTCCCTGGGGGTGTGAGGACAGCGGTAGAGCCCACATCAGCAAGGTTATCCTTGCTGGAGACAAGCCAGACCCACCCGTGTGTGGGAACGGCACCGTTTGGATTCAGCAGGTGGGAGAGAAAACCTACGAGTGTCCCGAGTGTGGGAAGAGCTTCAGCCGGAGCTCGTACCTGAGCCAGCACCAGAGGATCCACCTGGCAGAGAAACCCTTCAGCTGCTCTGAATGTGGGAAGAGTTTCACCCGCAACTCGGACCTGATCAAACACCAGCGGATCCACACCGGTGAGAAGCCCTACCAGTGCAACGAGTGCGAGAAGACCTTCAGCCAGAGGTCCAATGTGATCAGGCACCAGCGGACGCACACGGGAGAGAGACACTACCAGTGCAACGAATGCGGGAAGAGCTTCAGCCAGAACTCACATCTCGTCGTCCACCAGCGAAGCCACAAGGGTGAGAAACCCTTCAGTTGCCCCCGGTGCGAGAAAAGCTTCAGCGACCGCTCCTCCCTGATCATACACCGGAGAGTCCACACGGGAGAGAAGCCCCACAAGTGCCAGGAGTGCGGGAAGCATTTCCGGGACAGCTCGGCCATCATTCGGCATCAGAGGATCCACACGGGAGAGAAACCGTACGAGTGCACCGAGTGTGGGAAAACCTTCCGGCAGAGCTCCTCGCTGGTGACCCACATGCGAACCCACACGGGCGAGAAGCCCTACAAGTGCCCCGTGTGCGGGAAGGGCTTTAGCCAGAGCTCGGCGCTCACCACGCATCGCCGGATCCATGGTGGGAAGGCCTTGCCCATGTACCACGGTGGCCTCCTGCCCAGCCCTTACCAGTGTGCCGAGTGCGGCCGGAGGTGCAGCGACCGCTCCACTCTGGCCAAGCACCAGACCACGCACGCCGAGGAGCGGCCCTACATCTGCGTGGAGTGTGGGGACACCTTCCGCCGGAGCTCGGCTCTCAACGTGCACCTGAGGATCCACCGCGGGGAGAGACCCTACAAGTGCGAGGAGTGCGGGAAAACCTTCCGGCACAGCTCAGCCCTGGGTGCCCACCTGAGGATCCACGCGGGAGCCAAGCCCTACGAGTGCGGCGAGTGCGGGAAAAGCTTCCGGAAAAGCTCGACGCTTAAAGTGCATTTGAAAATCCACGTGGCCACCAAGAGACCTTATAAATGTACGGTGGGTAGGAGAATGCTCGCTTCCCGCTCACTTCTGCCGTAGTGCCGGAGCGGGTGTTCGGAGCGGGAAACAAAAGCAGCGTTTGGGGGGCACCTGAAGAAGGTGGGTGATGAGAACCACGGTGGGAAGAGACTGACTGGAGACGCAGTATCTCTAGTGTCGGGGCTGGGTGCTTCATCCCAGTGGCACAAAAACCATTAGGAGGTCTGGAAGCTCGGAGTTATTCGTAAGAGCTGAGCGCTGGTGGTTTAGGAAGAGTGCTGAGAGCCTGAGGAATGGGCACCAGCTTCTGGGTAAATTGGGGACTGTGAATAGGTGGTAGGAGAACAGCTGGGAGAATCAGGCTTGTAAAATAACCTTTCTACTAAAGCGAAGATGAAAATAAAAACTTCCAGGTCGGTTCTGACTCAAAACTTTGACTTGTTAGACACTGTCGTAGTCTTGGGAACTCTTTTGGTTACCTTCCCCCGTTTTTCATGAACGTAATAATTTTACCCAGTGTCTGACAAGGCGCTTCCAAATCTTTTGAGCCCAAGACTTTGGAGCTGAACTTCGGCCTGCTTGTCTTCTTCTTCCTCTTTCCCAAATCTTACGTGGGACCATGAACTTCTACCTCCGCCCGCCCAGCCTGGCTGATGCGACAGCTGAGCAGGGCAGAACTGTCTCGGCTGCTCCCGGGAAACACGGACGCGCACGCATTTCCAGTTGGAACGCCGCCCAGCGCTAGCCCGTGGGCAGATCCTCCTTGCCGGTTTGATACACCTTCCAACTTGGGACAGCAACAAAACGTGGGCAAAAATGTGGCCTTACCTTATTTAACAAAAAAAAAAAAAAAAAAAAAAATACACACACCCCCCCT
>JAOXJK010000001.1:65300426-65328297 GCA_025774025.1 Xenus cinereus
GGAACATGGGAAGTTCCACTCAAATATGAGGAAGAACTTCTTTCCAGTGAGGGTGCCAGAGCCCTGGAACAGGCTGCTGAGAGAGGGTGTGGAGTCCCCTTCTCTGGAGATTTTCAAGCCCCGCCTGGACGCAGTCCTGAGTGATGTGCTCTGGGCAACCCTGCTTAGCAGGGGAGTGGGACTAGATGATCTCTAGAGGTCCCCACCAACTCTGACAACTCCGTGAATCCGTGACAGCTGTGGGTCCTCACCTTGTCCGTTCTCTCTGTCAGGGAAAGTCACTGAGCCTCATCTGCGGAGCTCTCTCCTGGCTCCGGGACTTTGAGGAGAAGAAGCAGCAGGAGGAGGCACGACTTCTGGCACTGGAGGAGGATGAGCAGGAGGGGAAGAAGAAGCTGCCTTCAGCTGAGCCGGGACACCCCGGGACCAAGGACACGGCTGGGGAACCGGACTGGGTTACGGCATTTGTGCAGAAGAAAGAAGAGCGGGACATGGTGGACAGGCTGAAGGTTGGGAAATGCTCGTATGTGGAGGGCGGGTAAAATAAGGAGGTGTGAGGATCGGAAAGGCTGATATCCTGGGTGGTGACTGGGAAAACACGTGAGGCAAACTTTGGTGGTCGTCTTTGTCTTTCACGGGACTTTGTTTCATTTATGAGGGATGAGGCATTGCCATGCAGGTTGTATAAGACAGGAAACTGTATTACTCTGAACATAGTAACATTATTATCTAGAGGTCCCTTCCAACTCTGACAATTCCACGATTCTGTGAATAGGCATACACTCCAGGAGAAGGCGACTGTAGACTGACAATTGTGTTTAGAGTTAATTTTTTTTTTCTATACCCAGGTGTCCTGGTTTCAGCTGGGAAAGAGTTAATTTTCTTTCTAATGATTGCTATGAAAGGAATGTCAGTAATGCATCTTGTTTTAATTGCTGCTAAGCTATGTTATGTTTTTCGAGGACTCTTTTCAGCTTCCAGTAGGAGCTGAGAAGGAATATAGACAGAACAACAGAATGGAATATTCCATACCGTAGACATCATGCTCAGTATATAAATGGGGGTTGGCTAGGGGAGGGGTCTGTGATCACTGCTCGGGATGGTGCCAATTCACCAGGCAGTGAGAGTGACTTGTGTCATTATTATTATTGTTATTTTCCTTTTCCGTTAGTGTTAAGCCATGACACCAGGGCACAGGAAAGTGATTATACCCAGGGTTTAGGACTAAATACCTTCCTTCACTCTCCTTTTATTTTAGGAAGAGCAAATCAGGAGAAAAAAGCGAGAAGAACGTCTTGAGAAAATTCGCCATAACGTGCAGTTAAAATACGCAGCAAAGAGAAAGGTGAGTTGTCCCGCAGTTGTCCCCCCTCACTCTGAATTTTCCAACCAGTCTGTGTGGGGAGCTGTTTGTATTAGGTTGCTTAAATTGGCCATCCAAAACTTTTGGTTAGATTTTATTTTTGAAGTACAGTTGTGGAAAGCAATTTGTGCATAGAGAATTTCCTGTGACAATGTTTGCGCGTGGATAGAAGAGTGTGTGTTCTGATGACCTTCTGGCCCTCTGCTTGTGTTTTATAAGCTTTAATACTTGATTTGTTTGTTTGGAAAGCTCTCTGTTTTAGGAGCATGTGTGAACACTCTGTACTTCTGGAATAAAACTGGTAGAACTGGGATTAAATTTAAAATTATGGGAACAGAAGTCCCCCTCAAAAAAAGCCAGGTCAGGCTTTGGTCGTACTTTGCCCATCACTAGGGAACGATTGTATTTGTTTATTTTCACAGCAAACGTGACTATATTGTTCAGAAATGTCTCTTTACTACATACAAAAAGTTGACAGATATATTTTTCTGCCATTTAGATAGGTGACTGGTTTCAGTACTCTTGACTCTAAGAGCTTTTTAGTGGTGTGAGTCAAACTTCCCAGAAATACCCACTTCAGGTCCCCAAACAGGCAGATTGATTAGGCTGCCAGGCTATTAGTTTCTAGTGTGCTCCATCTCAAGTGCTGTGTTATGTTTTGGTCAACTCCTGTTAAAAGGATATGGCAGAAATAACAAAGGTTCAGGGGTGAATAGCAAATAAAAAACAAGTGGAACAAAGAACTTTTGTCTCTCAAAAGAGGATGAAGAGCATGTGAAATGAGAAACCTGATGAAAAGCAAGAAAGCAAAGAGAGAAATATTGTAGAGAGTTCTAAAAAACAACTGCTTCATCTTCTCTGTAATGCTCACTAACTGCGTTTCTTCGTAACGCTGTGGTAAAAGAATGCTTATTGAAGTTGGAAGATGGTGTTTTCAGATTGAAAAAATGAACTGTTCCTTATCAGAATGCGAAGTTAATCAGAAAAGTATTCTTCAAAAGTTTAATGGAATTTTTATAGGGGGGTAGATCTGTGTTAGAACAAGAACCACATAACTAGATTAAAAACAGCAAAAGAAGTCTTGTGCTCTGCATTCTAAAGCAGGTGCTGAGTTGAGTGAGTGAAGTATGGACAGAGTGTTTGATTATGTTGTTATATATGTTTGGTTGGATTTATTTACACACAATTTTTTCTCAGGCAGACATCTTTTATGGACCACTTCAAGCAACTAATACTGGAGTACATGGATATTGTCGTTTCAGGATCAATTAGTTCAGTGGGCCTTTTGCACAGAAGGTTCTTTATGTTTCCTCCTTTATATATGCCTGTGTGGACAAGCCTTTGGTTGTTGATAACAGTTGCTTTCTGTGGGGCTGAACAGCTTTAGACACCCTTGGTGCATTTTGCTTGTCCTGCTGGGGGTTTACCCACCAAGCCATTCCCTGAGTTACGGGTGAGGGACTGTGATGTCTTCTGACCTGGCCGTGACATAAAGCGATGCGTGTGCTACCTCTCTTTCTGCATGAGAAGTAACGTGGTGATGTGTTCCTTTCAGAGATCTGAGGAGGATGAGACAAAGCGCCTTCTTCAGCTCAGCAAGGAGGTTCTTTCAGAGGGCGCTGGATTGGATGTTGTAGAACAGCTGGATCACAACGAGGAGGAGCTGATTCTTGCTGAATATGAGAGTGATGAAGAAAAGAAAGCGGTATCTGGGTAAGGACGGGGACTGAGGGGGTTCCATGCCAAAGAAACATTTTCTGTATCCTTTTTGGCTTGCCTTGACTAAAGAGATTTTACCTGTGATTGTGCAGATCTGGAGTTTCTCCCCCATTCAAACAGTGTAAGGTAGTGGTTGTTTTGGGGGTTGGTTTGTTCAGTTGGTTGGTTTGGTTTTGTGAGAGTATTTTATTTTGTTTTGGTTTTTATGCTTTTGTTAGACTGATCAGAGCGACCTGAAGTGTTTTTTGGGACAGTGCATCTTTCTTAAAATGTATGGCAACGTCCTGCCCTTTTCCATGCCCAGTTTCCCAAAGAATGCCTCTGGATGCCGAGTGAAGGACTTGAGATCAAGTTCCTTGCATTAGAACAGCAAAATGGAACTCAGGGCGTCAGAGGAAGCTATCAGTCCTGCAGATTAGCCCTGGCATCTGTTGACATTTCTCAAGACTGAGCTTCACCACAAAAACCCTGTACACACTCTTCTCTCTCATACATTTGCTTTATGCAGAAAGCCAGAAGCCATACTTCATCAGGAAAAGTCAAATACATTTAAAATACAAATTTACTAATTAGTATCAAGACAGATCCTCCTGCCTTAAAAATTGCAAAACACTTAACTACTTCATTTATATGTAGTTTATCAAACATTAAACTGCTTTTGAGGAACTCTATGGCAGCTAAATGTCTCCCTGCAGCTTTTCTTTATGCAATAGCTTGAGGGTGGTAAATTATCTCTAAAGGGAGAGTTTTACAAAAATAAATAAATAAGCTCAACAAAGAATAGTATAGCACTGATTAGCTTGTGCCTGGGGCTTAGAAGCACCAGATTTAAAAGAAAAAAAAATAAATCTTCAAGTTGCTAAAGACACAGCCCTACAGACATTTTTCTTTTAAAGAGCAAGGCTTGACTTGATTTTGCACACTTGCACTATTCTTCAAAAGTTGATTTTTCTTTTACCTCCTGAGTTAAGATCTGAGGCTCTTCTTGAGATGACATATTCATCTCTCTTGAGACCTCTCTCTTGTAGTAGAGCATCATTTGATTCTGTCAGTGATCTGCTGAAAGGGTACTATTTGAGCTTTTTCTTTTCTTAGGCTGGAAGACGATGACGATGACTTGGAAGAGGAGCATGTGACTAAGGTGAGATGAGGAAAGTAAATAGTGCCACCTCCTAGAACAGTGTAGGAGTGAGCAGAATTATGGTTTTCTTGCACCCTTCCCAGAGTCATGCGGTACAGAGGGATTTAGGAACAAGCACCCGAGAACTGTGAAGTTTGTTGATAATAGCAACTAGTTCTGCTGTGCTCATCTCCTTCTGGACTACGCTGGCTGCCTAAGCAGCTTGCTCTGCTAACACTGCTGAATTTTTGCTGTGGCTTGCTGTGAAAGCACACCGTTTTTTATTACTCTCCAATGGTGAGTCCCTGCTGTTATAGGGACCTTGGAAAATTAAAGGGATACAAAGGCAAATGCATAGGAGAAAACAAAGATAGGTCTGTTGGCCTCGACAGCTGTAAGGTGACGCTCAAACACGTGCCTTACCTTGTGTTTTTGAAGGGTTGAGCAAGGCTAACCTTGTTGAGGTGCTTGGCTGCTTCCTTGCAGGATTGGTTGTAGCCAGGGGATTTTCTTCCATGTTCTTCTTATCTTCCCTTTGTTCTTCCTCATTGTAGATTTACTACTGCAGCCGCACTCACTCCCAGCTGTCTCAGTTTGTGCGGGAGGTGCAAAAAAGTCCTTTTGGCAAAGACACACGTCTGGTCTCCTTGGGATCCAGGCAGGTATGTGGCATTGGTCACGAGGGACCCAGAGCGCACGTTAACTTAACGTGAGAGACTTTGCGAGGAGGTGTGTGGATGTGACACACACAGAGGACACCTCAGGGATTGACTGAATCTCCCATTGAAAAACTAAAAGCAGTCATGAGTCGTGACATAGATCTGTGTGATGTCTGTTTTTTTGTGAGCTTTGTTTTGGCCATTTACCCTGTGATGTAAATGCAAAAAGCTGTTTTACCTTTTCTGATGTGGAAGATTACAGATGTCTGAGTCACTGGGAAGGGGCTCCTCTTAGTCTTATTTCTGGTAGCGTTTTTTAGAAGCTGTTATGTAGCAGTGAGCTGTCTCAGTGCACCTTTTCTCATTTTTTTTTTTCCTCCTTGCTAAGTCGTTATGGGTTTTGAGCATATTTGTAGCAGTTAGCATGCACAATGTCCTACCGATAGACTTCTCCATTCCGGAATCTGGCCAGAGATGGCTTTAAAGAAATCTTTTATTTTACAGCAAAGGGTGCACGGGGGGGCACTCGGTGCTTAATGACCCCCTACCGCTTCCTCTCTTTGCATGTCCAAGAGCCTGTGTGTGAATGAGGAGGTGCGACGCTTGGGGGCTCTCCAGCTCATCAATGACCGCTGCACGGAGATGCAAAAGAACAAACATGGTAGGAACGCTTCCAGCCTGGGGTAGCAATCGCTGCTAAAGCTGATATGAGAGTCTGGAGACAGCGTGCTCTGCCAATCGGTTCTAGCAAGAGAGTGGCAGGAGCTTGAAAATGGAAGGTTGGAGGAGCGGAGCTAGAGATCTGCTCATTTAGTGCTTTTACTTTCTTGTCCTCCAGGCTAGGATGCCGAGAACCGTATGTGTTTTCTGAGTGCCTTAAGCTGGTCGGGACTTCCACAACGGAAGGATACCTGTCTTTGTAACTCAGTACTAGAAATGTTGGAAAATGTCACGTGGCTAAATCTGACTGGCGATAGTAGTGTCCACTGTGGAGATGGAAACGTTACTGCGAATAATATTTAAATAGATGATAGGTCAAAAATACACATGACAAAGCCTGCTTTGAAATCCAGGAGGTTCGGCAAAGTGGTTGTTTTAGGCTATGTGTTGCTCATAGCTTTCTTTTGATTCTTTTTTCTCTTAGAAAAGAACAGTCATGAAGACACGGAAGGGAAGAAGAGACGTGTGAGTCGCACTGTATGCCCATTTTATTCCTATGAGCAAATGCAGTTTCTCCGTGATGAAGTCCTAGTGGAAGTGAAGGATATTGAGCAGTTGGTGGCTTTAGGAAGGGAGACCAAGGCCTGCCCGTATTATGGGAGTCGGTACGCCATTCCTGCTGCTCAGGTAAGGCGCACACAGTTTTAGCGGCATTAATGCCAGGGGCTCTAAGAATAAACCAATTGCCCGCTCTCTCCGGTACTGTTTACTCAATATTGTGGGAGTCTGTAAACAGGTCATGTTTCTGTCAGCTGTGGTTGTGCTGGGAAAGCAAAGGAAATTGAGAATACCCATTTGAAGTTAATAGGGAGGCTTTGAGTATGTCTCGGCATTCTGAATTACTTGAAAGGCTCAATAACACTGAGACGCTACTGATACATGGGTGTAATCTTAGCTCTTGTCACGGCTCTTCTTCCTTGCTTGGTTCTTTATCAGAAGATGTGTGTTCAGTGCTTCAAAGGAGATTCGGAAGGTAACCTGAGCTGATATGCAGTTGTAGTGTAATCATGTCTCTTTAGCTTGCATCCCAGTGCCCCTCTCAAGAATGTGCTTCTGTCTCTCTTCCTACCTTTTCCATAATAAGAATAAGTAACTTGACCAAATTCTGCGAGACCGTCTGATGTGGGCCTTTAATGACTGGCTGGGGAGTGCCCAAAGTTTGTAAGGATGAGAGCCAGAATCAGGGCAGTTTGTGCTTCTCCTGTAGCTGGTGGTGCTGCCCTATCAGATGCTCTTGCATGAGCCTACCAGGAGCGCTGCTGGGATCAAGCTGAAGGACCAGGTCGTAATCATTGATGAGGCCCACAACCTCATAGACACCATCACCTGTATCCATAGTGCGGAGGTCAGTGGCTCTCAGGTGAGTCGTAGCCTGGCCCCTTAATCGTGAGTGAGCTCTGCATCCAGCAGAGCGCCCTTTCGTGACGCCTTCATAACAACAACCTCTTTTTTTTTTATTTTTTTTATGTTCATGTAGCTGTGCTGTGCCCACTCCCAGCTGCTGCAGTACATGGAGCGGTACAGGTGAGGGTCTCAGAGGAAAATAGCACAGCAGTGGCAGGCGGCGTGGATGCCGTGGCTTATGTCATGTCTGCGAGGTCTTTTTTTGTTTTTCCCGGTGGGATGTTATTTCCATTAGTACTTCTTCAGATGAAAAGCCACTTGCTTCATTATCTCTGTCTAGAATCTGTCTAAGTTGGACTCCTGGGGCTGGTATTAAGCAGTGAGAAGGGGTATACCCTGAGGATTCTGGCTTTCCCTTATACTCTCCGTTCCTTTCCCAGTATCTCCCTCTAATCGCCTCTGCTTTGTGATTGCAGAGTTTCAAAAGATTCAGTCTTTTGTGTCCGTCCTGGACCTTAGTCTTTCATGTGCTGACTGGCATTATGGCAGGGGCAGTAAGCTCTGAGCAGGAGGAAGCTGTGTGTGGTTTTTGGCTCTGTCCAGATCTTGCATCTTGTCATCCCTGCAGTGATTCATTATTGTGCTCAATGCTAATAGCTTTGAATTTGTGGAGCATTATTGCATCAGGGACTTGAGACGTCACTGCCATTGTAATAAACAAACGGTAATTAATGTGTGAGATAGGAACAGTGTGGGGTTCATGGGTGAGTGCTTTGGAGTGACCTTGGGCAGGATATCCAGGGGTCTACGTCCTGTCATAAATAGGGATTCTTGTCTCCTCAAAATGAAGGGGAATTCAGGTGCTTGTGTCTGCAGCTCAGCTGCTTGAGTTAGTCCCTGAAGATGTTTTGGGGCTTAATACCTGTCTCATTTTCCATAGGAAACGTTTGAAGGCAAAGAACTTGATGTACATTAAGCAGATCCTGTATTTGCTGGAGCGGTTTGTGGCCATGCTGGGAGGTAAGTAAACCTATTCTATCTTCAGGGATGCTGACAGACTCTGAGCTACTTGGTGCCTCCTCAGGGCACTGTAAAGACTACGGGGAAGTGTTGCTCATGTATAGGTTCAGATGCCATAATTTTATTTCTCAGGTTGTTTTGTAACAGGAGATGTTGACTGGTGTCTGCCTAAACCCCTCTCTTTGTTTCATTAGCTGAGGAGCAGCAGATGATGTCATAAGTTGGTAGAGATAGTTTCCTTCTCTTTCTGTGTGGTTTTCAGATCTGTTTTGAGTGGGGACGAGGTAGGATGCTAAGTGAGGAATACAGCAGATGTGTGACAGTGATCAGGGCAGCAAAACAGCTGCAGAGAATAAATCTCCTGGGTCATCTGGTAGTAATGCATCTACTGGTGTCAGGCATGGCTCTGCAGAGTGAATCTTTCTTGAGGGTGCCTTCCCTTTGTGAGAAAATATTATTTTGCTGTGATTTTTAAATCCGCCGGAATTCTCCGGACTCCTTTCCTCTAACGATCTGTTTGTGAGACCTCGGTGTGTCTCGAGAAGAGCCTGTCATAAGTTCATAAAGAACTTTCTCCTTGCCCAGGGGAAATGCAGCTCTTTGGGGCAGAGGCCTGGTGGTGCTCTCTGCCTTTTTCTCAAATGTTTCCTTCTCTCCCGCCGCTGTTGCTGCCGCTCTTCCCCACGCTCAGTTAAGTGCTTTCATTAGAAAAAGCAGCCTGTGTACAGCTTCGTGATTGAGGCCGCAGAAGCGGGATGTGAGGTGGGTGTTAAACACTAGGACATAAAAACGCGGTGAGTGGCAGCAATTAATCCCGTTCTGGCTGTCGGGGTCTGGGCGTGAAGCTCTCCTCAGGTTTTTTTCCCTTCTTCCCAGTCGCCTGCCAGCCTATGCGCCTCCCAGCTCCCCGCTGCTGCTGCTGCATTGAGGAGGGGTGAAGGGATGCACTGCAGTCCCTGTCCCTTCATCTTTGCAGCACGATGACTGGCGTAGCCTGTGAGCATTTGTATGCACCCACCCTACCTGCTGCCTCCTGCTAGGGAAGGAATGTAGGTGGTGTTTCTTAGGATGCAGCAGCGGCACGCTCGTCCTACAGTGTGGGGGAAATTAAAACTGAGCAGGAGCCGATGTTTTGTCCGTATAGCTCCGTTTTGCAGATGTATAGTTATTTCTTGGGTTTTGTCCTGGTGCAGTGTCCCTTTCAGCTCTGTCTTCTGCTTAATTTTAAGACAGACCCACTGTAAGCCTTTCTTGAATCTGTTTCGTGTTTTGCAGGTAACGTGAACCAAAATCCTAACTGTCAGGCAGTTTCCCAAACAGGTAAGGCTGAACACCTGGGGTATGCAGTCATCAGTCAGGGACGTGGGGGTGGGCAGTAAGAAGCTGCAGGCCCAGCAGCTAATAATTTTTTTTCCTTCTTTCCCCCCTTTTCTTTCAGGGACGGTGCTAAAATCAATCAATGACTTCCTGTTTCAGAGCCAGATTGACAATATCAACCTCTTCAAGGTAATGCAAGTGTTGTCGTCTGCCGGAGCACAGGTAGTGGGGACTCGTTCGAGGTTATCAGGAAGCGTGTGTGACAGCTGGAAGTAGAGACAAGGCCCATGTGGCACAATCTGCTTTCTAGCAGGTTCTCCCCACCTCCCCGGTGTATAGATCTCTTCTGCTGCTGTATGGATAACTCGTGCATTAAAGCTGGATAAGCGATTTTGGGGTAGAGGGAAGCAAGCAATTAAACATGTACAAGTGCAGAGGCTGTCTGTAGGCAAAGCTAAACTGGAAGGGTTGAGGATGAAGAAACTAGACTACTCCAGTAACCAAATCCATCCCTCGAACCTCCAAACACAGCACCTTAACACCCTGTGTTTCCACTCTGGAAGCAATGCCTTTGTAATAAGCTGGTGTCTGGGAGGCAACGCTCACAAAGAACTGTCCACCTCTCCCTGAAAGCACAGCAGGAGCACCAACTGGGCAGAGATCGAGGGCAGCAGGATGGGAGAAGGGATGCTGAATGCCAGTTCATTTTACTGTCTTCCTCCAACAGGTTCAGCGTTACTGTGAGAAGAGCCTCATCAGTAGAAAGGTACTGCCCCTGAGGCTTTATGGTCAACAGCATTCAAAAGCTCTTTCACACATTGAGTTTGAAGTGGAAGATGCAGCAGCTGGGAGTGGGGGTCTGTCTTCTCCACCTGTCTCAGCTCTGCAAATAAAATGGTTCCTGGAAAAAGCACTGTACGGGCAGGTTACCTTTTGTTTATGCAGCAAAGAAACATACAACATGGTGTACCACATTATTCTGATGGGTGCTAATTCTGTGCTGCTTGGCCTCAAACTGGCCAGCCTGGTAGGCTGTGCTGCGCTGCACTGGGGGAACAAGCATCAGGGTCTTGTTTTTGTTTTGATTCAATGAGTGAAGGAAAGTAATGAGAGCTCTGGGCTGATAGCTTGGGACTGGGCTGGTTTGCAAACATCTACCAAGGAACTTTATCTGTGGCAGGCCAGCAAACCTGTTTTATCTCGTCTGATTCTGCTGTTGGTAGCCTTAATCTTACTGGCTTTTGCTTGGCAGCTTTTTGGGTTTGTGGAGCGCTATGGAGGCCCTGCCACAGCTGTGAAGACCAACAAGGAGAACCAGAAGTTGGCTGGCTTGCAGAACTTTCTTCTGACTCTCCAGCAGGGATCTGATAAAGATGGTGAGTTCAGACATCTTCCAGTTGTGCATCTGCGAGCAAACTGAGGATGTGAATTTCCTCGTCTCTCTGCATGAGGAAAGGGGGGAGGCAGATTTGAAGAATGAGAGACTGCAGAAGCTGTCCTGCACAGCTGGTTTTAATATATCTGACTATATGACCTACGCAACTGTACATATGATTATAAGATCTTCTGAGGTCCCTTCCAAGCTGAACGATGTTGTGATTCTGTGTTTACATGGCACGTGCTCCAGCTTTGCGCTGCTGTGACCTGCTGGCTCTGGAACCTGAGCTACCAGAGGTAGCTCTGTTAGTGGTGCCAGCTACAAAAGCCAGATATTTCTTCCTTTTTTTTTTTCTTTTCTTTTTTTTCCCCCTAGCAATGAGACAGGATTTGGGTTCTCTCCTTTATTGGGTCTTTGTTCTCTGCCTGCATATGTAGACCAGGTATCATGTTCCTGTAGAAAGGACCCATCTGGATTTCGTGTTTAGTCCCTGTCTTCAGAAACGTGGCCTGAGTTGCCTGCCTCTCCTTTTCTCTTCGGGCCAGCAGGTACTCCCCAGAGCCCTCCCGTGGAGCCTGAGAGCGACCACCTCCGAACTGCCTCTCCACTGATGCAGATTGAAGGATTTCTCTCAGCCCTCACAAACGCAAACCAAGATGGCCGAGTCATTCTCAACAGGCAAGGTACTAGAAAGGGCGAGCTGGGGAGAGCGTGGCACGAGTCGCAAGCGGGGTGCTTCACTGGCGGTGAGGGAGGAGATCCTGAGGCCGGGGGGAGCCTGCAGCAACATATCTGTGCTCTCTTGTGATGCAGACTGGCAGGCGTGGTCTGTCTGTGCTCACGGACCCAAAGGAACAAAGGCACTGGGGGCCAGAGTTTGCAGAGCTCTGCTCCCACTTTGAATGTCAATTTTTGTCTTGCAATTTACTCTTCTAGAGCTCCAGGAAGATTAGGAAGCAGAAGGTAACTTCCCGGTTGGCGTTAGCTGCTGCCCCTGGCAGTGTTGAATAGCAAGTCCTTGCTTTGAGAGGTGGGGACCTGCTAGAGTGCCAGGACAGGAGGGACAATCTCTTTATATCCCTGAATCTGTGTCACAGCTGGTTCCTGATGTTGTCTCTCTCCTTTTCCCAGGCACAGTTGGTCAGAGCAGCCTCAAATTCCTCTTGCTGAATCCAGCTGTCCACTTTGCCAAGGTGGTGGAAGAATGCCGTGCTGTAATCATTGCTGGGGGCACCATGCAGCCGGTGAGGGAATTAGGATGCTACGCTGAGCTCTCGGGAGGTCTCTGGTGCTATCTGCAAGCAGGCATGGAAAGATAGCAGCTTGGCCCCACTGGGGTGTGCTCTTCTCACTTCCCACGGCGTGTTTGGGAAAAGGCCTTTCCTACCTACCCTGTCGTCTCCCTGGTACGGTTTCCCTGCATGAGGTGTCACGCTGCCTGTTCATACAAAAAGTTGTGGGCTTAAGGGGCAGGATTGCCCTCGTTGGCCTGTCTCATCCTCAAGACAATACAGGCTGAGGCTGAGCTTATGGTAGATTGGAACTAGCATGGGTGGCAGTCAGAGGGCCTTGTAAAACCATCTTACCTTCTAAAGGGACAGGGATCCCACAGCGACTGTCCCATAGGGGATCTTTCAGAAAAGTCAAGACTTCAGCATGGGTATGGTGGCAGGCAGCTCATCGTGCTTCTCCCGTTGCTTTAGTGCCCGAGACAGTGTGTTTGTGTTGTACAGATGCAGGGGGGTCTGTCAGATATCCCAGTTAGTTACGTTTATCCTGTTCCTGGACACGGATGTCCTGAAATTTCCTCTTTGCCCTTGTGGTGACAAGGGAGGGAAGGAAGGTGTGAAGTGCAAGACCCTCCTTTTTGGAAGGCCACCATTCCAACTGAGCCCTTCGGACCGCAGCTCGGAGAGAGGATGTAGTTGCCGTCCAAGCTGTGGTCTGTGCAGCAGGTCGGGGTCCTAGTGGTGGACGTTTGGGCCTGGGGAAGTCTGAAACTGGGGCGTGCTGGGCCAAGAGAGGCTGAGTGCTTGCAGACCAGAGACCTGCCCTGTGCAGCGGGACCGTGGGTGCTGAAAGGGGAACCCTCCCCTCTGTCACGCCTGTGCTGGTGGGCGCCGTGCAGGGCGGGTGGTGCGGTGCTGGGAGGTGGGCAGTTGTGCCGGCACTGGGGCCACTTGAGGCTTGGGTGATCTCTCCACGCCGCGGCCGAGCTTGTGAGTTGTACACCGGCCCTTCCTCCTGCGTGTCCTCAACTCCAGCATGCCTCCCAGTCCTGGCCTGTGTCCTTGGCCTTCCCTGGTCCTTGGTCTTCCCATCACTGAGGAAGCCCATCTCCCCCGGTCCAGCAAACCACCAGCTGAGGCTGCCCAGCTCTCCCTCAACCCCGGTGCTCGAGGAGCAGTACTGGTGTTGCTGATGAAGTGTCTTTTGGGATGCTGATGATTAACCTCTCTTTGGCTTGCGTGGTTCGTAGGTGGCTGATTTCCGAGAGCAGCTGCTGTCCTGTGCTGGCGTGGACCCTGCACGTGTCGTGGAGTTCTCCTGTGGTGAGTGTGCCGGGGCGGCAGGGAGGGGCTCATAAACCTCTCTCTGCGGCACCCGAATGTCGCAGTTTGCCTTTGGTGCTGTTTTATCAGCACTCTTAAGCAACGAGGCATCTTTCCTGGCAGCAAAGGGGCGCTAGGTCCCTTCCGCTCTGCGCTTCCCCAGCATCAGCAGGCAGCGTGGGCTGTGCCTTCTTCCCGGGGGCGCAGGGGTGGAAGTGGGAGCAGCCGAGTGACTTAAGCAAACGTGTGCTCCCCTGCACGTGGGTAAAGCTGTTCAGCTCGCGAGGTCTGTGCGCGCAGCAGCGATGCTGGCTCTCGCTACTTGTTTTTGTCTCCAGGACACGTGATTCCTCCGGAAAACATTTTACCCATAATCCTCTGCAGTGGTCCTTCCAACCAGCAGCTGGAGTTCACCTACCAGACCAGAGACCTGCCTCAGATGGTCAGTCTTTCCTTTGTTCCCTTCCTCGCTATCTCTTATTTTTGCTTCACGTGCTTACGTTTCACAGGACGGCGTGCCCTCTGTTTGAAAGGTGGGCCGATCAAAACCCACGGCGAGGGAAATCCGTGGGATTTGGGGCAGGTGCGTTGCCAAGTAATGGGGAAAGAGGAGCAGCAAAAGGGGTTTTGAGCTGCCTTCTCAGAGGTGGCTATCGGAAGTGAGGAGTACTAGCAGCTCCTGTTTCGGCTGCACAGAGATCTGGCAGTTGTGTGCTGGACATCAGAAGGAGGTTTCTGACTCTGCTTCACAGTTCGAAGGGCTCAGTGACAGTGGAGTGTGGCAGCCCTGTGGAGCCCAGCCCAAACCACAGGGGCGGCAGCAGAGGTTTCTACACTTCTTCCTTTGGTGGGCCACTAAGCACCCAAGGCCAGACACTAGATGTGCTCTGCCCCTGCTCAGTCCCCACCAGATGTGCTAGCTAGCTCTCCACATCTCTTCTAGTGTGACAAGTCCCACCCGCTGGGACAACAGACATAAACATGTCCTGAATGACCATCGCTCCACAGCAGTAACAAAAACCCTGAATTAGGAGGAGAGGCCAAATAACGAAGAGCTTTTTTGGTGATTCCCAGCTCCTCTAGAGAGCTCTCTTCGACATGGTCTGTTTCCCACGTTTTTCCTCCTTTAAGGCATGTCACAGGGCAGCTGTGATCCTGGGGTTGTGTGCAGAATTGGGGTGGCATTAGCTGGGGCCCCTGCCAGCCGCAATATGCTCTTCTCTTCTGCAGATGGACGAGACGGGTCGAATTCTTTGCAACCTGTGCAACGTGGTCCCAGGGGGTGTGGTGTGCTTCTTCCCCTCCTACGAATATGAGAAGCAGGTGTACGCGCACTGGGAGAAGACGGGGTTGCTCACCCGCTTGGCGACTAAGAAGAAGGTAACTCCAGCCAGGGGCAGTTGCTACTTTAAATGGAGGCTTCAAAAATCAAGCAATTATCTGCACCTTACAGGCCTCTCTCTGAGTTGTTCTCCTACTCTGCACAGCAGAGCAGAGAGGATGTTTATCTAGGCAATCCCTCCAGTAATGAATAAATGATACTTCCCAGGCGACTGATCACTGAGCTGGGATCTAAATGAGATTAAATGCAGCTATAGATTCTTTAAGTGCACAGTCTGTGTAGTGGCTATGGAGGGGAGGGGAGAAAATCCTCGCTTTCCATAACGAGCAAGTTTGCTTCTGTGTGACTGGGGGGCTCTTTAGGTGGAGCTTTTACAGGGAATTTGTTTTTCCCAGGCTCAGCTATATAGAATCATAGAATGGTTTGGGTTGGAAGAGACTTTAAAGATCGAGTTCCAACCCCCCTGCCATGGGCAGGGACACCTCCCACCAGACCAGGTTGCTCAAAGCAAAAAAAGTGGAGAATTGAAAGACAAGCAGTGGTGACTTCTGTTGAAGGAATGATGAGAAACATTGAATGGGGAGATCGTTGCAAATACGAAATCTTTGCTATGGCTCTCACAAGGATGTGAAGGTTGGGTACTGAGGGTCAGGCAGTCCGACTGTCTCAGGCTGTGGGCAGGTGTCCTGGATTGTTCACCGGGGAAGAAGAACTACATATACTCTGGCTGTGACTCTCGTTTACTAAAAACTAAATAACTTACCACTTGGATTAGGAGAGCGCGGTCCCAGATACTTCAGAGCCTTGGTGCAGGCATTCTGGCGTGTGGATCCGCCTGTAGGTTTTTGTTGTGGAAACACTCTGCTTCAGCTTCTCCGTGTGTATGTACAGCTATCACTCATAGTACCTTTCAGGTGTGTTCTCTCAGGGTCCCAGTGGTCTGCCTGGTGCCTCCGAGGCTTTGTGCCCCAGTCACACAGCTTGCTCTACCTTTCAACTCTTGATTTGTTCTCGTTTGGCCTTTGCAGTCTCCAGCAAATTGGATATGCAAAGCAATTTGGTAGAAGTGCAGCAAGTGTGACTTTCAGCTGCCCACGCACAAGATCATATCATAGCAGAGGAAGGTTAAAGTCTTTCCTGAGGTGGCTGTGGTGAGATCACACTGAGATTATATATAAAATTACACAGGGAAAATTAATTTAAATCAGAGGCTTAAATAGCTGCTCTTTAGTTAAGTTAGTTTTGGCTTATATTTGTAATTGCCAGTTATTTTTCTACTGAAAGACTGATTCTGGCTGCTAAAATTTAATAATACTTCTTGCTAACCAAGAGAAAACACATCCTGTAGTTTCTTTACTGTCACAGAAAAGACAGATGTTGCAGCTCTTGTTTACTAGGAAAACAACTTGTGATTTAGGCCAAGGTGCAGCATCTATCAAAATGCAGCTTAATTAACTGCCGGGGCTTTCAGTAACTAATTAGGCATGCTAGAATAACATAAAGAAATATTACTTTTTGTATGCTTTGCATAGAAAACTACTTTATTCATTGGGCAACGGAGCTACTACTTGGAATTAATTGGTGATTGGAATTGGTCGGTCCTGTCCCTGTCCTCCAAGATCTTGCAGCTGGAGGGTCTCCTCACCTTGCTGGATCTTTATTCGTAGGTGGAAGAGGTGCACGTTGCTTTCCTGCCTTTCAGCTCTCGGGTGACTTTTAACTTCTTGCAGAATTAGACGAGTCTGCCAAAGCTGAAAGGGAACTTTGGAGCAGCTGCTGCTCCCTTCAGAGCCCAGCTGAAAAGTGCTGTAGTGAGCACGCAGCGCTTTTCCAGGGTGGAGGGGGAAAGGTGCTGGTTCAGTTGGTTTTTTTCAGGCAATCTGCCCTTCCCTGATCTTCGTTTCATGCGCTAAGGGCACGGGAGTAAAATGATTTGCTTTTCTTTAAACCGTCGGCTTCCTGTCGCTGCAACTGATGTGCTGCCTGTGATAGATCTTCCAGGAGCCGAAGAAAGCCAACCAGGTGGAGCAGGTGCTGGTGGAATACGCCAAGTGCATAAAGGTAAGCTGAGCTGGCAGGCTGGTGGCAGTGTGGCACCCCGGCTGCGTTTGGGAGTGCTGCTGAAGAGGGCAACGCAGCTTTTAACAAGGCAAGAGGGCTCTAGCCCGGGTGGGGGAGTGTTTCTGCAGCACAGAGGTCTTCCCTACTCTGGTTTAAGCTGGTGGTCCCTCTCCTGCAGCGCTGCAGCCAGGCAGGAGGACAGATGACGGGGGCCCTGCTGCTTTCTGTAGTTGGAGGCAAAATGAGCGAAGGGATCAACTTCTCTGATGACCTGGGAAGGTAAGGCAGCTAACTGCTCCGTGGAGGGTGAGCGCTGGGCTGCTGGTGCGGTGACTCCAGGCATGACGGACACGTCAGCGTTTGTGTAGATAGAAAATCCTGGGGAGCACACGGCTTGGGCTGATGCTTAAAGCAACGGGACCAAGGCTGCTGGGCAGTACTGTAAGTGTGAGTAACGCAGTTAGGCTCGCTGTGCCAGATAATCCCTTCTTCTGGCACCCGGAATCCCTCTGCAGCTTTCCGTTCGGAACGTGCTTGTCAGACTGCTGTGCTTTATTGCCGCCTTTGGTTTTCAGGGCTGGCTCTCTTTCAGGGGTGCGGTGACCTCTAATTTATCAGCCTGTTGGCAAAGTGCTCTAGGATGAGACATTAAGAATAATGCAGTCCTCCCTTGCCCCTTGCAGGTGTGTGATTATGGTGGGAATGCCTTACCCCAACATTAAATCTCCAGAGCTCCAGGAAAAAATGACTTGGCTTGACAAAACAATGGTAACAGAGACACTTAAACCTCTGCCTCTTTCACTTTTTAGTATTGACTTTCCTCCCAGCACACAAGCCCCAGGGCTGCCTTCAAAGATTATTTTTTTTTTTTTTTCCTTTTGAGCTTGCCCTCGTTTCCCAGAGCGTGTGGTACCGAGAGCACAGCCGTCTCCGTGCTGCACATGTACAGGTTCAGGGACAGGGAAGAAGCTCAGTGGAGGGAAACACCACTGGGGCTTGCTGGGAACTCTGAGTTCCAAGGGGAGCAAGGTGCCTTCACCCCAGAGGAGGTGGCAGAGTGGTGGGGTCACTTCTCCTCTTGGCTCCTTTGTTCTTTCTCACCGCCCACTGGCGATGCTGCTCCTGGGCAGCTGGGGACAAGTTTTCTACCTTCAAGGGGGCCTTGGGCTGGCTCTTTGTGAATGCTCAACATCATAGTTTTCTGACTGCAGCCTTTCTTCTGTCCCTCCTTACTCTCAGCTTGGGATCTGCTTGGCCACCCACTCATTCTGCAGGGGTAAAAGCATTTGCCTCACTTTGTTATTAAGACTCCCCGGTTTGATTTACATCTGCCTCATGTTCAGTCTTACCTATTTCTCTTTTCCAGCCCAGAGCTGCTGGCCAGGCACCTAGCAGAGTGCTGATTGAAAACCTGTGCATGAAGGCAGTAAACCAGTCGATAGGTAATTCATCCTTCCTAGGACAGGCTGGGGGATACGAAAATGCGACTGCACTGAAATAGGAGGGTGGGAAAAAGGACACATTACCAATCAGTCTAAGTACAGATAATGGGAACGCGACCTTCCTTGCCTGAGAACAAACACTTGAGTGGGCCCTTTTAATGTGGTTGTACACTCTGTACAGGCAGAGCCATTCGCCATCAGAAGGACTTTGCAAGCATCCTGCTCCTGGACCACAGGTACGCACGCCCCGCCGTCTTTAACAAACTGCCACAGTGGATCAGGGAGAGGACCCAGGTGAAACCTGCCTTTGGATCAGCATTTGCAGAGTTAAGGAAGGTCAGAACTTTTATCTTGCGTGCTGCTATCAAAACTGTTTCCTACTGTACTCATCTGTACTTTTCTCAAACCTTCACTTTAGAGTTAAGGCCAGAGGCAAACTGACTGGTTTTGTGTGTTCCTAGTTCCATCGAGGGAAGTCGGATGCTTTGTGATGTGGCCCAGAGAACAGGCTGGAGGTCAGCTCTGTGAGCTACACCTCTGAAGAACCCCCGAAGCAACACAAATTCCTGCTTTTCTGTACCAAGGAGTTTGTGAATCTCCACCTTCTGCCTCCTTTGTGGATGGTTGTTGTTCAGTATCTGAGCGCTACGATGGTGAGCCGGCCTTCAGCATCATAACCAGGAGGGAAACTGGTTGTAGGTCTGAGGCAGGTGAAGGTAGTAGCAGTAGGCTCCCAATTTGTTTACAGCTGTTAAGGTTTTATTTAAATTGAATAAATATTTTCAACCCAAACACTTAAGTATAGGCAGTATAATTATTTTGATTAAACAAATCTGCCTTTTCCCATCAACGACCAAGTGCAGGGGGCTTGATGACCAATGAAACCATAGAGCTTTTCACAAGAATTGTAAAGTATCAAGCTATTAGTTTGTGTTGTGTTGGAATTCCGGAGTCAGCGTGGTAAGATGGGGGGCAGTTACGGGTAACGCTCCTTAACCCCTTCTTTCCACCTTGCTTCAAGCGGGCGATAGATTGAAAGAGCGGTTCGTTCTTTCAAGGGGCATAAAGATACGGTCACAATACAGCACAGCACTGCTCCTTTGATCGTGCTTAAGCACAGGATTGCTCTGCTCTTTTTACTGCCTAGGTTTTTGAATTCAAAGTAAATTTCTGTAGCAAATGGTAACCTTCCCGGGGTGCTTTCCTAGGTCACGGGTCGGTGGTGGAGGGCAGGGATAACAACAGGGATGGCTATGTAATCCCCCAGCTCTTCCTGTCATCCTGAGCAAGCCTATTCTCAGGAGCTTCTTTTGCCTCCTTGCCAGTTTCAGCAGCTGGATGCTACCTCTCAAGGCTCTTCACAATGAAGAAAGCACTTACAATTAGACACAGAGCTGGTACCCACTCCCTATATGTTAATTAGCCCCACAGGGAAAGAAGCAGCTGCTTCTGAAAAACTTCCTTGATGAGTCTCCTGCTCCTTCAGGGACACAGACTCCACCCTCTGGCACAATCTCTGCCTTCACCCCAGTGAAAGCAGCAGTGGGAGTGGGGGACACCTGGCGTGTAACAGCTGGTGACCTCCAGCCCTGTGGCTGGTGGTGCTGGCTTGTAAGGCTTAGCCCCCGCCAGGGGACAGCCGGGCTTTCCCTTAAGACACTTAATTGAGCACAACTTCCCCCTTTTACCAAAGCAAAGGCTGCAAGGACCTGCTTCCTGCAACTTTATTGACTTTTTTCCAGACAGCAAAAGGCAAAGAATTACCGTAAGCCAGGTAGAGAAAGAAACCATCAAGTGCAGAGGCACCAGGAATTAAACCCCCAGGGAGAGACACACACTCTTCTTCTCTCTTCTAGTGACAACCAAGCAAACAGGAGCTTCAGCAAGCAAGCAGCAAGGAGACAAATGAGGCAAGGGCTGCGTGCCTGCAAGAGATGCTTTTGCAGTCATCACCAGTCACATTAGGAAAGACTGAGGGCCTTTTAAATCAGGAGCAACGCTAGTTCTGATCCTCTGAGCACACGCCACCCCACTGCCCGCCAGCTAAGGCAGGATTTATCGCGCCAGCGTGAGCAGCAGCGGCAGCATTGGAGATGGAATGTAGTATTTGGGGTGGAAAACAGCAGACAGCACAACTCCTTATTGATAACTATAAGCTCCTCTTGCTCCTGCTCTTCTCCAAAAAGATACAGTGGTGTCCCACTGCCTCCCTTCAGGAGGTACTTCCACAGGCTAGTGTCTCTCAAAGGTTCTTAAGAGTTCAAGAGTCCTGGGATTCACGCTGACGCTCAACTGACCCCCATCTAGGACTCCCAGTCATCCTCATCCTCCTCCCCCGCAGGCTGCTGTGGGGGCGGGAGGGGTGGTATTGAGTCCGACATACGAGCAAAGGCACCAGCAGGACTTCCAGGAGCATCGGGATTTCCGGAGGCTCCCGGCCCTTTCCCTGAAATACCTGTGAGGGAAAAAAAATCACCAGTAAGTGACACCTGGGGACCAGAGAACACAGAGGCTTAGCAAAGGGGTGGAGGAAAACCCACGGCACCCAGGTGACCCAGGCAAGTAGAATGGCCAATACCTTTGACCGCTGCCACAGCCCCGTGCGAGGGGTCATTTAACACAAGCCCCGCCTGAGCAAGTCCGTGCCCTCCTCCCTCCCGTGCCAGGCGCTGGGGGGGTGACGCTGGCCCTGAATGCACTGGGTACCTGCCACGGCCTCGGGGCAACTCGGGTGCCCCCACGGGCAAGGGGCCCAAGCTGCCCCAGCACTGAATTAGAAAGGACAGGGCTGTCCCTTCTTCAGAGGTAGCTTTCAGAGCCTGTCCTCTGCCTCAGACGCACAACCTCCTGCAGTGCCTCCAGCTTGGACTTGAGGTGGAGACTCCTCTGCTCACCCTCTGTAAGGACACAGGCGCCGGGGAAAGCCTCTCTGTTCCTGTTTCTAGGGCTGCGGCTGACACAACTGAGGTGCCAGGAAGCACTCTCCCTCTTTCCCAGCCGCCCACCCTGCAGGACGGTACCTTTGCGCCTCAGCACCAGTTTGTTGAAGAGGTCTGACATCAAATCGCCACCTTGTCCCGTAGCTCTCACTGAAAAAGAGCAGAACAAGTCAGACAAGAAGCAGCGTCAGTCTGAACCTACCGCTACGGCGAAAGCATTCTCCTGCAATGCTGCCTTCGGATTAAAGGAAAAAAAAAAAAAAACCCAAACAAAACCCCTTCTAATCTTGTCTCACACCCCTGATGTTTCCCCGCTATAGTCCAGTTTCAGGCATTCACAAACTGGTGGGGTTTAGCAGCTTCACAGAGCTTTGGCTGAGCGTGAACCACCCGAGACTTACGCCAGCCTGTGAGGAGAGAGGCCTCTCTCTCTCTGCGTTCACTGTGTTCCTGGCTCCCCCGTCTCCCCCAGACCCACACCTCCCCAGCCTGGGGCACAGAGCAAGGAAGTTCCGTTCCGCTAAAAAGCCTCAGCACCTTGTTCTTGTTCCTTCTGCTTCTTCTTCTCCAGCTTCCTCTCCTTGACGCTGCGGAGGTTGGCCTTCCCAATGCCACCGGCCTGGCGGATGGACTCCAGGAGACTGGCACGCCCAGTAGAAGGGTTCACCACCTCCTTCGGGGCTCCCTGGACCGAAGCTGCAGGGACAAGGAAGGACAGGCAGCAGCCACAGGTCAACGCAGCAGCTACAGGCCCAGGCAAATCCCCGTGGAAAGGGCTGCTCCGATAGCCCACCAGCTGCTGCTCAGGGCTGTGACCAGGCCCAGACACCTCTCAGTGACGGGCCACCACTCAGCCCAGCCAGCGGCATCCCCACCAAGGGGGAACCCAAAGGCTTGCAGCTCCCAGGCAGGTGGGAGCAGCTTCCCCTCCTCTGCTGGAAGGCCGGGAAGCCCCGGAGTACCAACCAAGGACATGGGCTGAAGCCAAGGAGTCAGATTCTGCTGGTGAAGCTGTGGAGATGCCCAGCCCTTACCTGCAGGCGCTGCGTGGCTGCTCTCCTCGCTCGCTGGCCGGGCTGGCTCAGAGGGGGCTGTGGGCTGGGGCAGGGGGGGCGGGGGAGGCACAGCAGTTGGCACAACAGGAGGCGGCGGAGGAGGCGGTGGTGGAGGAGGCGGCAGTAGCTCAGCACCTTGAAGGTCTGAAAGATGAAAGAAGTTGCACCTGAAGAGTCCCAGAGGGCAGCACACTGAGAGCTTCAGCTCAGAGCTTCCTATGCCTCAGCGGCAAGAGATCAGAGTCCTCAGCACACGCTGTGCAGCAGAACGCTCCCACCCTGTGCAGCATCTCCTAACAGCAGGCAGAGCAGAGGCAGGGTTTGAGATTCCCCTACTCTGCTCTCCCCAGCTGCACGCCGCTGGGCCTGCCTCGCTTGCCCAAGGGCATCCCACCAGGCTGCCAGGAGGCCAGTCCCTGCGCACATTCCCTCCTCCCTAGCCTTGCCCGGAGTCTGGCCAGATTTGAGCGGGTTGCAGCTTTGACTCAGGCCCAAGCACAAGCCAGAGGTATCTCCAACGTCCACCTTGACATCTCCACCAAGGGACTTTCTGCTTTGTCTCCACCCTCTAGCAATCACTGCCTTCCCCCTTCGCAGGGTCCTGGGATTGGAAATACCTGGTTGCAAAGGCTCCACCGACTCCGTGTTGAAAGTGGGCAGCTCCGGAATGGCGCTGCTCGGGGCGGACGGTGCGATGCCGGGGCCCAGATCAGCACTGTACATGAGATCTGCAGCGATGCCAGGCAGGTCTGGCAGGTAGGATGGCACATCAATCTCGGGCACCTGGCCCAGATCCGGCACGTAGAAGTAATTTTCAGCTACCTAAAAGAAACCCAAACCAAAAAGATAAGGCAGTGACTGTGCACTTGCTTTCTCTTGCAGCAAACGGGGCCACTGCAGGGAACAGCCTGAGCAGCAGACAGAGCTGGGCTTGTCTGCCTTGGTACAGTGGCCACTCATCAGCTACCCCCACAACTCTCTGCTCTTGTCCTCTGGCAGCTCTCCACGCTCAGAGGCTATCCCCTGCAGACCAGACTTGGAAAACACAGGCTGCAGGAGGAGGGAGAGGTGCAGGACTCTTCCTAATTTCTTGCAAGTCAACTCTCTCCTCCTCTGAAGGTTTCATGCACCAGCTTTCCATCTGACATGAGCCAGTCCCTTCTCCTCCAGAAGAGAATGATGCCGGAACCTTTTCTGAGATTAAGATGCAGGAGCAGCAAAACCAAGTAGTTACAGAGGTTTGGTTTTGTGTTTAACACACAGGGAAAACAGTAGGTGCGCTGTGAATGAAGGGTTTTGTTTACTACAGACACTGCTATCTCCTCCAGTCCAACATGATGAACAAATGGTTCCCAGGCTCCTTTCCCCAGCCCCAAACCACACAGGGGCAGTGCCCCTTCCCAGCAGAAATGATGGGGATCACACCTCTTCCCAGGCACTTTCTAGCAGTGGCACCTTGCCCTCAGACTCCTCACAAGGCTCAGGAGTTAGCACAAAGGAGATCCAAAAAAAAAAAAATTAAAAAAAATAAAAATCAAGCGATGGAGCCTTCAAACTCCTCTACAGCCCTGAGGTCCAGCAGCAAGGTGAATCGATATCACATTACTCTTCCCACACCACTCAGCAAAGACTTGAGCAGAGAGAAACACTTGCCAAATTTGAGGAATTCAAGCACAAAAATGGACAAAGTCCTTCTGGTAAGTGAAGCCCCTCTGCAGCCCCACAAGGGGCCATTCTCCTACCTGCTCTCCACCCTATAGAAGCCCTCTCCCCTCAGAGAGCTGAACACAATCCTCTGAAGGGGAAGCAGCTGCATCCCCATAGCTGCATCTCACCTGTCGGTCCAGCTGTCCCCTTTCGGTGATGGAGAGAGGAGCATCAAAGAGCTTCTCTTCTGTCTCTGTTTCCAGAGTCACATGGGTCTTGGTCACTGCTCCAGCCAGAGGATCCAGGAAAACATACTTCTTGTACCTAAGGATAGAGGACAATTATTTCAGTGATGATGCCTCAAGCGCCAAGGCCAGAAGAAACAGCATACCCAAGAAGACCTTGGAGGAGGAGACCTCCTGACTCACTCAGGTGGAACATGTTGGGCTTTCCAGTTTCCATCTTTTAGCCCCATTTTCCTGCCTCGCCCCTCCACAACCAGGAGGCAATCAGCTCCTCACCCTCCCAGCATAGCCTCTGCACTCCTCCAAAAGCAAAGCCCCACTGCATTGCCTTCATCATCAAGCTCTCCCCTTCCCACCACCTGGCCCGAAACCATCCTACAGGCTGCAGCAGAACACCAGTCTCTCCTGGTGACTTGTCACTCGAGGTCCAGGAGGAAAGGCAAAGAGGGGAAATAATAATCTATGGCTCAGGAGAAGAAAGGGGAGGTCCAGCAGCTGAAAGCTCAAGAACCGCTTAAAGAAGCTCTTCAATGTAACAGAAGGGGGAACCATGAAGCAAAGCCCAACGGGAAAGGGAACTGCAGTGAGGGAGGCAGCGGAGACATGAAAGCAGTGAGAGCAGTCAAGTGTTGCGGTGAGGAATCATCGGGAGAAGGGGATGGCATATGGGGCAGAGAAGGGCAGGAGTGGCGGCAGCTCTCAAGGCTGGAGAGGAATTACGGGGGGGTGACAGGACAAACTAAGTCAGGGAAGGGAAGTGCAAAATTGCATAGAAAGTGGCTAAGTGGAAGATCAGGTGCAGACAAAACGACTCCTTCCACCCAAGGGGAAGAATGGGGAAGAAAGGGCTGCTAGCTGGAAGCCAAGAGAGAGGTACCAAACCCTGTCCTTTCAGGAGCCTGGCATGCAAGGCACCCAGGAAAGCAAGCAGTTATTGCTGCCCCGGGGAAGGGAAAGCTCATCTGAGGACAAGCAGAGGCAGGTGAGCAGCACAGCGCTGCTCCAGCTCTCACAAGTTCTCAGTGGTATTGAAGAGCAGCAGCGAGCTGAGGGAGCTGATGTTCCTGGGGAGGCTGCCAAGGCCTTCTTCTGCGTCATCCTCCTGGTGAACTTTGGTGCTCACACACACGGGGAAGTACTTGAGCTTCTCCTGCAAGAAGACAGATAACAGGTGGTAAGATGCTAAAATCAAAGCTGCTGAGACAGCTCTCCCCAGCCACCACAACCCACACTGCTGGATCCACTGCATGGTCTGGGAACCCTACTGCTCCCTCTCCGCCTCCCTGTGAGCAAGGAAGCACATGGACCACATTGCAACCCCACACTCATGACAAATCTCAGCAGCTCAGACTCATGGCTTGGGCTTTTGGGTCATACTGAACAGGTGTTGCTGTGGCAAGGATCCACCAAAATAAAACAACCGCTCGGGCTCTACAGCCAGAGGCAGGGATCAAGCACCACAGCCTAAAAGGCACTTGTCACAGTGTCTCCAACTACCAGACATTTTCATGCAGGCAGAGTCCCCCAAACACCTCTATTACCTCCCCTCTGCTGCCTTCAGCTGATGTTTTAAGAGATGTGATCCCACCGGTGGGGTATGCAGGGAAGGCAAAGGAAAAAGAGGTTAGGAAAAAACAGAGTGCCTGCACGAGGCAGGAGATCAGGCAGAAGGGAGCGCGCAGGGTGGAACGTGTGCCAGATGGTTTTGCAAAGCCTAAGGGATTTGCAGGAGTTTTCAACTCTAATGAACTGAAATCTCCTCTCTCTCGGTTCTAAAACTTCATGCATAATAAATAGAGCTCCCTTTAGAAAAGGACTTATTACATCTGAACTGCTTGACTTTTATAGAGCACAGGAATTGCCATCCCAGATCAGACCAGCGCTCCAGCTAGCGTGACAGCGCCCGCTGCCAGATGCTCTGGGGGATGAAGCTCAGTGCCCACAGCAAGCTTTGCTGTAGAAGGAGGAGTTCCTGAACCCAGAGACAACCTGGGATGGACAAACCTCCACCTCAGCCCCTTCACAGCTCCTGTTCCTCCTTCACAATCTAGGACAAACAGCAGCCTGGCAGCTGTGAGGCGGTAAGCGTTCATACCAGAAGAAACCAGAGCACTAACCAGGACAGGTTGTCAGATTAAATAATTAGCCACGCTCCTGAGGTTTACTTCTGCCACCAGAAGATGACCAAACAAGCCACTCCAAATACCGTCCGCAGCTTCCTACTGCCTCACTACTTCCAGCATCCCTGCCCTATCCCACCCTCCGAGTCCTTTGTCCCTCTTTGTAGTTGTACGGGGGAAATAGAGACCACCATTCATTCAGTTTTAAGACCACATCTCAGTGATATAAGCAGTTTCTGCTGATTGAAATTTCAGTCTTGAATTTGGTAGCCAGAAATCCTGGGAAATGGCTTAGTCACAGCTCAGTTAATCCACTAAGAGTTTGTATGATGCTCTGAGTCTATAAAATGCTGTAAAAAAGGACCTGGGAGGTTTTGATTTAATATTTTTTTCCCCCCAAATAACACATTCCAACTTGTGAAAAATATACTGAAAAGTCTTGAATTTTTACAGAAGCAAGAAGGCAAAAATATATAAATTGTTATTTAGAGACTGTAAAAGCAGAGATTCAAAAATAAAGGTTCTTTTGATCATTAATATTCATTTCCCAATGTTTAATTTTTTAAGCATGAGGGAGTACTGATGTTTTTGCTAGAACTGTTCACACACAGTTAGCCCTCAAGTCATATATATATATTTTTAATTCTCTCTTTGTAGATTTCAATTAGCGCTGGAAGATTGTGCGTCACTTTAAGGGCGTAGTGAGAAACCAACCATTACCTACATTTACTTATAAGTCTCATCTAAGGAAGTTATAAAAGCACTAAGCATGAGTATTACTCTGAAACGTGAGGCTCTACATAATCCTTTTAATTTAAATGCTACCAAAGCGCTAGTCTTATTCAAGTACCTAGACCTGGTTTGCAATTTAGAACAGCTTACATACTGTCAATAATATCCTGCAACCCTGAATTCCACAAGTTAACATGCCACTTAAAAATTAGTTTTCTCATGGGGACATTAAGGTCTGAAGCCAAAGGTTCAGCAGCCTTGACATACTGAAATCATGGGGGACACCTGAACGCTCAAGCACCCCAATGTGGGGCTTGGCACCTGGCAGGATCATGCCCTTAAGGATGCTGCATTTCCAGGCATTTTTCTTCGTAAGGGCCTACAGTTAAAAATATATCAAGTCACCCAGGGTCTTAAGTTTAATTAAGCACACGCTATTACAAAAGGGAATTGGTGTGATACACCAGAAACCCCATTCCCCCCATGCCAATGGCGTGCTGAGGCTAGCTGGAAAAGCACTTGAAGATGACCAAGCACCAAAAAGCTGGTTCATCCTCCCCATGCCCATGGTGGACTCCAGGAGAGGCGTAATTCACAAGGACATGCCACGTTACTGACATTTTTGAAGCCTTGCGAGGTTACTCCAGGGGTGGACCATAACTTTTTCTTGAACCTCTTCCCAAGACCAGACAGACCATGTCTCCTACCGTATTTTCCAGCCTTCTGAGGGGCACTTGCAGCACCCAGACACAGGTCCCACTACATGGCCAGTGCCCCGCAACTAAAAGCCCCACAGGGCTGTAGCCAACTCACTGCCGAACCCTGCCTACCTGCTACCACAGCAACCTGCAAAGCAAGTGGCTTTGCAGGCTTACCCACAAGGACACCTCAGTAATTTTGCAGATGACACCAAACTAGGTGGGAGTGTTGATCTGCTTGAGGGTCGGAAGGGTCTACAGAGGGACCTGGACAGGTTGGATCAATGGGCCAAGGCCAATGGGATGAGGTTTAATAAGGCCAAGTGCTGGGTCCTGCATTTCAGTCACAACAACCCCGGGCAACGCTACAGGCTTGGGGAAGAGTGGCTGGAAAGCTG
>JAOXJK010000001.1:65343602-65363974 GCA_025774025.1 Xenus cinereus
TTTTAATGCTTCAAGACATAAGTCATTGCTGGAGGCAAATTAGGGGATTTCTGAATATATCTGGAAAGTTAATAAAAAGAGAAGCGTGAAAAGAGATGCAAGACCCTATATTAAAGATTAGAGTTAAATATAACTGGAGAGAGAGAAATATGTTCTATTAAAAGCCTACTGAAAATATTAGCGTATATTAAGAATCTACAGACAAATGCTTGTCTAAATAGAGACAGCAGGACACTCAATACATTTTAGGACAGTCTGTTTCCAAACAGAATAATGAGGGGTGAAAGCAGGGGGGAAAAAAAAAAAAGCTTTCATGAAATAATTCATTTTAATTATTGTCACCATCAATTAGGACTCAGTCCTGCACCATTTAATTGTACTTTTGACATTGCCTCTTAGAAGCATATTTCAGAAAATGAAGTAATATGTGGTAAAGAAAAATTTGCACTGAAAAAATTTCTTTAATAAAAGCTTGTTCCTGCAGAGTTAGTTTCAAGCTGGAAACAATTTTTCATCTTTTCAAATATAAAAACTAAGTAACAGAAATCAATATTCCCTGGGAATGAGACTCACCCCTGTGAGAAGAAGTTCATCCAAAGTCTTTGCTGTCAATGGCGAGCTCCTATTTTAGGATTTAAGTGGGTGTTCAGATGGCTGGGTTGTGTGAATAATTGATTATTTGATTCAGTTGTTGAACCAAAAAATTAAACTCTGCTTTTTTCCAAAGTCAACCCCAAAACAAACTGTTTTCAGTGTACTTGGTAAATAATAAAAACTCCATAGTTCTAGGCTGAAATAATTGCTATTTGTTTGGTTGGGACCAACTTCGGTTCTGCTATTTTTTTTCCAGGAATATGCAAAAAAAGCAAAGGACTAGATCCATAGAAGAGCTTAAGCTTCACCTTCAGAGATGTTTTTCCAATTTCTACTCAACTGGAAATCTAGTGAAAACTTGAAATTCTTACATGAAATATTTTCTTTCTGAATGAGCAGTGAAATACATGTTAAACATTTCCAGTGATGTTATTACTCTTGCATTTCAATCTTTCAAATGCTTTCTATAGCTGTTAAGTATTCACATGAAGCTATTTCATTTCAAAGCTTACCATATCAGGCTATTATAATTCCTCTGTGCTGCAGGCCAAATTTCCTGGTGGTCCATAAAATTATGCCATATTAACTGCCTTGTAATAACTGTATACCAAGGTGCCATGTTAATTTCACAAGATTTTTCTCTAAAAACATGAATTTATTTTGCATCTGTATTATAACATCAGGTCCCTACTTAATTCTATTTCTAAGACCCACAGTTATAAACTTTCTTTTCATTTACAATGCAGTAGGATATATATCTATCATTTCAGACTTTAATTCCCCCTTCCATTTTAGAGAGATGTGAACAGGCAAATATAATAGTGTGCAACACAACATCCATTTTAACAGTATTTTTGTCATTGTTTCATAATAAAACCAGTGAATTTATTTAATAAATATTTCTAACAGTACTTCTGTTTGCTAGCTAAACTGCATAGCACATTCTTTAAAAAAAAAAAAAGTTAAGCAACAATAAATTACTAGTCCAGGTTTTAATTTTTTTTCCCTGTTTTGGGGAGAAGACAAAGGGCTTAGAAAAAAACCCACCCTCAAAACTCACAAGTCTGGGGGGTTTCATATGAACCGGAGAGAGAAGGAAGGAGCATAAGCAGCTTTATGCTCCAATGTTAAAGCCTCTTCCCTGAGACATGGGTGACATTTGTGCACCCCTGTGGCACGTGACATGGTTCTGTCGTGGTCCATGTGAGCATCCTCACCAGGAGCTGCTGAACAGAAGGACGGTAGTTGGGTGGTGGTGTAGGACTCCCCTCTGTCCCTGCCACCTTATGACTTCATCTAGGATATCGAAACAATTTCCTTAAAAATTCATCGAAAAGAAGCATTTTGTCTTTCCTATAAATGTCGTCCTCACGGTTTTAAATGCCCAAGATGTTCAGTGAGCGCCTCTCAAATTCACAAATGATTTTGCATTGATTGAATGCTTATTTTGGCAAATAAACAAAAAAATTCTCTACATCCATTTCAACATGGCCTTCAGTAGTGGGTGAGCACATCCAGGAACCAAGAATTTTCAGCAGGAAGGAAGACAGGACCCCAGCCAAGCTCCTAACCTCTTGGTTCATGCTGAGCTTCAATCAACAACAAAAGACGTGTTCTCAAATCTGTACGAATCATGAATATGTCCTTGAATTTCCCGTTGGATGCAGAGAATCAGGGTTGAGCCCAGAAAGTAAGTTTTTTCGAAGCGGCCTCTCTGTTTTTTCTACCTATTTTTGGCCAAGTGTTTTGCTGCCAGGCTGCATCCTGCCCTGAATGGTGAGACATCCCACCCCTCCTCTGCCTGCAAAGCCTTGGGGCACTCCTGCCTTTAAAGTGGGTGGTTGTGGATGTGTCCGCGTAGGGTGGTGGGGGACTTACAGACTTGACCTTTCTGGCATGCAGGACAGGTGAGTCAAACAGCATTAGGAGCTGGCTTGAAAGGAGAAGAGTCAAAGGACTCAGGACCTTCACAAAACATCTGCTGTGGGTGGGAAAGAATATCTGAAAGGATCCAAATATATAAACATAAAGGAAGAGGAGGAATTCTTGGGGGGTACCTCAAAATGAGTAAGTAGGACTTAGCAGAAGGCAAATGAAAATATAAACCAGCTACAAGAATATTGCTTAAAATTCAGACTGGCCTGGCCGTGATGGCAAGAGCTCCAGTGGGGAGTAGGGGCAGCACCTACCTCTTACTGTGCTGACTGGTATTTACATTTGAGAGCTCCTGATTTTATTTTGGGCTTTATTCCCTATAGTCATGCAAACTGATGCACAATACTCCACCTTCTCTCTGTCACTGCAAAGTATTTAATATTCACCACTGCCCTAGAACCACTAGAAAAGCAACGCAGATGTCAGGCAGGGTGAAATCTCGGCTGCCGCTAAAGTCAATGGGAGTTCTACTCTCTGACTTTGAAAGCACGTAGTGAACCCTCGCCGTTAGCTCTACATAGCTCGACTCTTGGCCCTAAGAGAAGGTTTTAATTTTTCAGGAGCCCTCTAAACAAACAGTCTGCTGACTACAGCATAGCTGTTTAAGCAGGACAGGTTCCAACCAGGGCTACCTACCAGTTCAGCTGAAGCATCAGTGACGCCACTGGAAGTGCCAGCAAGGGTTAATTAGCATGGTGGGTGGTAAAAATGCCAGCAGTTGCCAGAACATCATCTCTACTTGGGCTCCCATCACAGTAAATCCCTGGGTTTATCTGAACCAGCACTAACAGTGACGAGGTACTTTTTGCTCCTACTCTTCTTTGGAGACCCAGCTAGGACAGTCAGACTGTCACGTTAGGAGTTCCTCATTTCTCTCTTTGAATCTATCTATGCGGAGGCAGCAGGAGCTTGGGTATGCACCATTACCTTCATAGAAGGGAAGGAAATACACATTCGGTATTTTATAGGTCTGTGTTGTTCAGTTTGGTATAGTACTGTTTATGGTCTGAAATCTACGCTGTGAAACATACAGAATGTATGTTATGGAAGAATTCCCACTGCTGCTACAGCCTCAGCCTCTCCATTTCCAAAAGCTGAGGACTGTACATCCGTCACCTGCATGACGCACCAGTGCCAGGTTTGCATTAAGAAACAACTGTTTTTATTTAGCTTCTCCTGCAAATTACCTTTGGTTCACTTTTTAAACTGACTGGCTTCCTTCTGCAATAACAAGGGCCAAAGTATAAATACTCTCTTACATTTTTTCACGACATGAGAACTCATGCCATATCAACAAAGTGTTATGTGCATCAGAAAGACTAGCAAAAGGAGGTAAATGGTAACTGCAGGCTGATGCTCCGGCGAGACAGATTTTTGTGCTTGGCTTGAACCCACTGATTTCAAAATGAAGCCTCGTGCACCTGCTTGCCTGGAGCAGCTTATAGGATTCGGGTCAGAGCTGCAGCTACCAGGGGAAGCCTCTCCCTCAACCCTGCCTCCAGTTTTTTCTTATCATCGTCAGGCTTATATCATCTTTAGTAGCACTAATGCAGCCTGATCTCTCTAAACTATGTCATACTAGTAGAAGGAAAAAAAAAAAAAAGCCTGTCTGCTCTCTCCTTCTTTGTTCTCTCCTTTTTTTCTTTTTAAAAAAAAAATTGTTAGGTATGATGACCTCTGTGAGACTGCCAGATTTATTTTGGCAGATTTGGCTGCTAATTCATATCTACTAAGACTGAGAGACATGTTCTGAATTTGTGATGTCTCTATTAATAATCTGTTTGTTATCTTAATAAATATTTGTGATTTGTTTATCTGACACAGATGACATGTTTATTATTACAAATATGCTTATTGGTCATGATTCACATCAGTCTCTATTATTTTGGACTGTTTTCATTTATCTGTAGGCAGCTCATGCTGTTTTATATATTCTGTCACAGTTGGTTGTGTTTTGCCTTTTTGTGCTGATCTCTGTAAAAAACACAGCACATAAGAAATTAAAAAACAATGAGAACGTTTCCAAAATCATCACTCTACCACATCCATCCAGCAGTAATTTAAATGTGTATGAAACAGAGTACAAACCTGAACAGATGGGAAGCTTTTAAACAAATCATAACTTAAGACATCAGCAAATAACTCTGGCTGCTTTAAGATCTGGACCTGAAATTAAGACAGAGTCAATGGAAAGACTGGTGGTGTCTTTTGACCGAGTCCAAGGTACCTACCTTCTCCTGCGCGGTGACGTCTTTGGAGAGAGGATTCTGTTTGCTCATGTGGTAATACCCTTCAGGTATGTGATGCTGTCCTTGTTCCTCAGTAATGCATGGAGAGAGTGTTAGGTAACTAGAGCTGGAACAAAGATCTGATATTCCCTGCTACAGGATGATGTGAATGCTAAAAATGCAGACAGGTTCAAGGTGAGACCAGACAAACTGATAGAAGAGAAAACTACTGAGGGTTTTTTTTTTCAATGCAGGGGTATCACCTCTGGCTCACAAAGTCTGGCTGGAAGCATATTTTGGGAAAGTATCACTTTGTGCTGCTCCCACTGTAATTCTCTTTCCTAGGCATCTGATTTTTGTCATTTATATGCTCCTAAAGTCTTTCACAGTAGACTTCAACCTAACTTTCAAGATCTGAGTCTTTCTTTTGACCATATTCAGCATGCCTTCGTAACAAATACTCAGCCATTCTCTTTAGTTTGCCAAGAAGCACTTCAGATACCTCCTGCCCTCCCTCCGCACGTTCACTTCTATTCCACAACCTCCACATCAGTCTTGCCTGGAGACCAAACATCAGCCTTCCCCCTGCCTCAGTTCTGCCCACCCCGGCGACTAGCAGCCTATGCATCCGCAGTCCCTGGACCCCTGTCAATTCTCCCTGGTCTCCCTGTGTATCCCGTTTCCCAATTCACATCAGTTTTCTCTCCCTGCCATCCAGCCACTATTACTGATTCTGACTCCTAAGCTCTCCCTCCCTCCAGGGGCAAGACCCCTTATCCTTTACCACCTCTCTCTCCTCCTTCCCAAGGTGAGCGCTGCAGAGATTGCTGCAGAGGGAAGGAGTAACTGAACTGTCATGTCTGCATGGAATGGAAAGAAGCAGCAGTGCTGCTGTGAGCTTTTGGGAATTTATTTTTCTTTTTTTCCCTCTTCAAAAATGAGTGTAGCGGTGTTTGAGAAGATACTTCTGCTCACTATCTGAAAAGGTCCACTAGGCTGCCTTTACTTGGGAGATGGGCAAATATAGTAGCCAGCAAGTCCGTGGGGAATTTCTCTCTGGCCAAGTTAAATATTGTAAAGTTTCAGCTGCTTGCCTTGCTACTAGGTGTGCTTCAACCATTGCCAAAATCCCACTAGTTGTGAAGAAATTCTCAAGACAGAGTGGGCTTGCACCCAGAGCTTAACCTTATGTTAAGCTAATGTATGCAATGCAAAAACTACACCTGTGATCTGCCACCATTTGACCTATCTCCTGCTCTTCACATCTGGGCCTCCCAAAACAGAGTGGTCGTTTGTGACCTTTGCAAGAAGCTGCGTAGACAGAGGTCCTACTGTACGGAGTCAGTTGCAGGAATGTGGATGGTGGTAGCTGTCTGAAGCAATTTTGCCGTGTTCTTCAAAGAAGAGTCTAGAGCAAGTTCTGTTGGTCTTGAGCCACAGGATTCTTTTTGTCTCTTCGTTTGCTCCTTGAAATGCTTTCAGACACCAAAATAGAACACAGAAATATTTACCACAAGTCAGCATGTCTGAGCACGAAGGATCCTGTCCATAAGCAGATTTGAAGGCAAAGGTTAACCTAAGCAGAAGCCTGACCCCATAAATAACGAGCAACAAGAGACAGGAACACATCCGAGCAGCGACCTCTTCAGCAAATATTTGGCCTGCCTCTAGTTGGACCACACTGTGCATCAGCAAGTCTGAAGGATTACCTCAAAAGTAAAAAACTAAAGACTCAATTTTTTTAAAAAAATGCATCATTTAAAGAGTTCAGTCCATTTAGCTTGCTAAAAATAATATCATCAGGTGATCTTATCAGTCACCTTCAAGGAGAGAAAAGCTTTAGGACTAAAGAGCTCTTCACCCTAATGGAGAACGGCATAAATACTCGTGGCTGGAAAGTAAAAAGGATACATTCAAATGAGAAAAATATTCAAACTTGTCAGCAATGACAGAGATAAACCATAGTGACAAAATATCAAGGAATGAGACAAATGCTCTACCTTTTACCGTCTTCACAGAGGTACCAAAGGCATTTCTGGAGAGACATTTTTCTTAAACTCATGTTCCAGGTTCAGTAGCTGCATGAGATTATATAGTAGGTGGCACATCAGGCCGGCTGCGTTATTGATTTGTCCCAGCCTTAATTTCCCCGAGAAGCCAGCATCTGCTTACCTCTCTTAGGTAGCAGGAGCACAGACCACACAAGCCACGCTGTCAAGGTGGAAAAGGGCACCACCGAGGGTCTGTCACCAGAAAGCGCTGGGAGTCGACAGCGGTCCTTCCTCTGCAGTGAGCAAAGGCAAGGAGGAGCCCTCTGGCATCTTCATTCCTTAGTCCTGCGCCCAAAAGCCAGGTGGTGTGGTCTGCAGTCGTACCTTCTTTAAACTGAAACCTGCAACAAGGTGAAATCTCTCTCTCTCTCTCCTGTTGGGGATGTTGAATTGTTAATTCCTACTGATACCACAAAATCAGAAGCAAAAGGAAAATATCTTGTTCTGTAAATCAAACATAAAGAGCTGAGATGTGGTAAGGACAAATACTTCAGTTTCTGTCAATGTGGGTTTTTTTTTCCTCTTCAGTGGAACACAGCTAAGCTTACATATAAATATTTTAAACAGCTGCTTATCAGAAAAATGGTATGTTGTAGCCTTAGCTGAAATGTATACTGTTCATGCATGTTTTTTGTTTTCTTGACAGCATTTGATCTCTGCCACTGCAGAAAAAGCTTCTAGTTGCAGTATGAGTTTAGACTTAACATTATTCCATTTCTTTTTTGTCTCTCCTTTTTTTTTTTCTGTGTATCTTATGCAAGGTCAGATCACACAAACTTGTCCCATCTGAAAATCTCCATGTAATTAAGTGGGACTAGTCAGATAAGATTTGGAGAATCAAGCTAATTTCCATTTTTTCATTTTACTGCAGTATTTACAAAAGACTGAACAACTGTCAGTTCAAACAAAAACCTGACTGACTGAAGAAAATGTCTCTGTGTAGCGTTTGCTCTCTAGAATTAATCAATTAAGTGGTCAAAGCTTAATTTCATGAAAGAGACAGGAGATAATGTAACATTTAGCAACATTAAAAGGGAAAGTACATGGTAAAGAGGGACCTTGATTCCTTTTAATTTGCAGTAAATAATGCAAGGCTGCAATAGCACAGTTCAAATACAGTCGAGATTTTAAAATGTGTCAAAAATACACATCTCAGCTAAGGCTACAACACATAATTTGTACCTTTTTCCTGATGAACAGTTGTTTTAAAATATTCAGCTTAGCTGTGTTCCACTGAAGAGAATAATAAAAAAAACCCAAACCATTGAAAGAATTGGAAGTATTTGTCCTTACCACATCTCAGCTCTTCATGTTTGATTTATAGAACAAGATATTTTCCCTTTGCTTCTGATTTTGTGGTATCAGTAGGAATTAACAATTCAACAGCCCCAACAGGGAAGAGAGAGTTCACCTTGTTGCAGATTTCAAATTAAAGAACGTAGGTAGGGCTGCAGCCCGTGCCACCTGGCTTTTAGGTGCTGAACTGAGGACACCAGAAGACTCCTCCTGCCTTTACTCAAAGCTCATGTGAAGCAGAGGGAGCACTGCTGTTGACTCCAACGCTTTCTAATTACAGACCCTCAGCGATGTCCTACGTGATTGTGGGCAACAGACTTTACTTGGTCTTAGCTTCATTTTATCCATCTGTTTAACAGGTGTAAGCAGATAGCGACTTGGCTTAGACTCAAGCTGGTGAAACATCTCTCATTGATCTGAATAGTTTTGGATGAGGCCTCAAGTGAAAGAAGCCTGAGTGAAAGAAGCATTCAGGAGATGCAGATTTTTTTTCCACATCCATGAATTATGCATGAGTACATTGTGATTGTCTTGATTCTATCCTCTATTTTGAAATTATTCATCTAATTCCTGCAGCATTTTTTTTTTTTTTTGGTCTGTAGGCTGTTTGCAAGCATTTCTGAGAATCTCTACGCAAGCAGCTGCTAACTTCCAGGTGGGGCTCAAAACGCCCCGTCTTCCCCAAGAAATCAGGATGGAAGGTAGCAACACAAGACCATGTTTCTTGCATCTTTTTTTCCCTATCTTTTGCTCTAATTCTGTCTTTTTTCTATGGTTTGTGTTATGCTTCCTTGTGCGTACTTCTTAAGAACTGGATGAGAATGGATCGGTGGGAAATGCTGGCTGTGGGTATTTCACTTGAGATTCTGTCACGGTTTTGAAAGAGGCAGGAAGAAGGGGAGAAAATGTTTGGTTAATTAAGGTGGGTTGGCCAGCATTAAATCTGCCTTTCCTTGAGTACTAAGGACTTGACCTTGAACAACAATAATCTTTGTTGCATTCAGGTGTCTTTGTACACAATTCTCCTTCTCCTAGAAGAAATACAATAGAAATACATGTCTGATAGAAGTATAAAAAACCTTTTCATAAGCTTATAAGATTATGACAAGAAGACCATGAAATCATAGCTGGGAAGCTGAGCTAGATGCCCTGCATTTCAAACTGGTAGCACTTTGGATACTGAATTTACCAGGAGAAAGTTGTTACCTTGCAAGGCCTGGGCATGGGAATTGGTGGAGAATGGGGTCAAATGCAAGAAACAGGGAGAAGACTGCCTGGATCTGCTGTGAGCAGCTCCTGTCCAGGAGAAGGAGATGGAGCGTAACTGAGAGGAGGGAAATGCCTTGAACAGAATTTAAAATGGAAAAACATGGGAAGTCTCTGCCTGTCAAAAGACTGGAGTGATTTGTTTGCATCAAGTTTCAGTGAGCTGCTGCAAATTAAAGTGGGATTAGGACCTCTCAGAGAATGTTACAAGAACATTCTGCAGTGAGTTTTTTTCTGCAGATGAAACACCTTAAGAGGTTACTACCTTCCCTATCGTGTATGCGTATTAGTACACCCTTATTTATGGATTCACTCTACTCTGACTGAATTAAATACCTAAATAAATATAAAATTAAATCATGTAGTATTAGACCTTTCCATTAAATCCCGGGGCTTGAATAATTTGCATTTTGTTTTGTTTTTATAATGCATGCTTATTTTAATTACTACTGCTGCACTTTATTTGTAATTGTCTGTGCAATGCCCAAGCACCTTGCTAAGTGGATAAGGGAAGCACTTTATTCCATAATAACATAATTAATCCATTATTATTCATTATTATTTTTTTCTGGAATGGACTGAAAAGAATCAGGACTTTGAAAAATACAATACCAACAAATTATCTATGGCAAAAATAATTTTAACAGAATTCATACTTTCCTTATCTTCGCCATTGTTTCCCTTGAGATATCATCTCTCCTAAAGAGAGAAGCGGCAGCATTTAATGACCTGAAGATTGGGCGAAACGCCAAAGATGTTTGAAGTCAGAGGTCTGTTCCCCCCGGCTTCCTGTATGGTCTTGGGCAAGTCATTTAACCACTCTGTGTCCTTAATTCCCTGTTTTTGACGGTTACAACCTAACATTCACCTTTTTTTGGAAGAGTAAAGCTTACTTCACTGATGTGCAGAGCTTTGCAAATGATGTATGCTAGGTATTGTGGCAGCATAATCAAAGGGACACAGTGATGGCTGGATAAAAGAGGAGGCGTTGCCTAGCTATGCAGGATTCTTGCTTACCGAGCGAAAGAAGACATTCAGTTTCTTCTCATATCCTTGCAGATTCCTCCTGAATGAATATCCTGCCTTCATTGAATTTTCTTATTATGGAGGATTATGCAACTCTATTACCTCTGGAAGTTTTGTAAGGACATCCCTGCATACTCTCTCACGTTAGGCACAAAAGCACTCTGCTGCATCTTCCTTTGGCACATGCTCTCTGTAGAAACCTGGAAGGTCAGGGCTGATCTTATCATTTTTGTCCATCAGTCATCACACCTGCACAGAAAACAGGTTTCTTTCTGATTCTCCTAGCCTGCTTGTTTTTAGCCTACCAGTCCATGGCTGCAGGTCTCTGTTTAATTTATGACAAAGATTTATTAGTAGAAACTAGGCTAATGAGGTTGGTCAAGCAAATTAAAGGTGCAGGAAGAGTGAACGAATCCATCAGGTCCACTCCGTGCAGCAAAAGTTACATCTTCTGCTAGGCATTCAAGCACCATGACAGAAGACTTCCAAGCTGTTTTGCCCACCCCCAATTATCCAAACCAGGATGGTTTTTTCTTTTTAGTTAGTATCCCTTTAAGAGTACATGCCACAATCTGGCTGACTATACCTGGATAGGCCAGTATGCTGTCTACGACCCTTATTTCTTCATTGCTTTTATCCAGTTGAGCTGCAAAGGAACATGATGTCCACTGCAAAGACAGAACTCTGCACAGAGCTTGCCTGAAGAGTTAAAACAGCCTCCTCTGTTCTGCAAGATAAACAATCTCTGCCTGAAGTCTCTCCTTACAAGGACAAGGTAAGGTTGTGTGTGTACGTACATATGTAAGCGTACCTATAGCCATCCCTGGTTGTTTTCCTGAATGTATTAATGCCAAAAAGCACATTATTTCCGTTGGTGTCCCTGGACTCTGTTCCTTTCCGGCAAGACTGAAATGACGCTGCTCAGTGCTGTCTCTGAAAGGAGACAGTATACCAGCACAGTTTCCCAAACGATTACTTCCACTCTTTCCCAAATATAGCTTAGGTGTTCTCACCTCTCCTGTCTTTCTGCGTGTGCCTTTTTTCTCATTCCCCTATAACCATCTCTTCTCTCGCTAAATAATGCCAGTTCCTGCTCAGTCAGACCCCTGTCACAAAACATTAACAACACACTAGGCAGTAAGATGGAGGAAGGTCTCCCCTAAAACTTTCCAATAAAAACACAAGTGAGGGGGATTTGAATGCTTGTACTCCTTAGACTTCACTCTGGGGTCTTCCCTCAACACACAGGAGACATACAGCAATGTTACACGATCCCCCAAGCCACCTCTATGTGCTTGCAAGGGAACTGTGAATAGCAGTTCTTTTTTAGGAGGAGTCTGTGAACAGCTTCTAATCCTGGTGATCCTGTTTGCATCAGTTTACATTGCCAGGTCTATCTGCAAACAGAAAAGACTGGAAATACACCTTTCAGCTCATCTGAAACAGAGTCTCCTTTACATTGCTCAGTTCCTCGCTTTGGGAAATCCTCGCTATGGTGCGGGTTTCGCTGATCTGAAAAGGCAACACAAGAGCAGTTCTACACTCAAAATCACCTTAAACTTAAAGAAAAAGAGTTGTTTTTTGTTCTGTGGCCCTGCACCTTTTGTACACTCAGTCAAATCTGCTGACATGATTGCCTAAAACCAGGGCTGACTGCTTGTTACACCTCCTGGATCTTCAGCACCCACAATGATTGGAAAGGATGCCGCTTTTTTACCCTTTACAGAAATCATCAAAATTATTTGTGGATCCACACAGGAGTTCCCAACAGAATGTTTATTAACCTTAGCCAGGTTACTTACATATGAATATAATAGAAAGCACACAGATAGTTTCTCAGATCCAAGACTGTAAGTTTGCGAACTCTTAAGGCTGTGGATAAGGAAGGGCAAGGGAAGGTATTTCTTGAGAAATGAGGAAAACCTGCACAAAGTCTAACAGCAAAGGCCCTGCCTGTCACTTCTCTGGTATTACATCCACAGACTCCACATCCCCCAGCAAAATTCCACAGTAAGTCCTAATTTTCTTCCTAAGAACCTAAAGGTTACCAAGGATTCAAAGGAGTGACAAACTTGCAGGGAAGCAGCAGATTCCTCTAACATCCATTTTCCTCTGCAACTCCTTCCCTAAGGTTCCAGTTTAGTCCTACCTTCTGCATCCTAAGAAGGTAGAATGAAAAATAGGACCATCTTCATCAAGTCAGCCAAACCCAGCCACAATTATTCAAGTCACTTTGGACAAAAAAAAGGAGAAATCACTAAGTCACCCTGGAAAAAAAAAAAAAAGAATACAATCGCAGAATCACGGAATGGTTTAGGTTGGAAGGGACCTTAAAGATCACCTAGTTCCAACCGCCCTGCCATGGGCAGGGACACCTCCCACTAGACCAAGTTACTCAGAGCCCCATCCACCATGGCTCTGAAGACCTTCAGGGATGGGGCACCCACAGCTTCTCTGAGCAAACTGTTCCAGTGCCTCACCACCCTTGTAGTGAAAAATTTCTTCCCAGTATCTATTCTAAATCTACCCTCTTTCAGTTTAAAACAATTACCCCTAGTCCTATCACTACATGCCCTTGTAAAAAGTCCCTTTCCAGCTTTCCTGTAGGTGCCCTTCAGGAAATAAGGTCTCCCCGAAGCCTTCTCTTCTCCAGGCTGAACAACCCCAGCTCTCTCAGCCTGTCTTTATAGGAGAGGTGCTCCAGCCCTCTGATCATCTTTGTGGCCCTTCACTGGGCCCATTTCGACAGGTCCATGTCCTTCTTATGTTGGGGGCCCCAGAGCTGGACGCAGTAGTATATATAGGTGGGGTCTCACAAGAGTGGAGCAGAGAGGCAGAATCACCTCCCTGGACCTACTGGCCGCACTTCTTTTGATGCAGCCCAGGATATGGTTAGCTTTCTAAGTTGTGAGTGCACATTGCTGGGTTGTGTTGAGCTTCTCATCCAACAACACTCCCAAGTCCTTCTACTCAGGGCTGTTTTTAAGCCATTCTCCACCCAGTCTGTATTTTTGCTCAGGATTGCTGTGACCCAGGTGCAGGACCTTGCACTTGGCCTTGTTGAACTTCATGAGGTCCGCACGCGCCCACAACGCAAGCCTGTCCAGGTCCCTCTGGATGGTATCCCTTCCCTTCAGCATGTCAACCACACCACTCAGCTTGGTGTCATTGGTAGACTTGCTGGGTGTGCACTCGATTCCACTGTCCATGTTGCTGACAAAGATGTTAAACAACGGTCTCAGTACTGATCCCTGAGGAACACCACTTGTCACTGGTCTCTGGATTGATCTGCCATGGTCCCACAGGAGGGTTCTCCCAGAGACACTTTCCTCTTTGCACCTTCCCACCTTCCTGGCCCAAGTATTTTCCAAGCAGCGGCATCACTGCAGACCATCTGTAGGGACATCAGTCCTCACTAAGCTGCGGGAGGAAGGATGCAACAAAATCAATGGGCAGCATCCATTTACTGTAATGGGCTTTGGTTTGGGTCAATGGGTGTCTTCCTCCTATTAATTATCATTGCAGTCCACCAAGCAAAGGCAGTGCTGGAAGCTAAAAGGGAAAAAAAATCCCGTCCCTGCAGAGAACAAAGAAAACCAATTAGCAATGCACGCGATGCTCTTGTGCTTGCATTTGCTCTGTCTGTCTGTCTTTTAATTGCGACCAGGGTTACAAGTGGAGGAAGGGCTGGGCTCAGTTTATATATCCATTTTTCATTAAAAGGATTACTTGAAAGGCGGTGTCCTGAGCACAGGTTTCCCTGATTAATCCTTGACATTTCTGAGAGTCAGAGGTCTCCCCACGCTATACAGCTTCCTGACAACCTTTTCTTCTGGCTTAACTGATGCTGAAATTAGATTTTAAAATTATCTGGTAGTCCATGCAACTCCTTATGGAGAAGTCTGGAGTTTTCCCAGTGATGAGACAGGTACAAGCTCCTAGCCGTGTACCACAAAGAGCCCCTCATCCCTTGGTCCCCTCAAAATTTCCATGGGAGCAGGCTTCCATGCATGCTTGCCCAGCACAGCCTCGCTGATCTTCATCCTCAGTGATGGGGAACAGCCAAGCTGCCTCCACAAGTGTGTGGGGACCAGATTTTCAGCCCCCAGGGGAATCTCTCCCCTGCTCTTTCCACTGGAGGGTATCAGCAGTGAGGCACCGATATGGGGAAAATCATTCATCTGCCAGTGCAAGTACTGGGTGCAAGTTGCAGGTGCTGATGGGGGCCAGGGCTTGGTGAGACCCAGTCTGGACAACCACAGGGCTTGGCTTGCCTGGGGCTGATGAGCCTGTAAGTGAATAATGAAACTGCTGGTGATTAATAGACTTTTTAAATGGGGCTAGGACTTGGAGGCAGTCCAGGGAAACACAAGCTGCTCACAGCTATGCCATGACACACAAAGGAGCTACACTCGTCAGATAAATTATTCATTGCCATTTTCCCAGCTCAGCTCTCTTGTTGACCTGTTATCACTGATGAAGAAAGATCTGCACAGAATAACTGACGAGGTGGGACCAAAAGAGCAGAAAGTTTGGGCAGAGTCTCAGCATGCCAGTAAACATCGTGTCAAATGGAAAACAACAGGAAGAGGCAAAGATTGAATTGGGAGGTGGAAAACAAGGACAAGACCTGGTGGAGAACTAATGGCAGTGATAAGGGCTGTGAAACTGGCACCGGGAGACGTACAAGGCTAGAAATTCTGCAAGGACTGGAGTGTGCTCCCAACATTCTGCTGAAGCCAGGAATGAGCACGTCTAAGACAGCTCCACTGAATGGGTCAGGGTGCTGGAGCATGAGAAACCGCAGTGACCCAGGGATGGGGACCGTGGAAACAAGCCGGCTGGAAAGAAGGCTGCCAGAGCCAGAGCTGCAGAAAATAAAAGATGATGTGATGATGGAAACAGCTAACACGAGAAACTGCCCTGCTACTGAAGAGTCAAAAAAGACAGCTGTGATGAGTTGGATGTGTGTCAGGAATGGCCCCTAAAAGATACCCTACATGGCAACGCATATGGGCCTGTGAGGCACTAGAAATAGAAGAATACTGGGCACAGGGCAGGCAGAGTGAAGAGCAAAACTGAGCTAAATGGTTTGAAGACAAGAAAAGCTACTCCAAGACCAACAGGGTAGAAAGAAACCTCTTCAGTGAGCTGATGGACTAGGGAAAAAAAATAGAAATCCATTGTCATTTTCTTGGTTCAACTCATTCATAGAAGGTTTTAAACCTTGACTTGACTCATCCAAAGAGCTGGTGGGGGTAGGGCAGTGTCCTTGGGAGAGCTGTGAAGAAGCTAGAAGGAGCCATCCCACCCTGGGGAGGGCATTAGGATCCAGCACTCTCCTCCAGTTACTACTTACAGCCAAGCCACCAGCATGCACTCATGGTCCCTTGTTTGTTTGGGGGACACAATTCATGGACAGGCCTGGATATTTTATTGAAACCTGTGAAATAACAGTTTTCAGACCATCTATGCACCTACTGTAATCCTTGAAGTAGGTGTTGACGCTGGAAGAGCACCATCCTTCCTTAGTTTTTTTTCTACCAGGGAGGAACCACGGGGCATCACGGCTGCCTGCTGGGAGCGGGGACGGTTCAGGAAGCTTTTCCATGCATCTCTTTGATGGTTTTCTGAAATTCCTCTTTGCTTTGATTTACATTGAAATTTATATGCGCCTAGCTCATGTTTTGGAGCTTTGAAGTGTACTTCAGGTAGCAGCAAAGGGGCGGCGGATATTAAATGAATAATTAAATGAAGAGAAGCAGTTAGTACAGACACAAACCAGAAAGCAATACAAAGAAATGATCCCATTGCTCTTCTCATAAAGATAAAACATGTTATGTATGCAGATCAGGGTATTTGGCTTTCAGGAATGCAGATGGGATTGACTTAGTTGAAATAACAAATATGTCCAAGGAAGAGGGCAAGAGCTTTGATTTACCTTGTTGAAGGGGTGCTCTTCTTTGGGCAGGATGGCTTGCACTGCAGTGGCTCTTGTGCCCACCAAAACCAGAGGGGGACCATGCCTCTGGGCACAGCCACCAGGGAAAAACAGGGGCAGGAATCAGTGCATCAAGTGAGAATGTGGTTGCTTAAAATTCATTAAAGGAAAGCAGCCCTCTGCAAGCAGCGGTGCAGGCTGAGCATCTCACTCTACCAATGGCTTCTGGGGGGACACCTCAAAACCTCCTCCCTTCCTGCCACTAGTGAGGTGAACCCTGTGGTGTGAGAACCTGGGTTTGCAGGACCTCCTCACTGTAGGGGGATCATGCTTTATGGAAAACTGAGGACATGGATAAAGTGTGTGTATTTTCTTCTTACAGATGAAAACCTGCAGCTATAAATACATATGCAGAGCTGGCCTGACTGATAGGTCCATCAGGGCTTGCTCTTCTCCAGGATTTAGCTGTCAGCCTGTCAAAAGCAGCTGCTCAGAGGCCGAACTTTGTTTCTGTTCCCACAGTCATCAAATTTTCAGTCAATCCGAGCCTGGATGACTGCTGTAATCCTTCCCCATATCAACTGTATCACCTTCTTTTCTCTTAGTGGGGGCCCTGGGATGGCAGGGGAGCTCAGCAAGGTACCGGTCCCCCACTTCCAGCACCTCCTGGCATGGGTGGCACTCAAGAAAACCCGGGAAAAAGGAAAAAGTGTCTTTTTTATTTCCATAGGGCTGTTTTTCAAGCATTCAAGAAGTGCTGGAGGTGGACTTGTGGCTGCAAAAGCAATAAAATTGCTGAGCTGTAGTAATACAAGAAAAAATATCTTTTTTTTTCCAGGAGAAAGTATCATTTTAAGGGAATTTTTTTAAGGGAACAGCTAAAGAAAAAAGATTGAATAAAATCCTGGAAGCAAAGAAGGAAGCATTGCACTTAAAGTGATAAAATACTTTGCTTCAACCCTTCCACGGTGACATGCTTGGCTTATTCTTTTGTGAGGCAACATATTGTTCTGAAATTCATTTAATGTAAAAAAAAGCCCTGTCAGTTGTTGAAATGACAACAAACGCTTTTGACAGGCATCAAAGGATCTGCTCGTCTTTCTCGAGTTAAGTTTCATAGGAAATTCCAAAACTTGTTGGTTTCGATCCAGCAGAGAATAAAAGCCCATTGCAAAACCGGGGAATTCCCTGCAAAATGGAAATTCCAGCCCCCACACAGCGCTAGTGACTCTCATTAGCTTTAGTTCCTTGCTTGCACGCTCCCTGGCTTCCCTCTGCTTCCCAGGACCCCCTGATGGAAATGCACAAAGGTGGCACAGCGCTGCCCAGCCACGTATGCCCCCTCCCCTGCCCCGCTGCGTCCATGGCCACCTGGGAAAAGCACCAGCTCAGAAGAGCCAGAAGGAACTGGGAGCTCACCCAGCATGGGAGAAGGTGCCCAGGTTTCTTTGTGTTTTGCCACCAAAAGCAGCCCAGGAATAAAGAAGAATGAGGCTGGCAGTTTGGCCATGCATGGTCATGAAGGCTGGGAGTGCACTCATGCCACCGGGAGGGGACACTTTACTGAGGACGGAAAATCCTTCCTCCAAACTTGCTGGCAAACTGAACTAAGGTTTGGGCAAATTGTCTGCAAAAGGGGAAAATCAAAGCCCTGCTGGAGGGGCAGCATGAACCAACCTTGGTTCCTCCTGGGCTTGTCCCTGGCAGGAGTGTGCCCGCGTGGATCCTCTGCCTAGGCAGGAGTGAATTCTTTTCAGCCTGGACGTCTATATCTACCAAATGAATGGGATTGCTCCAATTGCGGCTTATCTCTGCTCTGGAGTCAGGTTATTCATTGAGGGATGGATGGATGGCTGTTGAAGCACTTGTGGGAAAACTGCTTTTCTCCCTCCCCAGCATGACCGTGCCATCTCATCCCCTTGAAAACTTGGCCAGAAGGGGGTTGAATGTAAAATGATTTAGCACCAGATAAAAAATTAATGGGAAACTTTTTCCCACCCCTAGTATTTTTTTCTCTATCTAGTTTCCACACTTCAGCATCACACAGAGAATTGCTTTTCATGGAAAAACCATACTCACCCCCAGGAAAATCAGCTTTCAGCTCTTAAAAGCAACAGAGCTGCTTGCCCAGGCCAGGAGGTTGCCATCCCAGACTTGCATTTGTGTGGGCTCACCCTGGCTGGACTAGGGCAGCAAAATAGTCTGACACGAAGCTTCTCTTCCGCATGAGAAAGAGGTTGGACAAGAGCTCCAGCTGGGGTTCCACTTTGCAGTTCTCTGAAACACTCTTCAATCGTGTATGTAATTTTTACACAGTCTTGGCAAACACTTCTGCTCCCTGCTGCAGCCTGCACTGGAGCAGAGTATCATCACCTCCAGGAGCATCCCCACTGGTCCCACACACAGGTCTCATCACCCAGTGATGAGGGGGACCATGCAGACCTGGGGCTGGGACGTGCCTCCAGTCAGGGACAAATAAGCTACTATTCTAAAGAAAAAAAGAAAAGAATTGGGAGAGGGAAGGGGAAAAGTAATGATCTGAGAGGATAAATTCATTTGATATGCTAGAAAAATAGTTTCTATTGTTAAAGAACAGGGCATGGTCTAATTTAGTTTCTAGTTGTATCTCTTGTGATTCACAGACTGACTCATATCAGAGCATTGCCAGTTCTATAAAGGGATATATTCTTGAAGATATGTGGTGGCCTGAAATTTTCATAATGAATAAAATTCAGACTGGGGCCTCTGTTGTTGCATGGCTGGATCATCCTGGCAGTGACAAACTATGGAAAGAAGCAAGAAGAGGCTGAAGTCACACAAACCTGTACTTTAAAATTAGGAACTTGTACAGTTTGTCCCAGATACGAGCTCCCCTGCAGGACACGCTCAAAGTACTCCGTCACCAGCAGCAAGGCAACTAGTCAGGATTCAGATGGGTGTAAATAAGACTGGGTCTGATAAGCCCTGTTTCTGCTTCCTAATGGCAATTCCCAGGGAGATTGAGGGCTGTAGGACTGATAGGACTCTTCTGGCTCATCAAATCAAACCTCCTTTTGTCCCCCACCACCTCTCACCACCTAGTGCTGCTTATAAAGTTACTGTGCTTTAGACCCAGGTGGATGTGGGGCCCCGAACGCCAAGTCAGAGGCTGCTCTGAGCCCACTGGGACCCTTGGAGAGTGCCAGCTGAAGTGCAGCCATGGCAAGCCGCTATCAGTTGGCTCCCGTGACAGGGCTGGTTTGCAGTTCAGAAAGCTTCTTCAGCCTTCCCCTGCTTGCCCTTGAGGCATGAAGAGAGAGCTCACAGCCCCTCTCAGCTCCTCTCATCAGGCTTGAAATGCTTACTCCATTAGTGTCCTCTCCAGACAGGGAAGAGTCGCTCCCCCAGACACCCAGCAGCCATCTCTGCTGGCTCCAAGGAGATTTGTTTGCCTTGCACAGGGCTGAGCAGAGCGGGCAAGGGTTCACCAGGGCTTCAAATGGTGAGGGGTGACCTCCCATGTCAATGTGAGGCAATGCAGACCTGCCCCATGCTAGCATCACAACATAGACACAGAGGTTTTTGCTCCACCAGCTTTTCCACCCGTCACCACAGGTTACTGCAGACATGGCTAGCATCCTGCCAGGGCACCCCTTGCACACTGTGCTGGTGCAGTGCACTCTGTTTCTTCTGCTGTGGTCCTCAAGGTGAAATGATCAGGGGTTTGGCAGGAGGTAGCCATTTGGAAGAGCTACATCACCAAACTTTGCAAGTTGTGAGCATCTCACCCACAGGAACGGATATTCTCCACTGGATGAGCATAGACACTCCCATTATACCCAGCTCCAGGTGACACGAAGCTTGAAGGCACATGCATCCTTAAAGTCCTCATCTTCAGACATGGGCTTCCTCAGGGGAGATCAGGGCACAAGCAGGACCAAAATGCTGGTGGAGTGAGGAAGGTTTTCACTGAATTTCGCTGAATTTTTAGAGTTGGAAGGGACCATAGAGATCATCTAGTCCAACTCCCCTGCTGAAGCAGGATTGCCTAGAGCT